>BSDF01000002.1:114775988-115975988 GCA_027925045.1 Hypotaenidia okinawae | reverse complement strand
GCAAGCACAGTGTCTCCAGCTATCGCTTGTTGTAGAACTAGTTGAATATCTAATCTGCCCTTAGTGTGGAACAACCTCATCTTTCACTAGAGCAGCAAACAATCCGGGGATTTTCCTCACACTCCTCTCAAAAGGCAAGTTAACACCATTATTCTAGTAAAACTGAGGCACTGAGAAATCCCTAAGTAAATCACTGACACAGCTCAGAATAAAAGCTGGACTCCCCTGTTCCCAGGCTCATACATTAACCGCTAGAAAGCTCATGTCCTTTTAGTCAGTGGGGATAGACAGCAGAATTCCCATGGGGGAGCAGGGAATCCCACAATAATTCCGTATAATCTTACAATTATAAACCACTGGTTTTACTAAGGGTGTATGATAAATCCTACTGTAATACACACAATGTCTGTGAAAAACAAGCCATGACAAAATAAGGAAACCAAAACAACATAGTCTGTTGTTAATGAACTAAGTTTGTTATACCCTCTCACACTTACAGGGTCAGAGAGCAATCATGGCTTGTCACAGTGGTTAACAGAGACACATCTACAGTCCCCCACAACAGAAGGTACTATTTTGTCAGAGATAAAAATGAGTAAAAAATTATTGCGGTCGATAAACTCTAAATTCTGCCAGGTGATACTGAAAATCATTCCAGGATTCATTTTCCTGATTCCTGTTTATTCCTTTCCTCCTGGAGTAAACAAATATTCTGTGTGACTAGAAGTATCGGGACATCTTCAGAATGCACTGACTGAGTTCAGGATGGTTTTGGTAGAATTTGGAATATAACCCTAATCCCCAGAGTCTGGGAGTTCTCTTATCAGTGAAGAATTGCAATCAGGGGCTTGTAGCAGTAATCAAACAGAAGTGATTGTCATGAGGACAGAGCACACTGAAAAGTAAGAGAAAATTGGATAGGATTTAGGACAAGCAAGAGATAAAGAGGTGTTGTTGAATAAAATCTGTAGTAAGAATTCCTGACCTATTTATGACAATTTGATTAAGAAGGTGAGAAGTAACTAGCAAAGTAGGGAGATGATAGCTAACAACTGATTATGAGAGGGTAAGCGTTGGCACCAGGTGACCGCAGTGGAGTACACTCCCTGGAACTTCGCTCTATTTTAAGCAGCAGTAGTTTTTTTCTAGGTGTGGAGGTTGCTTTCTTTGTTTTTTACTAAACTCTTTTTCCTGTTTGACCTGTCAAAAGATGATTCTACTACTTCTCCTTATAAAAGCAATGACATTTGGAAGCAAATACAGGCACTGAAAGAGACAGGCTCAGTGCTTTTAGCTCAGCACCTTCAGCATAAAGGTCACAGCCTGCAGCATCACCCAAGTAAAGAAGGTGATACACAAGGTCCAAGGGACTCAGTCACCTAGCTCAGAGCTTGCATACAGCTGAACTGTCATTCACCCCTTATCAGTGTTTGCTCCAGAAGTCCAATGTTGAGGTCAATTAAAGGACAGCATGGGAAGTTAACCCTCACAGAGTCAAAGGCTGCACGATGGCTTACTTCAGAATTAATCAAGGTCTGAGGTTTACTCTGAGTTGCCCATCATTTTAGCTTGATGCAGTCAGTAGCTCTTAGAAAAGATGTAGCTGGTAAGCTTGCCTACGTAAAATAGTTTACAAGGAATTTCGCTTGGATTATGCATCAGCATCATAACATTCACTTGTACAGAAAACAAGCATCACACAACTATATCCAGGAGAAACAAAGCTTCTTAAGTCAAGAAGCCATGAGTAAAAACTGAAACTGCAAATTAACCGAGTGCCTAATACTACATGCTGAAATCAGTTATCTGTAAAGAAATCAGTACAGTCTTCCACAATGTGACCTGAATTTTATTTCTTAGTTTCAATATCTCATAAACCACTTCTCTTCCAAATGGAGCACATACTTAAATAATCATACTTAATTTTGTATTTTCAGAAAATCAAAAAAGGAATTACTAAGGTTCAACATGTTCAAAAGAAGCGACTCTTCACAGTCTGTCAATTACAGCTACAACAAGGATCTTCCAAAAATAGTCATTCAGAGGTGACTGGATTTCTATGGTGAGCAGAATTATTTGCATTATAGTTTGTGCTTTTTTGCAGAAGACTAATGTATTCAATGAAAGCACAGATTTCATTGGGATTTGGTTTGGTGGGGGTTTGTACGAACACATTTCTTACAAAATGTTCCCAAGTCATGAAAATTTCAGCAACGCAGTCACAATTTGCTTTCAATTGCCACTAAGTAAGGAGAAACTACAGGACAGTTTTTCGGTGCATTTTTGAGTTACAGAATAGGTTGCAGGGAACCAGACACATGATTTAACATATGTTAGATCCCGCAGACAGATTTGAGCTTAGCAGTAAGCATGTGGCTAGTCTAATTTAGAGGAATTATAAAATTAGGAAGGACTATTTGCAGGATCAGTTAAGAGATTCATTTTCAGACTCACACCATTTGAAGAGTTTGATCAGTTCTTTATTTTTTTAAGGACCATTCTCTTTATTCTGTTGCATTAACTAGCTTCCACCAACCAGTTCTCAAGTGTCAAAGACAAATGTACGCTCAGGACAACACCTTGGGTTCCTTACTTCCTCTGGGCATTGTCATAGCAGTAGATGCATCACCAGTAGTAGGCCACAGGTACCTGTTTTCAGCAGGATCCATGTTTTACACTCCGTGTACCCTGACACACCTGACCAGACACCTCGCCTTTGTCACACTACCTCTGATAGAAAAAAAAAGCTTTCTTATGCCGCTACGGGAGACAGGAGTAGTGTCTGCATTAAGCCATTGACCCTTAATACATGTCTAAACAATTAAGTGGGTTTTGCTTATCCCTTGTAGCATCTTTACTGCCTTGGTATTTTGTCTGAGAAACCTTTCACTGACTTCAAAGGGATTGGTATTCTATTCTACATATTTAGAATTATGTATTGAATACTTGCTGGGTTTAGCTAAGAACTGCAGGAAAGGGTGCCACAGCGTAAACTGCCAATGCTACACGGATAACCTCAGCTTAACCTCAGACAATATTCTATCTCAGAGAATTTCACAGGTTGAGAATGCCAAATAAAGATATGCTTTTAATAAAAAAATCTTATTAGTATAAGTTTTTTCTCCTTTTTATCCATAGAACATACATTGAGACTAGACCCGGGATAATTTAGCTTGACCTTTTACAAACCTATACCACAACAGAATATAAAGGGTTCATCAGATGTCAATATGTGAAACTGGGACAAAATATTTAGCCAGGCTTTCATTTTTAAAATAGAGTTTAACAATGAAAAAGCACACATAATGCAGCATTTTTGCCAGCAAGATATTTTATCACCTTCTCTTAAAGCAACAAAGCAGAACAGAGAAGTGACAAGGTGAAAGGGCAGACGATAGCCATCTTTACCACAGAATTGTTCAATAATGCTTGATCTTAGATGTTTTATTCTAAAACAGAAGTCCAGAAAAATTACTATGCAGGTTATAAACCTTATTCTGAACTACAGCAAACTGACTGCTTCGCTAAATGCCAGTGTTAACAGGTGTCATTTGCTATATTTATTTGGAAATTCTGTGCCTTTCTGGTTTGGGGTATTTTACTTTCCAGTTTAAGTTGCTTCTCCCTTAAGACGCATAAGGAATGAGTTGTTGGTGGTGTACAGGAAGAAAAGACTCTGTGGCTGAGCTCAAGTTCCATTTCACACTGCTATAAGCATTGCCCATTCTTTCTGAATCATAAAGCACGACAACCCCAATTACTTAGCATGGACTTTCTTTATGAATAGGGTTTAATCTTCAATGAAAGGTCCATAACTTCTTTTACTCATCAAACCCTTTTTCATCAATTACCACTTCATGGAACAAACATTGCCTGGGCTTTTAGTTTAACTTACATTTCAAAATTGCTTCGGGAAAGTTAAAAATGTCACTAGTTAATCTATAATAAACCCACAGCTTTGTATCTGACAAGGCATGATAACTCATTGCTGTAAATGAAACTCCAACTATCATGCTCAAAAAAACATGCCTGCTAAAAGAACATTAAATTTTCACCACATGCTTATACTGGTTCTGTACCACTGCATGATTTTTTTTTTTCTTCTCCTTCCAAATGTTACAGTTCTCTAAACTTCCCCCACCTTTTTTTGCATGGTGTTTTTCCAAGAACTTTTCCAAGTTTCTTGAATAAGCTCTCCACCATAACACTTGCACTAGCATGAAGAAAGGAGCAGCACAGGCAGGGGAAAATATGGCCAAGATCATTCCCCTAACAGAACTATCTGCCTAACCCAAATTGAGTGATTACCTGCAAATGTCTTTAAAACATCCAGATACAAGCTTCCCATGCTTTCCAAAATGTCAGAAGTAGACACTGGATCTTCAGAATTAAGTAAAAGTGCATTAAAATACAGTTATTCCACTTAACACAAGTAATGCTAATATGTTTCTAGGTGGTAATATATTTTTTTCTAGTAAAGTCTAATAATTTTGTCATGAAGAGATTGACCTAAATATAGCTTTTGTAACTCAATAATATTCATCTTTAGAAATTAAGTTTCCCAATGGGTTTGCTAGACTGCTGAAATACAAGCTTAAAGTAAATGCAGCCTGCGTGCCAGTTTCAGCTTGCTTTTCTCCCTAGGCTAACTCTGCCAAACGCCACAGCAAAGCGAATTTGTTGGTTTTCTCCCCACGCCCCCACTCCCCCCATCAGGACTGGGACTGGCAAGACAAAAGGGTGCACAGTTATATACAATACCATGGAAAGGGCCAATGACAATGAAATCCTAAGGTCCTAAAAGCAATAATTGTTGGTGGTTTTTTTAATATACATCTGGCAAAGTTTGAATGTGGAGTTTTTAGTGTTCAACACACAGAAGAATCACCTGAGGATACATGACAATGAGTTAATCAGCTGGACTAAAAAGCTGGATTCCCAACTAGGGTAGACACCGTAAGAAGCCCTGACATACCTGGTTAGGCAACTCTCCTACTCACTGAACGCAAGGCCCTGCTATGTGCCGTGGTCTGGGCTTACATAAACACAGCTGTGCTCGGGCATTTGATAGGGCTCTTTTTTTGTTTTTATAGCATTACTGGAACCTTCCTGAGAGTGCGGAAACAGCGTTTGTTGGAGAACAAGCCTCATTAAAATAAATGACATTGTCGCTACTTCCTCAGATAACTTTGCTCCTGTCTCAGCAGAGGTAGACTGGTTCTATTACTGGGAAGCAGTCTCTATTGCCAATTCTGTGGTAGAGGAATGGCATTCTAAATTTAAAAATCCTTTTCTATTGATCCGTGTTTATCACATAATACTACTCTGGCTTGCATTAAACAGCAGAGATACATTTTCATCCCTATGAAGGGAATTAAATGCCCAATTCTTATTATTGTTAATAGTCGTGTGCCTAATGCCCAGTGTGCCTTCCTGCAAACATACCCCCTTAATTGCCTAATGTGCAGTCTTGAGAGAAGCGGATTATTCAGCTTTATATTTCTGCATTTGCAAATATACCAAGGAACCGGTGGCTGCCGCACAAAGAACAGATTTGTCAATTTGTTTATTTTCAAAACAGGACAGCACAGGGACCTTGTTCTAGCACCTCTTGGCTATAGCGCTGTGAAATTCTAAAAAAAGGAAGTATTTCAACATATGGATTTCTACAGTGTGGGAAGGCTTTGCTTTGCATTCAGGATTCTTTCCAATTAAACCGAATGTTAGCTCAGCCAATTTAAAATGCATATAAACTGTACTTACGGGTTTCCAGTTATGCTTACCCTCCTTCTGAAAGATACCACAAAGGACATGACCAGAAATGCAAAAAAGTTTTAACCCTGAGGTTTACAGCTGGGTTTCTGCTGTTTTTCTTCTTTGGATGGAGAAATGTAGGTCCCTAAAGTCAGCATTTACCACTGCTTTTCAGAAGAGTTGAGACAGTTGTACATGCAAAGTGTACATTGGAAAGTGTACAATGAAAAGCATACGTTGTGAACAATGATTTCTGTTCAGCATTACACCAGAGCGAAAACAATTTTGACCATGTTGAGTAGTCCACAGAGAGCTTCATTAACTTCAACAGGACTAAAAATGGTGTCACATTACTTCCCACAATGACAACGTGAGAATTTAGTTGTAGTAAGTGAAACTTACTATTAAGAATTGTACATTTGCAAATACGCTCCACGGTTGGGAATAATACTAAAAAATTCATGTGTGCAGTTTAGGAGTGACTAAATCTATTTTGGAATCTGAAGTTTATTGGCATCAGTAATGCAGTAAGTCACTGTATCCTTGGTAAAATACAGTGGCTGAAGTTCTCTTGTAAAATAATAAAGACATTTCAAATAGGCTTCTCACAGAAGCTGTCATGACATTCATTTAGTGCAGATCAATCTGTCCACATTATCTCTATTCACACATTCCAACCACCTCCATTGTGAGAGGCAAAGCAGCACATCCCAGAAAACAGATAAACAAATAAATAAATCCCTTTTCCTGTGCTTTGACAAAAGCAGAACTATTTCCTCCCAGAGAAGCCGCAGAGAAGTAGGTGGCTAATGGAAGAAGCGTATGTCAGGCAGGAGTCTCAAGGGTAACAAGGGTGACAAGTTGCTTCCTCAGAGGCAGGCAAAGCTATATCCTGAAAGTTTTGTTGGCTTTAAAACGAGCAATTA
The DNA here is from genome assembly GCA_027925045.1 of Hypotaenidia okinawae. Classification (NCBI taxonomy): domain Eukaryota; kingdom Metazoa; phylum Chordata; class Aves; order Gruiformes; family Rallidae; genus Hypotaenidia; species Hypotaenidia okinawae. The sequence continues at coordinate 115,969,308 of BSDF01000002.1, read as the reverse complement.
TTCTATGCTTTCATCTGGGGTGAGTGCTTTGCACAGGGAACCCCCCAGGTGCCTGAAGCCATCTCTCATTGAGCTCTGCCTAGGAAAGCTGCCCTTGGCTGTATTATCTCTTGGCTGTTGTCCCTGGGTGTTCACGTCCATGCAGAAAGGTCCAGCCTGCAGCTCACAGCATCACCGTGTCTGTGCACCACAATCGGGTAGAACAGAGGCCACCGTTAGATGCCTCATGACATCAGGGCTGAGGTGAGATTGAGGTTTATAAGTCCTCACGTCTCCTCTTCCCTTGAATATTTGTCTCATCTCTCAGACAGGGCAATAGCACACTGAGAAATAAACCTCTTTACTCTGCCGTATCCCTGTAAATGAGATATCCTCATTAGCAACTGCATGAGCCAGTCAGTCAAAGTTTTCCCAAATGCTTCTTAGCATCAGCTAAGTCGCATAATATTAATACCACTGCTGTCTGCTACATCTCTATGGGATTTCAGTGAAAAGCGAATGTTATTAGAAGAGATAGTGTGGCTTTCCCTTCATTTGTTCTTACACTATACTCGTTAAACAAAAGAGGTTCTTCAAGCCATGCCAATCAAGCATAGATATCTAGGACCTAATGTTCACCATGAGATGTGGAAATCCAGTCCCTAAAAAGCCAGCCGGGTGCCTGGGGGTGGTGTAATGGTACCAGGAACCTTTCCAGGTCATTAGTTGTAAACCAGCCCTGCCTGACGCTGGCCAAAAACGGTACTGTCGCCTCTATTAACTCAGTTGGCACTTTCTCTCCACTATCCACAGCAGAAAAATCATTATCCCTGCTGGCACTCATTAAAGCCATTATTGCCCTCCTTACTGTGAGGTCCTGGGCTGCCCAGGTCCCATAAGACCCATGCGCTTCTCGGGAACGCCCTAGCTTCACTGGTGCAACTGGAGGGGATTTGTGGAAAGAGAAAAGGGAAGCACAAGATAAGGTGACTCATCTTCACATGAAAATAAATGTATTCCACTGCACAGGCAGGAGGGAGCTGACTCAAAGCCACACCAGCAAAAGCCGAAGACTCCTCTAAGCTCCCTGTACCACTCTACCTCCAACAGGATACAAAGTGATAATTTATCCAAACATTGAGACAGAGTTCCTCCGCTCGCGTAAACAGGAGTTTACCCATTGGCTCTGGCCCTCCTGAGAACAAACTCCCATTGACTGATAAGTGATCCCGAGGATAAGGCACTATTGTTGGGCCATTTCTAAGAGCCGGCCTTCATCAACTAATCCTTTCATGGGTGCCATAGGCACCACATTCTAAAGCACTAAATTCACTTGAGAAATCCCCCAATCAGTAAGGCAAATGGACTCACCAATTTCAGCCGTAGAGTGTGGGGTGTTTTTTTTTATTTTATCAACCTATATTTAAGAGGGTGCAAATCTAGGTGACAAGACTGGCAGTGCACAAATAGGTGAAGTGGAGGCAGGGCTACCTCGATGTATTTTCAAATCAAATCTACAAAGAAATTCCATGTGCTCAAGGGCAATTATAGTCATGCAACTCTAGGTGACTGAAACCCATGACTAATAAAAATTAAATTGGCCCAAAATTAATCATATGCAGCAGGAATGATTTGATTCAACCAGATTAGCTGCTAAAATGCCTCTAGAGGGTTGGATTAGCAGAAGATATACCCTTCTATCTCAAGGCTCAGGGAGCAATATCTTACAAAGGCAAATTAACAATAGAATACATTAGCTAGTCCTCTCTTGATCTCCGCAATGAAGAAAAAAGCAGGGGAAAACATGACTGCATGTGTCAGGCAGTTCCTGCATTTTCAGTTCTTCTGTCAAACTTGCTGCAGCAGATGCAGCAGCACGTGGATGATTGCAGACTGGGCAGTAAGCAAGAAATCTGGTGATACATAAGCACTCCCAGTTTTGCATTATTTGACAGTAAAAATAATAAACTGGGTAGTCAGGGCAGACTTCCAGTATTTAGTGCAAGGATGATTAGGTCCAAGAAATGGGATAAAACTAGCTCATCTTTTCAGATTCACTCCAACCTTCTCTTCCATTGTCTGTGCAAGTGGTGACCTAACAGATCTGCTGGCTAAGCTGTCCTGTTGTTGTGGGCGCTAAACTAATGGGCAGATCACTCAGCCACCTGGAATGCTTGGGGTGACTGAATTTTTGGAAGGAATCATAGAATCATAGAATTGTAGGGGTTGGAAGGGACCTCGAGAGATCATCAGGTCCAACCCCCTGCCAAAGCAGGCTCCCTAGCTCATATTGCTCCCTAGCTCATATTGTCCAGACAGGTCTTGAATATCTCCAGAGAAGGAGACTCCACCACCTCCCTGGGCAGCCTGTCCCAGGGCTCTGTCACCCTCACTGTGAAAAAGTTCTTCCGCATGTTGGTGCGGAACTTCCTGTGCTCCAAGTTGCAGCCATTGCCCCTTGTCCTATCTCCACAGACCACTGAAAAGGGGCTGGCCAATTCCTCCTGCATCCCATGCTTAAAGGTCTTTATAAACATTAATTAGGTCCCCGCTTAGTCTTCTCAAGACTGAACAGTCCCAGCTCACTCAGCCTTTCCTTATAGGGGAGATGTTCCAGGCCCTTAATCATCCTCATAGCCCTTCTCTGGACTCTCTCAAGGAGATCCCTGTCTTTTTTATACCAAGGCGCCCAGAACTGGACACAATACTCCAGGTGGGGCCTGACCAGGGCAGAGTAGAGGGGGAGGATCACCTCACTTGACCTGCTGGCCACACTCCTCCGGATGCACCCCAGGATCCCATTGGCCCTCTTAGCCACCAGGGCACACTGCTGGCTCATGGCCAACCTGTCGTCCACCAGGACCCCCAGGTCCTTCTCTGCAGAGCTCTTCTCCAGCAGGTCATCCCCCAGCCTGTACTGATAGAAACGGTTGTTCCTTCCCAGGTGCAAGACTTTACACTTGCTTTTGTTGAACCTCATCTGGTTTCTCCCTGCCCAGCTCTCCAGCCTGTCCAGGTCTCTCTGGATGGCAGCGCAGTGTTCCTGCGTGTCAGCCACTCCTCCCAGCTTTGTATCATCGGCACTTGCTGAGGGTGGATGCTATTCCCTCATCAAGGTCATCAATGAAGATATTAAACAGGACTGGACCCAACACCGAGCCCTGGGGAACACTGCTAGTCACAGGCCTCCAGTCAGATTCTGCTCCACTGATCATGACCCAAAAACCTTCACCCAAGACCTCACCTTGCAGACCTGCAGACTTGCTGTTCAGACAGACAGACTGATCTTGAGGGTGGCTGCAAAGCATCCCTCAAAACACACCAGAAGGGTGTGACCAGTGCTGTCATACTCTCCACTGCCGGCACTGGAGCTACATGAGCAATGATCTAGCTTTCCACAGTTCCTTCTGTGGCATCACTGCTTCTGAACATAAGCAGCTAGGGAACAGTCAAGGAAGTGATGTGGAAAGATAAAATGCTGCAGATATAGCTCTTCTCTGACTTTTTTTTTTCTCACATAGTATTTTTCAGTTTGCATGAAACTCAAGCATATAATTCACAGCATTTCCTATTTATTTACAGTGTTAATTCAACCTGAGTAGTTCAGCTTCATATTGTATGATGTCCTTATTTCACATCTACAGACCCTCGCTCAACTTGCTGCTAGAAACCTGCTGTAACAGAAGGACCCAGCTGTCCTTCCCAAGTGGTATGGAGCGGATGCAACAGACGCCATGGTACCCTTCCAGTATGTCCAGGAATATTGCAGGTGGGCTAAGGTCTGCATTTGGTGAACTGTTGCCCCCATGAAATGATCCCATTCATTCCAGTTTAATTTACAGCAGAGTAGGAGACACAATGGCAAAGAAAAACAGCCTAGATATCTTTACTGCCCCCTTCCCATCTCTGGATCTAGGATTAGATGTTCACAGATTCTTGTTTTGTTTCTCCTTTTCATAAAGCTTTATTGGTTCAATAAATAGAATAAATATAACCAAGAGGGGGCGGGGGGTGAGCAACGAAAGGAAAAGAACCCCAACTTCTTAGTTACCTCAGGAGATAGGGCTCACCCTTGTACATCCAGGCCTAAGGAGCAGTCCACACTTCTCTCATAGCACTTTAAAATACCTGCTTCTCTATTCTTCCAGGCAAAGGTACACAACTGGATTTGCATCAGAGTAAATGACACCGTCCCCTTGGCTAACTTCTAAACACAGGAAAAGCATAATCCTCATCTTCCATGGTTTGCTCTGGATTTCTTGCATTTATTTATAAGCACCACCACTGCAACCCTATATCTTTTAAATAAATGGTTACACAGAATAATTCCCTCCATCAGAAAACAGTGTGGTTCTGATAATTTTTTGAGTGGTCTGTACCCATCAGTCATTCAGTAGTTTCATGAAGCTAATCAGCTAAAGAAATAAATTAAAAAATTAAGAAAAGAGAAACAGAGAGAGAGAAAAGAGAGACAGAGAGAGAGAAAAGAGTCGTTTTCTTTCAGGTTGTGCTAAAATGAAAATTTTGCTCTAAATAAATTGGCAAAATATGCATTTAGCCTTCTCAACAGTGGCACCTTGCACTGAACAGGAATTTCTCCAGCATCTGATATAGACTGGAACTTATACCACCAACCCAAATTTGCAGCTTGCTCAAGTCTTTTAGTTCACTCACCCAGACAGGAGTGACATCAGTCCCACAACCCTTTCACTTTTCCTGTTAGGGCATATAATAAGAACCCTTGCAGCTCTCAGATGCTGGTTAGGAGCTGTAACTCCAATGAAACTGTTCTGTACTGTAGCTGGCTAGGCTGCACGATGGCTGATCTCTGTGCTGGAAGCTGTTTTTAAATTTGATCCTAACACGGATTGACTGAATTCAACCAGAATATGGACAGGGCCTCATTTATCTGAACTCTGATTTATACCAAATAGAAAGAATTCAGATTTCATTTATATAACTCCCTGAAGATGCATATTATAAATAAATTTACTCACCTGTTCCTGCTCCTTTTTATAAACTTAGGAAAATCTATCTCTCCTAGAATATCTGTTGGGAAGCCTGGGGAAGAACATAGAAGAATTGATATGTGTAGATGATTTTTTAATGTTGGGGAAGCATTTAGTTCAAGCAGTAAACACTTTTATTTTTATGAATATTATTAAGGAGATTTCATGACATTAAGAAATCTTCATTATTATAGCTCTCCTTGAAGTCACTTTTGAGTCAAATTTAGCTGCAAAACCTTCAGTGTGTTTGGCACTTACGCTTGAATCATCTTTTAAATTTTTCATAAGTCACAATCCAAAGAGAGTAAAAAAGATGAAGTCCTTATAAAAATTATCTCAAAGGTAGAAATCGCACTGCAATTAATCTCTTTTTTTTTAATCATCACCTATGCTGATCAAAACATGTCCAGTGTGAGCATATGCTCTGTCTTGTTCCCTTACAGGAATTTTTAGACAAGACTTTAAGCCTTCAGTCACCACATCTGAAATACATTTACAGTGCTGATGATATCCAACACTATTTACAGAGAATTGTAGGGAAATATAGGTTGGAAGAGAGCTGTGGGCAGGATCTAGTCCAACTCCTCACTGAGAACAAGCCTACTTTTGAGGGCTGGTTTCATTGCTCAGGATCTTGTCCAGTCAAGCTCTGGGTATCTCCAAGATGGCAGATTTCACAGCATCTTTAAGCTTCTGTTCCAGTGCCAAACCACTCTCTCAGTGAAGAATTCTTTCCATAAGGCTCACTGCATGGTGTCTTAGATGCCTTAGCCTTCTGGCTTCCTCAGGACCCTTTGACTGCAGTGTTGAGAACCGCCTTTTCATGCCCAGCTTTGCACCCTTTCACCCAAGCTGCCAGAGAAGTGTTTTCCAGAGCCCCTGCCATGGTAACTTTCCCCATTGCTCTTCACTGTTTTCTCTCATACACCTGCAAACACCGATAGCATTCTTCTGGAGGGTTTCCATGGGAAGTGACTTCTGCTGGTGTGAGAATCACACCTTCTTCCTCCTCTTCTCTGCTTTTCCCTTCAGCTGTAGCTTTTTGGGTTCCGTGAGGGGAACAACAACATGCATGCACAAAACTCAATCACCAAGCAGTTCACAGCGTCAGCCCCTCAACAAAGCATGCCCCACTCAATACTAACAGCCTTCTCAGAGGCAACAACAGACCAAGAAGGAGTTTGAGCAAGAGCTGGTGGAAGCTATAGAGTTACTGTGGCAGAATTACCCTGGTGGAACCCTGCTGTGGAGGAGAGGCCCTGCAGGGAAGATACTCCTCTGGGGACCCTCATCACTTAACTTCCCTGCTCACCTGTGAGCGGTTTCCCCTGTAACTTCTGTCTGTCTGTCTGAATGGACCTCACTAATACTCCTTCATGCATGTGAACCTGTCTCTGTCAAGACAGCCTATTAAGAATTTCCCTTTCTGCCACTTGTCACTGCTGTCTCGCACCCTCTTTTTCTGCACATTGGAGAAGAGTCAGTCTCTGTGCTCTTTGTAACCTTTCCTCAGGCAATGGAAGACCACAATTAGACACATACACACAAAAACTTGGACTTCCCTTGTGTGCCACATCCTTTATCTCCTCAGCATCTTAGCAGTACTTCCCCCTAAAGTGGACACAGCAATCCAAGTGTGCCTTGTGAATACTGAGTACCAAAGTACTTTCTTCCCCGTAAGGACACACTGCTGACCACCAAGACTGCAAGGTTCCTTTCCAGCAAACTGCTATTTCCCCTCTTGACCCCAACTGGTGACTATGCACAGAGTTACTCTGTCCCCCACATCAGGTCTGCCCTCCAGCATGCCATCTACACCCCCCAAACTGCTGCCATTTGCAACTTTGCAGAGGTCTCGTTCATGTGAGCCTATCACCCAGGCTATTGTTGAAGAGGATGAACAGAATCAGCTTCAGTGTCAGCCCTGCAGGAACACCAGACCGCTGCCAATTAGACTTCTAGTCATTAACCACTACCAGGAATCCAGTCTTTATCTACTCTGTGAAGCTATGTGGGTACTCCACAAGAGCATGTCAAAAGCATTGCTAAAGTTAAGGCAAACATCCACAGCTCTCCACTCCTCCACAGAGCCCAGTATTTCACCACAGAAAGTGTTCTGGCTAGTCACGCACAATTTGTCTTTGGTAAATCCCTTCTGGCTCTCCCCAAAATTGAGAACTCTGTCAGGGTTTCCCTGTTGCTTCCCTGTTGCATGGTGTCCTTAACCCAGCCACATTTTTCCAAAGACATCCAAAGATTCTCATTTTCTATAGCTAATATTCCAGCCTGAGCTAGCTCAATGATATTGTGAAAGAACAAAAAGATCTTAAAAATGAAATGACATCATGTTTCTTAACTTTTTTAAGCCAAGACCTTTTCCAGAAGATGTATAGCACCACCCTCGTTTCCACCTTATAAAACAGGAATACCTGCAAAGTGGGAATCCTCTTCTCTTGGTGGATAAGACAATAAAAAAAATCAAATTTCAAGAACCATATCCTCACTTGGTTTCATCAACCAGCACCCTTTAGCTTCAATTTAACTGTACTAGTTTGTGCCAAAGGAGGATCTGGGCTCCAGTTTCTATTTCCAGCTCCGTTTTGCTCATGTGAATGTAGCAGTTCATTTGGAACATATGGAAGAGGTGGGGGAGGGAGTTCCTGCTCTCACAAATCATGCAGCTAGATTGATTTTTTGCTAAAACTTAAAAAAACCCACAGCACATATCATGTGTGACAGCCACTGTCCTGCATTTCTGATACGAATTATATTGTATAAGAAAATTTGAGTGTTAAAATTTAGTAGCATGGCAGTTATGCTACGCAACACTTCACCTGCCTGGGAATACAGTTATTTCCATTTTCATAGTAATGGGATATTGTATCCCTAGATGCACTGAGAGAAAACACACTAATGGGATTTTATGTGAACACCTGGAGGACCAATTTATACAATGGAACTGGACTGGAATTATTTGATTAAATGCAAATCATTAATGTTGTAAACAATGCAAATAGAGAATAAATCGGAACTGAATGTGAAATAATGAGAGAAAAATGTGCTTTTCAGTGTTTGAAACGCACGGGTCAGATCATGCGGCTTCCACAGTATCTGCTAAGGCAATTTTACAGTAGAAATGCTTTTTTTGTTATAGCGAAAACCAAATTTTATCTGATTGACTGGGAGAGATGCATTGCATTACCGAGCGTGTCTCTGGGTGCAGGAAAGTAATCCTAACTCTCGTTTACCTCCCTAATTTCCCAGTGAAATCAGCTACAAATATGAATACTGTACAAATTTTTTGTATCTGAACTATGGCAACTGAATCCCTTCCATAAGAGGTCTTGAGTTGGAAGCTTTTTCTCCAGAAATGCAAAGAAAGAATATATAATAAGCAAAAAGAGAGGACAGTTTATATTTCACAATCCCTGCCTGGATGTGGCCCATTCCCATGATCCCACAGAGAAGCTAGGATGTTTAGACAAGCAAGATGGCAAGAGCTGGAAGAGATGGGAGAGTTTACAACATAATGGCAAAAAGCATTACAAATTAGGAACAAACACAGTGAGAACAGGAGTTAAGTGCTTATGAATACCCATTTCCTATAGCAAAGCTGCAATCCAGATACAAAGCTTCTTGCTTTGTCTTTTATTGAATTTTAATCACATCTCTATCGGTGGGAAGGCAGGAAAGAGTAGTGACACTATGCCCTGAAGTTTCTCTATAGCTCTGTGCTAGGTTGTCTCAAATGGAGCGCTTGAGCTGTAAAGGTGCAAAACATGGCTCCCCTCAGGTACTGCTCGCATTTGTAAGTACTGCAGAAATGTGACCACCTCAGGAAAGAGGTCTTCCTTTTTTTTTTTTTCCTTTTTTTGTTTGTTTTTAAGCCCTCACAATCTAGATTTAGGTGCCTAACTTTAGACACTAAACGAGTTTTAAGATGTCAGCTTTCATGCCCAGCTTGAATGCTTTTCTTTGCGATAATGTATTTAGCTGGGTCAAATGTACCCCTGAAGTAATCTGGTCTATTGTGCTTACAGTCTGCTTAACTTTTATTTTCTGATTATTTCTTCTTTGGTTTACCTTTGTTTTTCTACCCTGTGGCAAATAAACAATCCTTTTATTGAAGATAGCTGGAATTGAATGTGAAGACTCGTATCTATTACTCACTGAGGGTGCCTTAGAGCAAAGCTAACTACCTTACTTTTTCTCTTCTCTCACCAACCACCCTTGTAATAGTGCAGAGTATTGTTATTATCATTATATGTTATTATATTATCAGAGAAACAGCCAAAGAGACATTTTAGCAGACAGGATAAACAACTTCTGAGGAACTCAGGCCCTGTTTCTGTCTTTTATACATCCTTTTCTACCCCTTGCCGGGCTTTCACCAGATGCTCTTTTCAAATCTCATGAGTTATGGGGCTTCCCTACATAAGAGGCAGCTCAAAATACACTGCTATCTTCTTTCTCCAGGGAACCCTGGAACAAATAAGATTCAAAGACAACATTCAGCCAGACACAAATTAGTTTGGGGTCGTTTTGAGATTTGGCTCAAGGGCTGAACCAATTCTTCCTGCATCTCCTGCTAAGCCAGGTTGTTCATCTCTCTTTTTAAACTCTAGGTACTTTACAGTAGTGTGGTATGCACTGCTTCCTGTCAAGCTGATATGAAAAGACTTTCATATCTGAAAAACATTCAGATACAAAATCACCAGGAAATTTGGAAGATGGAAAAATTCCAGCTTTACAAATATTCTCCCAGAAGGATCTGCTGCTAAATTGAGATCTATTTGTTTATCACTTCTTTAACTCACTATGGGAGACACAGCACTGGGACAATGAGCCATACAGATAATGAGCTGGGAAAAAGAAATACTGTAAGAAATATCCCCAGCTTCAGGGGATGTAATCTCTCCCACCATTTTATTTTTTTTAAACATACTTGTCATATTAAAGACTGTCACTTAAAGAGTACAGGATTTACAGCCCATCAGAGATGATATTATTAGTGTTAGTATTAGTATTAGTTTTATTCCATGAACAGCAGAACTCATGAAGCCAGATTTCCTCTACGTTTCTGTTCTTTTTCCTTTATGTCCATCTCACTACAGATGCCCCCAGGCAGTCTCTGTCTTTTATGATACCTCTGACTTGTAAAAGATGACACATGCTATGATCACTTTGGAACTAATGGCAATCAAATAAGCTTTCTACACTCCTAAATAAACAAACACACATATATGCATAACACACAGCAAAAAGCTCCAAAGGAAAGAAAGGCTTGAAGTCACGGAACCTTTACTGGGCTAAATCCTGCCATTCACCTATGATACCTGCAGAAAGAATAAGTTGTATAGGATAACAATGAGTAAGTAATAAAGGCAGATTTATAAAGTCTAGGTCTGCTTTGATCAAACACTGCTGTATTTAAAACACTGCCAGCTTCTAAAACCTACACCGTGGCTCCATTGCTGGTAAGACCAAAGGAAAGCTGGAGCAATGACAGCAATGTACAGGAAAAGTGCTGATTTAGGGGGACAAGACCATGTGGAATGAAGCAGCTTCACAAACAAAGGGATAAACATCTATTCCTGTCTGTCTCAGAGCATAACCTCAGGCCCATTGGGACTAACTCCATTAACCTTAACACCTTTAATATAGTAGGAATCATCAGTGTTTAGCTAGGCCAATGCAAAAGATGGCTGTATAAATTGTATTGAGCATATACAAATTTCCACCAGCCTAGATTTTAAAGCCCTAGTAGTAAATCCCACTGTGGATATGCAGAATTTTCCATACCTTAGTGGTGGGAAAAAGGGTTCACCCATGGTTAAAAGTCACTGAGATCCAACACCAATTAAGAAAGTCAATGTGTAAAGTTAATAGCATCTTACTTGAGTCTCTAAATTATTTCACAATTTAGACATAGGGCTCTCTGTCCTCCTCAAAAGCACACATCAAGCAGATTTCATAAACATGTGATAGGGCTGGGAAAATCCCTATTCCCTATTCAAATTCCTTTTGGAAGTACTTTAATTTCTGTTTAGCTTCCAGTATGAGAATCTTGTGAAAGCACCCTGTAATACTCATATCTGTAATTCTCTTGTGACACTAATATTGGTATTAAAACCCTCAAGTCCTTTTCAAATTCAACAATAGTAATTCTAAAATGCATCTGAAGTTGGAGAGGACAGTAGCTACCTCAAAGCCCAGAAATATAGTGGTATTTTAAGTGGCATTATCATTGCCGTGGGGAATGAAAACATTTCTCTTCAGAATCAGTGGATTCTTTTCTGAGACTCCAGTGGGTAGAGTCTGGTCATCTTTTGGCATCCTTTGGATGCTTAACTTTACATGGGGAGGCGTACTTGAATGATCGCTCAAGTCACTTTCATGAATACTGATTTTGTGCTTTTCCTCCATATGACAGCATGCATAATACTGAAACATAGAACTTCAGGAGTCAGGACCTATGAGAAGGAAACAAGATAGTACAGAATCTTTTTTTTGTTTTCATGAGAAATTGCTTCATTGTCCAGTTGTGAAAGACTTTTCCCAGACCTTTCTAGATATATTCCTTGGGCTGCAGCTTTTTGCTTTGTGATAAGAAAAAACACTCTCACAGTGTGTCTGAGAAACTCTTCTCTCTTCATGTCAGTATGAAAAAAAAACCCCACATTGATGTTAAACTTGGAATATACTGGTCGTATATGTTTTCTAGCAATAAAACCTCTAGTGTACGTTTTCGCTCTTGTCAGATGATAAAAGAGAAATACCCAATATGGCAGAGTCCAAGATCATGGCAGTTTCCTCTGAAGAGTTGAATATAAAAATAATGTCTTCTCTTCATGAACCTACGGTCCCGTAATCATGTCACTCCTTGCAGTTGGGAAGATCTCTGTGCTCAGGCAGCTTGCCTGCTGAAGTTGGCTAGGGAAAGTACAACTGTTCCTAAGTTACCATTAACACGCTCCAGAGTGTGCTTTTGTTGGCCAAAATATACGTATAATGTGCAGCCGAAAATCATCCATGCTAGGAACATTTTTGAGTGCTTATGAATAAACTACACAACTAAATTTGCCAGTGTAAATCCAGATGTGGGTTGGCTGCACTGTACACAGTGAAGCTCAACCAACCACCACCTTTGTGATGCAATACAGATGAAAGGAACCCCACTGAAATCTCTGCTTTGCATTAGATCATCACATGTACATGTACACAGTCCACACACATGTAACAGTTCTGATACAGTGAGATCCTATCAGCATTTTTGAACCACAGATGCACTGAGTCTGAGTTTTCAACTGACTTTGGGGGACACTGCTTTCTCTGGGATATTCAGATTGTTGGTCCTTGGGACATAATGTGAATTCTAATAGTACTATCGTATCCTTCTCGGCTCATATCCCAATTTACTATCTCTCTAGATAATCTAAAAATGGGTAACTTTGTGGTAAATACCTACATAAACCAGATAGTTTCCCTCAAATCACCCACCAATCACAGAGTGCCATTGGTGTGAGCAGCAGATATCACTCTAATGGAGAATGGCTTTTATCAAAGAATCACTGGGTTGGAAAAGACCTTTAAGATCATTGAGTCCAACCATACCTGTCCTCTACTAAACCATATCTCTAAGTACCTCATCTACCCATCTTTTAGAGGAGGGCAGACTTCTTATTTACTCTTTTCAGAGGAGAGCAGACTTATTCATGCATAGCAGTGCTGTCTGTCGTAATGCTCCCACTTTTTGCCACTACCAAGAAAATCTTAGGATTGGCATTGAAGGTAATGACTGACAGAACATGCCAAGTTAATACCAGTAGCTGAGCAGCAGGATATAAGCAGCCTGGAAGATTCTAACCTAAAAGGAACATAGCTTCTGCTACAAATGGTAATGCTGTCTCCTACATGAGGGGACTACAGCCATCATTCTTACACTAAACCTTTCTTGGTTTCTAACTGTACTGTCACTATATGATATTATTCCTTGGACCAAGAAAGAAGATTTCAGATGCTGTGAACATTCAGAAGGAACCAGCCAGGAATTGATTAGTCTGATGCTTGTTTACTGCTTCCACAACTTCACAAGAGAAGCTACCACAAAGCCATATACAAACCATGTTCCAGTTCCAGTGACCATCATCTTTCCATCCCATCCCCTTTCTCTCTGTTGTTTTAACAAGACTTCAAAGTCTTTGGTGACAGAACACCTCTTCATATGTGCTAGTGCAATGAACAGAAATGGGCTCCTATCCCAGCCAAAATCTTTGGATTGAGACCATGAAACACTTCTGGATCTTGGCCCAAAACAGATAGCAGCTTACATAAGGCTCTAGTAGCCTGGCTCTGCCTTGTTCTTTTTCACACGTAGCAGTTTCCTTGACACTAAATCTGATAATTATTGCATGAAGGGCTTCTTCCACTCTCAGTCTCCAGCAACCATTATCTTAATCACAGTTACGCTGTCGTCAGTCACAAAAAATCCCACAAAAAACAACAACATCAAGATAAACCTTCAGCACATAGAGCTGCAACCCCATACACTGAGTCTGTAAATCATGCCACCTGCACTTCAAGTAAAGTTCATTCAGCTTTGGTAAAAGCATGAAATGTGTAAAACAAGTTCATCTGAATGAGGTTATGGGCATGGTGAAATTGCAATCTGTTTGTGGAAGGTGGATTTTAAAACACGGCCAGGTGGAGTTTCTTTCACCAGTCTGTAAATAACTCAGAGCCTATTAACTTTTGGTCACTTGTATCTAAAAGGAAATCTACACAGGAAAAGTGAAGAGTGCTGTTGTCTGGCAGATCTGGACTCACAGGGCTATTTTAATTTTCCAGTAAGCATAAGAAACTGGTTAGCAGGTTGCATATTTATGCTTCTGTATTCCATATTTTCAGGAGCAAAACAGACCCAGATACAGCACTATTACATGGTTTATTCTGACAATACAATATGTAATGAATGAAAGAACCTGTTACCAAGGAGATAATTGGACTTGAACAGTGAGAATATCTCAATGTGGCAATTTTCAGCATCATTTTTTCTTTTGCTGCAGCCGTGAATTGTAGCTGGCCACATTTTTATAACAGCAAACTAAGGTCTTTATCTTATTTTTGTGTGACAAATTCCATAGTGTAATATATTACTCTAACAAGGATTTTATGCAAAGCTTGACCGGCCACATATTAATGATATTTTTTTTATTATTATAAAAGACAATTAAAAATATATATTATCAGCAATAAAGGACAGTTTACCAACATGTAAAAAAAGAGTAAGGACAAATTGATATTAGTCCATACATCCTCACACACACACACACAAAAATTCAAACTGTGTAGAAAACCTTTTCAAAGAGACAGGAGTGGTACGTATTCATGGCATGTAGTGAAAGGACTCCTCATACCTGTCTGGCCAAACTTTATTATCATATTAACCTCCAGTCATTACTTTAAACTCTATTACCCTTTACTTACTAATACATTCTTCTAGGCCTCTCTGATAACCACTTTTAGCATATTATCTGTAGATGAAATCTCTGCCTTTTTTTTTTTTTCAAAAACAGCTTCAAAACAACAAACTTCTGAGACATGCATATCACAGAGAGTATAGCAAATTGATTAAATTGCCTCCTTCTCAGTCTCTATCAAAGCACAAAGACTAAATATATATGACAATTACTTCTGATCTTTAGTTGATGTTTGATAGTTGGCTGTTCACCATGTGGAGGGATGTCCCCATTTGCCTTATTGTTTCCTGTCCTACTTGTCGAAGGTGAGGCAATCAAAACCATGTTTTTTCAGTACCAGTTGCAGCCCATACCCTACACTTCAGCGCTCCTAAGTCTATATGTATATATCAGTGAATTCCCCACACATGCTCAGAGGTTGGGAATAACTGAAGAGAACAACCTAAAGGATTGTCTTTAGTTCCTGCCTGTTTTTTTTCTTGCACCTTGCTAAAATTTCTAGCAATGTATTTTCATACGGTAGTAAAAATTAGGGTTATGCATGATCATCTTCTCCCAAAATGAGGAGTGCCAGCTGAAAACAGCTGGCTCCCACTGTGCCCTTGAAGCCTGATAATCCTTCAGATCCAGTGGATAAATTCTCATGAGAGTCTTCCCTAATTCATTGCAGTCTGAATGTGCCGTGCTGGTAAATGCTGGCAAAATGAGCAAGATCAACCAGCTCTTCTTGGCTGCAGCATGTAAGGAGCGCTCCCAGGAGCAGTTCTGATGGTGGCAGGCCCCAGATTAACCTGGTGCTTAGAAGTAGCTATGGATGGGCCAGTGCTTCTCTGTCCTTAGCCTACGCTGTGCTCCTTCTCCCCATGCTGATGTCGTTCATTCAGATTTCTTTAGCCTCTAGGAAGCTGTTCTAAGTTTCAGAAGTCCAATGCTTTTTCTTCTTATTTTTTCTGGAGATCACTGGCAGTCATCCAGATGCAGAACTGAAGGACAATGTGTCTTTTGTTCAGAGAAGAAACATCCATACCTTCTGCAAAGCCTTCTCTAGCACTGCCATGCTAGGAAAATAGACATAATGCCTACTTTTCCTGAATATTTGTTTCTTACCCATTTTCCCTCCCCTTCCATAGCTTTCTCCAATAAACTGGTAATATCACAAGATCATTTTCTAACTGTAGATCCACTGTTTTTCATAGGAGATTTGCTTTGTAAGACACAAGGAAGCAGTAAATATCTGTGGAAGCCTGCCCACAGAATGGTCTGTTCTCTCCCCAAAGGAGAAAAGCATAGTTTAGTTCACTCTCCACATTAGCATACACGCTTAACAGAAGAGCAGCATATAGCACATAAGTTTTACACTACAAAGAGATAGGATATCACATATACTTGGGCTTTATTGAGGCAGAATACCTTAGTGTTCCCTGCTCGACATTAGAGTATGTTCTGTATGGATAGAAATGGATAGGAAGCTGCTTAACCATTTGCTTTACGTCAGCTTGGGAGTTCTGTGCCACATCCCTTAGCGGTGGGACATGTTTGGGCTGGTCTGAATGCAACAGAGGAACCATAGCTAAGCAGAGACCTCTACATTTTTCCTGAGCCTCCGCAGCTCTGTGGAACTGTACCACTAACACTGAAGAGTGATGCCCACACCTCCCAAGACCTTGACAGCTTCTGCTTATTTTATTTTCAAGCTTGTTAAGACAGATGGGAATAAGTTCCTTGCCAAGATAAAACCTGCTAACTGGGGTCATTCTATCACTGCTTTATTGTCTTGAATACCCAATAATCTTCAAACAGCTTCACAAGTGTGTCGGACTCCATAGCTAGTGAAACTTAACTAGACAGTGAGTCTTTGAGTGATAAAGTTGAGGGAGGCAATAAAGATGACTTTTTTTTTCCTTTTCTCTCCAGACTCAAAACGGTGAAACTGAGACAAGGATTTAAGTCAGTGGTGTCACTTTCTTTTTTAGATTTTTCTAATGCAGGAATTTTTCTTCCTCCTCATCAATAAAGTAGCTAGGAAAAATAGCTTGTTGATGTACTTATGAGAGTGCTGCACACAAAGTATATTCTGATCTTTCAGTTTCACCAAAGAACATTTGTCATCACTTCTGATGAAATGGAATTAAATTTGTGGTCCGCATCTAAGGCATCAGCTGAGAAATAAAAATGTGGAAATTCATGCAGAAAATACTAGTATCAATATTAGCATGCTGAAGAATGCAATGATGCAGAGACTTTGTACAGACAGAAATACGATATAGTCTCTGCAGAAATCTCTTATTGTCCCCATTCAAATTAAAAGGAGACTAGAGGAGCGTGCGGTGTGGAAGTAAGAGCAAAATAAGGATAGTGTAGCAATTCTAATTCCAAAATGAATTTATGAAACTTGGTTTCTGGTGAATTTAAATTATCTGTTTGGTGAAGTTAAACAATTCTGGTTTTAGCGAATTTTAGGGTTTTTTATCAGTAGGGAAAAACAAACCTCAAAATTATTATGGAAATAGGATCCTCCCTGATTTCCAGTTCTTGGTCAAACTGAACTATTAAAATACTGTGCAATCAACAAGTCATAGAATCATAGAATCATAGAATTGTAGGGGTTGGAAGGGACCTCGAGAGATCATCGGGTCCAACCCCCTGCCGAAGCAGGCTCCCTAGGACATTTCACTCAGATAGGCATCCAGACGGGTCTTGAATATCTCCAGAGAAGGAGACTCCACCACCTCCCTGGGCAGCCTATTCCAGTGCTCCGTCACCCTCACTGTGAAAAAGTTTCTCCGCATGTTGGTGCGGAACTTCCTATGCTCCAACTTGCAGCCATTGCCCCTTGTCCTGTCTCCACAGACCACTGAAAAGGGGCTGGCTGATTCCCCCTGCATCCCTTGCTTAAGATAATTGTAAACATTAATTAGGTCCCCCCTTAGTCTTCTCTTCTCAAGGCTGAACAGTCCCAATCTTCTCAGCCTTTCCTCATAGGGGAGATGCTCCAGGCCCTTTATCATCTTCGTAGCCCTTCTCTGGACTCTCTCCAGGAGATCCCTGTCCTTTTTATACCAGGGAGCCCAGAACTGGACACAATACTCCAGGTGGGGCCTGACCAGGGCAGAGTAGAGCGGGAGGATCACCTCCCTTGACCTGCTGGCTACACTCCTCCGGATGCACCCCAGGATCCCATTGGCCCTCTTAGCCACCGAGGCACACTGCTGGCTCATGGCCAACCTGTCATCCACCAGGACCCCCAGGTCCTTCTCCACAGAGCTCTTCTCCAGCAGGTCATCCCCCAGCCTGTACTGATAGAAACGGTTGTTCCTTCCCAGGTGCAAGACTTTACACTTGCTTTTGTTAAACCTCATCTGGTTTCTTACTGCCCAGCTCTCCAGCCTGTCCAGGTCTCGCTGGATGGCAGCGCAGTGTTCCTGCGTGTCAGCCACTCCTCCCAGCTTTGTGTCATCGGCGTACTTGCTGAGGGTCGAGGCTATTCCCTCATCAAGGTCGTCAATGAAGATGTTAAACAGGACTGGACCCAACACCGAGCCCTGGGGAACACCGCTAGTCACAGGCCTCCAGTCAGATTCCACTCCACGAATCACGACCCTATGGGCTCGGTCCGACAGCCAATTCTCAACCCACCTCACTGTCCACTCATCAATCCCATGCTTTCTCAGCTTTGCTATCAGGATGTCATGGGAGACAGTATCAAAAGCCTTGCTGAAGTCAAGGTAGATGACATCTACTGCTCTCCCTCCATCTACCCAGCCGGTGATGAGATCGTAGAAGGCTATGAGATTGGTCGAGCACGATTTCCCCTTGGTGAATCCATGCTGACTACTCCTCATGACCTTCTTCTCTTCCAATTGCTTGGAGATGGCATCCAGAGCAAGCTGTTCCATTACCTTTCCGGGGACAGAGGTGAGGCTGACTGGCCTATAGTTGCTGGGATCCTCCTTCTTGCCCTTTTTAAAGACTGGAGTGACATTGGCTATCCTCCAGTCCTCAGGCACTTCTCCTGTTCTCCAGGACCTGTTGAAGATGATAGAGAGCGGCTCAGCAATCACCACCGCCAGCTCCCTTAGCACACGTGGATGTATCCCATCCGGACCCATGGATTTGTGTGCGTTTATCCCTTTGAGCCGCTCCTGGACCTCCCCTACCTCAACCAGAGGGAAATTCTTCATATCCCAAACACTCCTATTTACATCCAGTGCCTGTGGGTCCCGGGGGGCCTTTGAGGTGAAGACCGAAGCAAAGAAGGCATTCAGTATCTCCACCTTCTCAGTATCCCCCGTTACCAGGACACCCTCCTCATTCATCAAGGGACCTACATTATCCCTGGTCATCCTTTTGCTATTCACGTATCTAAAAAAACCCTTTTTATTATCCTTTATGTCCCTTGCCAGCTTCGTTTCCAAGAGGGCTTTAGCCTTCCTAGTTGCGACCCTACAGGCCCTGACTACATTCCTGTATTCTCCCCATGTGCTCAGACCCTTCTTCCACAATTCATAGATCTTCCTCTTCTCTTTGAGTTTACTCAGCAGCTCCGTGTTCATCCACGCAGGTCTTCTGCCTCTCCTTCCCGATTTCCTGCACAAAGGGATGCATCGTTCCTGTGCTTGGAAGAAGTGCTGTTTGAATGCTAGCCAGCTCTCACAGGCTCCCATTCCTTCAAACAGCGTAGCCCACGGGATAGCCCCTATTAAGTCACGGAGGAGATCAAAGTTAGCTTTTCCAAAATTCAGGGTAGCTATCCTACTTTTTGGCTTGCTTCTTCCACCCAGGATCTTGAACTCAACCATATCATGGTCACTTAGACCTAAGCTGCCCCCGACCTTCACTTCCCTAACGAGCCCGTCCTTGTTAGTTAAAACAAGGTCCAGCACCCGCCCTCCCCTTGTAGGCTCCTGCACCATCTGTAGCAGGAAAGTCCCTCTTCCCCCTTCCCTTTCTAGCCTCTTTTTCCCCCATATCAGTAATTATGCTGTCAGTTGCCTCCCATTCCTCTCCTAGGTATTTTCTCAAGGCTTGTCTACACTACAGAAATTTATGACACAAAGAGCTGCGCTGGGCTTCTAAGGATGCTTGTAAAACACTTCACATCCATACGCCAAAGTGCTCCAAGTGGTTTGTATTTCTGCCAAAAAACACTTGGATTTTTTTCTTGTGTTCAGCAAGGGCTAAACTTGGCTAGAGGCCAATAGGGACAGCACTGGAGGAGATACGATGCAGCACTCATGAGAGAGGCACTCTACGGTCCCAGAATCCGACCTCTGTCAGAGCTGCTCTGGGAAGCGGGACATGGCTGCCCAAAGGGCTCCACAGCTGAAAGGGGCTGAGGATGAGAGCAGAAATGTTCTTATTTGCAATAGCAGTTGGCAGGGTGTAACAGATCGTCTGCATGTTAACCAAGGAACAGGGAATAAGCTTAATGAGAACCCTTCTGATTGTCAGTGTATTACTAAAGAAGTGAGAAAATGACACAGGTAGTAGAAGGGATGGCTACTGCTCCCCACCCGCCATCCCCCTCCCCATGTCCTGCCTGTCCTCCTCGGCCCTGCATGCAGAGCTCTCCCTACCCTCCTTGCAGACAGGGTCTAGGAAAGCAACATGAAGAAAACGGAGACGAAGGGGCGGGGGGGAGGGTGGGATGGACATGGCTCACTTTCAAAATAGCAGTGAGTTGCTCCTCTGCAAACCGTGACTGGAGGTATAAAAGATGCAGCTGGCAGCTTATGCTGCTTTGCTGAAATAATGAGACTGGAGTTGTAGAAGCAGGGTACCTAAAATGGGCATTATTAGTTTTCTTTATTAAGGACTAGGTGGGAGAGTGAGGATGAGCAGCACTTCCCCGGGCTTTGTTCCTGCCACTTGACAGCTTTTTTTTGTCCTTGAGATATTTTCTCAAGGGGCCAGGAGTGCACCATGGCTCCCAGTCACTCTAGGGTGGGGAGAGGAGAGTGAAGCGCAGCACATCAAGGGAAGCATGTCCACAGCAAATTTGATTGTTCAAAAATAATCTAGAATAATTTTGTCAGGAAAGGGAGATTCAATTGTAGAGAGGGATTTAAACTTAAATTAGAAGGGATTTTAAGCGTCATTACTAAATTCCCCACATAACACATTAGGCGTAGCACAGGGAATCCTGTTTTAACCTAATGATGAGCAGAGTGACCAGATTTTCTAAGTGAAATAATAGGATTCCTGCCAGGGAAGGAGTTGGGTTCAGTCACAGAGATTTGGGGTGCAGAAAAGAAAAAAAAAAAAGGAAAAGACAGTTTCCCTCCTCCCCTGCTGCCTTGCTCTACCTTTTCCCCACTCCATTTGTGAGAAGCACAAATTCTCACTGGGTAAGCCCCGTGACAGTAAGTAACAAACCTTAATGTTGATGAGGGCAGTCAGCAATGCTGGGCTTGTGCTGATGAGATTAGCTGGAGGAGAGGCAGGGCTTAGCAGGGATCCAGTTTGCCCAGCACAAGAACTTGCTGTATGGGAGCTGGTGGCTGCACAATGTGGGGACAAGATAGACTGGTCAATACCCTCACATACAGACATATACCCAGAGCATACTCACATACAGAATCAGACCCATATTGTACAGGTCATTTCCCCATAGAAGGCTTATTTCACTGGCAATAGATTCATCATGTTCTTTCCATAACTAGCAGAAGTCCCAGTCTCGTGTGTGCTGACATCTCCCATCAATATCAAACACCTTGACATTTTTCACAAAGCAAAGCTGTTGGGTTTTGGCCAACAGCACTCAGCATCACTGACTGAGGGCACAGGACTTCCTCATCATACCAGCAGCTGGGACATAGCAAGGGGATCTCCAGCTTTCTGTTCTGTCCTGCATCATTTGAAGCAAGGCCTGCTGACCTAGCAGGTTGTCTGTTAGCTAGAAGAATCATCTCTCAAGGAAAACTTTTTTTTTTCTTCCCCTTCCTTATGTTCCCTTTCTCAGCTGAGCTTCTTCACCCAGGTTCTCAATGACCATGAGAAATCTCATTTTCTCAAAAATTATTGCCCCTTTGTTCTCCTGCACAGGAGAGACCTGGCAAAGTCCAGAAAGTGTGGCAGTGAACACCTCCATATGGTTTACATACCTTGTACTATCGGCCACTTGAGTTAGTTGCACAGGATATTTGTACATCTTAGATGATAAGATTTTTCCAAGCATAACACATTTTTATGTGCTTTTTTCTCCTCCAAAATTCCTGTATTGCAAATAAATAATGAAAAACCTAAAGCTTCTACACTGAACCGGGACAGTTTAATAGATATAAAGACTAAGGCCAGGCTGAAATAAAGCTTTCAGTTTCCACAACACATGTAGAACACATGTGGGACTGATGAGACAAGCTGGAAATATGAGACGATGGTGAGCTCACAAGTGTGTGGCGCTTCTGAGACTCGTTTGATATAAAATAACACACCAATGCCATCCTAGAAAAACACCTCTGGGGTATTTAAAAATGTACATAGACACTACATTTTTCTGCCTTGTCTTCTGTCTGTCAAATCCAAATTTTGCTATTCTGTTCCCAACAAACACAGTACCTGGTCATTTCTGTCTGTCCAGGCAAGTAGCAATGGTCACAACAATAGCAATTGTCTCAGGTAGGTTTCTCATTTCCAGGCGTAACTGCTGTAACCCTACCTTAACTGATCCCACTGAAGTCTGTTTTGCTTCTGTTTGCTTAGTTTGATGTTACTGCTGAAATCATACTCGCTGACCAGTGGTCTAAACATCCCTGATCCAATGTATTTGCTTCCCATTTCTTTGCTACACTGATACCCAAATCTGCTTCCTGCTGTTTTATCTGACTTCAGCACTTGGCCACCACTTATTCTCAGCACATACTATCAGCTTCAGTGCCCCAGACCTCCCACTGTTTCCACTGTGCTCGCTATAATGCTCCGAACACTCGCCAAGTCCATACTGGGCTCTCTTGGAGACCTTCTTGTTCAGTTCTCCTCACGGTCCTTCTCTGCTGAGACATAGACTTGGGCTACCAAGATATCTACACGTGATGCATACAATATTAGCTACAGAGTGCCACAAGCTCTCCACGCCACGCACCGGTTTTAGGTCTTTTCTCTCCTTTCTCCTCTTTCGTTACTACTCAGGAACCAGGCTGTGCTGAGTGTTTTTGTAAGGTTTCAGAGTAATCTTCTCTCTTGTGTGGACTGGGTTGCATGCAGCACATTGTAAAAGTCACCCAGCATAATAAACGATAATTAGCAAAAAAGCTTTTCTGGACTGAAATGTTGCTGTACTGGAAAAACGTTGTTCTGCTTCAACAAGATGAAATGAAAAGCAGAAACAAAGGGAAGGCTGATGTTTTTGCCTGTGCAAACTCCTGCCTGCAGTAAAGAAAGGCTCACCCAAGTAAGCTGCTCATTTCCTCCATGCTTTCAAAGGTGAAAAGTCTTCATGAAACCTCCAAAAAAGGCCAAGTCTGTATTATTTCCCATTCAACACAGCACTGTCACGGAATTGTGCCTGATAAATACAGAAGTGGCAAACTGGAAGCAGTCTGTGTATTTTAAGCTGTATCCTGAGCATCAGATGTCATTATAGAAGTTGAAGATGATCAGTTAGACTGCTCAGATTGAACGTCCAGAAAACTTTGCTGAAAAGGTAAAAAGAGCCTTGAAATTAGGCATGACTTCCAGGGGTAGTGAATGCCAGGCAGAAAACATTTCTTCACATTTATCTGGAGACACAGGCGCAAGAGAAGGAAACATAATCAAGACATAGGACATTTCCACATTCATAGTATCAAGGAATCTAGTTATGTAAATACGACCCAGGGATGCAAAAGCACGAGCTCAGAAGGGAAATTAGACCAACCTTTCTGGGATGCAATGTGAAACGTTCAATTGTAACAACATTACTACACTTGCTGAAATGCAGAAGTGTAGATTCAGGATTCAGATAACAGTTGATCCTGGAGCAAAGGGGAATCAGAGAGGATAAAATTTTCTATTCCCTTTCAAGAAATCTTGACAGTCATATCAAGAAAAAAAAAAAAAAGAACCAATTATAGAAGTCTAGGAGCCTCGTTTAAATGTCCTCAAAACAAACTATTCTTACAGAAATAAGTAAATTTGAAAGAACAAAGGGGAGAAGAGAGCAGAGTGCTGATTACATATCTACACATAAATAGCTATTTATACCTTTAAGAGCTAATCTACTGCGTAGCCCTTTTATATCACTACTAGCCTCTAGGTAACTTCCAACAAGCATACTCTGAGAGCAAGCACCATTCCACAACGCCTGGAACTTGGCTTTGGTGCTAGCATGCCATATGTTCTTACACCAAAATTGTCTGAGAGATTAATCTCTTTTGCAAAATGTGGCACAGAATCCTTCCTGATAGACTGTCAGACTAACACCAGCTTATCCCAGCTAACTTCAAACTCGGATGCTCCTTTTTACCAGGGAAACAATATGCTTCTCAGAAAATGATACACTGTTAAAATATTGTTTCCCTGAAGACACTCAGAAGGTCACCATGAAGGATGCTGTGTAAGTACGGCAGTTTTCGTAAATGTGCTTGAATCTCTGAGTGTCCCAGGCAAATTCAATATTTGATTAAAAAAGAGATACTGAGTTATCTGCAATGTGGACCCGCTGCCTCAGAAAAAAAAAAAACAAACGCCAAAACAATGTTTTGTGGAGGGCAGCACAAATGCCTTCCAAGGACACAAAAAGGAGCAGCAGTCCTCAGAGAAGCGAGAGGCACAGTTCTCATTTTAGGGTCTGGTTGTTTTTTTTTTCTCCCACATTTGCTGCTGACATTAGAAATAAAGGGTTATTTCTTGCAAAAAGAAACATTTTGTCCAACTTTAAAAAAAAATTTGTTTCCCTGGTTTGGATGTTCTTACTTGCTAACACATTTTACTTGCTATTTTTAATTACATTTTAAAATGTAACATTTGAGGCAAAACCAAATAAAAATATTTACCAAACATTAAAATATTGCAACCTTTATCAACTAAAATTGTTCATCAAATTCTGCAAAACTTTCTGCAAATGTTTGGCTGTGCACAAAAAGTCCATTTTTCAGCAAACACTGTTTGACAGCAAACACTCTCTCAACCCTATGTATCTCCATTGTTGCTTCCTTAGCTATCATCACTGAGAACAACAGTTCACACATTATCAGATATTATGAAACCAGAGCCGCCCAAAATATCTAGAGATTCGGTCAGTCTGTCTTGCTCTTCAGCTGGCAATAGAGGGAATCCAGCCACAGCGCAGTTGGGATAGCAATAGATTTTCAGCAGAGAAGGCTGCTGTGCCGAAGCCCTGGAGATCCTCCTGACCACTGACGCTGATCATCGTTCCGCCAAAGTGCCAACAGAAACTCTGGGGTGAAGGCCTCCCTGGAAGCACACAGCTTGTCCCCTCATTCATCCTAGGAATGAGCCTCCCTTCCCATGGTTCCCTTTCATCCCATCTCTGCCCATTCCAGTGACAGGAGAGGACATTGGCCTGGCCCCCTCCTGGTCATATAAGTCTGTTTTTGCTATGCAGCTGAGAAGCTCTAGGTTGGCGCCGCGCCAGGCACGCTGTATTGCTATGCTTTGGAGGTTTTCACAAGGATGAAAGAAAGCATTTAGGGAGGTTCCAGAAACGATGCTGATGGCTGCCATGCTAATGCTTGTAATGAATTCTAAATTGGTAATGGGACCACTTATGGATAACTAAAGGCTTATTCACTCCCCTGGATATCTGCTTTTTTCCTTTACCACTTTTTGCTGGATTTAATGCTGGTATTCACTTTGCACTCTCTCTTTTCCTCTTTTTCGGTTCTTTCACTTTCCTACCAGCATTTTTTTTATGCTGTACTCTTCCTCTTAAAATTATCACCTCTCAGGCTCTCCCCTTTTCCTAGCAGCCTCACTTCAGCAAATGCGTGTCCTGAAAATCTCTAGGTACCATAGCTAGTTCTCTTTTCCCATACAGGACTAATCACTCAAGTTTGCATGATTTTGAAACAACACAGTGTGGATAATAACACTTCTATGAGCATACAATTTCATTTTACATCTTCTGGATAATGCAAACTGCATTCGTACCACCTAGAGATAGGTGGTATAATAACAAGTGGCAAAATAATAGGTGGTATAATAACGAAGGATTGCATTAATGGGCAGCAATCATAACTGACACAGACCTGTAGTTTCTGGCTGATGCAGGTTTAAATGATGTTAGTGTTGATTGCAGTGTGTCTTATTGCCTTAGGAGATATCTCGTGTTAAGTATAAAGGTTTGCAGTTAAAATTCTGCGAGGCACAAGGCTCCTCTGGAACATCTATCATGTCAGCAGAACTGCTAAAGTGTAACTCTGGTCAAAAAAAAATGACACTATAAAAATGACATCTATCATGTACTGTATTTATTTTCCCTTGGTGATTTCCAGATTAAATCTGCTCAGTTTACAAATCAAAAGAGACTTTTTTTTAACTGCTTTTTTATCCAACAGTCTATGTTCCCTGTTCAGCCTCTGTCTGAAAAAAAATTAAACTATGTTCTTTCTGTTCCATACATCATTTTCCATCCACTCACAATAAAAATTCTCCAGCTAAAATACAGGTTGTATTTGTACTGACATGGAATGAATCAGAACAAACCACATCTCACTCACCTTTCAGATCAAAGTAAAATGTGTTTTTTCTCTCCAGTAAGCTACATACATATATAGATGACATGGAGTGATCAAACTGGTCATTTTTACTATGGCAAACTGAGCAATATTCCATACTAAATATATTGCTAACTGCATATTACATTTACATATAAATATATATACATACACATACATATGTGGGTATGTATGTAAGCATTTATGCATAATACACACCCGTATATTGCTACATATATCTGTATATGCTCACAAGCATAGACCTAATCCAAGGGTGTCAACAACATACTACATGTCCCTTAAACACTTGTGCCAATATCTCTCTGAAATGCCCTTCCACATACAGGAGAAATTGGGAAAAGGAGAGTAGCAGTCATTACTCACCCCACATGACCACAGCCTCATATTCTTTTATCTGCGTTGAAAAGCATTAAGATTATTTGCATCATTTCCTAACACTTTCACTCTGTCTCATATTTGCTCACCTATATTTCATTAAGTCTCCATTTTGACATAGCTGAGCTGTGTCAAACTGTGAATCGTTTCAATTTATATGCAGACATATTGTTCATGGTATCTGTTCATAGCATAATAATAATAATAAAATATAATCAAATATTAAAAACAGTGTTCTACCACAGAATGGACATACTTGGCAGGTATTTTTCCAGTGGCAAAGGAATATAATTTCAAACAAAAACTGTTATGAAGAATCTGTTATAGAGAATTCTGCATTTAAAATATTGGGATTGGGGAGAAATTGAGAAATGCAGAGATAAAGCTGATATTTTAAGTTAACATTTAGCTCTCCTTCATCTTCAGCATTAATCAAAAGGATTGCAATCAGATCATCTAATCTCATAAAGGAAGTATAGCCAAATGGAAGTGAATCAAAGCAAGGCAAAGGTCATGCAGGCAAATAGAGTATACCTCATGGGGAATCACACTGTGTCGTGTCTGAGTGTGCTTTGGCTGAAAGCATGTGTCAGCAGTTGGTAAACCTGACTTACAGTTGTGGAGCATGTGCTTGCACCAGGTTTCTCCACGAGTTTGTGAAGTGTCTTTTCTATTAGCACTGTTTGATAATGTAAATCTGGTGGTGATTTCTCTCTCCATCACACCATAGAGGAAAATGATATCATCTATCTTCTTGTCCCTTCACAACATTATTGCAGGAAGTTACGTGGACTGGAAACTATCAGCCCTTAGGAAAGCTAATTTAAAAAAAAAAATAATGCTGAAGTAGATGTCCTCGGTAATGTAACCTACCATGACCACATCTAACCTATTTTCTACTCCTTGTGCTGGGCCACAAGCTTTATCTCCCAGACAATTCTTGGCATGGAGCCAAGGTAACAAAAAAAAACCCAAACACCTAAAGCTCTCCAGTGATGATTAATGAGTGGTAATACTATTCTTCAGAGACACAAAGGTGATTTTATAGTAGACGTAAAGCTTATCTATGCAGGGGACACAACATTTTAGGGGTGCCTACAAGGGTATGAAGTAAGCTACCTTGTGAAATAACAGCCTTTACAAATCTTGCCATTTTCTGCTACAACTGCATGTGATCAATGTTAATCATTTCGTTTAATGAAGTGCTGGAAGGTGAAGGGGAGAACAGGAGCCGAGATAGAATTTAAGCCTCAATTTGTCTGTATCAGTGGTTGGCTTACAACATGGTCTCCTTTTAAGTTTTAATGTATTTGTGTCAGTTAATAAATTTGTTATAGAAACCTACAATAAAACTGAGTTAAGGTTGACAGCGTATATCTGAAATCTATACTAAAACATATTCTTATACTGTTAGAAATTAAAACTATATGGGAAACAGTTTAATCATCGTGAAAAAAGGTCAAGATCTTATAATCTCTTCCCACCCCAAATCAAGAAAAAAATTGAGATCTCAAGAATATTCAGTACAATCCAGCTCAATTTAAACAATTCTGTCAATAATTTAATCAATTTCAACCAAATGGCTTCTTCAAAATATTTTAATTTACTTAAACTTGCAATTGAAAAATTATTTTGACTCATGAAATGATTGGTTCTGTTGTTTTCTAGACTAAGAACCTTGATTTGAAATTTTCAAAACTGTCGAGTTCTTGTCAAATAGAATCTTCCACAAGAAGTGGGTCTGCTTGAAAATCCTGCTCAAAGTTTGTTTGATCCACAATATTTTTCTGCCCAAAACCATCATACACAATATAACCAAAATAGAGCTTAGAAGTACAAAATACATATCAATAAGAATGTTAAAAGTTAGTTCTTAAAATTAAGTGCTGTCTATGGACAGTGGAGGAACACAATCAACCCCATCTCTAATCTCTCAGGTTACAAGTCCTGCTTTCGCCTGCGCCCTCCCCTTCAGCGGAATGTTTATTAAAAGGAACGGCTCTCCAGCACATATGAAAACATCTTTTTCTTTCTCTTGCTGGTGGCACAGAAGCCCACTTACCTGGCCAAGATGTCCACACTGGGCTCCCTCACACCGCCCTGCCCTCCCCTGCCAAGCTATCCTGCCAACACGTGCTCTCCTCTGCTGTACTCTAAGTGCACACTCGCACACCCACCCCTCCTTATCCTGCTCGCCTTGCCTCTGCTTGGAATAGAGTCATCAAATCATACAATCTCCTGCGTTGGAAGGGACCCATAAGGATCATCAAGTCCAACTCCTGGCTCCACATAGGGCCAGACAAGTCAGAGCATGGGACTGGTAGCTGCAGTACAGTAGACACATGGGTGGTCTTTCAGCTCACAATACAAACACCGAGCCCAAACTTAATTTCATTAGCAGCCGGTGCGTTTTATTTTTATTATCCCCAGCAAAACACAGAAATCGTTCTTTCAAAATGGCTGCTCTTTCGCACTGCCTTCAGCAACACTGATGCGAAGCCTCCTATAGAGACAGCGGCTTCCTACGCTCAAAGAGGAAAGGGTTTTTAGAATTATGTTTGTAAAAAGGCATTAAATGTTGAAGTGCGTATCTGCTCGGTACTGTGTAGTCACAGATTTATTTTGGCTGTACTCCAAGCTAGGAAGTTGTGAGTGTGCTTTGGCTCCGCAGCCGGAGAGGCAAATTAGCAGAGCGCTAATACACCCTGTCTTTCAGCGCCTACTGCTTCAGGTACAGCTCTGCACCAGTCTGACTCACACTGGGGAAGCTCAGAAAGAGGAGAAAACAGGAAAACCTCACTGATGTTGACCCGTAACTGTGAACCAAAAAGAGGTTAAGAAATTAGTTTCAGATTAAATAAAAAAAAATCCACACTGATCTCATAAATTTACTGCAAATTTTACTGTAACGCAAATATTCATAAGTAGCAGCATGTTAATGTTTTAAGTGGTATCATGTTAATATTCACAAATAGCATCATGTCAAGTTAGAGTAATTAAAGGAGTCTAAGTGGTGAAATTCTTAAGGTTTTAGCATCTTAGGTGTTTGTTAGACAACTTAATGGCTAGCAATAATCGTACCCCAGCTTTGACTGTCAAGTTGTTTGGGAGAGCAAAGATCTCATTACATCTGCAGGTAGGAACACCGGTAGGACACAAGTTCAAGGATGACAAAGAACAGCCTCACAGTGACCAGTTCTCTGAATGCCCTCTGAGGTATGTCACTGAGTCCCCTAAAGCTTACCTTGGCAACCCTTACCTTCATCATCCTCTCCTCTTCCAGTCCTCCCTATGACACATGGGGACCTGAGAGCACTTCATTCCTCGCACATTTTCTTTTCCTAGGCTACATTACTTTCCATGGACACTGAGAATGACAGGCATCTCTTTACATATTTGAAGTTCATAATCGTGTCCTTCCCCTGTCTCTTTCCCGTATGGAAAAGACTTGAAGCTTTTGCAGTCTTCCCTGAAAAATCAGGTTTCCCAAATTCTGGATTATGCCCATACTTCTATTAGCTAGTCTACATGTTTCTTGAAATTTATCATGTAGAACTGCACTCAGTGTAATACCCTATTTTCGTTTAAAACAATGTAGTTTTCCTGCACACCAAATACGCACACAGAGATTTCAGTCTTTTTTCTTGTTTGTTTTTTTTTTCCCCTTTGCATAGTATTTTTAGATTTTATGGTATCTAAATGATAAAAAGGCTTAGCAGGACTGATTCTGTGCAGTGGATCTCCAATGACAATTCTCAAAACTCAGGCTTGGGGTCTCTAGGAGTTGCTTCAAATGTCACCCTGTGTTATCACTAGTTGAGAAGCTTAACCTACTTCCTACTTTTTCTAAGATTTAGAGCCAGCCAAACGCACATCCACTAACTGGATGAAACAGTATGATGAAGCTATAAGTGTTGCTCTGTTTAATTCTCTTGACCTAAGACTGAGACTGTATCACTGGGAAGTTAAACGCTGGCTCAGTAAAGCACACCGCAGAAACTTGGTTTATTTTTCCCAGACCAGAACTGGCTGAAAGTTAACTTGCCAAATGCTGAAAGATTAAGATGCAGTTAAAAGAAAACATGGGTATATACCTAACCAGTTCTCTTTTTCCTGCTTTTCTATGTTCTTTGGGTGAATGAATAAATACCTCAATTTTACTCATTTTTACCCAGTGTGCTGATCACAGACTCTTTGGCAGGAAGGGTTTTGTTTTAGCCAGATATGACTGGGTCCATAATGCTAACGCAGCCAAGAATACAGATCTATGGGACTGTAAGGCTTCATCTTTTGTGAAGGATAAAGGAAAGTAAGCCTGTCACTTGATAAATATCCTAGCAGGATCTAAAGCACAGTTTGTTGTGCAACCATAACAACATGCTTGGATTTTCTGTACTAGATATTTAAAAGAAACCTGGGCTAGTTTGTACCCAATCCATAAAACTCAAACCCATTTTTTTTATGCTTTGTGGGACTTATATAATCATTTTTCTGAGCACTACTTGCTATTGTGTTTTGAAATAATAGAAATAGTACAGGTGGGTGCATCAGAATGTAGACGCAAAGACCTTTGTGGTGGAGAGATAATGGTGTGATATGATAGCAGTATCAACTGCTGATTCAGAGCTGCATGCAGCATGCAGCATCGTCGTCCACAGAAGCAGATTATTTGGTAGAGGAGCCATGTTCCCCTCTTTGGTTTACACATACAGCTGGGGCTGTTTGATGGAAGAAATAGAACTCTTTCATTCCCCCCAGCAATCTTTCCTAGCAATCGTACATCTTATGGTTCCCACCGAGAACAAATTACAGACCTCCTCAAGTCTCTTTCCTTTGTGCAATATTAGTATGTTTTGGGGGGTGTCGCCGTACAAATGCACAGTAAAAAAGGAGATAGAGTGAGCTATTATGCACACCTACCTGTTCTCCAAACATTAAGTTTTGGATTTGTGGTTTTCTTTCCTCAGACTAATACAAAATTACATTTTTACAGTTGCTTCTGTGGGTGGAAGGATGCAAAAGACGTGAGTAAAGCAGGCTTCCTAACAAATGTTCTTGAATATACTTTAATCTCTTTTAGGAGTTAGAAATTCTCCCTAATTTTACTTTGTTGTTTAGCAATTTATGTTTTCTTCAGTACAAGATGAAGTGATGGCAAAGTCTGAGAGCAACAGCAGTGAAAAGAAAAAATAGTCTTTAAAGCTCAGTTTCATAGCCTCAGCCATCTTGAGGGCCATTGTTTTATTTGCCCTTTTAGTATATTAAGTCTTAAGGGATTATTTCTAGCAACACTATAAATGTGGCAATTTCTCTATACTATGGTTTTATTAGTGGAAAATGTGAAGACAGTTTTGGCCATGTTGAACAGTATAGGACTGGATAGACAGTACAGAGAAGTCTATGATACATCTGCAGCAGCAGGAACAGCAAAATAATCATTGAAGCGATGGTGATAAAAAACCTCTGTAAGCAAATAAACCATCTAGAACTGAATTGTCATTCAGTTTGAAGATTAAATAATCCACAAGACAAAGGAAATGTCTGGATTTAATATTTTTGAAAGGAAATATTACTGTTGCTGAGTTTAGAAATCGATTTCTGAATTGAAAAGTATCAGGGATGTGAAACTTGAAAAAATTTTTCCAATCCCACTATGGACCATGGGAAAGGATGCTGGAAGTAGAAAGGTTTATGTTCTTCCTGCCTGAACCTGAAGGAAAGAATCTCTGTTTTTCATCCTATTTTACTCGTAATTTTTTTGTAAAGCCATACTGGATAACAGAAAAATACCTATCCAGAAGAGACTTGAGACTGTGTGCTTGCAGAGAGGCAGTATTAGTTGCCTTTTAAAAGACAAATCCTATGACTTAATTGCCTTTACAGCTTTACAAAGTAACACAAATTGACAAAAAATTCTAGGCTCTACACATATCTCCTTCAGATTGTGCTTTCCACTCCATAGCTACAGCTTAAACATGTCTCACGTTTGCTGCATACATGCCAGTAAGAATCCCTGACAACTCAGGTGATGAGCTGGGAAGAATGATTCAAAGAGAGACTGCAGTGATTGGAAGTTGTTAATATTTACTGTTGGCTTCTCAATTAGGAAAAGGTAAATTTCAGTCAGATTGTGAGACTGAACTTAATTGTTTTGTCATTACACAAGTTCTTTCTTCCCTGTGATGCAAACCTTTCTTCTCTCCCAGCTTTGTGAAATGAGTCAAGTAGGAATTTAAAACACTTTTATACCTGCAATAAGTAGCAGGTATGTGGAGTGAAGATGGAAGGGGAACTGGAGATCTAACATGCCTGTGTGTATCCTAAAGAACTGAAACTAAAGGGCTTCATCTAATATAAATGTTACAACAAAGTAATACAAAATTGTAGCAGAGGTTTTCAAGCTTCTTTATGGGTGTTCCTCTATATTTATTCAGTTAGCTACCAAAAGCTTTTTATAAAGATTTATGTGCATTTTTTTTAAAATTAAACTTTCTTTGGCATTTCCAAGTTGTCTATTTTTATTAAAACCTCAGCAGAGTGTTCCAATCATAACTGTAATGTAAGTAGTTATCAGAACTCTAACAGCGTAAGTCAATGTTTATTAAGTTTCAAGTACTGTGTGATAGTGGATTGTTGAAAAGTCCTGTCCTAAGTCTAGTTTTTTTCCCTAACTTTTTTGAAATTTGGGATTTTAAAAGTTCAGTAATACATAGGACAGCGTTTGCTCATTTCACAGAGCCTCCTTTTCTTAGTTGTCTTAACAGGTTCCTTTAACTGTAACATCTTCTGTAGCGTTATTCTCATGAGTCATGTCTTATCAAGTTAGAGATACTCTCAAGGATAGAGTGTACACAGTCCTTCACAGTGAAGATGAAGAATAACTTCCTACTTTCCCTCCCTCTGCCAAGTCTAAAACTAGCCTAATCAGCTCAGAAATTATTTTTCTTCTTTGTTTACATAGTGTTCAGAACAAAAAGGCCCTAAACTTAGCATGTTAGAAGAGGATTTCCTAAGAAGTTCATTATTAAGTTGCACTTATGTTCCACCTTCCATTGGAAATTTTGAATAGTCTCCTTTACCATCATTGGTATCTTTTGGATATAAAGAAGGGAAAGATGGAGTGAAAAACAGCCCACAGTTTTAATATTTGGTTTATCTAACGCTGAACTATTTCAGTTTAAATACCTTGACATTTCACTAGATTATGAATACGATGTAAGAAATAGAATAAGATGGAGGGACAAAACTATGCAGAAAAGAAAGCAAGTGATGAGAGGGAAGAAACAAGCAAGTGATGAGAGGGAAGCTTCATTTGATTATCTTGCGACCGTTATTTTTTTTTTTACCTTTGGATCAGAACTAAGGCCTCATTTTTCTAGGTGCCATATGAACATATAGGCACACACAGAAGCATAAAGTGAGGGAGGGCTTCTTTCCTTGAAGAACATACCAGCTAATTAAAGTTCAGTTTGGTAACACTAGAACTACAAGAAAGCTTATTCTTTTCCTTTGAAGCATTAATCAGTTCTAGAAAAGCCTCCAGGATGCCTGAAGAGACTGTGACTCTGGGCAATGGAAGTAAAAACTTCATTAATATTTCTATTTCCATTCCTTGACCTATGAGGCAAAGTTGAGGGAAAGGCTGGAGGCTCAAAGCAGAGGAGCAACTTGTAGAGGAGAGAAGGCATGAGAAGAATATGTGGGAGTAGGACACTGTGGCTGTTTCCTGTTTAAAGCATCTAAAACAACAAGATACCATCTTCAGCAGCAGAGAAAAAGGAGACGTTTTGCCCTTGTGCTTTTTTTTTTTTTTTAACCAGTTAATAGACAGTATAGTTAATGAAAATGTTTCTCTTTAGCAATGAGATCCCAGCTTTGCATTGCTGAGAATTATTGTTCAAATGGGAAGACCGCTTGAAAAAATCATTTTAGCTAAGCAGCTTTTGCAGTTTTGGTCCACACCTTATTTATAATGGTTCTTAACCTTAGTTTTAACACAAAGCTAGAATAGATTGCCCACTTTTATCAAAAGCCAAAAATAACACAGCGCTCAGTATTTTTCTGTGCAAATATTATTAAAGTTAGGGAAAGGAGGGAAATAAAACTGACCTGAGCAGAATGAAAAATTGTGCTGCAATTAAAGAGACTCAGCTGTGGTAGAGAGGGAAAATAAGAAAAGGAAAAATACAGCAGCATGCAAGAAATAAATAGCAATTAGCAAACGAGACTATTGCTGCTTAAAATTGGTATTTAAAACTTGGAAGAAGATCAAGCAACTTTCTTGTAGCTTTCCGATATTAACACATACAATAAAATTCCATATCAGCGAACTGCAGCATAAAGAAATTAACACATTGTGCTACCACTAAAATAGCATGAAAAAGTCTTGGAGGGGAAAAGAAAGGAATCTGGGGGAGAAAGGTTCCTACAGTTACACAAAATGATTTATGTTCTCTCATGTGTATTTGGAAGTGAAGATTTAAAATTTAACGATGACAAGGACTGCTAGTATTGTAGCTAATGTTCTAAGTGGAGGTGCTTATATTACTTAGGTTTCTGTTTATTAATGTTAGAACTCTGTTAAAACAGACAAATCCTGTAGAGTAACATGTCTTGTGCAAAACTGTATTTCTGCTATAACAAAAATGGTTCTCACAGCATACTTTATTCATTTTTAAAATGCTATAAATGCCCTTTGTTTCAGAGCTAGAAGCTATATTAATATTAATAAAATGTTCCTAACATTTCTTTTGCTTAAAACAACAAAAGTTGGAAGAGTTACGTTGCCATAATGCATAATAATACACCTGTCCCCAAAATGTCTTTCAAAAACATTTTCTTTGGTTTGGAGCCCCTGCTCTCTCTCAAAGTTCCTTCCCAAGGCCATCCTATGGGAAGGCCTGCTTTAGCTGGCATTTATGCGATTCTCTTAATGGACATTGCAGGGAGGTCACAGTGCAAAATCCAAGTGTTTGTTTTTCATTCCTAATAGCAGAGAGGGTTTAAACATGAAGCAATTGCTCACTCCTTCAAGAAAGATAATTTATCTCTTCCCTTAGCAGTCAGATCCTGGAGACTTGCCACTTCAATTCTCTGGGATTTTACAACCCACACTACAATATTCAAATAAAACCTTATTGTATTGTGAAAAGGGGAGAGGAAAAGAGAAACTGTGTTAGCACCGATTATAGCTGAATCTTCAGCTCTGTGAAGGTCAGGAAATTCAAAATAGCTTCTTATAATATCTCCACTCGGCTTCAGCATGTGAACACGTAAATGCTTCTTTGCAGGCAGCTGTGTTCATGTGACAAAATACTCTTTTACATTGTTTGAAAACAAACTAATAATCTCAAGGCAATTGGGACCTTGCTTTCAAAGAAAACCCTCTGATACATGGCTAACTTCTCCTTTTTTAATCAGCACAGTAAAGCTGTCTGCTTCTTGCTGGTGTTGCTTGACTGGCAGAGTTGGTGGTACCCAAAAAACTGGCTGAAGAAAACTTAGACTGGTTACTAAAGACATTATCAGTATGATTTCCAATAAGGCCCATAGTATCTGAGACTGTGAAAGTCAGAGAACTTATTTAAAATGTACCCTTTGGCACGTCAGCCATCAATTTGAAAGATAGCTAAACTGTCTATTAAGTCCTCAAAGCCAATCAAATGCCTACTGTCTTAGTATTTCCAGTGTTTTCCCTAAAATTAAACTTTTGTATTTTCTTTCAAGGAAACAGTAATCATGTCATTGCCTTTGGACAGAATGTCCAAAGCTGAGCATGTTTTTAAAATTAATCCCATTATTCTGTCAGACATCTCTCCCCTTCTATCAGTTGAAAAAATAGCCTCCTGCAGAGAGTCAAATCTTTTATTTATCACGTCAGTGCTAGCTACAATTAACTTTGTTATTTTAAAGAAGTTATCCTTTTGCTGGAGAGACCTGAAGAAATAAAAAAGTCTGCAGTTAAAAGGACACATACTGTCAGCATTGTTAGTCTTTGAAAATTGCTTTATATTGGGCTTTTTTTTTTTTTCCAGGGGTACAGTATGTAATTCATACATGTATGTAAGTGGCTGGTGCACTAAATAATTAATATTACACTTTCTGCATCTTGCTCTGTAAACAAATTGATTGCCCAGGTGTCCTACCATCTAGCAATACATCGCTTCTAGATTGATTAAAAAAGATAACTATGGGTATCTTTAAAACAATCTCTGGAACCTCAGCACAAGCGAGCTGTCAAAGTTTAATCACTTTGGCTGCATTTGTTTTAGTAGTAGCCAGTTCCTTGGGAAACATTTGCTTGGAATCTAAGAGATGACACCAATGGAGTTCAATGGAAATTAACCTGAAGATAAATTCAAGGAATTAGGATAAATCTTGGACACATAAGACCAAGGCAAGTGAAGGAGCAGATGGGGTGAGTGAGTGCAATACAGGAGAGTGCAAGCTGTTCATCTCCTGCAGTAAGAGTAAGAGGAATGGTAGATTCTCAGACTGGGACAAATTTTGAGGCAATTACAGATTCAGCCACAGAAAGGTGTATGCATGCGAAACATTTCTTCAGTTGATATTACTCACTGGTCTTTGTTCAAACCTGTACCAAAAACTATTATAAAAGTACTGAGAAAGTCTGTTTTATTGCCTGCTGTGGCTCTCCCCTAGCCCATACTTGTCTAAAAAGTGGTCCTGCAAACACGCAGAAGTATAAAATTAAGACTGAATTTAACTTCGATGCAACTTAGTGAGTCCGCTTAAAGAGTCAGAGTCAGCATGGTTTTCCACCCATGAAGTATTGTTACAAGGCAAAATCCCATCAAACAGGGTTGTATCAGTGGTTAGTACAAAATAACGTACGTTATCCTAGGTAGATGAAGTCATGACAGAGTACAGTGCCAATGCATGTTAAGAACTCTTTGCATAATCTTAGCGAAAATTTGAACACTGTCAGGGTCAACTGAAGCCCAATATGAATTTTCTTCATGTCATGCTGGGTCTGAAACAAACTTCTAGAGAGAAAGATTGAATATGGCATCAACGAAAGATTTTGTTTGTTTCAAAACTAAAAGGAAATGAAATAACAATAATTGTGTTACCGTAAGGCTCTCCACCCAGATAATGATTCATCTAGATCCAAACTTTTGGGAAAAAAAAATAAAATAAAACAAACCCCTCTATTATATTTCTGATTTCCCCATCACACTGTGTAATATAAATATAACTCCTGCCAGCCAATACATTCATCTACCTACACAAACATCAGTTTTATAGGTATCTAACCATCTGACAATCAAGTCTGTTATGTTGTAGATAAGTGTACATAAAAGATGTGGGGTTATCTCCATTAGGAATCATGGAGGGGATGTACGTGACTAAGCTTCAGCAAGGTTTGAAGCCAAAATCTTCATCTACAGGACAAGACTTTTTTTTCATGTTGCTGCAAGAACTCATAAATTATTAAGGAAAGTTCAGTAATATTAATGTAGGAATGTCAGTGCTGCCAAGAAATGGGGTTCATTTCCAGCAGTGCCCAAAGGAAAAACTGATCTCTGGATAATGTGGATATTAATGGTGTCGAGTTTTCACACCTCAATCGGTAATGCCTGGTTTATTTTTAGTTCCCCAGCATACGGTGCTTTCTCCGGGTTCATCAGGTGGAAGAAAGAGTAGTTTTGCTTCATTTTGCTTAGTCTGAAAGTTGAAAACGTTTTTTTGGGCCAGTTGTTGTTAAATGCTGAATTGCTCCCAAGGGTGTGTGGAAAGGACTCTTTCTGGAGGGAAGAAGGAGCAAATGGTTGCTTTGGGAAGGTCCTATAGCTGTTGCTTGAAAGGCTGCTCCCCACAATGACAGCAGCAGAGCCTGGGGCCGTGCTGCTCAGCCTTTCGAGGAAGATGTCCATTTGCTCTGTTTGTTCTTTCATTTTTTTCATTCTGACTCCTTCAGGAGAATTTTGCTACAGTTTGGTCCCTCATTTCTAGCACAAGAAACTATTTGCTTTGCAGCTGTCTCTTCACAGCTATCTTAGGGCAAATTCAATAATCCACCAAAGAGATCATTGTTTCTTTCTTTTCTCTTTTCTGTTTTACTTTTCTCTTTTTTTTCTCTCCTCTTTCCTTTCCTTACCTTTTCTCTCTTTCTCTCCTTCTTTTTCCCTGAGGAGATCTTTCTGCTTCTCAAAGGAGAAAAGCTACACCCTGCAGTGTAGCAGAAATATCCCAAGCA
Organism: Hypotaenidia okinawae; assembly: GCA_027925045.1. NCBI lineage: Eukaryota > Metazoa > Chordata > Aves > Gruiformes > Rallidae > Hypotaenidia > Hypotaenidia okinawae. Next base: position 115,930,571 of record BSDF01000002.1, on the reverse strand, counting down.
CCTGGTGACCCCTCTTTATGTGCCAACAGCATAAAATAATACATTTCCCCTTTCTCCCCTCCCCCACAGTTTTTGGGGAGCTATTTCCACCTACTCTCCTACTTTGGGTTTTCTTTTGACTTCCCTTGAGAGGATGAGCTACATTTGAAATTATTTTCTTCTCCTTAAAGCTCCTGTGACAGTGGCTGGCTGTTGGACCAGCAATGTTAATTTTTGGTGGGTAGGTAGAAAAAAGAATAGTAATTAGGTCGTTGATAATAGCATTCTGCATTCATCAAGGCCCTCCTTACTTTCAAGGGTGCTACCCAGAGGTAAGATTTTCCTGATGTATAGAAGGATATTACTCAAAACAGCCAATAGGCAAACACGGAAGGTGCACAAGGGTGCTCTTCATCATGATCTTTTCCTCATCTTATTCTCAACCACAGATGCAGTCCAACTGCTGGAACAGTAAAGGGAAATACAAACTGTATGAGCAGACACAGGAGATGATTTCTTCCTTGAAGTCTGTGCACCTTAGCTTTCAGTTCTTTTTTTATTATTACAGTGACAAATAATTATAAAATACACTGTGAAATTAATAGTATTCTGCAGGAATTGTTTAAGGGCAAGCAGTTTGCACTGTCTTCAAAATCTCTGCTCATGTTTGAATTGTCTCTGTAATATAGTTTTGGCCATTTATGCTATGAAATTTTGGTAGCAGGAAGAGCTGAGCACACTAATGAAGTCATGAACCAAAACTCTCTCACTGTTTTTCATGCCTGATCTGTCACTACAGTAAGCATTCTTGCTCTGCAAAGCATCACATAGTTGGGCTTTTTCCCTCCAAAGTCTTGTTTAGTCAGCTTTTTGGAGGAGAAGTGGGGAACTCATATACACTTTAAACTCCCCAGGTCCATGTGTGAGCTGTAGTCATATCCCATTCTATACTGAAGTGACAACTGAGCACATATAAATCCCACTAAGGACTGTACTCTGCAGAAAAAAATTATGACCAGGAGACCGGGTCTCAAAAGCTTGCAACCTTTAAAAGGTTCTCATAGGAATTAATTGAAGGAAACTACTATTCAATAATGAGCCTCATATTAAGGAATACTTAACAGCTAGGAAGGAGACATGTTGAAATTAGCTATTACGGGATTCTTTGGCTTTATGGGACATGCGGTACGAATGTTAAGGTATTTGGGGGGAGATATTCTGAATACCTTTTACAGCCTTGTGGTATTTCATCATAGAACACATTCACTGGAGTTGAAAGGGAGACAAGTTTGAATGGCTGTTTACCTGCATCACAAAGTTGCTGTCAAAATAATACAGAACAGTTAAAAAACCCAAAATGTTTAAACTCTTCAAAAACATGGGAAGGGAAAAGACTCGCCTTTGTACTTTTAAGCAATGGTCAGGAATTTGCTTTTTTGGAATTGTAATATGGATACATATACAAAATGTGCAGAAGCCACTGAAAGAATGAACCTTTTCCAAAACTAAAATGCTTCTCAGCAGAGTCATCCGGTTCAAGTCAGAGCACCCTGACTTGAGGGAGGTAACCAGGAAGGAAGAGGTGAGAGGCAGAGTGACATGCACAGACAAAACTCCAAGCCAACCCAAAGCCTGGCACTTCTAGCAGACAATGCAAAGGTTCAGCCATGGATCACACCAGTTGTGTTTTCTATGGCTAACTAAACACCACATAATTCTTTGGTTTGAGGCAACCATGATCCAGCTCCTCATAGTTTCTGCACGTCCAGTATCATCAGTCCTGTTCGAGTCACCTCATCCTTCAGTTTCTCTGTTGCCACTTCTTAGCCATTGACATGAAGCCCATATGCAGAGCGATTTCTTCATTAGTTCTGAAAATCTCTTACGTATTTACAACTTACTGACTCACCTCCAGGTGGGATTACACATGCCTCTCTTCGGAAACCTCAGACATGTTCAGGCAGAACCAGCAGGGACATACATGACTGCTTTAACGGATATGGAAATTTGTTATTACTTAGCAGTGGAGCGGGGCACTCCTGGCTTCCCAAGGGCATTTATTTGTAGAAGCAAACTGGTCATGATTACATTTCTCTGTATTCTCTCCTTTCACTGATTTGGAGTAAAGTGATGAGCGTGGGATGGAAGTGGAAGAGTGCCAGAATTGGAGCTGCAAAGAACATATTTACAAAAGCTTCAGGAAAATGAAGGTTCTTCCTGGAAAAGTCAGATCCCTGGAACAAATACTGCAGGGCGTGTTTCAGGGCAAGGAATATTATTTTGGGAAACTGCAGTTCTGACTGGGGTGGGGAGTTGACTGATAACCAAAGCAATGGTGTACCTAAAGGGTTAGCGTGACTGCTGTATTTGTTAACATGGAAGCATCCAGCAGGAATCTGGTACGTGTATCGCTTCTGTTTTTCAAATGACTACAGCTGCCTGTGAAATACAGCATGCAGCTCTAGCACAAATATTTCAAGCAGCATGTTAAAAATTAGAGGGTCAGGGAAGAACTGGAACATTTATTAAACAACTGAGAACTATGTGTTTTAATGAAATACTCAAGGACTTTGATTTAGTCAGCTTAATGAGAAAAAACTTTGACTTATCAAAGGTAACCGGTGTGTTGTTCCAATACAGGGAACAGAGACATGAAAAAGCAACTCTTCAGCTTAGTGCTGAAAGAAGCAACAAGAGTGAACGCCTGGAAATTATACAAGTTAGATAAATGCAGCCTACTCATGACACAAACTTTTTAAAGGGAAGAATAACCATCCTCTGGAACAACTTAGTACAGGTGACATTAGACTTTCCATTGCCAGTAATTTTAAAATTAAAATTGGATATTTTAAAGAAAAAAAAAAAAGAAATCTATTTCAAGAAGCGTTTGCTTCAGCAGTGCTTTTTAACCAGTATGACATCAAAGGTCAGTCTCTTGTTCATTTAATCTAGAATGTATAATATTTCCAATTTAGCAATTCTAGGCTAAATTACAAGCATGCACAAAAAAAAAAATACATGACTACAAACCCTGTGAAGCATACAAGCATTTTCAATGTTTGTTTTTCTCCAAAAAATATTCTTGGCCATGCAATGTAAATACTACCGTAGTAGCATGAGAGCAGGTAGCAGCAGTGCAAAGCTCAGGACTGAACGCAGAATCTTCCTACAAATTGAAGCGAATACTTGGGTGTTTAGCCCATGCTGAGCTCCCTGCTGTTGCCTGTAGCTCAGGAACTGTGAACAGACAAGGTTACAGCCGCAGCTGATATTGCATCCTCTCCAAAGGAGCTCGAAGAAAGGACTAGGTGGAAAAAAGTGTCTGTCCCTGACTTGTGAAATAAGACTTTCCACAGAAGAATCTTGTTAATTGGGAAAATGTAACTGTAACAAGACCAGTGGCAGATCCTGCCTCTCTAAATCTAGTTTCCAAGTCAGCCTCAAAAACACCTCCTTGCTCTGCACAAGTTCTTGGCCCTGTTAGGAAAATTACTAGGTTTTATTCTTAAGCCTGCATTTTGATGAGGTCAAAAAAACTTCTTAAAATGGTCCCTTCTGGCTTCAGAAAATGTAAAAAATGTGGATGTGATCCATTAGCAGTGAAATAAAGCATGGGATTTTATTTTACAGCCAAAGAACTAAAGCCCTAGCTTGTTTTGTTTGTTTGCTTGTTTTCAGAATCTGTACCTGTACTGAACTGTGCTCCTTGACACAGACACAAATTTGGGTCTCCAATAAAAAAAAAAGGACCATCATTTCAACTTCTAAACATTTCTGTCAAAAGTCTGGGGAAAAAATGGATAAAGTTTGCAAACATGATGATCACTGAGCAACTCCCATCAATCGTAAGGTCAGAAGCAGGAAAGTGGGGTTTATAAAGAGGAATGACCTAGATTTCAGGCTTTGACAAAGGAGCCCGGGCTCACCTTGCCATGGCATTTGTTAACACCTTAATCCAAACAACCCTCCTGCCCCTTTGCCTCAGAGTCACCGTGCTTTTTTTTAATCCACTGCCCAGTAGCTACCCAGGGGCGCTGCTCAGCTCTTCGGCTCACATTCTCGATGAACATGAGTTCAAACTCATGTGGTGGGCTGCAAACTGTAAAGAGGGGTTCAAGCACATCTTGCCCTCAACTCTAGGGATGGAGACCTCTCAGGAAGAGACAAGGTGGGCAGCTGTGAACAGAAGGAAAGCACAGTGCCACAGGAGAAAGCTTTTTCTGTTTGAAGAGCTTTGTATCGGACACAGCCGTACCCGCAGAGATCAGCCTTTCCACAAGACATTCCTGGCACTATGAGGACAAAATCCCAAGTGTCTGGGGTTCCAGGGATCTAATGTAATGAGGGAGAGTATTCTTCTCCTGTTAATAGATGATTAGAGGGTCCTGCACCTAGGGAGGAATAATCCCAGGCACCAGTACAGGTTAGGGGTTAAGCAGTGTTGCAGAGAAGGACCTGTTAGTCCTAGTGCACAGCAAGCTCTCCATGAGCCAGCAGTGTGTCCACATGTGGCCAAGAAGGCCAACGGGATCCTGGGCAGCATTAAGGACAGTGTGGCCAGCAGGTTGAGGGAGGTTATTGTGCCCCTCTGCTCTGCCCTGCTGAGCCACATGTGCAGTTCTGTGTCCAGTTCTGGGCTCCCCAGTTCAAGAAAGACAGGGAACTACTGGAGAGAGTCCAGCAGAGGGTTGTGGGGATGATTTGTCGCCTGGAGCATCTCATTGTTGTATGAGGAAAGGCTGGGAGAGATGGGTCTGTTTAGCCTGGAGAAGACTGAGTGGAATTTACCAATCCTTTAAAATATCTAAAGGGTGGATGTTTAGAGGATGGGGCCAGACTCTTCAGTGGTGCTCAGTGACAGGACAAGGGGCAACAGGCACAAACTGGAACACAGGAAGTTCCATCTGAACATGAGGAAAAACTTCTTCACTCCAAGGGTGACAGAGCACTGGGACAGGCTGCCCGGAGAGGCTGTGGAGTCTCCTTCTCTGGAGATATTCAAAAGCCTCCTGGAGGTAATCCTGTGCAAGCTGCTCTAGGTGATCCTGCTTTAGCAGGGTGTTGGACTAGATGATCTCCAGAGGTCCCTTCCAACCCCTATCACTCCATGATTCTGTGATTCCTAAAGTCAGTTTAACAATCCAGTCATGTAAATTCAGACAGCATTTGAGAATATTTTAGGCTTGCATTACTACAAACCAGAAAGAAGATCTCCAAACTGTTGTTTTGGAGAAGAAAGCCATTTTGAAGTCCTAATAATGTAAAAAAAAATATTCAAAAGGCAGCAAGACTGTTTTCAATCATCAGATTTTTCTGAAAGTATGTAAAATATTTTTGGAGGCTACTTCACCGTGTGTCAAATTTTAAATTGGACAAGTTTCTGCAGACAAATTGTAAATGCTTTATAATGACAGCACTACTATTATTAATCTACTTGTCAATAAAAACAATTTTTCAAGTGCTTGGATCTACAATTTTTTCCTAACTTTCTAAATACTCCAAACTTCTTGAATCCTTGGAAAAAACCATGTAATATGTTTATTTTAATCTGTAATTTTGGGGAACATTGACTGTAATCTAAAACTCACTTTTCATAATTCTATTTTCTCTCCTTGTAGCAGGAAAAGATATCAATAGCATACCAATTATATTATCATGCTGGGCCATTTTATATGGAAAACATAATTATCACTATTATAATCCACAACGAAGGCGAAGGAAGGTATCTATGAAGTGTAACTACAACTTATAATGTCAACAGTTTCTTCACTGGAGGAAGCCATATGTTTCTATTGTTTTGTGACCAAGGAAATCCTAAAGCACCACATTATTTTTTCGCAATATTGCATTCAAGAGAAGTATTGTCTCAAGCTTTTCCTTCAGTTTACCATCTGATACGTGTCAGACCCAGCTTCTCCTCTGCACTGTCGAGGCCTTTCAAGAGGAGCAACTTTCTGCCATCTCTGTGGTGCTCACTGCAACAGAAAGCATTGGGCACTCCAAGCAGCTTCCCCAGGGGACATTAACTTATTCTACGAAGATGGCTTCTTTGCAGAATTTTTGCAACACATCAGTTGTTGGGGACGAAGAGGTATAGTAGGTGCAGACAAATCCGTCAGGGAATACAGATGTGGAACTCTTCTCAACTATAACAACATAATTTTCAGATCTGTAACAATGACAGATTTTGGTCAACTTTAACAGTGACTGAAAAAGACACAACCTCAGCCTAAGAACCACGCCTCTCCCAAAGTAAAATCTATGCTCCAGAGCCTGGAGAAAAATTCCTCAGTGAGATGGTAGTAAGAATTTTATTTAAAAAAAAAATTTAAAATTACATATAATCCTTGATCTCATTCTTCAAAAAGGACAAAGGATTTTTCTGAAGTCTTCAAAAAGCTCTTGGCTTGAAACAGGCAACCAGCCCAGAGAATTCAATCTGCTTAACAAAAAATTAAAAAATAAAAATAAAAAATATAGTAAATGAAAATAAGATTTGGGGATAGAAATATCAGACAAATCTAACTGTAGGTGTTAAAAAATCTGTTTAATAATGGAAGTGGCAATCCACATGACAGCTCTTAAAATTTCATTAAAGCAAATTATTACAATTTAATTAAATTATCATCTATGTTGGTTTACCATAAACAATTAGGAGTCATACTTTTTATTACCTAGAATTCAGGAGGAATAAAATTGGTCTTCTGGAAATTTCCAGTGTTTCTTTTTTTGCAGGTGTTACATACATAGTTTTTGAGAAGCGAAGAGGTTCATCATGCACGCCTGTGAATTCTGGCCATGGGTAAGGAGGGGTCTGGGGGGGGCCCGCAGACTGCATGAGTTGACAAAAAAGTGGAGATGTCTGATCTTGAGACAATAAAATGACTACCTGATTTCATTAGAAAATCAATGAAGAAAAAGGAAATATTTCACTTCCAATAAGTGATTTATCCGCAAATTTAAAAAGTGAGGCTAATAAAAAGATTTATTTATGGAAACCAGCATTTTAAGATGCAAGTCCACCTCTTTCTGACAGCCTATTTTATATGAAGCAGTTCTCTGAAACTGTAAAACTTTCTGTTGTGATGATCAGATATGATCATAGATCCTTGTTACAAGTCGTCATCCTTTCAGTCCTTCATCACACCGTATGATTAAGGCCTTGTTCTGGAAAAGAATGTTGTTGTTGTTGCTATTGAAGATACCTGACTGACTAGAGATGTTATGCTGATCATGAGATCTTTTTCTCTATCTTGATTTTCAATAGAAACTCTCCATGCCAAAGAGCTTGCAGGCACTGGGCAGTGATGCTGAATGAGATCCCTGGAAGAATGAATTACATGCACTAAGCTTGACTACGTTGATTCCCCAATCATAACACTGAGGGTATAGACATAAAGCCAATTACACAATATGCAAATACATTGTATCACAGCTGGATTACATATGCTCGGCTTCTTCTCCATAGAGAAATCCTTTGCAAAAGTTACTAGCAATTAACAGAAATAAAACTACGGCGATATATATATATATGATTTTAGCTATCAGGAAAAGGGGAAAAAAATCCTCCTCCAGCAAACCATACATAATGTATGTGTATTCATACTTACATACATTAGAAGAAGATTATACATACATAGAATACACATATATTCTATGTATACATATATACATACATAGAAGATTGATGTTGCCGAGGGTTGCTAAAGCAGAAACAGAAGTGCTGTACACAAAACATTCTTCCATCCCAACCCAGCTGATTTTCACATTTGAGGAGAACAGCCCACCTCCAGCTGCAGCTGGGGCTACCTCCCCATGCCTTGCATTGTCTTGATGTAAGAAACAGGCTGGAGAAACACGCAGGGCTATGTGTGTTAGGTAACGACAGTACCAGAAAAGCCCATAAGGAAAACTTGACTAAGTTCTGTAACAAATTACGAGACACAGTCAAGTAAATATCACTTCCTGCTGGGACTGCCTTTTTTTTTTCCCCTTTCCTCTTTCTGAGACTATTTCTCTAAATAAAAGGACAGTTAGAACGTAAAGGGGGTTTTTAGTTCACATAGTTGATCAACATGAAAAAGCATATTTAGAAAAAAACACTCAGACCAGATAATTTGAAGGGTCATACTTACTTCAGTAAGAAAATTACAGCAGCACTAAAAACAATGCTTTAATTATGCCTATTTTAAAAATATGTAAGCTGTTTTGGCACCTGTGCTGCTCAGATTTCCTTCCCACTTGACGTTACCTACATAAAACTGCATTCTCCCTGGCCATGCATGATTATCCACTTCCTAAAACAATCATTTTCAAGTGTTGCCAATGCCTAACAATCTTACAAGTCAGGAAAATCTCCCCCTCGTAGGAATTTTACACGTGTGAAGATGCTATATGGAATATACAAATTTGTTTTTTCCCCGTTGTCTGTGACAGACTACTCAGAATAAGTCTTGGTCTCAAGGGGTCCACAGAGCTCAAGTTGAAAACCACTGTCCCAGAAAGTTGAATTTTTGGTTTTGTTAGAGTTCCTTCCTCTTCTGTTGAAAGAATATCCCAGGGAATCTTGGTTAGTTGATAGTGCATGCAGCATTCATGTCATAGTAAGAAACAGCCACTGTTTTTTCCACCATTGTGATAAAGTGCAGTAATAAGCCCTCAGGCCATTAATTAGATGTGGCTGTTTTTCTAACAAATATAAATATTTCCTCATACACAATGGAGAATATTAGGGTAAACTAGTATGCCCTTAATACTTTTCCTCAGCACATTTATCCTTCCACCTTGTAAATACTTAGGCATCTGAACAGTGGCTTGCCCGTGTGTGGTGTGACTCAATTTGCTGAGATCACATGTACAATTTTTTTTTTCCAGATCAAGGCCTAAACAGTCAGTAAAGTTCTTAATTCACATCCTTTGAATTGAGGAGAGTGCTAGTGGCATTACCTGGCAGATTAAATGTAAGAACAGACCCATAAGGGAAAAGGTTTGTGGGGTTATTTTTTTGTTTGCGTTTGTTGGTTGGTTTTAGGTTTTTTTTTCAAAATATTTGAAGCCATGAACAATGTGTATGTTCCAAACTGAAAACATTAATTTTTCACAGAATTTTTATGAACCCTAGGAATGAAAATTAATTTGGACAAGTTGAAAGAGAGACTCAACTCCATGACTAACATGGGAATTACCCTAATCCTCTCTTCAACTTAATCATGGAATTTTAACAAGGTTTTTCTGGAAGCCCTTGAGATCTCCTAGGTTGAACATTAACTTATGTCCGTTATTTTTATACTACTTAAAACACATTCATAAATGCAATCTGTGGCTGAGTTATGAGATAAACCTCTTGAGTCCTAAATCACTTGTTTGAATCTTGGCCAGAAATTGCCACCATTTGCTGGCTGTTGCATGATATATATGAAAAGGGTTGATGATCTCAATCCAGTATCAGTTCTCTCTCTGAATCCCCAGCTATGCCTACTTATTACTAGATTATTTCTGGGGGGAAAAAGTTTAAAAGGTGTTCTCTTGGATTTACGGTACAGGTGAATGGAATAACTCCTGAGGAGTCAGCCATGTCTGAAAAAATTAACAAGTTTTTCCTCTGCTTTGCTCTCCCAAACGCGCCTCTCACCCATAAAGCAATGTGGTGCAGAGATTACACATCAGAAGTTATAACCCACTCCTGCTCTTTTAGTTCCTCTTTATCACGGTATCCAGAATTAGAGAAATTTTTGATTACAACTGTGCAAATTAGGGGAGCCAACTGCTTGGTAGAAACTTGTTCAAGGCTAAAAGATTCAGTAAAACAGTGTTGGCAAGAGCGATTTTGTCTGCCAGTGTTACTATTTCTGCTAAGTAAATTTAAAGGCAGCAGCAGAACTGTAAGAAGCAGCAGCCAGAGCTCAGATCTGGTAACCTTCCAGATACACTGCAAAGCCTTTTATTATTTTTTCAGGCCTTTTGGGATGGATGGGCTAAGGGATACGAGGGGCCAGGCTCATTTAGATGATAGGTAATTACTCTCATTGTACAGTTGGTTTATGGAGCCGTTTATACTGTGTGCTTTGCATTTTGTAGAGCACTTGCTCAAATGCAGTGATTAATAAATGTTAATGCTATGCCTATCCACCAGAAAATACAAACAGAAATGTATTATTACTTGGGGGAAGTCACCAATTCCTAAGCAAATCCAAGCAAAGTCGTTAGGATTGCTAACCAGACCCCATCAGGTGCAAACCCGGGAAACACTGCCTTGTAACAGGATAGAAACATCAGCTGTGTCCGCCTTGCTTGCTTCCCCTCAGTCCTAGGCTAAATGTTGATGCTGAACCTCACTACCAGGCGTTGTTTCCCTCGTTTATTGTTCTTCACAACTGTTGGCTTCGCTGCAACCTCACGGGTTACAACTTTAAAATCGTCAAGGCGAAGCGGGGGGTGGGAGGGAGGGTGATGGTTGCTGTTTTTCTAGTTGGGGCCGCTTCCCTTAGCCTGACTCTCATTTGGCTTTTAACGCGTGCAGGTGGTGCCTGGCTGGGCCGCTGCCCCGGCTCGGCTCGGCTCGGCTCGGCTCGGCTCGGCTCGGCTCGGCCCGGCCCTGCCCTGCCCTGCCCTGCGGAGGCGGCGGGGCTCCGGCACCGACTTCAGCTTCGGCACCGGCGGGCGGGCATCTTACCCCCGGCCCCCGGTTTTGGATTTTTCTCCCGCTCCCCTGACTTGAGTAAACAGCTGCATCGCAGCTCGCAAGCGACCGGTGTTTTAAATTTCGAAGCTAATTAAATCAGCATCGTACAAGCATGTACTTACCCCGCCTTTCCCCGACAAAATATAAAAGCAAAGCCGCTGTTTCCTTTCAAAACATGAGCATGGCGTTCTGTGTTATATTTCTAAAGCAAGGGGGGGGGGGAAACCTGAGTATTTTTCTTGCAAGTTCAAGTGTAAAATAAGATGCTTTAAAATAAGTAATGCACCATTTTGAATCAATGCTTCATGAGATTGTCTAGGAGCCAATGCCTACAAATCCTCCCCTTATTATGTCCCAGGATGGGAGCTCTGATGCATGGACACAAAACAACTTTGCTCAGTGACCTGTGGGCGAGAGAAAATCCTTGCCAGCTCTGCAAATGACCCAGCACTGATACTTGTTTCTGTAACTGTTCACTCAGCAGCACTCCCCAGTTCCGTTATGCACGCTGACATTTTTGGACCCGCGGACCGCAGCTCCGGCCAAGCCTTTGAAAATATTTGCTGATACAATTCAGCAGGTAGTTTGGGGGGGGTGGGGGGGAACAAACCACCAAAACCAAAAAAACAAGCCAAAACCTTACAACAAAGCCGGGAGCAAGACGAGGGTGGGGGGTAAAAAGCTAACTCGCTGAGCAGCAGCAGTTGAGCGAAACTTGCTGCGTCGCCAGCGCCCGGGCGATGGGCAGGAACGTCCCAGGGCCCCCGGGCTGGGCACCGCCAGCGCCCCCGCAGCATCTCGCTGCATTGACCGTCCGCTACCGAGCGGAGCGGAGACAGGTCTTTTCCTCCCCTACAAGTTGTCCCCTCGCCCCCCAAACAACCGTAGCACACCAAGTTGGTGGGTTGGGATTTTATTTTTTTTTTATCCCCCCCGCCCCCCCCGCCCTAGCCATCAGCGTGGCCGGGTGAATTGGTACCGCTAGCGCCCAGCCCGCAGCCCCCAGCCCGCTGGGGACCGAGGAGGGGCAACACTATTTGCGGGCAGCAGCGATCCCCGGCGCTCGCTGTGCCGTGCGGTTCCCATTGGCCGTGCGGCCGACGGGGAGCGACGGGAGGCGGAGGGGGAGCTGCCAGCAGCAGGCAGGGAGGCAGGCAAGCGCCGGGCGAGCGCATACACACACGCACGGCAGGCAGAGGCTGCTGGGGCATTGTTATCATTGTGCTTCAGCGGAGGGTTTTGCGTGCGGGGGGGGAGGGGTGGAGGGAGGAGAAGAAAGAGGGAGAGAGAAAGTGCGGGGCGAGCATGCAGCAGGGCTAGGGCCGGAGCGGCGGTGGTGGCGCGCCCGGGCTGAGGCACTGAGAGGAGCCGCCTGTCCGAGCTCGCTGGGGGGCACCGGCGGGAGGAGCGAGGCGGGCACGATCCAGGCGTGGGGAAGGCAGCCAGCCAGCCGAGGGGAGACGCCGCACCGGCCTCGCAGCAGCAGCGACTACTTCTTTCTTATCTCACAGCCTTTTGTTCGCCCATCCTCCAATTCCCTGTCCACCCTCTGCACCGCGGAGGGGGCTCGGCAAAGAGAAAAGCAGCCTGACCCAGCGCTGAGTTTCATCCATCCTCCGCCCCTCTCTCTCTCTCTGTCTCTCTCTCTCTGTCTCTCTTTTCCCCCGCTGCATCGTTGCCCATGAGCTAGAGCGGCAGCCGGTAGCCAGCGCCGCGGCAGCCGGCTCCGGCAGGCGGGGGCAGACGCCGTCCGCAGCCCCCGGCAGCTGCCGCTGCCCGACCCTCCTCGTTGCCCAGCTCCGCGGGCTCCAGCCTCGCTCCGGGACTGCTGGGGGCCGCCCTGCCGCCGCCCCTCCTCGCCTCCATGTGCCGGGTAGCGGGAGCGCCGCCGCGGATCCTGCCGCCGCTGGCGCTGATGCTTCTGGCGGCCCTGCAGCAGGTAAGTACCGCCGGCGGGGAGTGGGGCCGGGCTGCGTCTCTTTGTTCCCCTGCGGGCGGAGGTGCCCGGGGAAGGCGGGAGAGCTGCTTGGGGGGGGCGTGGGGGGGGGCGAGAGGGAGAACAACAACAACACACGACTCTGTCGCTGAGGTGTAGGCTTCGGGGAGGGGGTAGGGGAAGCCAGCACCCGCCGCTGACCCCGCGGCCGGGGTGCCCCGTAGTGGCTTGTAGCCGCTTTTTGCGGAGCCACCTGCTCGGGGGCAGCCCCGGCGCTGCGCTCTGGGGAGTGGGAAGCTTGTGCATGGCGCCGGCTGGGGGAGGCCCGGGATGTGAGGGGTGGCGACGGCGCCGCTGCTGAGGGAACGCGGATTTCCCCTTGCTTTGAGGAGAGCAGGTGCCGGGGAACGGGGAGGGGATTGTCCGATGCCCCTTCGGCTGGCAGGAAGATGGGACCCCGGCCCCGCGGCATGCAAGGGGACAAATTACCGGAGTGGAGGGACGGAGCGGACATCACCTCCTCCGCCTGCGTGGGGAAGGGGTAGTAGGGGTACCAGAGAGGTACCGCGCGGGGGGGCCGCCCCCGCGCCTTTCTTCGGCGGCTGGGCAACTGCGGCCCCCCTGCCGTCTCCCGTGCCCGCTAATCCCTTCCCGGACAGAATTTAATCAGCCTCCGCCTGGGCGCCGGGCTTCCCCACCCCCTGCCGCTAACGGGAATTTCCACTGGGACGAACTCGTGCTCCGAAGTGTTTTATTTATTATTATCGAAGTCCTGCTGCTGCCTCCCCCGGGCAGCCTCGCCGGAGCGGCCCGGACGGGTTCCCCACCTGCCCCGAGTGGCGGAGTCCCGGGCTGGTAACCGCGGGGCAGGGGGCAGCGCCAGGCACCGTCGGCTGGGTGGGGGGAGTTGAGGGCGGTGTGTGTATCTCTCCATAGAGAAAGTAGAGGTCTGTGGGCCGGCGCCCCTGCCGGGGTGGGGGGCTGTCTGGGGCGAGATGGGACTGACGGGACGCAGTGGGGGGTGGGGAGCATGAGGACAACAAGATGGATCCCGGTTGGGGCAGCTAGACCAGAGCCTGCGGGGCGGTGGTTGGGCTGGGCTCCGCTCCGGCGGCGGGGGGTGTCCGGATCGAGCGAGAAGCCGGGGGGCACCCCGAGCGGAGGCCGGGGGTAGGTGGGGAGAGGCGGTGGGTTCCCCCCTCGCACCCCTTCGCTTTGTGGTTGTTGAACTCGGCGCGGCGCCGGGGGTGTCGAGGGCGGTAAGTCTGAGGGACAGATGGCGCAGATCATCGCCTCTTAATGGTATTTACGGTTGGGGCATTTCTGGCGGGCCGGGGGAGCGGGTTGAGGCGAGGCCGGTGGCGGGGACGGGGTGCCGGGGCGGCCGCGGCGCCCTCCCGCCGCGCCCGCAGCGGCTGGCGCAGGGCAGGGGGAGGCGGAGGCAGCCACTGTCCATGGTGCAGCGCAACCGCTGCCCCCGCCCGCCCCGCCGCCGCAACGGGGGCACGAGGAGCCCGCTGGTTCCGTTCTTCCCCGTGTTTCCAGTTCCCCCGTCCCCTCACGGGGTTCCCAGAAGGTTCAGCCCTTCCCTGCAGTTTCTAAACCATTCCCGGGGGTTGCGAGGTGCTGAAACGCGGCTCCACGGCAGCCGGGGATTTTTCTCCCTTGAGTCTTACGAGAGGACACAGGGCTGGCTGGCGTGACACAGGAGTGTCCGCTGGGCTTGAGCGGCTTCCTTCTGAAGGCAGCCACTCTCTTCAGAAAGTTGTGATACGCCGCTTCCAGGCGGCTGTGGGGTTGGGTTGTTTTGGGGGTGGGCTGTGATGGGTTTTGTACTCCTTGAGTTCTTTTGGTTGGGTTTGTTTCTTTTTTATTCCGTCCCCCTTCTCCCCCCCCCCCATCCCCCCCCCCCGGTATCCTAGTGTCTTGGCAAATCTGCACAGGCAGCTTCTTTCCCCCCCCCCCCTTTTCTTTTTTTTATCCCAAGCCCTTATGTGCTGTTTATTCTACGTGCCTTTGGTTCTCTTTAGTCTTCTGTCTCAATAAATCTTTAAAGCACAAATTCTGCAGTAAGCTTTTATTCCATCTTTTTTTTTTCCCCTCCCTACCCAGGGCAGGTTTGAAATTAAAGCACAAGCTATGAATTAAGGGCAGGAACTGGCGGTATTGCTTTTATGTATCACTCAGTGTCACTGGCACGTTACGGTTGGGGAATCCAATTTCCCCCTTGTTTGGGTATCCATTAAATCAGGTTAGGGTTGATTTTTAATAGTGTGTAACAAAATTGGAACTTGGGTATGAAATCAGATTTATAGACCTGTGTCTGTACAACACTTTCATTTAAAAAGCTTTTTTTTTTTTTTTTTTTCCCCTCCTTTCATGCATACTGCAAAGAAGCCTCACAAGACAGATGCAGTGCTAACTTTCCTCCCCCTCGCCCTGTGATCATACCTACTACTTTTGGTTTGTAGATGATCTGTATCAGGTTCTTTCAAAATGCTGGACCTTTCTACTTTGTTTTCCCCCTTTACGACACAAGAGCTATCTATAACCTTTATTCTTGTGGAGTTACCGATCACTTTGCTGTTTGTCAGTGATGTAGAAAAGCTGTTATTACGGAATTACTTGGAAGATCATAACTGGAAGCGGGTTTTAAAGCAGATCTTTGGGTGCTGTTTATGTTCAGGAAATAGGGTTTTAAATTTTTGGCAATATGTAACGTGTATGTGACATAACAGAATGAAAACTCTGCTTTATTTTGCTGGTTAATGGATCAGTATGAATCTGGAAGTATTACGCAGGAAAAACCGACCAAACATAACAACCAAAAACCTGACAGAAGAGAGGGTCAGAAGAGCAAGGCTTACTTCTCTGGCCAAAGCTTCCAGTTTTTGGAATTGAGGTAAGAACAGGATTGAAGGAGTGGAGAAGCTAGCATGAATCTACAGGAATGAAACTACTGTCAGTTAGAAATGAACTGGAAAGGGGAGTAGAAACTAAGTGCTCAAGAAGGGAATTTTATTTCTTTTTCTTTTTTAATATATAAGGTGATGGGATCACTCTGAGGATGTGGTCCCTTTCTAAATCAGAAACATGCAAACATTAAAGCAGTTCTGGAGCCTTTTGTGCTTCGGTGACTGGTTCAAATTCAAATGGCAATGGCAGAGGACGTAAGTTATTACTCTCTGCAGGCACTTTTGGTCATATTCCAGGTCTTAGTGAATGTATCCAGGTGATAAAGCTACTACCTTAAATGACACTCCTGCTAAGCTGCCTCTGTTTAGAATCTGGCAGTGGCATTTCTTGCCAACTACACCCCTTTTATAATCACCCCCAGCAGTAGTTGCAGGCAGAATCAGGGGTGAGGCATATTAACGTGGTTTTGTGCAGAAGTGGCAATGAGATTTTCCTCTTGCAGGTGCATCTTCTGTCTCTGATAATATACCCATGTCTTTGACTACTGTTTAGTGGGATTTTTTTTTAATCAGTCTGTTTTTAAGTAATATAGTAGATGCCTAATTCTATAAGCACAAAAATCAGTTTCAGGGTGTCTCTCTTCAACAAGTCGGACTCCCAACATCATTCATTAACGCCTTTCAAAGTGAACTGAATGCGCTTTACGACACTCTTAAGAAGCCCCAGAACAAGAGAGTTCCACGAGTGGCACAGGCTCAGCCTTCTCGGTTGTGGATCTTTGTGTTCTGCTTTTGCTTTGTTTTTAAATAATCTGAGAAGTTAAATGTGGTGGGATACTGTAGCAAAGAACTCGTTCATCCTGGTCTGTCTGGTCTAGGTGATGGTGGTACCACTGGCGCGTCCTCAAAATTCGGGTAATTGCAGGATTGAAGAAAAAAGTTCAAAGTATCTTTTTGAATATTAAACTGGAAATAACTATTTGTAAAATTATTTTGTGAAAATAAAAGAAAAAAACAACCTTTTAACATTTATTACAGGACAGATAAGGTTGCATAAGTTGACTGAATTTTTGGAATTGAAATCATTGGTTGACAAAACATAATTTTGTGTATGAAACAAGTTCTGATTATCTGAGCAGATGTTGTAGCAAGCTCAGAAATACATATGATGCTGATTTAACAGACGATATATATTCTCTCGTATTGTCAATTTATGTATTTTTAATAAATGTGTTTTCTATGAAAGCCTTCTGCTGCTCTCTCTCTTTGTATGATACCCATTTTTAAAATATTGCCCAAAATGATAGTCAAGAGCATGTAACGTAAAAACCTTGCCATCTATTGCATTTCTTTCTGCTCCCAGAAGTTGGAGGAACTCCCAGAAATATCACTGGAAAAGCCCTGTCATGTCCCATCTTAATTAGTTCCAATGACGCTTTTATGTCAATAATTTAATTTATTAGGGTTTTTTTTAATAACTGAAAACTGTAACATACAAATCAATTCAGTTGTGGCAAAAGTACATGTGTATATTTAAAAATAGCTTGAGGAAATTGTGTGTAACGTTATTTTTACTCAATACAGTCTTGCGTAATGGACTTTCTGACATGTGGTAAGGAGCAGGAGTTTTTGAATGGCTCATCCTGCCTGAGTAAGAGGGTCATTTACCAGTTCAAATCTCTTTCTGCCTCACACTTCTTTTGTAAATGCTTTTTTTTAGGTTTAAAAAAAAAAGTTTTGAAAACTTGTAATAGTTTCAGTAGTTCAGCAGCACTCCCATTAGGATGAAAATTTAATTTATTTCAGAGAGTGTACACATACAAAGCGTGATTCTGGTCCCCAAAGGCTACGTAACTTCTAATGTTCCCAGGCTTTTTTTCTTTAAAGTTACTTTTTTGGTTTTTTTTTTTTGTTAGACAGCATAGGAGGAACCCATAGTGTCCTTACCGAATATCCCCTGTACTTCCACTAGCTAACCCAGTGGCACTAGTTGTGCATGAGATGCAGTGAGACGTATCACGTAGAGAGGGATGGAAGCAGAAGGAATAATTAACGGCCTTTGCAACAGCAATTAAAACAACACTTCTACTCAACTACCACTGGACTGAGACCCACTGGTTTGCTGAATTAATAGTAGCTGTGTATGTAGAAGTGAGTCTTGAGAGGAAAAAAGGTGGTGTACCTTATCACCGGATGAGTTTAGGGAGGATTTACTTGTATTTGCTAAAGCATGTGAGTTATCAGAGAGGGACCTTTTTCACCTGGGTGTCAGGCAGTGCTGCTGTTCACCTGGACAGCTATGTAACAAAATCTGTGTGATTCATCACTTGATTTGATCCTACGGCTGTCACTGAAAGATCATGGGAGCTGAGTGAAGAGGGAAGTTTTTTAATGGCTTACGAAAACAGATACAGTATCAGCAACCTCCAAGATGGAAGGTGCGTCATTGCCAAATCTTTCCAACACTTCACCTAAAATCTGTGGTTTTAGACAGTATCTGTGTATTTAATTAAATACCATGTTTCCAAAAGGCACCGTTATCCTCTCCTCTAGGCACTCCTTGACATATTTAAAATATATTTTTACCAACAGACTCCTCTAGGGACTCCTCCGTTCCTTATAATTAGCATATAATTATCACCCAGCAGCTGAAGACATAGTTAAAATTTTGTGATCCCCCAAAAGGTTTCTTCCAGATAGGCCTTGCAAGGCCTCCCCCAAAGGTTGGGGAAACACAGCAGCATCCTCCTGTATGCATGAGCAGCAGTTTTGGTGGGCAGAATTGCTCAGTGTGAGTGATAAAATGGCAGTTCTCAAATTGGAGAAAGGTGGTTTCCTCTCCTAGAGAAACAAGATGTTCATTTTTTCTTTTAAGAAATGTGACTTAGACTTACAGAAGTTCCATTTTTGGTATTTATTATTGCAGTTGAAACTTTAAGACTTAGTATTCTGAGGAGCTGTAGCTTGTCTGAAGAAGCACTTGTCTTGGAAAATGCGATGCTCCGTGTTCTAGTTAGGGGAAGGAGAAAGTCCAAACTGGGTTACAGCTTTGTGCTGTCAGGTATGCCTACACATGTCCCCATGTTTTGTAAAGGGAATTAACTGAGTCCCTGTTGTCTCCTGGTTGTGGTTAACAGAAGAAGTTACAAACACAGTTTGTGAGACACTCTAGTTTGTAAAGCTTGCTGTAACCTCTGATGGTTTAAGGCAACTCGTTTTAAACCAGGTGGTTTTATTTTGGGGAAGTGTGTGAGAACTTTAAGTCTTAGTTTAAGAAGCTGGATTTTCTGATCTGAAATCTCCTGGTTTGTGGAGTGCTTATTAGAAGTGAAGAAGGCACAGCGAAAGCCCTTTCTGGTGTAACTGAATGACCCCTGGGAGGATGTAGCCTGGCACCCACTTTAGAAGCTTTTGGCTTCCAGAACAATGTGAATAAAAAGGCACTTTTCTTCCTCTGCAGTTGCATTCTACAGTTGAAAACAAATTGTACTTGACTACATTTGCTGGTGTCCTGAGTACCATGAGGGTATAAACTGTTGCAGCTCTTCTTTGCAGAAAATCAGCAATTAATAAGAGGGTGTTGCTGAATGTTTCCAAGTTTAGCATCTAGTGCATTTCAGAGGTGACGTCTGTCATCCTGCAGAGTATCTTTCATGTGCCTTATGGTTGTCAGCAGAAGCTCGTCATAAAATATGACCCACCTTGCACAGCATATCCTGGTGTGTCAGGTGACGCCTGTACACAAAACTAGAAGTGGATGGAATAACCCTTAGAGTTACTTTGGTTGTGAAGGAATGTTGGGTACCATCTTGGCCTTCAACTTAAAGAGGAAACACCCAGTCTTTAAACACAGTCAGAAGTGTTTCTGTGATCTGTGCTTAAGTTGAACATTACTGTCATAATTGTAAATTAACATTGATTATTAAGCAGGGAGAGCTCAAATACCCTGTTCCTGCCCTGTCATACATATAATTATGTCAGATGTTGTCTTGAGCTTCGCACAGTAATACCCTGTAAATTGGCTGGACTTGGCACTAGCAGCTGTATGATGTCCAATTATAACTGTATAGTATGATATTTTTCTCTGATGCACGCATACTCCTCCATTTCTCACTTTTCTACTTAGGCTTGTTTTCCTATAGGAGTAAGCTCCATTGAGTGTAAAAAAAACCAGTTTTTAAAAACAATTTGCCTTGCATGTTGGTACAATCAATATTAAGAAATCTGATGGTTGTATATGCAGATGTAAACAGTAGAAAAACAGACTTCGATAGTTCAGATTAATAGCTGCTAGAGAGGTCAAGTCGTGTATGGTGTATGCAGAGAGAACGAGATCTGCCCTGTTTGAAAGCTGTGTTTAAGAGCCTAGTTCTGCAAATTTAGGATGAGCATTGTGATACCAAATTGCTTCTACAGGCATGTGGTGAGCTTGCATTTTTAAATAGATGTTTCTTTACAGATTTGCATTCTAAATGTGGCTACTTTTTAGAAAGTATGGAAAGTGCGAAGAGGTGTTAGTCCAGAACTGTCAACACTAGCGGAGCAATCCTGTCTGGTTTTATTCTTGTTTTAATTTACAATCTTTTCACAAGTGTGAGGCCTATATTGTTGGAAGACTCTTACTGGTGGTGTTTAGAAAAAGATGTAAATGTGAATCCCTTTGAATTATGAAGTTGAGATTGTCAACAGGTTGGTTGGTTGGTTGGGATGTTGGTTTGGGTTTTTTTTAATTGAGCTGGACAACCTTGACATTAAACTGCAAATTTCTAGATACTCAGAGACCTAGCTATGAAACAGCAGGGTATGAAAACAGCAGGTTTAACTGCCACGAGTATGTTGAAACGGCCAATTCCTTCAATTGATTGAATAATAACTTTGACAGCAGACTTCTAATTTACATCGTCTTGCTTCATAATTGCAGTTTGACTATTGCATTTAATCTGAAATCTACAGTACTGAGTTTATATGCATGATTTGACACCACATTTGACTAGGTGTTAGGTCTTTAGCATCTGGAGATAGTAATGCTTCTTACTCATTTTGCAGTTAAAAATTACTAAATAAGCCGTAAAGGAGGAGGAAAACAACATACTTTCTCTGTAGTAACACTGTTTTGTTTTAGCAAAGTCTGTTAGTACTCAAGAATTTTTCCAAGAGCTGAGCTTGTTCAAAGCTTCGTAACTCCATTAAGTAGGTTTTATATGGGTACAAGCTAAGGCTTTCCATCTTAAGAGATACGTTTTTTTAAGTAGTGTCCTTCTGTAGATGAATGTACAAGTAATATTATCTTATGTTTGAAATAGTCTTGGGAATTGTACTAATCACACAAAATCCTGTAAATTACAATAACGTGCCCCATAATCTTCACTATCTTTCCCCTTTTGCCCCAGATAAGGGGATAAAAATATTTCAGCATCCTCTTTCGCTTAGAGTTAAAATGGTTTAAGTCTTGCCGTACTCTTAGGCTGAACTTGTTATGACCCAGCGTGTCTGAAGATACAACTTCTACTTAATTCAAAATGCTTAACATAGGGCGATTAAGAATTGCTGAAAATTTGAATTCTTCCTTCCCTTGTGTTTTTATTCTCAAACAATCTTTACAAAGGGCTGTTTTTGGAGAGCAGAGTACAGTCTTTTGTCTCCGGATAAAATTGATGGCTGCAAATGAAAGAATAAAGAAGGCTCTCTATTCATGTCCCCCAGCCTTTGTTTCAGTGGGCATTGTTTCAGTTTATAAAAGCTGTTTAGTACATATAGATTGCTGGAAAGGCTGAAAGATTCCCAGGCGCATCACTGCAGACTTGTTAAAAATCCTGCTATCTCCTCAGCTGTGCCCACCCAGGACCTTTCTGTTTCAAAGATAACATGAAAGGCTATTTTATTTATTTTATTTTTTCTTCTCCATCGCATTTGAGGTCACCTTTTGTACAGTAATTTAAATGAGTCTTAACTATTTTAAATTGTGGAACCCTTATCAAATCTTTAATTTGAGTTCTAGAGTTGAGGAAACTGGAATCATGATTATTTTTGATTACCTGTCTTTTTAATCTTAAAAACTCAATGTGTAAATGGACTGTTGGAACTTAGCTACAGACCCAGCTTCTATCTTTGCCGGTAACATTGCCTTCTGGTAGCTTGAACTGTTGCTTTATGCTTACTTTCTCTTCAGGGACCCCATATAAACGTTTTCAAGTTCAAGAGTAGTTGTACACAGGTGGGATACCCATGCAGTATGTAAATCACAAATCTACAGCATGATTTAAATTAACCTGACATTTGGTATTTACAAGTTCTTTTACCAGGCGCTTTACCTGGGCAGTGCATTACCTTGGGAGTTAGTAATACTAATTTTTTTTTTTAATACTTGGGTTTTTTTGCTAGTGTCAGTGTTGAGCTGCTTAGTTAGGGCCTTGTTGGCATAAGAGCAGCTGGATGTCTGAGGAATTACTCCCTGTATTAGTGATAAAGTTATTCTAATAGGGATTGGCATGCTGAATTGGCCATGCGTTTCACAGAAGAGGTTACGGTTCGGCGCGATCTCGCTTCCCCTCAGGAAACGCTTTAGGTTTGAGGTATTCCTGTCCCACCTCTGCTAATGATCTTTCCCCAAGGTTATTACGGTACACATGTATAACCCCATCATTTCACCTTTCTCCTTTTTTTTCCTTTTCTTTCTTTTCTTCCCCCTCTCTCCCCCCCTTTTTTTTTTTTTTGCGTGTAGGCCTTACTTTGCCAAGTATATGTAGACATGCTTACATGGCCTTGAGTAGGTCTACTTGATGGAAGCCCATCTGGGAAAGTAAAAAAGCAAAATCTAATTTAAGTCTTGATCAGATTTAGGTATGGTATAGCAGCACAGTTGCTTGTGCTGTGAAAGACCATAAACTACATCTGGGTGTGCACATGGGCAGCCTTTACTTGGCGCGTAGGCGTGTTTGAGATTGCGGGAGGGCTCTCAGTTGCTCCGATGTGTCTCAGCCCAGGTTGGCGTGGGAGCCAGCCTACCTGCCTTGTGCGGCGTGAAAGGGGTTTTGCCATGTATGGTCACTTAGCCACATGTAAGGTGGGCTGTTATCTTGTACAGTGCTAAAAAGAGACAAAAACAGTCCACTGAAAAGAAGTCTTAGTCCTTTGCCACAGAAAATGGGAAGTAGGTTTTTTTCCAACTAGGCAACAAACTAAGCATCAGAAGTATCTTCTGAACATGCAGCACTACTGAACAAACCAGTTTCCAAACGCTGTATTATGTTTCTTAATAAAAAGGCATTTATGAAACTCGTTATGAATGTGATTTGAGGAGAAACTTTCTTAACAAGTGAGAGAACAAACACTTTCAGTGGCTTGGCTCTTCCCTTGTTGTGCAAATTTAATAATGAGCTGCTCTCCTTTTAACTTAACGTTCCTTTGAAATAGAAGGAGATTGCATTGGAAACATTTGGCTTTATATGGTATCCCTTTGAATGCTAACGCAAATGTAAGTTCTGCTGAGTTACTGCAAATGTAGCATTTTATCTTACTTTACTTGCTTTGCTGCAGCCTCACATAGAAATGCTCTAAATCATTTTAAATCAGCAGTTGAAGTCGTTCCTCTCAAGTAATCTGGCTATGAAAAAGTTGCCGATGGGTTTTTTGCAACATTTATTTCCAGAGGAAGGAATGTTTTTGTTCCCCCTATGATTCCCCTACAGTCTCATGGCTGGTTTAGTGGAAATGTTCAGTTGTCAGAAGAATCAAGATTGTGTATTATTTAGATCTTACCAGACAAGTGGGATTTGTTCCTTCCATTCCAGTTATCAGAGAGATTAACCCTTTGCCCTCACAGTCCTAATTGCAGTTGTTCAGGAACAAAGACGCTGCTATTACAAGACCGCAGCAAAATGGAGTATGTGCCAACTGGAATGTTTCTCTGGTGAATGAGGGTTACGAGTATTACATAAATTTTGTCTTGCATTTCAGGCACCGATAAAAGCAACCTGTGAAGATATGTCATGCAAGGCTGGATTTCCTGAAGATGTTCACAGTGCAGTGGTGTCAAGGAGTGTACATGGAGGACAGCCTCTTCTCAACGGTATGGTTAGAAAAGATGTTGGCTTTTTTTGCTTTCTGCTTCCTCTAGCTGTAACCATAAAGCATTCTGGAGCATTTTCATCCCTAAATAGGGCACAAACTCTTGCAGGAAAGAATGTCAGATTCTCTGTGATTGTTCTTTCATTACTGCCACAGAACTGGGGAAATACACTGGTGTTAGTGGGTAGCACATGCACCTCTGTTGACTATAATCTGAAAATACTGAGTGTTGCAAACCTCCTGTGGTCATCCACTACTTCTTTCTCAGCACAGCATCACACTGATGTTTATTTTTACCACTGATGATATGTATGCTCTCCATCTATACATAGAGCCAATATATGAATGATGGTAAAGAAAATTTCCCTTCTGCTTTACATCTCACATAGATGCACTGCACTTAGACCCAGTCCTAGCAGAGATAGTTCCCTTACTGCTTTTTCCTGGCAATCTAAGGAGAGACATCTGTGGAAAGCAAAACATGGGATGGGCAGCAACAGGAGAGAGCAGAGAAAACCCATGAGGAGCCCTCAGTCGGTTGGTGACCAGTAGAGGCAGGACAGTGCTGTGGTCTCACCCTGGCACATACCTGCATCTGAATGGCCTGGTGCCCAGGCCAAGGATGATCCACTTCTGATCTCACTCTGTGTTTGGCTGGTGCGAACCCTTGCCTCTGCTGAGGATGTGCTGCAGTCTGTACATCTGTCTGCAGGTGCTCCAGGTTGGGAATGGTTCTCTGCTCTTCCCAGGCCTCTTTGTCAGGGGATGGTGTAGTCAGCTGTAGGACAGAGAGGCACATGCTCTGAATGTTTCCTAGATTTTCCAACCAGTTAAGTTTTAGTGTACGAGTTTGTAGATGCAGAACATTTTTTAAATGTGCATCAACTTGGCTGTTTTCTAAACTGCTAACATACATTTTTTTTCAATCTAATTTGGAAATTGTGGAACTAAGAACATCAGTTTTGGATGGTTTCAAATACATCTTAAATAAAGACTAATTTAATTTGTTGTTTCTTTCATATATAAATATGGTTACACAGATCAAGACATTTGAATGAAAAAAAATTCTAATGAGTCTGCAAAACAAATGAAGTGAAAGCTGTAGTCTTGAATTTACATGCTGTATGTAGCAGTTTCTCTTCCTAATTATATTTTTACAGACCTGTTTTGTGCTTTTTAGAAGCTTAATGGAAACTTGAATACGGGATGAATTGATTAGCTTTAGTGTGTTTAAACTTGAGTTATTAAAGCCTTTTCTGTTCAGTTTCAAGGAAGTATATTCTGACACCATGCTCTTATTTTATTAAAGAATAGCTTAGAAATTCATGTATTAAAGTAAATGTTCTGCCAATTGAGGAAATAATAGAAGAGGAAAGAATTCTCCTCGCTTTCCACCAGATGGGACTGTTAATAGATGACTGTGCTGCAGACTCCTGCAATAGCCATTGGCACTTGTAGCTGCTTTGGTTGGTGATGGACGAGCCTGGAGATAGGGGCAGAGATGGGGCTAGACAGCTCAGAAGGCAAGTGCTTTCCAATAATGCCACCTTGAAACTACCTATCAATTGTTAATGCTAAATTACCATTCTGTCAGTTAATCTTAAAACTGAGATCACACAAGTTTTGAGTTCTGCCCTGCCCCATGAAATTTCTCTTCGCTCTGGATAAAATTTCTGTAGTTTCTCCTTCCCCCTGCACTCCTCCAGCTAGGACTGCCAGCTGATTCTGTGTCGGCATTGCTCACACAAAGCGGAATGACCAACCGTCCTTAACTGGCTTTGAACTAGCGGTGCAGGGTGGCAGACTGACTTCCTCTCTCATATCTCATCCCATTCACACAGTCCCTTCCCTTTGCCTCCCAGAAGTGAGTGAAGCATGACTTGTTGTTTTGCCCTTGGATGGTATTAAAGCACGAAGCATTTTAGGGAAGTAGGAGTTGGAAAAAACTGTACAAGGCGTACAGTATGTATCACATCGTATCAGCTGGTTGAGGAATGACCCGGGGGAGTTTGTTTCCTACCGCTTTTTCATCAGTTGAATTACTGCAATGGTTAATTCTTTTGAAAACTCCGACATGCTTAAAAGCATATAATTTGCTGGTTACACATAAACATACGGACCATCATTGCATAGCTTTGACTGAAATTTAATTACACTGTCATTCTGAAACACTGTTGTTGTCAAAAGCCTATTTTCTGGTTATAAAACCAGATTCGGATGACTCTGCAAGTTAAGTATAGTTGTGTGACATTTGCTTCTTGGGGACAACCATGGGCCTGATTCTGATCTTGATTGCCCCACCTGTCTAACTGCATGCTTATACTGGTATGAATTCAGAAGTGAGCCATGTAACTGCAGGTTCTCCATATGGTTTAGAAGTGAGAGCTTTCATTTTTGATTTTTGTGCACTGATGTCACAAGCACAGAGGCTTTATGGTCCTCTCTGCCAGCTGCAGAATAATTTGAACCTGACTCAATGCTTTTTTGACAAGTTAGTTCTTAAAATACTGACCAAGAAAATGACCATATGCTTACTAGCTGTGTTGTTGATTTTCTTTTATTTTTGCACAGTGGGGGACAAAGCTCTTAAAGTCTTCAGTTTCCACCTTCACCAAAACTTAAATAAAATTAAGGGTTATCATATGACTTGTTGATCTATGCTCTTCAGTTACTACAGTAACAGATGATATCGAAGTATTATTGTAAAAAATATTTACCTTAGACTGTGGGGCAGGGTTCCACCATGTACTGCAGGACACTGTGTTTTCTGGGGAGGTTTCTCTTCCTGTTTCTGTATTTCAGGGGGTGCTTGTTTTTGAGGGATGTTTTGTTCCTGTGACATGTTAAAAAAAAGTCTTCACAGTCAATAACGGGGTTGTCTTTACATTCTTGTGGCTAGGATAATGTGTGAGCCGCCACTCTAATATCTCCCTCTGTACACAAGGCCATGAGAGGCCACTACATCATGTTCAGTTGTCGCCATATGTGAAAAATTGATGGAACAATACAGTCAGAGTAACAGAAATTGGAAAAAGAGAAAAAATCTTACATTTATAAATGTGGGTAGAGGGAAGGAAAGAGAAAGATAGCTGCCTTTGGTTTCAGGATGAGGACATGGGGACTCCCTTGTAGGAAAGAAATGCGGTTAGTTGGGAAGGTGCAGCAAAAGAAGTTGGAAACTACTACTGTAGTAAGTCATGACTGAGCCATGTAGGAGGTAGCCTGCAGTAAAGGCCATGTCCTTTTGCCATCTCCAGGCGTGGTGTCACCGGTGTCCCATGCTCCCCGGTAGATAGTTCATTGATCGTAGCCTTGGAGACTCCTCAAAGCTGATGTCTTACACTTTGTCTTCTGTGAAGTCCGGCAAGTCTGACTTGAAGATCAAATACACTCAGATCACTTAACACATAAAAACTAAGTACTCTGCATCTGGTTCTGAATTTATTTATATTTTTTTTTCCGTATTGCTCCACTTGGTACCCGTCACTTAGAAAATTATGGTGATTTTTACCAAGGAACTAGATGACCTTAGAACGGCTACCTTCATTTCCGTAAAGGGGAGAGTAAGGAAGTAATAATCTCTGAAACAAAATTAAAAGAAACTTTGTGCACCTCTTATGCAGAGGAAGCTGTTGAGTTATTTGGGCCTCCATATCCTTTAGAACTTGATAGCCATTTTAAGTATCTTAGGACTAAATGTTCTACCATTAAAAAAAAATCATATGCAAATAACAGCAAATACCATCCACCACCTAGCATAAAGTAGACAACTAACCCAAATTCACTGGCACAGCTGTTCTGAATTGTTTCTGTAAAATAAAATTTGATTACTGTCTGGAGGACTATAGGTAACGTGTAGTATTTGGAGAAGAGGAGGTTAAGTTGAAAAAGGAGTTATTTTTAATATCTTAAATGCCCTTGCCTGTGCTGCTTTTATCGCAGTTCCGTAGTTCATCCAGGAAAAAGGTTCTTGTAGCAGTTTCATACGTATGTCCAGCCTGTTTATCTAATCTTTGTTCTATATCCTGCAAATTTTAAGACACAAATAATGCATGTCTGCTAAAATGATTCACCTAGGGGGTTTACTTGAACGGCTGTTTGCAGAGTCATATCTTAAAGTTGGAGATTCTCATTTTGATAACTTATTTTTGTGGTTTCTTACCTTTCAGAGACTTTTATTTTAACACTGTCCATCCTGTTACCGAATACATGATTTTCATTCTCTGGCAAGCAAATTCATTGCCTAGGCAAGATTCTTTGAGCCTTGTGTAGCTGTAACATATTTCTAAGTTCTTTGAGTTGTTCAATGATAAAGACCAAAAAAAAATTCGGTTTGGTTGGTGTTGATCACTGAGATAAGCAGTGATTATGGATGAGTAAGAGCACAGTTTCATGAGCCATTTAAGCTGGAGCTAGCTGATAGTGTTGCCAAAAGAGGCATGCTTACGCCATCCCTCCTGTTTGAGCCTGGTACCAAGTGTTCATGAAACCAGGAAATGAACGGGGTTAGCCAGCTTATCTGGGGTAAACTCACACTCCTACTCCTTGGGATTTTTTGCTGAACGATGTTGTATGCTTAAACAGAGCTGTGGTGGCCCTGCTGCCTTTTCTCTTCTAGCAGTGAAATGCTTAGAAAATAATATTTGTTTTGATGCTTTCAAACTGAGTGACAAAACTTGATTTTGGCATTCCCACTGACTTGCATTGTAGTTTACCACTGAATATGCTGGTTGGTCTGAAACAATCTAGAATCGTGTTGCTGGGAATATGGTGCTTGGGAATTGCCTGGTGTTTGAAAGCAGCCAGTGTTTCTTCATAACAGAGGTTACATGGGTCCCATATAAGGCTTTTTTTTTTTTTTTTTGGCTGCTGGTGGTGTTTTATCATTCTATATAAAAAAATACCCATCATCACCTAAGAATAAAATTACTTTTAAAAAAATTGGCATGCTTAAAACTGAAGTTAGAGGTGCGTCATTCCTTTCTGTTAACAATGTTTATGTGATTGTACTCTTACTATGTTAGCATGCACTGGTGGCTTTGATATGCCAGTACACATTAACAGTAGAGCCAGAGAAAGTGTTTTTAGCAGAACCATTTTTTCCAAGAGGGAAAGTCTTCCCAGAAAAAAAATTAAAATAATAATGTTGGTACTTTCCCCCCTCCATGAAAAAAACAAAAATGGTAACCATTTTGTTTGAAGGTTCTTCGCCTTAAGCAAAAAGACAATTTGACAAGTTCCTTCCAGGCAGACAGCCAAAGAATCTCAGATGGATGGGGTCTCTCTATGAGCTGCTGGCAAGCTTGGGAAAAAAATGTTTCAATTCTTCCCAAATGTAGTTTTCTGATACTCTCTTACTGTACCCTTCTTCCTCCTTCCCCTTTACCTAAAAAAAACCAACCAAAAAACCCAACCCAAATTTAAAAAAAAACAGTCAACCAACAACCCAACCAACTCCCCTTTCCTCCACCCCCAAACTACCAACCCCAAAACACCATTCTTCTAGTTATTCTTTGAAGCTTTGGTGGGCGTGAGAATTCTTTTTATTTTCAGAAGCTTATGTTGGGAATATAAATGTATTTTTGCCCCAGTCCTGCTGAACATTTAGTAGGTTTAGTTCTTCCCTCTTCGTATGAAGCAGCGTAAATTTTAATGCTGCTCTTCGGTCATGCTGTGCCTTGTAGATTTATTTTATGTTACAGTTGTATTCCGGTTCAGTCTCTTGCCTTTTTAATCCTTTTCCTCTTCTTTTCTCAAACAGCTTTCCCGTTTGTCCTCTTTCCGTACCCCACAGCATTCTAAATTCTCCTGTGTCAGTACTGAGCTCGCTATCCTGGATTGGAAGAGCTGCTTCTGTTTGCTTTTAACTACACCAGCACAGTGCCTGTTTTATGATGCCCGTTGTCTATTCACGTACCAAGCTCTTAATGCATTCTTAGATACTTGTCCCCTGGAAATCAGAGCTTTCTTTTGCTGAAGCAAGAGATTGCTTTTCTTGAGATGTGGTTTCCTTGCTTCCTTTCCCCCACTCCTTAGTTAAACGCAACATATATCCTAGAGTATATGTACCATATGCTCACCTTACTGAAGCATGGTAAAATAACTATTTGAATGGTGACTCCTTTTTTCTTGCTTTATTTTCTGTAAAGTTCTATGTCTGTGTGTGATACATGATTTTACTCTGTAGTATTAAGCTACTGGTTAATGTTGGTATTTTCTCATGCTTTCAAAACATTACATATATAGAAACAGAGTAAAACATAAACAATGAAATTCACCAGTGTTTTGGATGTGGGCAAAGGACAAACATCTCAGGTAACTCTCTTATCCCTCAGTTGAACCCTCAAGCTATTACGAGTCATAGTATTTGCATCAATTTGTATATCCACTATCAAAAAATTTATCACTTGAGTTCTAGATAAAAAGTCATTCTAAAAGAAACCTGTGAATGTGTATTAAACTAAATGTTTTGCTTTTCTGGAATAGAGGTGGACATACATTTTGTAGTTTAAAAAATCATAATGCATTATCCTGTCTTTTTTCAGAGAAGAAACTTGACTTATTCCCTGAAAAGGGTATGTTCATTCTGTTTCTAGTGTTGACCCTTACAAATACATCTTGATAAAGAGAAAAATACACTTACCAAGAAATTGTACAAATCCTGAATGGTTGCAGTGTTCTGGGATGTGTAAATTACCATCTTAGCTAATTAGTCCAGCTCTGATAGTCATTTCTGTTTAGGGTGCATTTGCTTGGAATACACTGAATTAATTAGTACTTACTCCCTTTTTCTGTACTCAGCTGGTTACTTATGCAGGTCTCAAATGCAGTGAGGTTTTTTCCGTGAAGAAATACGAATTACAAGAGCTGAGTTGTCAGCTGCCCCAGTAAGCTCTGGGTATGGCTCAATGGAGGATGCCAAAAGAGATGTTTTGTTTGTGCCTCTGAAGCCAGGTGTAGCTTTATACCGTTTCTAACACCATTTAGTGTAGCCTTAGCTCAGTTTTAAACTATGCCGTGTGCCCTTGATTCCCAAGGGGCCATTATTTCTCCTGGAATTGCTGTAGTTTGAGCCTTCTCCAAGGCTGACCGGTTCTCTGGGGAAGGCTGGAAGGAATGGTGATTGCAAAGCAGTGCAGCAAGCCTCCTCAGCAAAGGTGCCCTTAGGTACAGGAGTTCTCTTCTGTCATAAAAGAAATGTTGCTGTTGCTTTCAACAGCTGCATTAAAATAGATAGCAGTATTTCTTCATGTGACTAGATGAGTATATGGAATACATGGGGCAAAAACTCAGGTGAGGACATCCGTGTTAATACAGGGTGAGACACACAATGTGTACCATGACGCATTCAGATTCTTACTTAAGACTACAATACATCTTCTGTTGACCTGCCAGCTTTCTAACAACACAGAAGACAAATTTACTAGAACATTCGATTTGAACTTACAGGAAAATAAGTTCCTTTATTACAGACCATACTGCTGTGCCAAATAGAGATAAATGCCAGTAGTATTTAAACGCTTAACTGCATTAAATCAAATACTTCTACTGTATTGAAGATTTGGATGTCAGTCAGCAAATCCAAGTACAGTTTGAACTGCTCTGATTTTGGTTGAATTCAGCAAAGCAGATTCATTGCTTTTGGTTGAACCTGTGACACTCAACAGGGGGGCATTTTTTCATCTGTAAATGGTAACTTTTGGAAGAGTTCACTTGCGAACTTTCAGGGCATGTCCTAGACAGGAATCAATCAGAGGCAGCCCTGCTGAACTGACAAGATAGGAGGGGCAGGAGGAAGTTACAAGGGAACCGTGTCAGATTTTGGATGGAAGGGAAAGGACTAGAGCTGCTATTATATTCTAATTGGGCTGTAGAAGGAGTAACTGGCCTTTAGTGTACCCAGTAATCTCACAATTTAACAGAATGCAGATGTTTTTCCACTCTTGAAGTGAGCAGATAGTGCTGCGAAGCTTTTCTAAGAGAAACTGCTAGAACTTTTGACATCAGAATGACATGATGCCCATATCCCCTCTTCCCCTCCCTTTTTTTTTTCTTTATTTATACTAATGCCAAGAAAAATATCTGAGTTTTTAGCCAAGATCAGACCATGCTCAAGGAAGAGTATTTTGAAAATAAACTGGTCTTAGGATATGAGGTTCACTAAGTACACACCTAGAGAGCTGCACATCATGGCTTGTCCACTGTTCTGGAGGCAGGGTTGAGTTTGAGTCCATCAGTGTTTAAGAGCAGCGTGGAAGCCTACCTCTGCTTTTTACTGTAGGTGAGTTGGTACCAGTAATGTTTTGGGGTTTTTCTAAGTGGTCCTCAACCTTGACTACAGGACATGTTGTTTAAGTGCATGTGAAAATACCGGCCTTAGGTTAAGCTAGGAGAGGATATAGCAAAAATGCAACTTTCTTTCCTTTAGTTATAAGTGCATTCCAGTGATGTGGCTGCAGGATGAGTGAGTTAGGTCAGAAAGCTGATCTGACACAAAACTATCCAAGCTTTTTGTGGTGGGCTAGTTCTCAGCTGGGTCGGCTTGCTTTATCGATTTACTGGGACCTGCTGTGGAAAAGGAGTTAGGTTAGTGAGAAAAGTGGTTTGTTAGGGGTGATGGGAGAAAAGTAAGTTACAGCTGAATGAGGCCCTGCTGTGTTAGATTCTCCATTAGGCATTTTGTTATGTTTTATTCCCTTTTTCTCCTTGCAGGGCAACCAGGAGCTTTCTTCCTGCTGTTGTAATATTTTCAAGGGTTGGGCAGCTGAGGATCAGCTCCCTGCCCGTCCCTTGCTGCCTTCTGCATCCCAGCCCTGTCCAGGCATAGTGGCGAATTGTGCTAGCGGTTCTAACTGGGTTGCAGATGACAGCGAGCAATCCCATTAACCCGCCAGCCTGACTCCAGATAATCCCAGAGAACCAGGACACCCATCGCTGCCTGCGGCTGCCGTTCCTTACCCACTGCAGCCCTGCCTGCCGGTGGGCACTGATGCTCCGAGCAGAGGAGCAGCAAAGCGTGGCTTGGGTACATCTCCTTCTCCGAGCTGACTGCAGAGCTTCAGAAACTGGCCCTTTTCCCAGTAAAAAAGGGAATTTTTACTGTCTGCTGCGTCCTGGCAGATCCTCGAGCAGTGGCAGATGATACGATCTTGTCTGGTTGCCTGCAGGAGCAAGGTCTTCTTTGTGCACTGTGCTGCCTTTTAAGAATTAGGTTTTGTTTGCATTGAAAGTTAATGGCATATACTTCTCAGGTTGTAGAGAAGAGGAATTATTTAAGACCCTCTGTGAGTTCCAGTTTAGCATTCTCTTAAATAGGAAAGTTACGAATCCCTAAAAGCATAATTTGTAACATAAAAGCTATCAAAATAGCAGTGCAATCTGTTAAAGTGCTTAAAATTTTGATTCTCTGCAGTTTAAAATGTGAAATAAACGTACACTAATTGTTTTGAATGGAGATGAAGATGGTGTTTGAAGCCAGTCTTTAAAGGAATTAGTGAGATAGCACTGCAGTTAATGGTGGAGCACTATTTTTCTGTAATGGGCTCAGCAATGTTCTTTAATTAGCTTGCAAATTGATATTCAAATACAAGTAAACTGGCAATCAAATACAAGCAAAACATCTATGTAAATAGTCTTTGGTTTCTGCATTTAGCATACCTGTATCAAAATTATGTGGGGGCGGAGGGGTAGCTCTTAGTTGTTTTCCAGCATGGAGCTTGTATTGATGGTGGCTCACTGGCTGTATTAGGTCAGCGGTTTGGTTCAAGCAGATGAAAAGATGGGAAAAAAAAATTCCCCTTTCTTTCACAACTGAGTGGCTTTTAAACATTAGTAACATAATACTCAACATGCACAGCTTGGGTTTTTGGGGGGCTTTTTTCCTTCATTTCTTTCAGGTTTTGTCAACCAGCTGTACACATAGCATCTGATGATACATAGCTGAGTCAGTGGAAATTACTCAGTTGGCTTTCCTGGGCTTGGATCATGGTTATGCTCATTATTGAAATTACTGCTGTATGGCACAGCCATTGAACTTTCAAACCTTGTGACAGAAACTGGATACATAAGCTGTCATCGGTGATTGTGTTGTAGGGCTTTCTGCTGCATATAGAGTGCAGGTACTTCAGCTTGATTTTAACTTAATGCCTGCCTTAAGTAGCGTGTAAATTTATCTTTCCACAAAGGGGAACCATACAGGAAAGCTGGTGCTTAAGAACTGTTGTGAGGAAAGGTAGATAAACATCATACCTTTAAAATTTGGATTTCAGGGTCTTTCTAAACCCTCTAATCTGTAACACATATCTCGGTTCACACGCTGATAACTTGCTAACTGCCCTCTCAAAGTGTGTTGTTAACTTGACAGATGGAAGTGGGACTCTCAGTGTGTCAGCTATGCATTTTTAACATACCCCCCACCCTACTCCTTCCATCAGCTGTCCATAGCATGTGTTGTTCAGTATAATCGAATTCTTAGCACCGTGGATTCATTGGTAAGCTACCCAAAAAGAGCCTTGGTTGGTTTCTTTCGTACTGAAGGTTTTATTTTTTGGGTTTTTTTGTTTAGAAAGGGTCCCTATTGCATAAGAGCAGAAATACAGCTGGAATAAGTGGAAACTGGGGCAGTGCATGCGGGCAGGGAGCGTGTGTGGAGGGACCTGGGGAAGGTCAATACCGCAGTGTTTTCCAGGCTGTCAGGAGCAATGGAGTGAAATTTTAGCCTTTTGGACTGTGTTTATGTGGAGCTGAGATGTATCAGGGCAGGAGTTTTAACAGCTCGGAGCAAAAAAGCACATCTAGCATTCCAGGTGTCGTAGGTGTTTTTGCCTACCTGTAATTGATTCAGCATGTTTCCCAGAAACAGAAGGAAGCCCCTATCATGCTGACACTTCAAAAACAAACACCAGAAAATCCCGCCCATTCTTACGATCCATGTCACTGCCTGCACTTCCATGTCAAGTCTCATTTAATTAAGATCTTGTCATTGTGCTTGTATGCAGATTAAAATATTTAAGAAGGATACGTGACATTATTTGTAAAAATGGATCATTTTCTCCTTAGAGAAGTTGTTACAACTGCAAATGATCTGTTACTTATTTCCTCCTCCAGATTTTACAACAAAGGCCCTGTGGTTTACAGCTTCTCAAAAAGATGCCCAACCACCACCACACCCAGGAAAAAAAAAAAGAAAAAGCCGGTGTGTTTGTTGTTTAGAGGAAGCAAAGCATGGTGAAATCACACGTGCACCTGGCCTTGGGACCCAGTTTTGCCAGAGAGAGAAATGCTTGTTGCAATTTCTGCAAAGCTTTGCCTGGCAAGACTGGTCAGGGGGGCTATAGCTCAGGGTGAAGGTGGCCATCATCTTGGAGTGTGTGGGTTTTATAGTCCAGCTGATTCGAAGACTTCTTTGCCTTTCGTTTGCAGTCATAATAATGAGTTCTGTGTTCCTCTGAAACTATCAATTTTACCTTTTTGTAGGATAACCAAGTAAGATCTTGGAAGAAGCTGTTTTTGAAGGCTGCCTGCTATCTGCTCGAAGGCAGTTGTGTGATTTCTCTTGCATACCATAGAAGAGTGTTCT
The DNA here is from genome assembly GCA_027925045.1 of Hypotaenidia okinawae. Lineage (NCBI taxonomy): Eukaryota > Metazoa > Chordata > Aves > Gruiformes > Rallidae > Hypotaenidia > Hypotaenidia okinawae. Next base: position 115,895,415 of record BSDF01000002.1, on the reverse strand, counting down.
GCCTGGGTCCAGCCAGGGAGGAAAATACACTGTGTTGCTTGCTTGTCGAGCAGATCGCAGTTGCGCGCCTCACGAGCAGCACAGGGCTTAAGCTGGAGCCGATCGATGGACGTGGGCCCCTGTGTTGGGTAGATCAATATGTTATAATGAACTCGGTGCTCCCGTGCCCTGGTAAGGATTACTGGGGGGATAGGAAGGTGCCTGTTTTTCCGGAATGAATCAAAATGAAAATTGTGTTTGAGGACTGGTTTGTTGGGTTTTTTTTTTCTTCCCCTTCTCATGTTGGTTATCTCATTGGATAGCTTTTCCTAGTTTCCTCCACAAACCCTGAAAATCCTGCAATATGAGGTTATATGTGCTTGAACCAAATCCTGCAATATGAGGTTATACGTGAAGTGGAAGCTGTGTGTTTTTCACGGTGACTTCATTTTGAAAAAAAAAATGAAATAAATAACTGCTTGAGTGTTCAAAACGAAAGAATCTAGAAGAGTTTTGGAATACTTTGCTGTCTGGTCTGTGATTCCCAATTGTTGTTGGAGGGTCTGTGTTTATTCCTCTGGGTTAGAGTTGACGTTTTTTAATTTGCAAACAAGTAAAATATTGTGGATGTGAGCCCAGCAGTCTGGCAAGGGTTTTATGTAGTTCCCTTTATGTATTATTTTAATTGCAGTACTTCCTACAAAGCTATGCTTTCTTGTAAAGGTGTAGAGATAAATGGTTTGATAAGCAGTTACACAAGTGTTTTAATAATGGCTGTCAGATGCACGTATTTATGATGCAGAGAATTTTTCAGGCTATAGGTAGTGTCAGAATGTCATTGAAGGTCAAAACATGGTTTGTTTGCCTAGAGGCCTTTGGTTTTACTTGGTGTTAGACTTCTCAAGTCTCTGTTTGTATTACAGCTTTAGTTAGAATGTTACTGCCTTTAACAGTAAAATCTTTGCTAGCCGTGCACTGCTCAGCCACAGGATAAACTGAATTCTGAGAGTACCATAAACTAAGAGGTCACCTTAGTGTGATAAATGCAGACTATGTTGATACCATTATTCATTTTATATTATGTGATTTGTGAACTTTGCTAATTTTACTAGCATCAAAAGTTAAAATGTTTTCTTAACAAAACGGTAGTATTAGACAAATCTTTAGAAAGAGGATTGTTGGGTCTGTCGTACTTGTTTAGCTTGTAAAATGTTTGGGTTTTTTTTTTTTTGCTGCAGGCTGCAGAATTTTTATTGGTTCCATGACTGGAATCATCAGGTGTCCAGAGACCTCAGAGATGGATGTTATGGGTTACAGGCAGTAGAATGTTTTTTAAAAAGACAGTTAACTCTTCTACGATTGAAAGACTTAAAAGATGCTGTCATGTGGGGTATTGACAACAGCAGGATAGATTAGGAGGTTGGTTTAGGAGGCTGGTTGCCCCAGGCTCCCTCACAGTTCCCCAATTTAGAGCATATAAGAATTTCAGAGCATATCTTGCTAGTGAGGGACAAACATAAACCAGACATACAGTAAAATAAGGTTTTCTGATCCTAGTGCTTCTTGGACCTCACTCTCCTAGACCCAAATGCGCCAAGGGGTTTGGTGCAAAGGTGCTTGCATTTCTGTGGGTGAGGTGGCTCAATGAAGGCTTTGTCTCTGTTTCGGTACAGTGAAAGGTGGTGGACCTGGGAGCAGGGGGAAAGAGCTGTTTTGGTCAGGCACTGAATGGCACTACTTTCCTGATGCAAGTCATACTTCAAATAAGACAACCCAGTGCATCTTCACTGCTGATAGAGGAGCTCCAGCAGATTTGCTTTCTCAAGTCTGTTCTGTGTTACAACTGAAGTCATCCAAGGGTAAATTAGACCTTACCTTGGCAGTCCAGATGCTTCTTTTGCACTGGATGTAGCAGTTTTGCAGATCAGTGCATTGGGCTGTTCAAACAGCAGGCTTACCCTGGAGGGAATGAGGAACAATATTCCCTTAGATTGGCTGGACAAACCAACTTGTCCATTGGCTGCACTGCAGCAGCCTCTGGCAGGAGAGAGATGGATGAGAGCGTGGGCTACAAGATCAACTCCTTTGAAGCATTTTCTGCCTAAATCGTTTCAATTGTCGAACCAGAAGTGCATCCTAGCTGTGTCTGTAAATATCCCTCATCCTCTATTGAGGTCTTCATCCTGCGTGTCCAACTGGCCAACAGTATTGCTTTGCTGTCATTTTAGATCTGCAAAACCAGAGTGGTTGGTTTTTAGCATCTAGTATGCAAATCAGATGACCTTTTCGCTGTGATTACATTTTTTATGAATGTATAAATCATGGATATTTCACCATTAACTCAAAGCCCTTCAGTGAAAAATAAGAACGATGTGCAGCGTTTTAATTTTTTTCTCCAGTCTGTCCAGTTTCTTCCTCTGCTGTGACAATCCAGCAGTAAACCCCTATACAAGCATAAGTCTCTTCAGCCAGGAAGAGTTACGGGTCTTACTGCAAATCTGCAAGGCAAAATGAAGCAAGCAAAGCTGGCCACTGCAGTTGTAAGCCACTTCGGTGTTTACCCCTTCTTGAACTCTTTTTGTAGTCACTTGGGGACACGTAAACTTGACAGTCTATCCTAGCTGCTCCAGGGACATCGGTGGCACTCACTCCGTAAACTCTTCCGTGTGAAGAGCTTTGAGGGACAGCTTGGCTGTCCACAGCCTCCTGCTGCAGCTGAGGATGCCATTGCCCCCATGTACCCATGCTGTCTCTCTGCAGGAGGCTGCTGTCCTGCAGCAAGGCTCATCATACGGGCTGCCTGCCTGGGCTTCACCTTGGTGGGTCAAAACCTTCTGTGAATTATCAATAAAGATGTGCTTGTGACACCAAGGCAGCAGCAGCAGCACTAGAGCAGCAAGACAAGGATGCACATGCCCTTTTGTCAGGCTTTGCAGGCATTGTCCTCAGCAGGGAGGCAAGATCGGTGGCTGGAGGTGGTAGTGTTGTGTGGGGGCAAGGCAGAAGGACCCCGGGGCTTCATGTTTGGTGTCAGGGACTTTCAAAGTCTTCGTACAGTTATGTACAATAAGTTCCTGTGGTGACAGGGCTTGATGTTCCTCAGCTAAAGCTGTAGTCTTGTTCCGGGTGTTTCAACTGTGGCAATTGGGGTTAAAAAAGAAAGAAACATGCCCCGTGACTTGTAATAATCAGCTCGATTAAGTTTAGTTTGAAAACAACAGGAATGCTTTGTCTTCAGCTGAAGGCTCTGTCTGGTGTTGGACACATTTTTAAAGCTTCCTATTAAGGAGGAAAAAGGAAGAAAAAGAAAAAAGCAGGGGCCTTTAAATTGTCTACTCCAAAGATCTTTATATAGCAGTATCTACTTCTCCTACATTAGCAGTCAGGATAAAAGTAATTCTTCAAAACTTGTGAATTTACATAAGTATATATGTGGTAGAAGAAAGAAGAAAATTAGTTCCAGAGTTTCTGGTAATACTTGGAATTTGAGGGAAATCTGGATAGACTGAAATCAACCGCAAACTTAGCAAGCTTCTAGTATTTAGATTTTTGTGTGTGCTTTTTTGGGGGGTATCTCAACTGGAAAAGGAAGATTTTGTGGAGTCTTTGGTAGACCTGACACTGTGGGAAAGGTTTGCAAGTTATTTTTACATACGTTACGTGAATGTTACAGGCAATGACACTTGTGCTGGTTTCTTGTTCAGAGACAAATGGGAATAAGGGTGTCTCCAGAGACTAATAATCAGTGTATGGTGAAGAACAGAATGTATCTGATGGCATAGATACGTTTCTTCACCTAAAGAGTTTTTGATGCCTGATTTTACTTTAAGCTCGATCAGTAGTCAGGAGTTATCTGTTGCTTTTTATTATTACTTAAAGGTTTTCTTAGTGTGTGATTTCATTTAAAGGTAAATGTTAGTATTTAAAAAAAAAAATAGATCACTGATGTGCAGCTGCATAATCTAAACATCCAAAATTAGATTAGTGCTTTGTACTGGTTTATGTGGATTTATTTTTTTTTTCTAATTTGCCCTTGACTTGCAATGGGCCTATTAGCTACAAGCTATCTCTGTGCCCATGGGCAGATCCCTATTCTAAGAGTAAAAGCTGACAGCTGTGGCCAGAGGGGGCTTTTCAATGCAATACAGCGTGGCTTTGCCAATAATTTTAATTTTCTAAGCAGACTTTAAAAGGGAGGGGAGGGTTTTCATTGTTAAGTCAAAAAAAAAAAAAAGAAATTTATTTGTTACCATTTTACTTTCTAAATATTTTGTGGTTTTATGAGAAAGTTGTGAAAATAAATGCAGTATTTAGGCAGGAGTATGACAGGATTATTTCCTCATCTGAATTCAGTGACTGCCTGCCTTGCATGGGTGAATACTTGCCATGGTTCAAAATTTCAGTAGTAGAATGTAATACTAGAAAAAGTAGAGCAATTTCAAGGAACACTTAGAAACTTGATAATGTTCAGGTTTTCTGGAATTGCATACGAGACCCTGAATGTGAATATTCAAAGGCAAACTGTACATTTTAAAAGAAATAGTTCTGATATAGTTGCACTTGCTAAGTAGAGCTAGTAAATAGCTTGTGATAGTTAATGTGCATCTCTGTCTTCCTGCAAGCATTCTAGGAGGAGGAAACAACAAGGAAAACCAAAAAGACTACAGAGAAGTCTCAATGATTTAATTGTCTTCACCATGAGTTTTTTCTTTTATTCAAAGTCACAAGTTAGGAAATTCATGGTGAGACAAAATATGGAAATATGTGGTTTCCTGAGGATTTAGCACTACAAGTTAAGACCGAGAAACATGAGTTTTGGAATTTTTTGGTACTTGTATTTGAGCTGAAATAGATGTGGAAACAGGGGACATCTGTTTTTCTCACGTGATAAATGCAGTACCTAGATGGCAATTAAGTTATATAGGCTCAGCGCTCGTTAGATGCATTGTTTTGTTTCTTACATTTCTGGAGCAGCAGCAAATAGTAAAATTTCATCACTTACAGTCACCCCAGAAGTTGCATAAAATTAATTTGACTCTGTAGAAATTCACAGTTAACACTGAGGATGCATCTTGCCATACAGCGCTGAGTGTCTCATCAGCTGATCCTAGTGTAGGAGGTTGGCTCGAAGCTGGCATCTGCAGAAAGGTTTCCTCTTTGTTCAGCAACCCTGCTCCCTCAGGAGTGTTACCTGCCTACTTCCTGCATCCCACCAAAAAGGAGAGCCAAGAAGAACCCCCTGGGGGTTTTGGGGTTGTTTTGGGGGTTTTTTTGTGGGATTTTTTTTTTCCTTCCTCTCCCTATCTACTTCATGGATTCATGCTTAGCCAGGTAAAGCTTTGTATGAGTGAGGAGAGCTGGAAGCCAGGCCCTGACAATTTTAGCATCATCTATCTCACCGAGTCTGGAAATGATCCGTTGGCTTTGCAGAGCACGTATGAAGTGCTGGCACTACCACTTAGCTTCTCTTGTCAGATGTTCTTTCGACTGTCAAGATATATGTCATTCATGACTGTGTGACAAAAAATAAGATAAACTGGTGCATATTTCCCCCTCCATCACACAAATCCACTGCAGGTATTAGTGTGTCTATCTTTACATTAAATTCCTCGCTACCTAAATTTCAAAAGCCAGTTGTGTTTGGTATTTAGGAATGTTTTTAAGGGTAGATGACATTGACTTACATATAACCACAACTTTGGAGAACTTGGAGGAACAGGATTTCTAGCACAGGATGGGTGATAAGAATGATCTTAAAACATGCAGAGCCATGGTCACAGTTTAGAGCAGTTATGCCCAAAAACTTGCTTAAAAAATGCTAAGAGGTGCAGATGGACTTGTCGATGATGCAGTAAATGTGCTGTGTACTAAAGGTTTTGGGTTTATGTAGTGTGCTGTACAGCTTCTGTCTTTTGTTTCATGCCATCCAGGAGCTTAGTATCTAATAACAGTGTTTGATACTTTGTCCAGTTTGTCATCCCACATGTGCAGCCTTTGCTCTTAAAAAGCAATCACTCTGCATACAGGAGACCACCATGTGGACTCCCTATGGAAGTCAGATTCCAGTAAATCCTGACCTCTTGCTGTTGGTATTTTCAGCATGGTGAAAGCTGAGGCTGATGGCTTACCTGTGTCATCGTCCCCACACACTTTTTTTTTTCTTTTCCCTTCCCTGCAGTATTTTAACCTCTCTTACTCTAGTGTTAACACTTTAAACCAGGAAGCTTTTTGTGGCTACCAGTTACAGTCCATTCTTTAATACAGTTCTTATAGTGTTGGGTTGTTTTTTTTAATAATGGAAATACAGTAAAATATTGAGTGAGTGAATTCAGAGTGATACCAGAAAGCACATACACATCAAACTTTTCTTTGAAGGCTGCAGATACCCAAGGCTGTTTAAAGCCAATGGTGTAAGAGACATGGCAGTGAGTTGATGGCACTTAACCCTAGCCGTTGTCTGAGTGTCAGGTCCAATGGGACTGGGGTGGGTGCGCAGGCTCGTGTGCCCGGCCACCATCCTGCCGCAGCTGCGTGGAGGTCAGGTGCTGGAGGTGTCTCTGGTCATCTCCAGGCAGCTCCTGGGATGGTAATGGCAGAAAGAGGCTTTGGTTTATTTTGGTCCAGTGACTTTGTCTCTGGCCACAGAGCAGAGATAGGAAGTAAAAAAATAGTACATGCCTATGAGCTTTTAGGGAGTGTGACTTAAGAAGTTATCTGCAGGTGACAAGATTGTCCATATCCATAAAGTTCAGTGTATGGATACTGGCTGTCCTTTCTGCTAGATCTATTATTAGTTGGCAGTCATTACTGTTTTGTGCACAGTTAAAATGTAAAAGTGAAATTTTTAGATGAAAGTGAAGCAAAAATGAAGACAACAGGGTAAAAAAGCAGTAGAGATTTAAGTATTGACTACTTTTAATAGCATAGTGATTAACTGAGCATGTTTCTGTGGACCTCCATTACAGCTAAAAGAGAAGGAACTGGGATCAAATCCTGCCATGCTGGATGGAGAAATCATTTGGGTTTGTTTCTCCACTGATGCAGTCTGACAATGAAACATGCAAAGGTGACACCAAAAAATACTGTAAAACAAGTAACATGGAAAAAAGAATCGTAACAATGTGAGTTTGCCGTGCAAAGTCTTGGGCATCCCATTTGTTTGTCTGGCTGTGTAAATTCATGTGGATGTAGCAATTCAAAGTATGGTGGTCAGACCTGACATACTGCCTGCTAAATTAACCCAGCTCTTCTAAAATGCCCAAAGCAGGTATTTAAAGAGAAGAGAATACTATGCTGAGGTGCAGCACCCTGGAAGTTACTTTTCATATACAAAACCCAGAAAATAGAAATTATGACAGTTCTGGCAGGGGATATAGAAATTCTTTGCAATTGGTGACATCAGAAGTTTGTGTGGGTGCAGGATTTTTTGGTTTGTTTCTAAAGATCAAGGTTACCGGCGTGGATGGGATGGGCTTTTCAAGTTGCTTCTTACACCAGCTGTACAGTGTGAGTTCTCTAAAGCCTGCTTGGCTCTTCCTTGCGTAAAAGAAGGCTCAGTCCCTCCATTTCCCTCTGTTAGACCTGTGAACCGCTGGCAAATGAGGTACAGAGGCTTGATACAGAATTAATTCATGAGAGAATTAATGTGGTGTTGCATTAAATAAATACGATCTTCTGTCATCTTTTACACTCCCTGAGAGCAAAGAGCGTTGAGTTGGCATACTTACTTGCCAGCTGAAGTCTAAAGAGAGATGTGGTCAAAAGCAAAGCTGGAAGGAAGATGTCAGGGTTCCCATATTTTTTTCAGGCAAAACTTTGTTAGGAAGGACCTCTGTGGTGATGCTGCTTTTTTTTATATATATTTATTTTTTTTTGTTCTTGCAAAGCTCACTGACAATGAAAAGCCCTGTGTAGCGCAGGCTATCATTTTCGTTACCCACAGTTTAACCATTGTGCAGCACGCACATTTTGTGAGGTCTATAATCTTGTGACAGGACAGGGCTGTTGAAATGCCACGTAAAGTTCATTCCATTCTTTTTACTAGTTACCTAAATTATCTTCAAAGAGCTGGTTTTGCTTTGTGGCCAACTTTGGAAGACATTCTCCAGGGTTTTCTTTATGTGAGAAGTAATGACGGTGTTACAAAAATAGCCCCAAACTACTTTGATTCAGTTGTTTTGCCTCACCTTTCATTTTCAGAGTATCTGCACGTAGGCTAATTTGACCTTTTTGACTTGTTTGTCCCATGCAACAAGAGCTTGAAGGACTCCCAAATCTGTTTTCCCTATATTCCCATTATATTCCTCCCTCCATGAAAGCAGGACCCAGCCCCAGCACTCTGCACTTTTTCATCATGCTTTCTAAATGCTGCAGTTCCTGCTGTTGCCCTCCTCTGCATCCCCAACGTCCCAAACTGGAGGGGCCTCACCTTTTCAGTGCGTACCTTGAGAGCCAAGTGCACCTTTGCTTCAGCATAGTAGGAGCAGTGCTCTCCTATGGGAACAGGTTACTTAACAGGTGACAGCCTCCTTGCGCATAGGGTGGCACATCCAGAAGGTGGGAAACCATAAGCTACCATCCATTGCTAGTTTATCCCCAAAACGTTTGTGGGGGGAAGGTACATATTTCTAGTGCCATTGGTTCTAACTAGATCACATAGCAAATCTACCTTGCCTGTCTTGCACAGCATTGTTTTATCTTGTAGACCACTGTGTGGAGTGTGTTGTATTGGGACTTGAGGTTTGTGTGCAGAGTGCTGATCATCTATCTCATAAAGCTCTCAGTGGAGCGTGGACTGTGTTTTGCTCCTTCTCAAGAGCTATATGTAAATGATATGTTGAAAAGTGGAATTACTCTTAACAAGGAGATGGCCTGCGTTCATGAGAGTGTAATGAAAGACCAGAAGTGGAGGGGTTACAGAGCAAAGAGGCATAAATGGCTCTTCAGGAATAATGAGAAGTTACGCTGCCATTGTCTCTTGCTCTCTTGGGATGTGGTGCAAGACCAAAGTTAATTCATTTTGTCATAAACCCCATAATCTGTCAAATTACTTAAATGTTTGCGGTTTTACTTTGTAAGAGGCCGTTCCGCAAGTTGCGGTACTCAAAGGGCTGTGTTCATGCTCCAAGTGAGATGACAGGGTGGGGAGAGGCAGCCTCAGCTTAAAAATAGAGGGAAATTCACTCCCCTCCTTTGAACCATCTTTGTACCAATGATGAGGCTAACTAAACTTTGAAGTCAGCCTACATTTTAAATCAAGGATTTGCTGAGAGCAAAAAGTGTTGACTGGTTAATTTTACTACAGAGTTGAAGAAGATGACCAGCATGTTACAAGTTTTAAAAAGTTTTTAGTTGAACTCTGTACCTTTTGGAGTACAGATGAAACTCGACTGTCTTTCCCCTCAGGGCAAACCCAACTTTTAGTAGATCTGTGTTTGTCTTCGCTGGTGAAGTATCTCCAAATAGGCTGGAAAGAGTTGGCCACCACCCTGAGTACCCAGACCATTGGCGTCCCCTGGCAGAGACCCAGGCGTGGGACAGTTGCATTTTGGCTGCTAGCTATTGCAGCAGCTGGACCTGTTTAGCTGTGTGCTTCCCCTCTGTCCTTCAGTACTAGGGGGAGGGGGGAAGTACTGACTTAGAGTGCAATTAGAAGGAAAAGTTAATGAGGGCATATGTTAAGAATGAATAAATGTCCAAAAGAAGTTTATAGTTACAGATGTTTTGAGCGGTCAGTAGCTTGCAGGGTTTTATTTCCTTGCCAGGAAGGGACCTTTTGGTCAGACGCCAAGACTAAAGTGTTAGAAAATGAGTCTGTTTATCTCTTTACCATTTGTCATGCTTGCTGAACATCTAGACTTTTTTTTTTTTTTTTTAAATAATTAACTGGCTTGTAAGCCCCCTCTCCCCCTATATTTCTCACTTCCCAACCACCCCCCACACCCCATCCCCTCCCCAGTAGTTGTGGGTTATTATTTTGTCAACCAAAACAGCCGTAGTGGATTTTTAAACAGTTTCAATTAAAAAAAAAAGATAATTGGGTTTAATTCATGGAAGAATAATATCTGTATTGTAAACAAGGATTTTTTTCAAGTTAAGTCTTGCCAATAGCTACAGGAAGGCTATTAAAGGAAAACCACTCTTTTTAAGGCCAATGTGAGAGGATTTTCTTCTGGTGGACAGCGATGGGTCAGCGACAAAAGATGTTAACAGTCTGTCTTCATCTCCTCCCTGTTTTGCAGGCTGGCTAATTAAAACGTAGGAAGAAAGTTTCTTGCCTAACCTTTTCAAGAAAGCGTTGCCTCAGGATGAGGCATTTGCAATTTTCTCTTTCTTTCTTCTGTGTGGAGGTGAGCTAAAGAAGGAAGTTGTAGGTTGTGTACAGTTTTGGAACATAAATTAATCAATGTGCATACATAATTGTCTGTGTCATGTTCTTAAATGCATACAAGATCTACAAATACACAAACATGATTTCTAATACAGAAAAAGGTAATTTTCTTAAAACTAGTTTCTTCATACTCACTTGTAAAACGTAAAATGACCAAAAGGCATTCTTAAGTTTTTAATAAATTATATTTCACAGATACATTAACTTGAGAAAAGGTAGAAGTTTGTAATTTCTTTAATGGCTTGTAATTGCAGAGCTGTTGAAGAAGTTTTTTTGATCAAAGTTTATTTGGATCTGGTGATCATTTTGACACCAAACCATGTTTTCCCCAACATCATCGGGGGCTGGGGTTGGACCCGATGATCTCTTGAGGTCCCTTCCTACCCCTACAATTCTGTGATTCTGTGATCTGCATCAGCTATTTTGGCACAGGTTCAAGCTTCTTGCTTTCCATGAATATTTGAGATGTTGATCATTTTAAGGCTGCAACTTTGTAATCCATAAAGCAGGAGTCCAAAATGCTGTGCTGTGTGGTGTTACAACTAGGATTATTTTTTAATTATTATTTTCTTTTTCAAAGAGCAAACTCGAAATACATGATGTATCTACACAATAAGGTCGCTTCCAACCCAAACCACTCCGTGATCCTGTGATGATGTACGGAAAGCTTGGGTCCCTTTGACCAAAGATGCTCGATGCTTTCTCCTTCCCTTTTCTGTTGAGCCTCAGTCAGTCTCATTTCCGATGCTGCTCAGAGTTCCACAGCATAATTCTGAGCAGACTAAATGTTCAGCTTCATCTAATGACTTCCGTGTACTTTTGAATTGACTACATGAATTATATAGTAGAAGATTCATGCACAAAATACACAAATACTGAGCAGCAGTAAATGGGGTTTGTGGATGTAATTCCCTCCATGCAGACAGCTCATTTAAGGCACTCCCAACTTGACCACCTCTGCCAAAGGTATGTTTGCGAAAGGCCAGAGGGTGGTAAAAGGATGAAATGTAATCCTGGCACCATCTAAAAGAACAAGCTGCAAGCATCTTGACAACCTGTGAGATTCTGGGAACAGGTAACTCGGGTGCAGTTATTTCTCTTAGTTTTTTGTTTGTTTTGGAGACTGCAAACAAACATTACTGAGCTAATGGAAAGAGAAGTAAAAATAATGTGGGTTTTGCTTAAGAACTTTATTATTAAAGGGGGCAGCAGTCAAATTAAGGAGCGGTCACCTGGGTAGTCTGAGTGCCATTCCTCAAACAGGGTAAAATCTAATTGCTATCTGGTGTGTGGAGCCAAGGGACACTATATTGAATAAAGATTTTAAATTAGACTCCGAGAAGGGAAATGTAAAGTCTGTGAGCTGAGCCTTAGTTACGGGGAGAAAAATCAGAGGGAACAAAGAGTCTGGGCGGGCTGATGGCAGTGCTGCTGGGATGTCTGTGTCTCTGTGTGTGTGTGTGTGCGCTTTGGGACACCACCCTCTCCTAAAAGCATCAGGCCAGAAAGATTACATTATGTTGTTAAAATAAAACTGTTGTTAGAAATAATTGGGGGGAAGGAGGATGTTTGGTGCGGTTGGTCTTGTTGGGGTGCTTTTGTTGGGTTTTTTTATTTTTGGGGTGGTTTTATAAATCATTGTAGAAGTCTGACATTATTTGAGGCCCTTATTTATATTTGTGCCTATTAACAGATAGATATAGAGGGAAGTAATGGTGCTTTGCTCCTTCTAAAAGATAATTACTGTAAGCAGCAAACATCAAAGGTCAGTGTTGCCAGAAAATTCTTTAGGGATATTCTAAGAAGCTATTACCAATTAGGAGGCTCTATCCCCCATACGCAAGGGCTTGATTTTTAAATAACACCCCGTAGAGTGGAGGGAACCCTCGTTAAAGGTATTGTAACAGCCTTTTATCTAAAATCAGAGGCTTTCACAAGCACGGTAACATTTATGTCATAGAACAGGACTCGTTCTGGAAGTTGAATTGAAAGCCATGGTATGTACAGGATTCAGACAGTGAACTAACAGAAACTCAACAGAGGTGCCTAGTCTGTTCTAGCCTTAAAACGTGTGTGTTCTGGAAAGCGGGTCTGTGAAAATGGCATTGTGTTTCCCAGTGTGGTGGTTGTCGGTGAGGTTTATATCTAATACGCTTACTGTACAAGTTCATTTATGTTCTAATTGCTAGTCTTGCATTTTCAGTCTGGAACCTCAGTTTTAACTGCATTTTTTCTTTATCATCTTCAACATTTAAAAAGTTGTGGATTCAGCTAAGCCTTTATTTTGGTAGTTCTAGTTCTGGCAAGTTTGTGCTGTGATATTGGTGCAGCCATATTGTTTATATAATTATAAATAAAATAAACTGCTTTCTCCTGGTACTTAGGCAAAGCACCTCATCACCCTTCAAAAATAATTCTACTTATGTTCCTGTAGGTGTATCGGCTTTTTGCATTTGGCTCACACTTTGTAATCGATGCATTATTTTGTTCAGGAAAGCATCTTTTTAGAAAGGATGCTATAATTCCTTTTGTGCTTGCATAAGTGCCTCCTTCATCCCTATGAAGTATGTATCCACTGATGCATTTGTTTGCTTAGTTGTTTGAGGTTGGTTGTTTTTTTCCTCAGCAATTAGGTAACTTTATTTATGGCCAGATATTTTTTTAAAGATTTATTTTTGACTCTCTCTCTCTGGTTGAGTAAAATCAGAGAACCACAGATCCTTTCAAAAACCGTATGTAAATTTGCTGCACTGGAATGTCAGTGTTGCTGACCTTGAACCTTAGCAGGCATCTCGTCCTTGATCTTCTGGAGTTGTATACAGGCTGACATGAGCGGACGTAGCAAAAAAAAATAATGTCTTTTTCTTTTCCCAAGGTGGTTTTTTAACCTGGTGCCAGTTAGAAAGCCACTGTGAGGAAACTCCTACATAGAAGTACATGAACTGCTGGGATTTACACTTTTTTGTCACCAGCTCTTATTTTTCACTGGTTTAACATGTGCATGAATATGCAGGTTCAGCAACCTTACTGTTTTTCCTCTGGAAAGTGGTTCATAAAAAGGTTTAACAGAGGCTTTTCAGATGTTGATGTAACTGAAAAAAAAGATGGGCTAAGATGTGGTAAGTCATACTCAACACCTGAGAAAGGAAAAAGGTATCTGCTGCTTATTTTTCTCACCCCTTTGTGGTAAGGTGTTAATCCTTGGAGCATGTTGGACTATTACCTCAAGATTTCTTCTGGGGATCTGAGCAGGGGTTTTATTGTTGTTCTGTGGGTTTGGTAGTATTTTTTTTAATTCAAAGGTTTGCTTGGGGTTTTTTTTTTAATGCTTGAGTTGGATTCTTTCAGGGCTTACTCGTTTTGCTGCTTCCGTTTGCGGTTTTTATTAAATAAAAAGATTTAGTATAATCTCTTACTCATCTGGCCAGTGATAGTGCTTTCCAAATCCATGTTTTATAATTCCTGCTGCACTAGCAAAACCCATGTGGGAGGACACCAAAGTTGCAGAGAAGAAAACAGATTCTGCAGGTGAATGACCCAGCCTGGCTGCTGTCACGTAGCTTGCAAAGAGCTGTTCCTGCACAAAGGGCAGGTTTCCTTTTTTCCTAGAGATGGTGCAGGGTTTTGGATGTTAAGAGAGTCAGGGGAAGCACTAGTTTTTTTGCATGTAATTGCATGATAAGTGATGTGTTGCTTAACTTGTTGGTTTGTGGTCTTCTCTTTCTAGTCACCCTGCCTCTAGGCTTCCTGGACAATGTAGCCATGAACCATGATGGCTGGTGTCATTTCCTCTTGTAGGTCATTAGAAGAGGAAAGGTGTCTCTGGTATGACTGCACTGACTTAAAGGAGAGCATCAGTATGAAGCACATGCGATGAATGTGAAGTTGGGTTTGTGGGGTTTTTTTGTGGCAGGGAAAATGATTTAAAGAAGCAGAGCAGCTGGGCCATACCCTGGTTATGAGAGAGGTCGGAGGTTTGTAGTCTTTTTCGTAGCTGTGTATTCTTGACATGGTAACCCTTAGTCACTTTTTATGTTTGAATGGTCTTCTTGAAACAAAGATCAAGGAGCATCTGGTGGGGGGAGGGGGCTTGTTACAAATGTGTAAATGATGACAGCCTTTATTCTAGTGAGAGCTAGTAGAATTTTTTTTACAGCAAGTTAGAGAAAGAATATGTATGACTTACTGCCAGACATTTTATGTCAGACAATTAAAATTATTTAGGAAAGCTGGGTATCCGAAACAGAATCGGAAAGCAGATCAGTCTGGGGAATTGTCCCATCTGGCATCTGTCTGCAAGAGATCACTGCAAGCAAGAATGATCTTTTCTTTCCTCCAAATAATATCTGCTTTCCCAAGTTTAACAGCAGCCTTTTAAGAAATACGTGTTCTGAGTTTCATTGCCCTCACTGGGTGCAAGTTAAGCACCGGTGAGGAAAGATAGATCTCCAAGCTGAAGCAAAGAAAAGGATCATTGCCCTCCAGAACTGTTATCTAATAGGTAAAAATCTCTCTCTGATTTTTTTTTTCTCCTGGCATAGCAGATTTTCTTAGTAAACGTCTTAATGGCAGAGTAAACCAACAAATACCATGGGATTTGAAATGCATTTAGCAACCATAACTTCCTTGTCTCTGCAGCCAGCTGCCTTGTGTCAGCTCTAGATCTCACTTGTAATGAAGATAGCTATTTAATGAGTGTGTTTTCTGTCTGTTGTTTGTGGATCTTGGAAGGTCTGCTAGGGCTGTATTAAGAAAAGAAGTTCAGCAATCAGTAGGCTTAAGTTTGTTCGATGGAGATGTACATGTCCAGTGGAACGTTTTTAGGCCTTCATAAAAGGGGAATTCCAGGGAATTCCAACAACAAGCTCTTTTTGGATGTGCTGAGGAAAGAAATGATGCTGCCCATATATTCCCTCCTTTTGGAAACTTGCTTTTGGATTGGTGAGGGGAATAAAAGAAGGAAAAAAGTAATAATTCTGGGTTTTCTTTATGAATTTTTAACTTCCTTCCTGAAATTAGTGCCGTTATGCATATCCTGTGTTTCCTTTCTTGTGACTTGAAAGAGGTATTTGAGAACGTATATTCATTGACAGGTATCTTCCCTCTGACAAGCCTGAGTGGGTGGTGTAATACTTGACAACCCTATTGGTAGTACAATTTTAAGTGTTGTGTTCATCATGAAAGAATTGTTGGGGTTTTTTTAATGTAAATTACCAGATACCACATAGTTCTATCTGAAGTATTTTTCCCTTTGCTTGGAACAAACTGCCTGGCTGTTAGACACTGAATATTTATTACTGAAACAGTCCTTACAGATAGTACTTAACAAAGGATGTTTAGGATAGCAAAGACTTATTTGCAAGCACAACCGTTTACTTTATGTGGGAAATATTTTTTGTATACAAACTCATTTGCCACATTTTGCCTTTCTCCAGCTTGATTATTTCCTTTTGGAACTCATCAACGTTTTATTGACTGCCAGATGTATAGTAGAACGATCCCTTACAGTAAGAAGCTGAATGGTTAGATACAGAATTATTTCTGCCATAAACCTTGGCTCTGTATGACTGTGTATGTTCACACCCAAAAGACTCAGTATTTAGGGAAATAATTTATGTAATAGGAAAAGAACTGTGGGAGGAAAAAGAACTGGCAAGTGGAGGACGACATAAATCAGTACAGTTTGTCTGCAAGTTTGTTTTGTTTTCAGTGTTTTTCAAGACAGCAGGTTTTTTGAGAGTCATGGGCACATCACTTTTGCTCTGCACTAACGGCATGGAAGTGGTGTCATATGCAGGGAACTGAACAATTGCAAAGAAAAAAAAACCTTGGCAGAAGTTGAGACTATTCTCTGCATTACAAAGACCAAATTCTAGCTGGTCTACCTAACGGCAGGATGAACTCGCTTACCTAATGATACCAGCACTCTGATGCTTTAAAAAACCCCCATAAAAATAGTAATAATAATGTCCCCTAGAGAACAATCTTCCTGGAATCCTTTTCCTATAAAGTAGCAGTGCAGATTTAAAAGTAGTTTATTGTATTCTGTTCTTGTTCTCATGCTGGTGGAAGTCATGCTTAATTTTAATTTTGAGCAAAACGAAATGCTTCCCTTTTCTCATCTGTGTGTGGGGTGGTTTGGGTTTTTTTGCTTCTGAAATGAGCACCAGAGAGATACATGTATTATTTGATGTGTTTCTCCAGTCACATACCTGATGTTTCTGCCCTGGCTGTCTCTTGAGCCCATGCTAATGCTGTACCATGCTAGGTCACATGAGGAGTTTTAGCTGTTTTGGTGAACCTATGGGACCCTTTAATTGTGACCCAGGATTTATACTGTGGGCTGCAATAGTGTGAAAACGTTATTCAGTGGAGTCCCATACTCATAAAGAAACCTGTGCTGGGATGTGAATTCTGCTCTAAAGGGAACAATACCTTTCTGAAAAGAGGTTTTGCTTGTCTCTGTTCATGCAATTATTCAGAAATGAAAAAAAGAACAAAAAGGCAGCCCTTCAATTCACTGTGTCCCAAGGTGTTGAAGTAATGTAGTTTCAAATGCCTTTAGTGTGATACCTCAGACTTTTTCCAATTTAAGTTGTAGTCCCTTCCAAAGTAGAGAAGATTGGATGGCTCAGTGGTCATCTTTATGACCTTAATAAAAGACTGAGATGAGCACCTTTAAAGCAATATTTGGTGTTGATATTAGCAAAAAGTCCATATTTATTTAAAATATTTTAAATATAACTATGAGGGTGAACTTCCTTTGATCAAAATTTATTACTGTTTAACTATACTTGAACTGAGAGATAATATTTTAGAGTTGGATTTGATATCCAGCTTTTGGATATTGGCTCTTTATTTATTATAACTATGTACACAGCTGCAAGGTATTATCTTGCTGTGTATAGGAAAAGTGCCTGTTTCCTTGTTCCCAGAAATGGAAAAATGCATCTGCCACAGTTTTGCTCTGCAGAGCATTTGCACATTTTCTGCTGAGACCATGTTATGCAAAGATAAACGCCTAATACCACCATCACCAAAAAAACCACCCCAAAATCCCCGCAAACCAGATAGCTTTTGTTAAACACTTAATCTGCTTGAAATTATTTGTGTTTCTGAAACAGAAGCCTTATAAAGGGGGGAGGGGAGCCTTAAGGGGGTGGGAACCAACACTGATGTTTCATTGCAATTCCCGGCCTCCTGTGAAGTTGTTGTAATAGTGATGCACACGTTTTGCACTGCTGTGAAATGCTGCATCCATTCTGTTGTGTGAGCTTGGCATCTGTGCAGCTGCGTCGGTGCACCAACGCAAAAGAAAAGAAAAACCTGACTGAGCAATTAAAAAGGCCCTCCATAGAGACGAGGCCTAAAACTAGTTCTCTCCAGCCTGAATTTTTTTTTGTTGCTGTTATTGTTCCCGTTGGTCATTCTCTAAGAATAGGAACAAAAGGGCTTTTATATCCGAGTAAAGAATAGCATTTCTAACAAGGTGGAACCAGTAACTGAGAATTAAGAACCTGATACTTGGAAGAGCCAGAAAAAGCTGGGTGGGAAGGGGGTGGGGGGTTTGTGGTGTAGGGGGAGCTTCCCGTGGGAGACATCTACTAACGAAACACATGCATGAACATGGGGACATGCGCACACCCAGTGTTCCAGCCATCTTTATCCTTGTCTTGAAATGGAATTTCCTACAGATTCCAGAGTTTTGCTTTGGCAGGCTGTTAAACAGATGACTACGTTGCCACATAAACTAAAACAAATTTGAGACTTAAATTGTAGAAATGAATCCCGTCTGCTGTCTTTGTCTAGCATTAAAATTTCATTGACCACCACTGCTAAATTTTAGGAGTAAATTCCTCCTATACATACTTAAACTTTCATCTTCAGGAGGAAGCAGGCTTTTACATTCAGTTTCCATAGCAGAGAAGGCTGGATGCTCTCAGGTCTGGTGCAGCACACTGAAGGAATCAGAGTTTAGCACAACAGTGTCATCCATTGACACCCCTTCGGTCAACCACCGTTGTCTTCATATTTGTTTAATTGCATAAGTGGTGTTACCAATTGCCAAAACAGAATCATAGAAAATAATGCAAATAAAATTAATGTTAAAACCAAATTTGTTATTATTGAAGGACCTTTGCAAGCACTGAAGTAGAAAACTATGTGTAGCTTTGTTGATCAGACTTTTTGTTTTTTTCAGGGAAAGATTCGTGTAATCTGTGATACACCTTGCATTCTACTTTGTAGATAGAAATGCTGTGTGTATTATTTAAAAAGTTTCTTTTCCAGGCAGCTGTGCTCTGGGAGCTTCTGAGAAAACATGGCACACATCAGCCTGAACCTTAGGCTCTCCACAAACAAAATGGTCTCATCAGCAGATCGCTAATTCTGTGCTCTACTTGTGTGCTCATC
Source organism: Hypotaenidia okinawae (assembly GCA_027925045.1). Lineage (NCBI taxonomy): Eukaryota > Metazoa > Chordata > Aves > Gruiformes > Rallidae > Hypotaenidia > Hypotaenidia okinawae. The sequence goes on along the minus strand of BSDF01000002.1, from coordinate 115,876,634 downwards.
TGGACTGTTGGGAGGGAAAATGATTATGGAAATAGTTTTTCATGTTTAGTGTATGTTTTTATTAGCAGTTGCCCTGCCCCTTGTCTTTTTATCTACCCTGTGTAGTCCTCCAGTAAAAATGCATTTTATATGCAAATGATGGTAATCAACCTTTGCAAATCTGTTTGACTCAGTTTTAAAGGAGCAGAACTGAATTGATTGAATAAAGAGGAAGAGGATCCTTGACAAACTCAGGCTGCATGGTTCTTGATATGCTGTCTTTTCCCCTCCCTATGTTTTTATGTAAAGAAAAAGGGGGGAGGGAGAAGTAGAGAAATACATACCTTGCTTTCTGTGCTTGGATTTAAAGAGACTACAGCAAATTTCTAAGAATGCTCATGTTTGATTAACCAATTCTTTAATTGATTAAAAACTCGTATTGCTTCTGAAAGTAGTTCCACTTATGAACTTACTTCATTACTAGTATTTTTTCAAATGAGGATTAGTTTTAATATATTATGATGTACTTACATTGCTTTCTTTATATGGGAAATTTCTTTGAATACTACATTTAATAAGCCATTAACATAGAAGAATGGAATAGTACATTAACAAAATGAATGTTTGACAAGCACGATTTTTTTAATGTACATTGTTTTTTCTTTTCATATGATTGTAAAATTAAAAGTGCTTTTAGTACAATTCACTTTCAACAAATGGTGCTTTTAACCAATTGAAAAATAATCACTTTTTCTTTCTATTAAGCAATTTAAATATTTTTATCAAGCAACTAGATTATTAGCTAATATTTATCAGTTATTTTGACCAACAGAAGGGGTGGGAAAAAAAAATCTATGTTGTTCTTAATATATTTGATTTGTTCTAATCAGAAGACCCTAAAAGTGTTATGCAGCACACCATATTGCATTAATTTCTTCATATAAAAACTATAAGTTTGTCTTACCAGTGCAAATGTGCATAAAAAGAATGATGTAAAGGGAGTGGGGTGAGGTAAGTCAGAACAGGTAGAAACTAAACACCATGCCTGTTTAAGCTTTCCTTTGCTCCATGATGTTTTTTGAGAGGGTGGCTGCAAAGGTAGGGGCTGCAATATGTATGGAAACACAGGCTCTTTCAGGTAAGGTGACCATACTGTCACAAAGCCTAATCTCTGAATGCATCCATACCAACATGAGTTCAATATTAATAACTTCAGTCTGAGGTTTTATTTTTTGCTGTCACAACTTTGCGCTTTTGGTGAACTACAGATGAAAGTGAGTAGGTGGATGTATAACTATTTACATGTCACTTGACATCAGGTATGATAGCTTAAGGAAGATATTCTTAAAATTCTTTTGGAAGAAAATCAGTTTTAAATCTGTTGCAACTAACACATAGAATTACTTTAATGAAGAGAGATTAACAAGGTTATTCTGAATCTATTGCATTTGGTACCCCACAAAATAGTCTTCTGATACAGATAGTCTGTTACTTGTATTTTCTGCTTCTCTCCATGGTTGGGTGGATGGGAAGGGGGTGGCATCTGTGCTGTGCAGGTGGTAGGGCTGCTTCTGCTTGATTTCTCTTCCAAAGTTATGGTACTTCACAGGGATGTGAAAGAAGGAAGTTTTCCAAGGTTGTGGGTTGATCATCTTCCTAGTCCTACTTTGGCTGGTTTTCGTCTTCCTGCTTATAATAACGTGATAGTATTTCTGTAATACATCATCAGCATTATCTATATAACTTAAAACATAATGACAAAACCAAGGTAGTTCAGAAGAACTTGGCCTGCCTTTCGGGATGACTGTAGTTTTAAACATTTTGTTGATTTGTTTATTACTGTGGTTTGATTCCTCCTAAATCATCAACAGTTTCCTCTTTCCTGGTATGAGAAGCTCAGTTTCTTTTCTTGTTAAGGTTCTCTGGTTATGTTTTTGGGCATACCTTTGTGCCCCCTTTAGTTGGGTTGCTTTGGTAGCCTTGATTTCCCTTTTGGTAGTTCACCTTAGATAGCAGCTGAACTGTTTTACCACACTTTTCTCTGGGCAGATGCATGGACCTTTGTGCTTCTGCCTTCCAACTTCCACCTCGCCTTTTGTCTCACTGGTGTGGAAATTGATCCCTCCTGAAGAGCGCTGTCAAATACACGCACTGGTGAAGGGATACCATCTCAAAGCTGGAGGAGAATCGTTCAACAACGTCCCGAAGGATGAGCCTGTCTCAACGTGGCTGCTCAGCTAAAATATTAAAGCTTGTGGCGGACAGCGAAACCCCTCTGTGCGTGCCACCTTCAGAATCTGTCAGTGTGAATAACCCCCAAGAATCTGTCAGTGTGAATAACCCCTGACCCTCTGACTGTATGCAAAGCAAGGAGCACTGAATAACAGCTTTGTGCTACAGAGGCTTAAAAGCTGGGTTTCACTGGTTATTTTGGACATTTAACATTCAAGTCCAGTGAAAGAAAGGAGCTCCTTATGACTCAGTTCCGTTAATTAGACCTAAATTACTGTCTTTAGGGAAGGTAAGGGGAGTTGGGCAGGACTGGAGGATAGAGAAATTGTAAGGGGGTTGTGTGCGGGTGTCTGTTCTGCATGGTCTGGAAGAGGCTGATGGAGAACCAGCCCCCACTGAACTTGGGGAGCTGATACTGAAGTGTGGGTGTGCAGGGACTGAAATCAGAATAATCGCTTTTTAACCTCCACACAGATTGGTTGTGTTTTATTCCAAGATGACCGGTGTGACTGATTCCAGATGATGCTGTGAACAGATGTAGTTCTAGTAAATCTAGTAAAGATTTTTATCTACTGCGGAAAGCTTTAAGCAATCTCCCTTTTAAAAAGGAGATTAGCCTTTAATTCTTAAAAGTTCAAAGGGAGATCCAAAATATTTCATTACTTCTTATGGTCTTGGGGTAGCCCAGGGCTTCTCATCGAATTTAGCATCTCTTTATCATGTGCAGACTAAAAATATTATGCCTGTCACATATTGTCTAGCATAACTCACCCTGGAAATTTTGATGTGGAGGCAGAAATGTAATGTAATAAGGAAATAAATGAACATGCCTGTATCTGTTCCAGAAGAAGTAATAATTTGAGTTGAAGCTAATAATCCTTAGGTTAAATGCCATTTTTTCCCTGTTGCTTGCAAAACTAACAGTATATAAAATGCATGACTTTAAATTCATACATGCTTTAATTCACTAGAAAGGATTTCTAAAAAATGTTTTGCAGTTTTGCTTGTCATTTGTTTCATATTCAGAGTTGTAATGATTGCTTCCCATAGTGTAAACATGGGAATGTTTCTTGTCCGCCTTAGTAGTTAAAAGCAATAACCACAATCTTCCTTCTTTGCTAGGATTTTGTCCAAGGGTAGTAGCAAGAACAGGCCTCTGCCCTGTGTGCTTAACAGTCATCTCCAGGCTAGCATAATGTCTAAATGATTGGAGGCATGACAATGGAGTAGTTGTTTTTGAGAGAGTAAAAGGCATAGGAGTACTTAGAGCAGCATTCAATTTGGTTTTTTGAATGTTGGTAAGTAATGATGAAAGCATCATTAAATACCAACAAAAATAATACGAAACTATGGGAAAGGCTCATCCCTAGAAGATGAACATTATAATTTGTTTTGTGGTTGATTGGTTCCTGTGGTGTTACCTGTCTTGACTGTTCAATTAATCCTTTTTGGGGCCAAATAGTAAATCTTTCTGTCATTTCTTTGCTGTTTCTCTAAGAATACTTTTCTGTTCTTGGAGTAGTAACGTTGTTAAGTAACCAGGTTGGATATGTTAGAGAAACTAGGATTTGTTGTCTTGCCTTTTGAATTTTAGACTGTTCAGTATTTGGTATGAAAAGAACAATACAGCAGGTTACTTAACACCAAGAAGCCTATATAGCAGGTAGGAGGCTAGGGGAGGCCACATGATGACTTTTAAGTAAACATTAATGAAATGCAATGTTTCAGGCTTCCTTGAAAAAACTGTGACAGAGTTTAAAACTTGTAATGCAATGGTCAGATTGGGGCAAATGACACCTAATGTATTCCAGAATACATAGAAAGGTTTTTACCAGTTGGCATATCAGAGTCTGAAATGCAGGAACCACAAATCTTAGGTTTCTGTGAAGGCTGTCATTAAAGCAAAAAAATTATCCGCTCTGCTCCTAAGAATTACTTTTGGGTTTATTTTTAATTTATATTAATTTCCTAACCCTTAAAGGACCTTTGAAGTAACAACCTAGAAGGGGCAGAAACAGTCTCACAAACTTTTATACTTGAGAGGCAAATCAAACCCTCAGGCACGTGCTTATCTGCAGGCTTATTTGCTACTGGTGACTGAAAGCAGCTGTCTTGCATCTCTGCTATTGTAGAGCTATAAAACCTTAACTTGTTATGAGGTGTCCTAGAAAAAGCAAACAAAAGTGATTTCTTTGAAGAAAGTGAATTCTTTGTTCTTGTGTCTAAACGGTTTGGCTTGTAAATCCCATTTTATCCTCATCAGTTACTTCAAGTTGATAAGGAAACTTTGCATTCTTCACTATGCAGTTTTACTCATTAAGTGTCCCTGTAAATCACCATCACAGTCATCATCTGTTAGTGACAGGATTGAAGATACTGTGTTTGCCCATGGAGCTGAAAGGGCATAACTGTAACCACTAAAGGTCGCTTCTGAATGCAGAAGGAGTAGTGGATATTTATTTTAATAATATTTTTTTGCATGACCAGTGTTAAATGTTTCATATATCCAGATTGTGAGATTGTTTTCTACAGATAGAAAGCACAATTATTATTTTTTTCTCATTCCAATCTTGCCAGCTGAGAATAGCCTTATAGATATTATTGATGGGATTCTTGTTTTATGCAGAATAGAATTCTGCACTGATTCTTCCTGGTTAACCAATTTAGCATGTAGGCCATTTAGTGAAATGCTTATTAAATAAGAACTCTTATGAACTACATAAATCATTTGAGAAGCAAATCTTGGAGCAGACCTAAAAGCCTTGCTGAAACAGCCTGTGTCCCTCACATCCCACCTTCTGCATCATGGGATGCTAATCTAATATTCTGAAGTACATAAAACATGAGCCTAGTTAAGTCTGTAGTTATCAAGTTTCTGTGTGTGGCAGGACCAGCCTGGCACTTACTCCTGTGTCCTGGCACATGGTTTTTTCCCTCCTGTTAGTCAGTGGAAGAATGACTTTTGTAGAGGGTTAGTCAAATTAATTAAAAATACGAATAGAATAAATGACGAAGTATTCAAACATACATGATCTATTTCTTAATCTCAAAGTACAAATAGCAGAGACACCTCTCTCATACATAACTTGAACAGACCTCCTTCTAAGCAATGGATCCTCTGCAGTTAGATATTTGCTAAGAATAAGTATGTGATCTCTTCTGCCAGCTTGTCTGAAGGGCTCAGCTTCCAGCTGCTAATTTTGCTCCCTTCTGTCTGTATGCATTTCTTACCTCAAATCTCAGAAGTTCTCAAAGAGAATAGTGGCTCTTTCTCTAAAAAAGGAAATGTCTTTCTCAAAGATTGGCTTTAGATGCATAGAGGGGTTTCTAGGATTGCTGTATAGTGTATCTTAGCCAGTATTCAGCAGCTGGTAGTCTTTTAAAGAATCTGGATGGGTCCTGATTGGGAAGTGCCTCATCATACTGGTCCAAATTCATGTTTTAGTTGGCTGCTTGGGTATCTTTAGAGAAATGCTGTGTTTTCAGTAGCTTCAGTGGTTTTATAAGATCTTAACACAAGGGGAAGAAATACATTGAAATCTTTATAGACAGTTCAAAAAAAATTTATGGCATCTTTTCCACATCTTACTTGATTTCCCTCTATAATTACAAGGCACTCATTTCTATAAATGGTAAATCACAGAATAGAATAATTTTGGTTGTGAATCAGGTCCAGCCATTAACCTAGCACTGCCACGTCTACCACTACACCATTTCCCCTAATCACCACATTTACATATTTCCAGGAATGGTGACTCAATCACTTCGCTGGGCAGCCTCTTCCAATGAAGAAAAGTTTTCTAATATCCAGTATAACCTCTCCTGGCCCAACTTGAGGTAATTTCTCTTGTCCTATCCCTTGTTACTTGGGAAGAGAGACCAACACCCACCTGGCTACAACTTCCTTTCAGGGAGTTGTAGAGAGCAATCAGGTCTCCCCTCAGCCTTCTCTTCTCCAGGCTAAACAACACCAGTTCCCTCAGCTGCTCCTCCTAAGACTTGTGCTCCAGACCCTTCACCAGCTTCAGTGCCCGTCTTTGGACACGCTCCACCCCCTCAGTGTCTGTCTTGTAGTGAGGGTCCCAAAACAGAACACAGCACTCGAGGTGGGTATAGCCTCACCAGTGCTGAGTACAGGGAGATGATCATTTCCCTACTCCTGCTGGCCACACTGTTCTTGATGCAAGCCAAAATGCTGTTGGCTGCCTTGGCCACCTGGGCACACTGCTGTCTTGCATCCCACCAGCTGTTAACCAACACCCCCAGGTCCTTCTCCTCTGGGCAGCTTTCCAGCCTCTCTTTCCCTGAGCCTGTAGTGTTGATTGGGTGGCTGTGACCCAAGTGTAGGACCCATTGCTTGGCTGTATTAAACCTCATACAGTTGGCCTTGGCCCATCAATCCAGCCTGTCCAGATCTCACTGCCAAGCCTTCCTGTCCTCAAGCAGATCAACACTCCCACCCAATTTGGTGTTATCTTCAGACTTGGTATACTTCATCCCCTTTGTCTAGACCATTGATAAAGATATTAAAGAGAACTGGCCCCAGTACTGAGCCCTGGGGAACACCACTGGTGATTGGCCACCAATTGGATTTAACTCCACCACAGCTCTGGGCCCAGCCAGCCAGTCTTTTATCCAGCAAAGCTTTTGCCCATCCAAGCTGTGAGCAGCCATTTTCTCCAGGCAGATGGTGTGAGGAACAGTGTCAGAGGCTTTACTGAAGACCAGGTAGATGACATCCAAAGACTTTTCCTCATCCAATAAATGGGTCACCTTGTCATAGAAGATTCAAGTTAATCGAGCAGGACATGTCTTTCATTGACCTATGCTGACTGTGCCTGGTCATCTGTATGTGTCATGTGGTGGTACTGAAGATGATGTGCTTCATAACCTTTCCCAGCACCGAGGTCAGACTCTGTTTCTGTGTGAGCCTCTGCAAGTTTGTGGGGACACTGTTGGGAGGGCAGTAGGGGCTCGTGGCACAGTGTGCTGCTGTCTGCTGAGAATGAGGCAAAGAGTGCAGTAAAATGGCGAGGTGGCATCCCTATGTATACAGCAAAGCTAAGTGCATCACAGGCTAAACACAATAGGAACTTGGGTTTTTCATCTGATTCATTGCTCTAAGAATTGCAATGTGATCTCTCCTTTCCAGTGTTAGCTCCTTCCTGCTTCCAGCTGGCACATCTTCTTATATTAGGCGTTATGCCCTTGTTTTGCAGTCTTCCACTATTATTTCTATTACTGTTTCACACTTAGCTCATCAGAGTTTTTTTCAAAGGCCTGTTAAAGCTTCCCTCTGGATTCTTCTTGCTCAGTTGGGTTCCCTTCAACAATTTATGGGAAGCTTTTTGTTTGTGCCTGTCAACTGTAACACAAACTAGAGAAGTTGTTACTCCTCGTCAAGTGGCAGCACTAATTGTGACCCTTACTGGGTATATCAGCAAGGCTATTTCAGATCTGGTGGTAGGAGCCTTTGCCAGGCCAGCTGGTATCCATTCAAGGTCACGACTCGTGTACGAGTCCCCAAGGGACAAGTACACAGATATCCAGCTATAGCTCACTGGAAGGGTTATATCAGATCAGAGACTTTTGAAAGACCAGTCACCCTTAGACACTAATTCTCATGTAGACTATTTTACCTGTAGGCAGTCTCAACCTCAGAACTGTAAACAATTTTTTCAGCAATTTTTCCCTGTGGATATCTGTATGTATAAACCATTTCTGATCTGTACTGACTCACTCCTTTTCAGAAACACTGTCAAAACCAGGCTCTTATTTCACTCTAGTTAATCTTACTAAGGAAAAAAAACCTGTTTCAGTGTGAAGTTATAATTCTTAATTTTAAAAAAACCCAACACCAAAACCTTGTTCGTCCTTGAGGATGGCTGTTCTTTGACTTTCTGGAAATGTTTGCATAGGTGCATTAGACCATTTTAAACACGTACAAGGTGTTAGTGAGGCATAGGGTTTTCTAGTGACTTGAACCAGTTTGTTTTATCATCAGTAACCAATGTATTTATTTCATGGGTGGCACCAAAGTACCTTCATGATTTGAATGTTCCTTGCAAAAACTCCCTTAAAAGCATTTTCCCAAGTTTCTGTTTGTTCTGTGCAAGCACTGTAGAAGTATCAGAGAATCAGTGTTAGCTGGGATGGGAGCCCCCAAAATGTACACTCAGAGCCACTCGATCTTTTATGTTCGTTTGCTGGTGGTTTGTACAGCAGCCCTGGGCAAATCTTTTGACTTTGTATGTTGGCGTTTCCTTAGCTCCAAAATAAGAATGCTTGCCCTGCTGAGAATAACATTGTGAGGATTTTGAAACAAAAAAGGGTTTGTGTGCCTCGAATCTCATGTCATTTTTTCTAAACTATGTGAATCGGCCTAATGAAAGATATTTCTTCATATAAAACTTTTCCTTCCTTGTTAAGCATCTCGTGTATGTTATCTGGCTTCTGGCCTCTCCAGTGGAAAGGGAGTTATTTTTAGATGGCCGTTTGCCCAGCATGTCTTAACCCTTTAGGAAAGCAATTTGTCTTTGTTGACTACAGAAAGCATCCAGATGATGAGACATTTGGACTCACCATGAAATGAATTCCACCATCTTCAGCCAGTCATTGCCATCTTGAAAACGTTTGTATTGTATTTGATAAATTGAATAGAAAATGGGGTAAAAGACGAGCCAGATACTTTCTGGAAGTCTGGTCCTTTGGAGATTCAGCTGAAGACACGAACTTTTGCATGTATACTACAACATCAGCAGCAGCCCCATATCAAGGATTTAAATGTACAGTTCACTTAAGGCTGAGAATTATTGGTGTACTAATGGATCCATATATATTTATTAGTATGTGTGTATTGAATGTGTGTCTAAGATGCAGGGAAACCTGTTGCTTTGCATCTTGAGTACATGCTGTATTTTTCTGTATCTCTTGACTACTAACAGTATCTTTTTAGGGGTAAGCTGTAATTCTGAAAATACGCTTGTTGGCGTTTCTTTTGAATATATGTAAAGTTCTTTTATGTATCTAGTACTTGTCTTTGGATGAAGGCCAAAGAAAATATATTTTTAATGGAAATAAGTTATTGCAAAAAAGTTTCAATTCACTCTTGGTTTTTCAATCTTTTGTTCTGCTCTCAAAATGGAAATTGAGCTTTTAATATCAATACAGATACACAGTCTTTGAAAAAATCAAAAGTTTTTTGGCAATGTTATTAGTAAACTTTGACTTTTTATCAGAGAATATCTAATGGAGGAATATGACCACTTTGGAATAAGCATAGCAGTAACCCATATATTTTGAAGCCTTAAATGTTGAAATAATTTTGAAAATAAGATTCCTGTCTATCAGATGCTTGAATGACTCTCTTGTGAGAACTGAAGTGGTTCTGCGTCTATTTAACAACTTCACAGGCAACCAGATCTCTTCTGTGAAGTGTACTTAGCTGTGTCTTTAGCTGAAAAGGAACTTGTCAGACTTGATGTTATGAATTTTGCATTAGAGAGGAAAAACATTTAATTGTTAATGTATAGTTTATTTGACATTACTGAGTTTAAGCAGTGATTTACCCCCAACTCCATGAGTTACACACACCTGTAATTTGGAAGCAAATTGGAAGACCGTTGATTATAGAACTAGCACTCCTGTTGCTTCTGCTTAGCAAGCTGCTAGGCACGCAGTCAGTGTCAGTGATATTTATTATACACCAGGATTCCTATTTTGCCTTTCTTCCCCCATACATATTTCTGTATGCTGGAGCTTTGAATCTCTGTTCCTTCCTGTACAGTGAGATTCTCTGTGAGCATCAGTGGGAGTACAGCAGAGCTGACAGTATATAATTCTGGTGAACTTCCCTGTGCTTCAGTGACACAATCCCACAGCAGGCATACAGGCTCATTTGGCTTTTTTCTTTTTTTCTTTTTTTTTTTTGTTAATCTGTGCAGTAGAAAAGGGATTTTGCTGGAGAAAATGGGGAAGTGATACAATAAATACACAGATTTAAAAAAAGTAAAGGGAAAATGAGCTAAAGGAAATAATGTTAAAATCCAGTGTTAAGAGCCTGCTCTGATGGGTTTGAAGTGATACTTCTCACTACTTCCAAAGGGGATAACTAAATAAAGCAATCGGTCATAGATACCTTTTTACTCATATCTCCTACCACATTTTTTATCCTGCTAGTTTCTACCACAGGAACAGCGTGGATGTAAATACCAGCTGGAGCTGTAAAAGTGATCTTAGCAGCAGGAGCGTAAAACTTCAGTACTGCAGCTACTGTATGAATATGAGGAGGTGTTAACAGTCCAGGACTGTATCTCCAAAAGGAATTTGCATATGTCCAGTTTGAGGCATAAAAGTAATCCTGTTGACTGAGAGTATTTATATCGATACAAAAAAAAAAGGTTTTTGCTAGTTCAGGCTTTGCTTTCCAGTCAATCAGACAAATCCTACAAATGACCTCGTGGTGTATGTATTAGCTAGAGCTGCAAAATGGGCTTTCTGTTTGTGTGGTATAATACTGTGTATGTTTACATTATGAACATGTCATTCCTTCTTGATCACCCTTTGTCCCTGTGATTCTGTGTCTGTTAAAATGAAGGTTTGGTTTTGGAAAATTGGAAACAGACCTGGGTTTAGAATTGTGTCATAAACCATGCAAGCCCTTAATGCTGGAGTCTAAATAAGGAACAGAATTCCCATAAAACAGAGTAATGGAAGCAAGTGGCTCCTGCTGCAAAGAATGAGAAAACCTGTTCTACTTAGTAATAAAAAATTCTGTGTGTTGGTTTGCAAGCATTTATTTTGGGCATCAATCTTGTGAAAATTTAGTCCATTGGCTGATTATTGGTGATACAGAAAACATACAGAGCTTTATTACCCATCTGGTAATAGGTGCCTGGAGTTTCATTCTCTTCTGTGAGAAAAGGAAGGAAGAAAATATTCCAGGTTCTAGTTTTCATAGATTATGTGGCTTTTTGTTGGGTTTAGGTTTTGCTGTACCAAGACCTAATAGGTGAGTCAGTGGTAACTTGAAATTTGGCAGTCTGTGTATGTCAGCCTCATGGAACACAGAACCTTACAAAAGGTCTGGGACACTGAGATGCACCGATTCTCTAGATTTTGAGCTGGGGCAGAGGGGAATGCTCTCCAAGGAACTAACCTCTAATTTACTGCTTCCCGGCTTTGCTATGGTAAAATAATTTTAACAGACATCTGATACGCTGAGGGCACAATGGAACAATTCAGCTATCAGTAAAAGTATGTTATCTTTTCAACTGTACCTTGCTATAAATAGATGTGGCAGAAGATCTTAATTATAGTCTGTCTTAAATGTAGGATTAGAGCTTTCAGGGTTTTGGGGTTTTTTTCTGAGAGTCAAGAGGAGACTTGTGTGTGTTGGTTTTGGTTTTTGAATTGGATGTAGGGAGAGATAAAAGGGCTTGCTGGAATTTTGCTTACCCTGTATGTGTATTGTGGTCACTTAATTGTTCTACCAAATGTCCGTGGATTCAGTGTGCAAAAACATCCCGTGCTCCAGTTATGAGCTGCTTTTGAGAACATCCTCAAGAATGAGGTAGGCATTGGACTGGCATCAAACTTTGATGCAAAAGTGTTTGCAAGTGTTTGGCTTGCTCATTCTTCAGCTTCTCTGCCTGTTGGAACGTATCTCTAGTGCAACATTGTGAAATAGATGCAATTTTTTTTTCTTTACAAAATGGAAGTGGATGGGGAAAGAACCCCTGTGTAGTGTATTCCACCTCATGCATCATCATCAAAATACACTCCTGTGTTTCTAAACCTGGTCTTTACTATTGGGATCAACATACAAACTGGTAATATCACAGCTTGATTCCTATAAACTTCCTATAAACTTCACAGCAGGAATCAGGGTACCGTGTGTGTGGAATTCACCTGTATCCATGCTAGAGGCCCACTTTATGGGAGGCAGGATCTTTGCTCTATCACTAGTGTTCCATAATCATTTTGGATAGTTTGGTTTTGAATTTTAGCAACCGAGGGAAAGCACTGGGTTTTTTCCTCAAAAATCCTACTGAGTCCTCATGACACGGATGCTTCAGGTACAGGAGGTAGCTAAACCAAGGAATAGGTCAGCTGTATGCGGAGTGTATTGATTTACACATCATCAAGGAAACTAAATGATGCATCAAAGAGACATTTTTATTCTGTCAGGTTGGCCCAGACTGGAAAACTAACACAGCCTTCAAATTTGTGCTTGCACTGCTGATTTTTTTTAAAGTCCATAGTGGCAGATTTGCATTATACATAAATAGATGTACACAGTATGCACCCCTTCGATTTGGGTATATCTGACAAGTCAAAGACTGCACTTCAGAAGGAACGACCAAGCACTGGTCATTAGAATGCTGCAGCCATAAGTATTCAATTCACATTCCTTGGATTTTTGGCTTGTACCCAAGAAAAAGCTGGAATGCTGGGTAGTTCTCGTTTGTTTCAAGTAGGGACCCATGACATTACAGACATAAAAACCCCCAACTTCTCAGCATCAAACTGTTCAGTAAGCTTCAGGCGGCGAGTGGGTGTAAAGCAGTATAGTCAGTATGGGCAGCAGTACGTCCTGTTCATGGCATGCCTCCACAAAAGACGTAGTTATAGGATACTGAAGCCTTAGCTGAAAAGCACCGTAGACTGATCCTAAGAAAAGGGTACAGCCAACTGCTGTCCCAGGTCGTGGATGAGGTACGCTTTCTGGGGGAAAGGATATCTGGATATTTTATTTTTTTTTAACCTTGCTGAAATCGCAGGCTCTCCACATTTGGCCTGGTCTGGATATGCCTAAGCTATGTGATGATGACTGAAATGAGATTCCAAAATCCATATTGTGGTGTCTATAAATAGTTTGATTTTTAGCAGTACCGAAAAACACAGCTGCTGTCAGCAATTCAGTTAATACAATATAGTGATTTGCATTAGTGGCAAGACAAAAGGGCTGAAATTAAGAGAGATGGTGATCTTTAAACTGTCTGATTGCATAGGCAGATGCGATTCGGAAAGGCACCAGCAGCAGTAGATCACATCAGGTGTAGTGTCTCCTGCATCATTTGTCCCAGGTTTTCTGCTGTTGCCAGTCATCCTTCTGAGAGGGCAGCAATCATCTACTACAGATGCGTATTTTTATGTAAAGATGTTGAGAGGTCTTCTAAGGCATGATGGTGGTGGTGCTTATTATTCCAGTATCCCTTTGTCAGGTACCTATTATCTTCCATTTTATAACCCTTCAGAACAGACTGGGAAGGCAAGGAGTTAAAACCTATCTTTGCTTAGCCTTACTCCTTCCCTCCTTTTCAATCGACTGTACTGACAAAGCAGAGGAACAACTTGAAGGAAGAGGAGGTTCTGATGTGGAAAATTATCAATTTTTCCCTGTTTGTCTCATCTTCACCCATCCTACTGTCAGTCAGCACTAAATGTTGATATATCATGCACAATTTTTGGTGTACTCACAGAATTTGAAAGTGGGCATATAAAAGTCAGCAGCCCATGAAATCGGGAAATTTATAAACATTCATGCAAGCAGGCGACCTGTGGCAGGGTGAGACCTTCCATCTTTTTTTTTTTTGGTGAGAAATAGCTACAACCCCTGCGCTGTCTTCACAAGTAACACTCAGTATCACGCCTGTCCTACAAGAGGTTTAGATGTGAAGACAGGGAGCCAGAACTCCTACAGCATATATATTTAGCCTTGTGTCATCCCACTATCCAGCTAGGCCTGAGTGTTAGCACTTAATTCAAGGACTGATGGATGCACATGACAGCGTGTGTCTAAAGCGAGTAGTAAGTATTGTCATGGCATCCTCCAATGTAGGGCTGAATTACATTGTCAATGAAAAGTACTGCAAATTGCAAAGATCTTTGTACATGATGCAAATATTACAGTGCAGCACAGAAGAGGTCCATTCGGGCTGAGTGCTGCTTCACAGTAATAAGCTTCCCTCTCCAAGGAGGTTAAAGGGGGGCAAAAACTGCATGTTCGGCCTATCTCCTCACAAAGTTAGGATCTAACGGAGTTTTCTATGGAAGTTGCATGTTGCAGAGATAGAAGCATTACTTGCTAACAGGAATAGGAAGGATTCACTATTTATGACCTCTTTAAAAAATAAACTTTCATGTGTATCTCAATTGCAATGAGACAGAAGTTGCTGTTTTTTTAAGTGACTCTCTAAAAGTCACAAACAGTTCCCCTTCTAGCTGATGGAAACTCAGGCTCTGTTACCTCAAAGCATGTTACCGGATTTCTGCCTATAGTTGGGAAGAAGCCTAGCAGAAGACCACTCAGATTTATGGCAAGAGTCCCCAGCGCAGTTCCAGGGCCTTTGCACAAGCCAGGAGACACTGCTCCCTTCATTTCTCTTAAAGATCCTTTGTGCAAGGGTTTAACACTTGCACAGAGCTAAGCGTTCAAAACAAGCAAACGTGAGTCTTGTTTGCTGGAGCTGCCATGTCCGCATTCCCAGGGATAAAGGGTGCTCTGGAGCTGCCCGAAATGCTGTCTGAAGCAAGTGGAGATTTCTACCTCAATGAACTGGTACGGCTGCCAGCATTCTCTGCATACCCATCCCAGGGAGGCCCTCCTCCGTAAACTCCACATGAAAGAAAGCAGACTAAAGAGCCTTAGAAAGTGCATCCAGCTTTTTGTTTCCTTTGTCATCAATGCAGTGTGTTCTGGTGTCTCCAAGACAACCATGTCTAAAAGGCTGACTGCATCTTTCACTGCTGCTCTATAGTGAGCTTGCCGAGATGGGCTGTGAAGGCCAACCTCCAGCCGGGTTTTATCCCAGAGTTTTCTGGGTTGTGTCTAAGTACTTGACGTGCTTCCTTCAGTTTCAGTATTGATGCAAGAATTAAGATTTGGTTTACTAGTTTTAAAGATAGTATTTTGAGGTTGTCGTAGCTCCTCTTTCTTTGAATAATTGTAACGAGCAGTTAGGATGTTCCCAGTAGCGCCTGCAACAATGCTGGCTTTCTTTGCATTTCAGGCCCATTCTGCCTCTGATAATAGATGCCTTCCTGCCACTGAATAGAGATGTACTGAATCTTGTGTTCTGCATGCTTGTTGTGGCCCATGTGTGTCGCCTTCTTGAATGACTGCTGGTTTCAAATTTAAGTTTAGATGGCCAAAATACTAAAGTTGTAGTATTTTTTCCATAGTTGTCTGGGCAATTTGCAGATCTGCAAATCTGCAGAATTGTGATTGGGATGGGGGACAGGAAGAGCATTTTGTGGTATGTGTTCTCTGAGTAGCAACATCACAAATATTTTCCAGTGCTCATCTGCCACTTGCCACTTGCTTAGAGAAAATTGGCGATGAAGTAAGGTCTCAAGGGCAGCC
Organism: Hypotaenidia okinawae; assembly: GCA_027925045.1. Taxonomy (NCBI): domain Eukaryota; kingdom Metazoa; phylum Chordata; class Aves; order Gruiformes; family Rallidae; genus Hypotaenidia; species Hypotaenidia okinawae. The sequence continues at coordinate 115,861,057 of BSDF01000002.1, read as the reverse complement.
ATGTTGTCTCCCATGAGGTCAAGGGCTTTGGGAATTACAATTCTGTTTCCTTACAGTTGTCTAGGAGAAGCTTGGGTCCAACACTGGTCTCCTGGATAAAGTGAAGAGTAGTTAAATATAATGTATTTACTTGTGATTTATAGCTGCAGCAGTCAAGAGCAGCACCTCATCCCTGCGATGGGCCTTGTCAAGGTAGTTAGCATGGGCATCTGTAGGTGTACAGCAACTGTTTTTCCTACTGAAATGGCCGAGACCCATATGCTGAGACAATTCTTTCATGACAAATTGCAGACTGGGTGACTGCAATTTTGTTCTATTGGCAGCCTCAATGTACTGTAAAAATACAGAGATAAACATCTAGATAGATAACATTTATATATGTTGGGAAATCTTTATTAAGGATCTTTTGTCAATTCTGCTTGTGTTATATATGCCTTCAAATCCATCTGAGATCCTGAAGATGCTGCATCCATTTACTGTTTTTTGTAGACCATTAATTTATTTGTATGTCAGAATCCAATATCTTAACGATAAAATTGATTTCTTGAAGCATTGTGTTGATATAGATGAAAGTGTAAATAATCAAGACAGCAAGAAAGGCCTGGCCATAAGACAGTATTAGTAGAACAATGGTTTGCAGTGGAGGTAGTGGGATCAACCCCATGATGTGGGTCAACCAGGGCCATAACTAACTTGGCAGAAGCTTTCCCCCCTTGCCTGTGTGCAGTTGTTGAAACCAGTCATGTATTTCCTTAGCACCGTCTCTTTAGAAAGAATTCCTGGTTTTCTACCAGGGTCTCTGCAGAGCAGCTTAATTGAGGGCCAAGGGGATGTACTCTAGGAGGGAGACTGGAACATGCTCCATGCTTTGTCAGTTGTGCTTCTCTTCTCCCCACCACGTTTTGTGGGTTGTTTTTTTGTTGTTGTTTTTCAGTTGAGTTTTTTTGGGGGGAGGAGGGGCGGGGTGTGGTTTGTTTGGTTTGGTTTGGTTTGGGGTTTTTTTGTTAGCTATGAGAAATTTTAGGAAAAGCCATAGGAGCAATTCCTCCATTCAGTGGAAGCTTCCAGTAGGCATCCCAGATCATGTCGTAGCTCCTTTTCATCTCTGTGGGATGCAGTCTTCAAGTTCTCATGCATACCAAACTCTCCCAAATCAACACCAGTGTATAGCACTGAGAGGTTTCTGGTGTCTGCTTGTTTCCCTTTGGGACATTCTTTGCAAACACAGTGACTGGACTCTGAGAAGGCTGGTCTTTGGTCGCAGATGTTTATTTATTTACTTACTTATTTATTATAAACTTGAGATGCCTGTCCATGAAGGTTTTTTGTTGAACTTTTAAATGAAATCGCAAGTGAAAACTCAAGCATTCCTCTCCTCTGTAGCAGTCTCTGTTTTTCCCTCTTTCGCCTCAATTAAAGGAAGTATAAATAATACCAGTATTACTTTAATGCTTTTGGGGGTTGGACCCAGTGATCTCTTGAGGTCTCTTCCAATCCCTACAATTCTGTGATCTTACGGTGGTTTTTTTGAAAACAACGTAAACTCCCAATTTCCAGTAGACAGCATACAAGAATTTTAACAGAGCGGCGTGGTAAATAATGCCTAGAAGTTGGGGGAGGGAGAGAAGAAAGGAGGTTTATTTTAATATTATTTGGGGGAGTGGGGGTTAGAGTTTTATATAGACTTGTAAGAACTTAAGGTTGATTTGATTGGACTTACTACATTAACAGGCTATGGCTGGTTGGTTCAGACTTTTCAGGTCCTGCTTAAATCCACCCTAATAATGTGTCTGCCCTCCTTTAGTTGCTCAGTTGCACCATAAATCATTTGTTTCATGTGTATGTAATGTTTTTAGTAAATTGACTGATGTGGGCATTGAGTTACGTAATGAGGATGACCTTGAAACTATAATTAGTTTTAATCTACTGTGTGTTATCAGAAAAATGTAAAAGACAAGGCATTTTTTTTCCTGAGTTATTGTTGGTAGTTGCCTTTAAGAATCACAATTTTTAATCTGTTGAATTTTTAATTGTGTCAGTGTTACTTGTTAAATGAACATTTTCATTTTGAAAGGTGGATTGTTACTCTCTGTAGATGGATTGGTATTAGCTAAAGTCACCTTCTTAGACTTCAAAGAATACAGTATTTTACAGTTGACTTCAGTTTTAGGAGTTTTGACAAAAATTGCACTGTTTCCTAGATAAGGATTGGGGGGAAGATAAAATGATTGTTCAAGGTTATTACTGAAATTCCCTGTTGTCACCAGCTGTGTTGTAATTTATCATTTAACATGTGATAGCGGTGCAGCATAAACTACATAATGGTCCATAAATAAGCTTTAAAAATCCATATTTCTTTTTTTATCATTAGTAATGCCTGCTAGTGGGCACTGTCACTTAACTTCTGCCAAGCTGTAAATAAAGTTATTTTTCAGCTATTTTTTGCCTCCTTCAACTTTCTATGTAAATCCTTAGCCTGAGAAAGACTTTACTTGTGAGGAATCTGCTTTGCATTGTGTTTTCCTATGAAGATGAGGGTACCTTATTGCTCAGTACGTAAACCTTCACTGAAGCAGCTTGCTACTAAATACTGAGTGTTGGAGGAAATTGCTTGCCTGTTTTTTGTTTGCTTGTTGAGTGGCATGCTTAATACTCTTTCTGGGTGCCTTATGTGGAATAATTGGGGTGGGGGAGACAGAGAGAAAGATACACAAGTGTGCTACATGTAGCGTACCACTTGGCAAACTTCATATAGACACAGACCTGGGACTCAGCCGATTTCCCTAGACACCAGTCAAGTACAAACGCTTTTCTAGCTTTCATTGCCCACGGCAAGTTGGAAAGAATTACCACTCCTCCTAGTCAAAAGCCACTTGCACAGTAAACAAAATAGTCGCTAAACAATTTGCTGCCCTTGATATTTTGCTGACCCGTGTGACCCCTTGTCCTGCCTGCACGTCAGAGCTGCCCCTGCAGTGGTGCCACTGGAAAACTCAGGGCCACAGCCTTTCTATGTCACTGGATGTTGTATTCTCGAGCTGTGTGTTTGTGTGTCAGAGCAAAAATTCCTCATGTGAGGAGAGGCTGAGATGTCTTTCTTGTCTGGAAAGACAGAGGCCTGTAGCAATTACAGGAGGAATAGAAACTGCTTGTGGTTAAGCTCAGATAGTGTTCATTCTATGCTGTGTAAATCTGTCTGGCTCAACCCTAGCAGTGGTACCAGTGGATCCCCCTCACTTCTTATCTCTGGACTTCTGTTTTGCTTCTGCAGGGAAGCTCCTCCAGTTTGCTGGGGAGGGATGTTGCTTAAGGTTCCCCAGTAAAGAATATTAATAGGGGTAGGGATAGATGTTATGCTCCATGCCCTGCTTCTTTTACTGGACGGTTTTTATTTACCGTAGATCACAGACTGGTTTGGTTGGAAGGGTCCTTCTAAAGGCAATCTAGTTCCAACCTCCCTGCCATGGGCAGGGACACCCTCCACCAGTCCAGGTTGCCCAAAGCCCCATCCAACTGGGCCTTGAACACTGCCAGGGAGGGAGCAGCCACAGCTTCTCTGGGCAACCTGTGCCAGGGCCTCACCACCCTCAGAATGAAGAATTTTTTAATATCTAATCTAAACCTACCCTCTTTTAGTTTAAACCTATTACCCCTTGTCCTATCACTACACTCCCTGATAAACAGTCCCTGTACAGCTTTCCCTGCAGGCCCCTTCAGATACTAGAGGGCTGCAATAAGGTCTCCCCAGAGCCTTCTCTTCTCTGGGCTGAACAAGCCCAACTCCCTTAGCCTGTCTTCATAGGAGAGGTGCTCCAGTCCTCTGGTCATCTTCGTGGTCCTCGTCTGGACTTGCTCCAAAAGGTCTATGTCATCCTTATGTTGGGGGCCCTACAGCAGGACACAGTACTCCAGGTGTGGGGTGTCTTGAGAGCAGAGGGTTGGAATCACCTTCCTCGACCTGTTGGTCACATTTCTTTTGATCATGTTCTGTATTAGATGCATTTGAAGTCTCTGAATTTAAGTAAGAAGAGGAAATAACCTCAGTATCACGGAATCGCAGAACATTAGGAGTTGGAAGGGACCTTGAAAGATCGTCTAGTCCAACCCCCTTCCAGAGCAAGTCAAATCATTACTATATGTGCTCAGTATTTATAAGCAGATGAGAAATGTAGGCTTTGCTATTGGTCCAGTAAATGTAATAAAATATTATATTAGGAAACATAAATACACCTTTTAAAAACTTGGTAAATTTAATTCTGAAGAGCAGCGATGTTTTACAGCACAGCATTAAACAGTATCAAAAATGCATTTAGTTTTGACGAATGAACCCTCTAATTCAAAGTTCTATACAAGTTATATACATTTGTTGACTAGGCCTTCTAAGTGCATTTCAGGCTCGGATGAAAAAAAAGTAAAGGACCAAACCTTGCTCAACCTTATGCAGTTGATAACCACAACAAAGTATCATATATTTTTAATATTTTTATTTTAAAAAAAAAGCCAACCCTGCTACCTGACTGAAAAGACAGCTAGGGAAAGCTAGATCATTTCCATTTTCATCTAGAGAGATGATGTAGGTTTTTTGTTCTTAAGCACTCTATTTTCCCTTTAGGTCAGTGAGCACCACAGTCTCCACTATGCTTTTGCTGTGATGATGCTACAAAGAGAGAACAGTCCTATTTGACAAGAGAGAAAACATTTTCATGAATTATACTGATCTATTTTTTAAAAATAAGAAGACAGATTTCTATACATAGTTTAAGTGGTGACAGGGTTTCTGGACTTCAAAGTGGTGTTTTGGCTTTTGCCATTCATTCATATGGTTACTCAGTATTACTCTCCAATTTTTTTTTTAACAGACTTTGCTGATTTCTGATTCCTTTGTGAAAATCATCTGAATTTAGATCTTGCTTGTTGTTAGAATGGCTTTAAGAATTGTTTCAGATAGCATGAGTTATGTTCACTCATCACCCATCATTAGGTAAACACATCTCTAGTTGTAGTGGGTAGAAAGCATTTGACTGAATAGTGTAAAGAAGCCATGTGTCCGTCCTAAAATACCATGCAGTAAGCTGTTCCGGGTAAGGAACATCTATTTCCTAAGGCATTGTGGTTTGTCTTGGTTCTGCCACCCTGCATCAAGACTTTGGGAAGACCATTAGATCTGAGACTTTTATTTTCTCCCTGTCTTCCCTGTTTGGGAGATCTCACTGGCACTGAAGGGACGAGGACCTACTGCCCAATAGAACTGCCCAGGACAACTTGGGCATATTTTATGATAAGGACCTCATGGAGACATCTAGTTGAAAAATGTAAAGCCAGAGAGTCAAGTTGTCATGTGTAGAAGGCAGGTTAAGAAAAGATGTGGTCGAGACAAGGTAAGGGAGCTTAATTAATGCTAAAACAAGTTAACATTGCAGTCCTGTGGGGGAAAGAAATAAAGGCAAAATCTGATTGCATCTGAAGGTAAGCTAAAGTAAAAACAAAGCTGTGCAGCTGTACATGAGACAGTTGAATGGGATTTGTGAATAGATTGAATGCTGTTTTTTATCCTGAGGGCTTTTTGAGTATCACAGATAAATAATGGTTGCATGACTAATACATCAGATGTCTTAAGTTATTATCTTACTTTGGTCCTGAAATAAAAAGTTGAATTGCAATATTGGAGGCATCCAGCAACAGAAGAGTTAAGGAAGAAGTAGGTTGGTGCTAACAGATTTATGGAAAGTGGTAAATTATGTCTATAATGGGCAAAATGCCAACAGTTGCACCTTAAGAGTGACATCTCTGCATTAAAAAAAAAAAAAGCACTGTATTGAACTTTATCAAAATGTTAACTTGTAATAAATATCAGCAGCTATGCTGTGTGCTTGTGATCCAGAAGCCTTTTCAATTTTACCCAAATGCCTTTATACCCAAGTTACTGTATGGAATTCATTTGAGGCATCACTTATATGTTCCTTGGTAATTTTTCTGATTTATGATGATACTAAGGATGAATCTGTTAAGACCTTCATATGAATATTATTCTTTTATGACATCATAGCCTATTGTCTTTTGTAATACCCTTAAGTTATGTACACAGTATTACAAGGATTATTGAAAAATGACCATGACTTGTAAATGGAGTTCAGTTTTCAGTGGCTCTTTGCTTTCTCTTGGCAGCATATCAAAGCAAAGTAATAATGTCTTGGTGCCAGTGTTTTAAAATGTAGCTCATATGTTTAGTGTAAGGTCAGATCTGTTCCATTTCACTTCTTCCTACTGCTGGAGAGGCTGCATTTAGTTTGCAGTAAAGCCTTTCTTGTGGGAAGGTGAGCTTTAGATACCATGATCTGAGCCCTGAGAGGCAAATCAGAGTAACACATGACTCATTTACAGTAGGCATTGCCCAATTTAGTAAGAGTTATTCTGGACTCAAAGCTCTCGACTGAGACAACTGCTCAGATTGATTATATTCCTTGCTAACCTGTCTGATTACCTTGTCAAAGCATTAGGCACAAGCCATGTGGTCTCTCTCCGCTGGGCAGGAAGGTCTGCAGCAGCATCCCTGTGAGCAGGTTGTCCACACAAAGCTGAAGGCATGTGACACCACGTGTTCTGGATGGTGCCTTTCTGATAATTGCTGAGCCTGTGTTTGCAGGCACTCAGGCTGGTTTTGTCAGGAGCCTCCCTCCCCTCAGGGGCAGCCAAATTCCTCACTTTTAATATAAAATGAGGTAGGACGATGTGGATATGGGTTTGTTCTCCAGTTACAGTATGCACATTAATAGAAAGCAGACTGTAGCAGAGAACACCTGCACTGAAGCTACTTGAATAGAAAACATAGAGCTTGGTTTTGTTTGATTTTCAGGGTGTACATGTTTGAGGGGGGTTGTTTTGTGGCTTTTTTGTGTTGGGTTGGTGGGTTTTTGTTTGGGGAGGGGTGGGGGGTTGGTTTGTTTTGCTTTGCTTGTTGGGTGAGGGGGGGTTAAACTTCCTAGAACACAGTCTTAAACCCTAGTGCAATAGATCCTAAAGAGCGTTGCAGATTTGTCTCCACTCCTTGCCTGCAGGATGTAGACTGGCCAGACCTGCATGCAGATGGCTGTCAATTGCCTCAGATATAGGTGGGAGGAGAGGGTGGTTTTAGCTGCCACTGATGAACATCAGACTCCCAACATCTGATGACAGGTTGCTATTTCACGCTCTATGGTTTTGTTTCAACAGAAATTCAGTATGTTGTCTTGCTGAATGATTTTGTCTTCTCTAGATAGGTGAAACCACTGCATTTATGGACCGAAAGCATTTTCATATGCATACAAAGACATGTCTGGGTTTATAGTGAGTGTCTGAGATTTATTGGATAGGAACTGCACATCATGCACCAGGAAAGGAAAGAATTTTGCCATGAGTAACTTTCACAATCATTTAGATAGATCATGAATCTGCTTATATTAGCTTTCAAAGTGCAGCATTTCAGTGATCTTTGTACAAGATGCTCATGATAATGCTTATGCTAAGGAAAAATATCTCTGCATTGGCAGTCATTACTGTAGGACATGCTGGCTAGTATTTTCTGAAGTACATTGCAAGTGTAGTGTGGCATGTTTTATTCCCTTTGCAAACTGTCATTGGTTTTGGGGGACAGGAAGTGAATAGAGATATTTCTTCTCATGAGTGAATGCCACAGGTGTCTCTTTAAGGAGTTCAAACATTTGAGGAAAATTGAGAGGAATACAGATGACTGCTGAAATAGCCTTTGAAATGTTTATTACAATGGGACTTTTCCACTCAGATTCCTTTTGGAAACAAGTACTTAGTATTCTGGTAAGCAAAGTGAGGAATCCCTTCTTCCTGGAATAAGACACTGCTTGGGTTCCCAAAGGCAAATTGAGTTTCATTTTTGAGATACATTTATTCTGCTAGTTGCCACCTAATGTTTCCTCTGTTCAGGTGCTTGGACTGTCTTGATTGATATTAAAAGTTACTGCCATTTTCATATGGTATCTAGAACTCTCAGTCAAGGATCAGTCCTATTATACTGACCGTTGTAGAGATAATCCCCACACACTTTGCAGTCTGGATGTTTGGATGATGATGCCAAGTAATCTTTACCAAGAAACTTAGGATGTCATGACTAATAATTGATAAATCAGGATTGTGGAGAGTACAATACCTCAGTGCTTCTCAGCAAAATAGTCTTGACTCAGACAGTAATAGGTTAATTGTGACATCCAGAAATGAATCCTAATGATACCCTTTAGGAGCCATTATCACATGTGGGGTTTTCATTGTGATATTTATAACTGTAATCTTTGGTCTCAAAGCTCACGTAACTGTTCAACCCAGCAAAAGAATTCAAAAAGGTAATATCCTGTTCCGTCCTTAGGCTTTGCTAAAAGTAGAATTTTCAGTTCTAGTTCAATCAGTCAAGCCCCTGCCATTTTCAGACATTCTTCCAATCTAACACAATTTGAATGTCAAGTATCTTGTGTTTTGTGCTCACAAGGCCCACAGGAAAGTCTAGACACACACACCAAAAAAAAAAAAAAGAAGCTGCATGTATCATAGGAAGCATATCTTCAAATATATCAGATGATCTGTTCTTTTTCTTTTCAGTTCTTTTGTGCCTAGACTGAATCACGATTGTTAAACGAGAGTCTGTTCAGCCAGGTCTGTCTCTGTTCCCACCTGGAATAAGTTGCATAAATTTGCGCAGCATTGTCTTGGCATAGGATCCTAAAGTATGTCTTAATTTTGCAGTGTCTGCATTGAAAGTTGCCTCTTGAATGAAGTCTGCCTGTATCCCTCTCATTTGTCAAGGATTTTTATATTTTTTTCCTTCCTGTATTAATCCAGGTACCATGTTATGTTGCTGTCACGCTTGTCTGCGTTTTGCAAAGAAAACAGTTTTTATCAGTGCTTTTTCCTAGCCTAACACCTTTTTTATTACTGTCAATTTTATTACTGTCAATTTGAATTTAAGTGGATTATTTGAGCTTCGTAATTTTGTAATCCAAAAACAAGATATGCAAAGAATGGTAAATGTTCTTGAAGGAAAGTAGCATCACTTAAATTTTGACTTAAACTGTGTGTGCTGTACACAAGTGACCTCATGTTGCTCGTTTCAAAGAGTTTGTACTGTGTAGTGCAGTCAAACATGAAGCGACAGTTCAACTTCTGCTTGCAACCAGGGTTTCTCAAACTCACCTAGAGCCCAGTGGACCTTACGTGAACTAAAAAGGTAATTTGAGAAGACTGAGGTGCGAGGTGCTGAGTCCGTAGCTCAGACCCAAAGCAGCCACATTTCTCTTCCTCTTTTGTTTTTCCCTTCTGTGTTGTTGAGATTTGGTAACATTTCAGAGATGGATGGTTTTCATCTCATGGAGAATATGGTTTAGGTAATCAGCCAAGAAGATGAATGCAATTAATAATCATTTGTGAGCATTCACTAAGTGCCAGTCACTAAAAAGTATTCCGGCAGTGAATTATTTTTTCCTGATCCTTGTACTTATTTTAGCTCAAGATGAAAAACATGTAACATACGTACTAATTACTTTTTGCTGCTATCTGTAGGCCTGAATGCAACTTTTAAGATTTCACTGGAGTGGTGCAATTTTTTAAGTGACCTTCCATGGTCAGCAGTGTCAAATGATTCCTTACATATTTCTGATTAATTTCAGCAGGATGGCTAATGGTCTTCTGGTTTTTTGTTAAGGTATCCACACACATTTATTATTCCTGAGAGGTCTTTGAGATGTGTTTGGAGAGATGCTATATAACAAGCTACTAAATTGAACAACCCAGGTGATAGAGGTACCATCAAATACATGAAACCATGTATTTTCTTGCCAGTTCTCTTGGTATTTCTCCTCTTTAATGATTAATTAATTAGCAACTAATTAGCATATCACCTTTGCAATTTTAAATTATGAAAGTGACACACAGGAAGAGAATACCCGTTCAGAGGTTACTTTCACCCACGGGTACTCCCATGTAATGAGACAGGCAGATTGTCCTAGCATTTTGAGTCCTCTGGGTTCTTATGGGAAATCCTGCTGTGGCCTGGATGTGAAATACAGTGTGCTGGCCTGCACCAGTCACCATGTGTTTTTTTGATTTTTAAGGTCAGATACCTGTGTAGAATAATAACAATAACAACAATAATCATCATCATCATCTGAAAAACGACCTGAGGTCTGACTAGATAACATTAAGCTGCCATGGCAACTGGTTTTCTGCCTGAGGCCTACTGGACATGATCCAGTGATGGTATAATCCCTGGGATTTATGGTTTTTATTGCTATATAACACATCAGTGTAAGTATTGTGAAGCTCTCTCTGTTTCTTCCACCCTGTTCAGCAACTGGTAGGTTTCATGCCCCGTTTGATAAAAGCAGCACAGTGTTTAAGCAAATAGGTTATTTTTTCACCATTAGCTATTTGCTGAGGCAGTTAGCATCCCTGTATAGGGTGCTTTGAGATTGGCTGTGCCTGCTGTTTGCTGTGGGGATGCTGGTGCAGTTGTGTCTGCGTCCAGTTCTGCTGGCTGGGAGGTTCTCCAGGTTCCCCTCCAGAGATAACAGAATTTATCTTTAAGGAAGGAAGTGGCACACAGAGCTGCCATGGTAACTTGAGGTCAACTAAGGACCTTTTAAAAATCATTAAAAATAATTGCAGCTTTGGAAAATTAGACTGTAGTTTGCCCAGAGGAGTGACCTGCAGGGGAGTGACCGGGAAGGGAAGGGAAGGGAAGGGAAGGGGTACTGGTATTTGGAGGGTCATCTCACTCAAATGTGAGCTGGTTTGTGAGGTTAAAGAGCAACTTCAGGGAAAACTGTCCCCTCTTCACATTGCACACAAAACGTGCTCTGAGGTAAAAGGCGGTAGGTATTGGGGTATGCAGTAGAATGCAGAATAGTAAACGGTGGCCCATCTGTTTCAAGATAACTTTTTTTTAAATGGGAATTGGAAGCATTGTCAAAATTGCTGCCATTTTGTCAGAGGTGGGAACTTGAGTTTTTGCAGTCCATTGCAGATACACTGCTTGCTTCTGTCTGAGCAGTCCTGTAATGTAATTAGAAAAAATGCTTTTATTTTTTATTTCTTTCAATGGTAAGAAGTGACATACAGCCTAAACATATATGCACGCTTCTCCCCTATGTTCAGTTGTTCTTCCTAAACCCCACTTCAGTGTGGGAGGGTTAAGCCACCATGAAAAGTGCTGGCAGGTTGAATTGGTGAAGCAGATCATCAGCTTATTTGAAAGTATGCACCTGTTTGGTATTTCGTCAAGTTCTGGCTCTTTACAGAAACTCGATGAGCCTGCCTTATTCTTTATTTAGTTAATTAGCTTGGTTTGGGTTGGTGTTTGGTTTTTTTGAAGACAGCCCTCCAGTGACAGGGTCTTTCTGCCTGAGCTGCAGACTGTGTTGTCAGCCTGTCACTTCTGCACTTCAGACAGGAGCACAGTTGAAAGAGAGAGGGCACAGGAAAAAAGAGGAGTATTGGGGGATAAAGTAAGCTTAAAAAAATCTAGAAAACAAAACACCTAGAGAGGGGGGAGGAGGAATAAAAAAAAAAAGGAAGGTGAAAAACATGAAACCTGAAGCCTACAAAGACTTTGGGCCAGGAACAGTTAGCAAAGAAAACATGTAAAAGCATCTATTCTCTATTCTTGCTCTCCTTACTGCTAACAAGGAGGGAGGGAGAAAACAGAATAAGCTAACTTTTTCTTTTCATTTTCTAAAGATAGACTAAAAGGCAAAGCTGCTTATCTAGTTTTTACTAGATATTTAAGTCATTACTGTAGCAATAGAACTGCCCTTTAATTGCTGCACCATAATTGTAGGTATTTGTTTCTTACACTGCTTAAGGTCACATAAAAATGAATAGGGGTAAAAATAGGTTTGTGTTAAGTGCCTGAATTTTGAAACTGTTTTCTGCTAGCTATCTGCAGAGACAGTACTTTCTCTTTAGTCTCCTGGTTTGACTGTTCAGTAGATATATTTTTTAATTACCAAATTGGATTTTAGCAGGTGTAGTCAGTTGATGCATTATGGGTATAAGAGATTAGTGTTTAATCCTTCTTTTTATTACTGTGTAGCTTGGTATACTTGGGAAAGTATTAAAGGTGCATTGCGTACTCCAGAGTACAGAAATGACATTTATTACCGAGTTTCCTTTCAGCTACTATCATTTAGAAAAAAGCTGGTGCAGAACTCTGCAGGGGCCTATAGGCTCATCTGTAGTGAAAACTGCCTTAAACAACACAGTGTAGAGGAAAAGGGAAAGAAACCTTTCTGTGTTTTGAAACAAAAGCAGTTGTCGAAATGTAAGTACTTCCCCTTCTCGAAGATGCTTATTCTCCTTTTTCTGCATTTTATTTTTTTCTAAAATAAAGACAAAAGGGGTGTCAAAGCGCAGAAGATCTTTGTGTCAGTGAGTGGTAGAGGCAAGGACTGAAAAGGATCAGTGAATCAGATATAATTTGGGCTCTGTTTGAGATACCAGTCCTGTGTTTTGCTGATGGCTGGTATTCCCGTTCTGAAAAGCTGTGGAGGCATTTCTATCGAATAGAAAGAACATTATCCCCATTTTCATTCTGGCATGCCTGTTAGGACTTTGTTCTGTAAACAAAGAGGATTATGGGAACTGGAAACTAGATGGCATTTTATTAAAGAACTGTGCTTGTCTTTCACTGCGAATGCAAGAATTGGACCGTCTGGTGATGGGTACCTGTGAAAGAAAATACTTTAAAAATAGACGTCAGTGTTTGAGTTGGGTTTATGAGGCGACAGTTCTCTAAGTTAGGAAAAAGTACGCACAGGGCTTTAATATTTCTCATTTGCACCCTGCAACAAAATACTTGAAGAAAACCTTTTAAAAATGCAATTTAGGAATGAAAAACACAAGCTGTGGAAGTGGGGCAGGGGCGATCTGTGTCCACTAACCTGCTGTTGTGTAGCCTGCCAGGTTGCTTCAGAAGTACATTGTCGTAATGCATCTATTCATGTACACAGAGCTAGCAGGCTGGGGTGTGAGTCAGGGAGGGGAAGAGAATTGCCTCGAATCAACATCAGTTGCAGTAACCAGCACAAATTATTTTAGCCAGTGTATCATGCAACTGTACAGCTTTTCCACAGTAGACTACTCGCTTAGCATCTTAATGCCATAGAGTCATGATAGTTACTAGGTTTTACCTAACACCTGCTGCAGATCACCCTGGAACTGTCTCCAGTTAATGAAATAAGTGTACAGTATGACTTAAACCATAACTCTTGGAAGTCACTTTTCCTTTTAATTAATGTTTTCCTAACTGAATAGACAAATGATTAAGCAAACAACACAGCACGGAGGTGTGGAAAGTGAAGCTTCTGTGAGTCAGATCATGAAACGGTGAAAGTTGGTAAACAGCTTGAATGTATTGCCAGTTGTATCTCAATTGAAACTTTTTGGTGTGACTCTCCCCCCACCCCCTTCTTGGAATCTCCGTAGCCTGCCTTTCACTTGGCACCAGTTTGTAAAGCTTGTGAAGTCATGTGAAAATAGGAATTTGAAGCAAAGGGCCATATTTGGCCCTTAGTAAATGGAAAGGCTCGAGTTGGTTTCATGTGACCCATTTCAAATAGCCTTCTACTCGATGAGGGCTGGGGTGGCAGAACGCAGTGTTGGGCACAAAGGCAGAGGTTTTCAAAAGCAATTACTGAATTAGTGGGCTTGCTTTTCAGAAAGTGGTAACCAGCTGCCTTTTGACAGCCAGGCTTTCTTTTAAAGTGTTGCAGGTTGGTTACTCCGAAAGGGCTCAAAACAAGCAGTGCTTTGAGATTTTTCTGGATGGTCTGGAGTATGGGATAAACTACAATGCATGAATAGAAAAGTAGAAAAGAAAAGGGGATTAGAAAAAAGATTAGAAGAACCTATTAGAAATAACACTGGTGTACTGAAGTATCTCTAAAGGATATAATGATAAATTGAATTATAATACAGCTAGGAAAGTACTGTTGTCTAAAATAACTGGGTTATATTCCATATTTATTTTGCATCAGCAATTTCTGTAGCTAATATTCTCAGTATACAGGTGGGAACAAGACGTTTTCCTGGCTCATGTAGACCACCCATGTATCAAAAAGTTAAAAAATTAAGTAATGATTTTAAGCTGATCTTGAGAATTTCTAAAATCAAACCCACTTCAAAACTGCTGTTGGTGATAGAAAAGGCAAGTTGGAATGTAGTTGAGTTCTTTGTAATTATAGCAGTTCCCTATGATATCAAAACCCTACTTCTCTTGTAGATTAAAAACAGTTGTAGTAAAGGATGCCTCACGGGGATTTCACATGCCACTCCAACAAGCCATGAGCTGAAATATGAGTATGTGCGCACTGTTAGTAGAGCAAACAGATCACCTTACAGATACAGAAGTAACCAGTCTGAATAAATCATTAATTTATAAAGTAGTTAATTTTTTTTTACATGTTTGCATGCAGAGAGCTAGACAGTTCAAGCAGAATGCTTCCATATAATCTCTCATTCTGTCAAAGGTAAAAGTGCTATCTCGTAGGTAGTTGTATGTAAGCTACTTTCTTATTCTGTTTATCTGCTGCAGAGTGATACTGAGTGGATTAAATGCACCTGTGTTTTCCATTTTATGATACACTCTGAACTGTATTGCTGGAGTGTGTATGTTGTTAGCACTTGGAATTTGTTGCAATTTCCATAATGTCCTCTAAGTGAGCCTTAGCCTTGAGGTTGATGCCCAGGCATTGAGAATAGCATTCAAGAGGATGTAATAGTGTTCCAGCAAATTCACAGAAGGAAATAGACTTTTTTGTTTGATTGTCTGTATGCATGTGGATGTTACCTAGAAGTGAATTGGGTATTTTCAAAGCACAAAAATCCAGACAGCAAACTCAACACATCTGTCTTGGGAGAAGAGCAAGTAACAAAAATTCTGTATTAATATTCTATATTGTACCTGATTATTTTAATTAAAAATTTATGTTAATAATATAGCCTGTTATATCTTTCTGTGCTCAGTCTTTGGGTCAGGTAATTCTGGTGTTACTTGCCTATGATAAAAAGATCGGAAGCGGGTTGTCAAAGAGTGCAAACCAACAGGAGTAGCTAAAAAAGGGTTTTTACTCTCTGAGAAAAAGGGTTCTAGGTAATTGAAGATTACTAGTAAGGTACATGAGGTTAGACACATGTTTTGTAGATACTGTGAATCATTCATCTCATTAGACCTGAGTATGAGTGTTGTATCTCTCTAGTGCACATTAAATGAATTTGCATGTTTAGTTCTTAGTATTTCGTACACTACACATCTGTACATATGTTGTAATTACTTCCATGAATGAGTGTTAACTTGTTTTAACACCACAGAGCTGTAGATTCTCATTTTACAGTGTGGTAGTCACAGAGGTTCTCTCTCTTTTAAGAGATTACACTTGTCTTGGTTTTATGACAAGAAAAGTCTCCTAAAATAGGACAGTAATGGTCTTTGGTCTTGGGGTCTGATGTAATAACAATGCAGGTTTTCTTCTGTTTAAAGACACCCTGTTTTTGTAAATACTTGTGCACAGCCTTATTTTGGGCATGTATGCTAATTGCATGTACTCCCAGGTGCCAAAGCTCATGCGCATATAACTGTTCTGAACGGACAAAAGGTATTCTTTTTAAAATCAAAGTAGTCCTATTTCACATTGTGATTGAATACTTCCTAGAACTTAATACACATATAATATACCTGGAAATCTTTTTTAAAAGCAGGTGCTTTTCCAAAGGTGCAGACGATATTCAAAGGAGAAATATTTAAAAATCTGCAAGTTGTTTTTACAGATTGTGAGATGCTTGTCTGATGGTTTACGTGGAGAGTTTTCTTTAAAAAGTAGTAAAATAAGGTATTTATTACTCTTTCTGTTGCACATATGGTTGCTAGATTCTCTGTAGTATGTCTGGTTGACCTTTTTTAAAATAAAAAGAATACGTGTGATTGATCTGTCAACAGAAAAGGATTTTTGGGAAGCACGGCTCCTTTCCATATGGTCCTTAGAAAGAACATGGTTGGTATAAGTAGTCATTATTCTCAATGAAAGAAAAAAAGTAATTCCTGTCACATTTTTCTGAAAACCTTTGCCTAAAAAACTACAGTCAGAAATCACTCTTTGTTCATACCAGTTGAACACTGAAAAATGAAGCAAAGGATCTCAACTGAATTTACGAGACCGATAACCATGCAGTTTGGGGCGGGGGGAAGAGTAGCTACTGCACAACCTGTACTCTGTCAAGGTAATTTAATTATGGATGGTTATACTTGAGTATAATTTGTTAATGTGTGCTCCTTGCAAAGGGAGAATAATTCTCATGAAGCATCGACAATTTTATACATTTTTACCAGGATGCTGTCAAAGGAAAGGGATTTCCATTGAATTTCTTAATATACGCATGCCTAGAGGAGGAATATCAATGAAGTGGCTAGCAGGGTGGTTGGTTTTTTCTTCAGCTTTTTCTGGCTGCTGGAGCCTGTGTGTAAGAAGATGGAAGAAATACTTCTCTTTATCAATTCAAATACCTAAAAAAATGAATATAAGATAATACCATGCAATAGGTGGGAAATCAGTTTTTGTAAAATATCGTTGTAATATCTTAGTCTTTTGGATGATAATGACCGTAATAGTAATTTTAAATTTCACCTTTTTTAAAAGCAGTAATGATCAAAGATTAGATTAATATTCATTCTTCGTACTGCTCCCCACTCTTCAGAAGTTACTCTGAGGGGAGGCAGAGGTGAATCTTACTCGCTCTTTGTCCTTTTGGTCAAGACACTCTTTTGAAGAGCCGATTTACAGAGCAGCTGTACCTGAGATGAGAGGTCAGCAGAGGCACAGAGCTATGGGATATGTTGCTGGGTAGGATTGGGGTTTTTTTCCCTTAGTCTCTTTTATGTGAATTCTTTCTAATAGAGAGTTTTGTTTACAAGCAGAGATGACACCTAGAGGAGGCCCAGCTTTCTCCATGCCTTGGGTGTGGGTTGTCCGTGTCTCTGTACCCAAGTATGAGCAGTGCTGTTTGGTAATCCAGTCATTAAATTCCTAAATCATTAAATGTCATCACTTCTGAGTAAACTCTGCTTGGACACTTCTTTATTTTTGCATTAAGCAATAGGGAATATTAAGCTCTGAAGGTTGACTAATTGTGGAATTACAGAGGTAGGACTTTGGTAATGATTTCTGGGTACCAGTATAGTTGTTTTAACAGGTAGTTTTATACCCATGGCTTAGAAATATGCATTTTCTCCATTGGCTGTTGCAACCTGCCATCATGGTAACTACCTCAAGTCACAAGGCTCACTGTTTAAAAGCGTGGGAGATGACTGGGATGGTCAACATCTGGGAGCGGGACCTTCTGCTTGTCAGTTTTCTCCTCCAATGTGATCAACAGAGGTTTGTCACCTCTGTATCTTGCAGACTGTAGATCCATAGGAAAGGAATTCAGTTATGGAAGCAGGCAGGATGGACTTGAGCAATAGGGATTGCATGGAGAGTAATGTATATGAAAATTTACTCAAGAGCCTGAGTGTTTATTAGCATTTCAATGAAGCACTCCACTGCTAATGAGGAAGACCTGAGGCAACATGTGCAAGGAGAACCACAGGAGGAGCTCTGACAGTGAGGTTTCAGCCTTCTACTCAGGCAGATTTGTTCTTCCTGGCTTCAGTGCTTTGTGGGACATGACATGCTCTTCTTCACAGGGTGAGGCTGGTGTTTCTTGGGGGGTGAACTTGAAACTCTGCAAGCTGTCTGGAAAGAGCAGTGTCCTTGCCCAGCTTGGCAAGATCAGTGTTAAGAAGGTGGATGTTTTACTTTGACAAGTCCTGGGCTTTGTCTCATTTTTATGTATGGTGGACCTTTGCGAAGAAATACTTTGTACAGTCTTTTCTGTCAGGAGAGGGCAAATGGGGTATTCTGGGGACTTGAAAGAGTGCTGTAAGGAAGCAAATTTTACATGTCATCTGAACATTGGTTCGGTCCTTGAAGCTCACACACAAAAAGGTACGGTTCTTCTCAGTATCCTTCCTGGAAACAGTGCATTACAGGAGAAAGCATATGATGCATGACACTTAGTAGTGATTTTTCTTGAGAGGGACCTTTAGGTTTTGAAGCTAAATAGTTTGTGCATGGTTTAGCACAATATAAAAAGTCCAATAACTGAAATGAGGCATAAAGCCTCATTTCATCTTCATCTTCACTATGTGCATTTTAGCACATCCTTGATAATGATGTTTTGCACTTCTATTGCCCATACAATCGAAGTATTTCATAATGCTTTGGAAACATTAAAGAACGATCATTGGTTGTAAAAGCACACTTTGATTTTTTATCTACTATTATTTTCAGTAACCCAGAAGATAAGTGGTAGTGAAAGCAATTGGGTAAAGAAAGCATCAACCCGTTATCAGTTCTGTTTTGTGCACTTCACATTATTATCTATACAATCGGTTTTACAGACTTCTTGTTCCAATGAGCATCTTTCAGATGGGACAAAAGCAAGGAGGAGGGGAATTAAACAAAAATGAGTGACTCCGAAGTATGTGAGTGGACGTGTGTGGTACATGAAATAGCTTACATTAAAAAAAAAGTTAAAGTCTTTAACTTAGATTTTCTCTGTGGGGAAGGTATTTACTGCTGCCTCTGCCCTGTAGATAAAGGATGACAAAACTCAGAGGTTGCACGTGACCTACTGGAGATAATACAACTCAGTCGTAGGCTGAGCGGTGTGGAAAGCTAGACAGAGTTGAGGGTTTCTGCCTTACCCCCTTGGCAGAGAAGGTGCTGGAAGCACAGTTGTGTTTGTGGTTGCAGGGTAGTTAAATTTGTTGAGAGTGTTTAATGGATTGATTTCACTGGATCTTTGAGAGGCTTTGAGGTGCAAATTGAGCCATTCCACTGGAAAGCGACTGGAATGTAGGACAAGGAAGGAAATAGATTTCTTGTGGGGAGGGGTGGGGAGCAGGTCTGTTTAGGGTTAAAAACTGCCTAGCAGTCCACGGAATGGTACCGCTGTTTTCTGGACTGAGCTCTAAAGTACAAATCTTAACTCATATTCAGAAGCAGAAAGACGTAACTTTTTGCTGCTATTATCACATACAATTATTTGTTCTTAATGCATTTTATGTCAGACTGAGTTCAAGTGGGCTGCTTTTTTATGTTTTGGTCTTCATTTTGTGTTTGGTTTGCAGTGAGGTTTCGAAGCTGTGATGGAAACAAAAAAATCCACTTTGGAAGCAGTGAGCCAGAAGATTTCAGAGTAGGTGAAGATGGTGTGGTCTATGCAGAAAGAAGCTTTCAGCTTTCAGCAGAACCCACGGAGTTTGTCGTGTCTGCTCAAGACAAGGAAACCCAGGAAGAATGGCAAATGAGAGTGAAGCTAACCCCAGAACCAGCCTTCGCAGAGGCTTCAGAAAAGGTGAAACAACAGCTAAACGCTGCCTGTAGAAATGTATCTCCACAAACAGGCCTAAAAATAGGGATTTGATTCTGCCATGTACCTTTCCGTGAGGCATTTCATTAATGGACAACTAGTGCGTGCAAAGCTGGAGCCTCGGGAAGAATGTTTTTATAGGCTGCTCTTCTGTAGCTTTGCTGAGCCATGGAAAGGCATGCCTGTTTTAAGTGTATAGGATTGGTTTATGTTTGAGCTTTTTGTTTGTGTAGTTTGAGATTTATACCTGAATTTGTCGGACACAGTCATACCTTTTGTTCTTTTTTTAATTGCTTGAAAGTATTACAGTATTTATCCAAGTGGTTAAATACAACCACAAAATAAACAAATTTGTGGTAGAATGCATCCGTCACGTTTATTGGATGGGAGCTGCAGATTTGCAGCCATAGCAGGAAAGCATTTCTGGCAGGGAATATTGGCTTTGTCTTGTCCCTTCATAATCAAATTGGAGGTTGTAAATTATTCATTGTGCCAGCACTATTTGATAAGGAAGATAGTCTCCCTCTGCTGGAAGATGCCATAGGATGAACCTTGTACAGAAAATCAATCCTAGCAATAGACAAATAACTAAGCGTTTACTTTAGGACAACAGTATTGGGTCTACTACCTTTTCCTGTTACGACACTTGCTGCCTGCTGTTTCTTATCTTCATTTATAAATTGCTTAGTTTACAAGTAAAGAACAAAATTTATTTATAGATTAACATACCTGAGATAGGTATGCATTGAAGATTTAAGCATAATGTCAAAATAGTGTGGTTACACAAGACATTTTTCATGAGAACACAGTGGAGACTAAAGCTGTGTAACCCTCAGTTGTTAGCGTTGGGTTTGTTTGTTTGTTTGTTTGTTTACTTGATGATTGTTTTAAAAGTTTCAGGGCATGTTTTTAACAAAGGAAACATTATAATTGTGTCTATAAAAGTTTTCCTAAAAAGAGCAGATGCTTAGGTACGCCCTGTTCTTTCCAAAGGTCCAGTTCAGGCATCCTTGCCATCAACAGAATGTTGAGTAGTGGAATGTGGCATATTTAATTTTTTAGAAAGTTTTTGTCTTAAAAGATTTGGAAAAAAGTTTTTCTCTCCCTGTCTCCAGCCTTAAGCAAGCTAGCATGGCTGTATGTGTGCTGGCATCCAAAACCTGAAATAAGGGCAGATATAGAAGGGAACAGGAGAAGGGAATGTTGACACCCAGCAGAGATTAATGCCCAGTGTGTAAAGTGGGTCATCTACTGCATCCATCATGGCTGACATAGGTTTAAAATAATTACAGCATTAATTCTATGGGATTTAATAGGGTCATAAATATTTGAGACATTCCTTACCAGTATGTATTAAACTTCTCTTGGAACTCAAATTATATTTTAGCACACCCAGATCTAAATTTAATGTACAGTAGCACATTACCTGAACTGAAGTTCTAGCTAATGAGGAATACATAAAGGCATACTATTAAGTTCTGAAAAATATTAACTACTTTTCAGAAAGTGCAGACTAGTTTACACAGTAGTGCTGTGTTATAAATGGTTGATAATTCCTTTTCTCCTCCAACTTGTGTAAGGAAAAAAGGAGTTCTTAAATTTTTTACAGTGCAGTTGTAAATAATACTGGTTGTTTTCATACTGAGCTGTGAATGCAAATCAAACAGTTCTATGAACACAGAGGAAAGACAGCCTTTCAATCAATTATGTAATTGTATTTGAGTTATTTTATAATGTATACTAGTAATTCTCCTCCTAACATGTGCTTAATTTTATCTTGTACCTGGGAAAGAACCAAAAGAAAATTGAAGACATCATATTTCCATGGCAACATTACAAGCACAGCAGCCCTCTGAAGAGGCAGAAGAGAGACTGGGTTATTCCTCCAATCAACCTACCAGAAAATTCCAGAGGACCTTTTCCTCAGGAATTAGTTAGGGTAAGGAAGTTAATAAAGATGTGGTTTCAGTGTCCCTCAGAGATTTCTTGAAGGCATTTTGAGCGAGTGATGTCTGGTTCATAGTCCAAACATTTATCAAAGTCTTTTGGGCTGTTTTCTGTTGCTACCACTGTGTGTAGAGGACTGGGCTGCATTTATTGGTTTATTTTAAAGTTGTCCCTATGCTCCTGTACTGGCAGAAGGTGACCTTGGTTCAGGTGGTAAGTGCTGTGATAACTTCCTGAAGTGATTAAGGAGGATCTTCGCCAGTTCAGGAGTTCTCCAGTCTCCTGCACTAGAGTTTTTTTCACCTGGGAAAGGGTGTGGGGGTGATGGGGAGGAGGAGTGCACAAGAGGCAGGAGGAGGTGTGATGTGAGGGGTGAGGACACCAGCTGCTCCAAACAATTCCGAAGCACAGATGTGGCCAATGCCAGGAACCCAGCATGGGAGAGGACTTCCAACCACAGTCCTGGTTGGTCATCATCAACTTCTTTGGAGGAGTTACTGGAACTTGGTAACCATTAGCACAAGTTAATAGGATATAATTTTGCTCTTTTGTTGATGTGCTAGTGAGTCACCTGCTCCTCACCAATGCATCAACATTAGTTTTTATCTCTGGAGATGAGAACAAAGTTGAGTCTTCAATCAGAAACAACCAGTTTCTAAATAGATTCTGCCAGTAGTGGAAGAGAGTAGCTCTGCTCTGGGAAAATACTGTGCAGGGGGGACACATGGACTTCTTGTTTCTTATGTAGTTTTATGATAGCTTTTTTTTTTTTTTCCCCCAGGATCTGAACAATTCTGTTTAATACTTAACTTGGTTTGGTTTAATACAATTTAAGCAATTATGAGAAACAAGCAAGGATAGTTTTATGTTCCTGAAAATTTATTTACCAGCTTTCTGACAAAGAGTTGAAAACCTCAGACTTACTACTAACTTTATACCATTTCCAGGAAAACTATTGCTCCAGGTTTAGCTTAAAGATAGAAAAGAAAAAAAAAAAAAAAGACCTGCTGCTTATCTCAGCAGCAGCCCCATCCACTGGTTATTGGTAGCTAATGTAAACATTCTCTTTTTTGACACACAGATTAGGTCCGATCGTGACAAAAGCCTCTCGCTAAGGTACAGTGTGACGGGCCCAGGAGCTGACCAACCTCCGACAGGCATCTTCATCATCAACCCCATCTCAGGACAGCTGTCTGTGACAAAGCCTTTAGACCGGGAGCAGATTGCTTCTTTTCATGTAAGGGTTTAATTTACCATAAATCAGATAATCAAATTGAAGATTAACATCTGTTTCAAACACGACTTGAGCAGCTAGCATTTAGTTTTCTATGAGATATGATTTGAAGAGTTTGTAGCAGATTTGTATTTATTGTACTTAGGCTAGCTCTTACTATGTTTAAGCCGCTTAAATACATTAATATATGTAAACAGTGATTAAATGTATTTAGATAAAGTAATTTTAAAGGACTGAAATATGGATACTGCATCTTATATTTCAGATACAGACCATTGATCATATTGTATGTTTTTCAAAAGTTTACTTTTAGTTCAGCAACTTAAATTAGGACGTGACTGCTATCAGAATTGCAGCAGCTGTGATTTGAGAAATGGATGGGAAGGATAACCTACCAATTTTCATTTTCGGGGCAAATCTAAGCATTTTAATGGAATTGTAAATTAGATCTGTCAGCTTATGAAAATGATATTCTTTGCTCTAAAGAATCTGACAGAGTAGACCACAGATTCCGGTATTAGTGGCAAAGAAAGGTTTGAAGGAATGGGGGAGACACAGCTGTGACCTAATGTCTCTGCTTTCAAGAGACCACGCTGAAATTGTTACAGAAGTCGCTTGGCTCCTAGCGTGAGTTTCCAGCATCTTGTGGATTAAAACACTTCTTGCCTGGATTAAAACACTCCTTGCCTTGCACTCCGGGAAGCCCTTTGAGTGCTGCTCCCAAACAGAGGAGGCAGCAGGAGGTGTCTAAGGGGAGGTGAGGGGAATGGCTCTCGAAAGAGCATGACAGCTCCAGTATCCATAAGATTTTTACTGAGAATTTGGCATCAGGATTTACTGATGTAGGAATTTTTATGTGTACAAGTCATTTCCAGAGTGGGGAGTTACTAATGCCCTCTTGCTCCTTTATAGTAGGTTTGTAGCCAGAAGATATGTGTGCATGTGTATCTATTTATCTATCTATCTATCTATCTATTAATAAATGGGCTCCATAAGGACTGCTGTAGGAAGAAGTTGCTCTTTTGCCTAGCAGTTGCCAGGCTTTGGCCTGGATACATAAGTTTACATTTTCAGAAACTTCTGTGTTGCCTTTTTTGGCTGTCCAATTTAAGATGATTTAGGTAAACCTGACTGTCAAAGGTAGTTACTCGGTCCTTTTTGACAATCAGGGCATTAAATTTAAATGTCTCAGTATCTTTGAAACTCAGTCCATAAACTTCAGCTTAATTTTAGCCTGGAGTTTCAGTGTGTTTACAGAGAGCGTTTTATCACAAACCTTACCTTGGTGTCCCAGGTAACACAAATCTATCCTATATGCTTTTTTAATGCATTCATGTCTATTCATTATCCATAATATCAGTAAAGATTTTTTTTTAATTATGCCCATGTTCATACTGCATGGATTGTTAATAATTTGCCATCTGTTTAATATAAATCTGCATATTTCTAAAGTCTAATTCTTGTTATTAAAACCAGATGAAAGTAGGCATTGGTATTAGTCAAAATTACATGATTGAAAATAGAGTAGTAAGTCTGCAACTTTAGAATAGTTCAGAAGTCTGAACAGCAGTTCCATTAGCAGCCTGAAAACTCAAATGGTCGGTATGAGGGAGCAGTGGCAGATAACAAAGTACACTGAGCTAAAAATGTCTGGCCCTAACATTTTGTGTCACCATTACTGTTTGTGCCTGTTTGTCATGCGAATTCTAATACTTTTAATGGTTTTTGCAGCTAAGAGCACATGCAGTGGATGTGAATGGAAACCAGGTGGAAAATCCTATCGACATTGTTATTAACGTCATTGATATGAATGACAATAGGCCTGAATTCTTACACCAAGTTTGGAATGGGACAGTCCCTGAAGGATCAAAGCCAGGTAACGCATTCAAAGAGCCTGGGTGGGAAAAGCATGCAGTATCATTTTGAAGATGATGAGGGGGGTACTTTCAGGTCTTGTAACACTTCCAGAGGTGTCTTATTAGTGTGATGAGCACAATCTCAGATACTGTTTAATTATTTCAGCTTTGTTTTAATTCACTTTTTAGCATGCCTTGGATTAATATCTCAAAAGAAGTATTACACAGATGTATTTTAAGACTGTGGCTTCCAGATTCCTGTTTTTGAAAATCCTATTGATAGTGTTACAGTTCTTACAGTTATGTTCATGATAGCCATTGATGTTCATTTAGTTGACAGCTCAGGGTATAAGAGACTTCTAAAATACCACCAGATCTGGGTCTAGTTCTGAATCTCAGAAGCATTGGAAATACTGGGATTTGAAATCAATTTCATTTGAGTTCTCGAGAAAACCCTAAATGTTGTTCACATCTCATTAAAATTCTAATCTGCTTAGTCCAAAGTTTGCACTATGGCTGAAACCACGTCCTTAATTTGCCAGTAGTGTAAAATGAATTTTTAGAAAGGTTAGCACAAGAAATGTACTTCCTCACTTCACAGCATTGACTTAGCATTTGAGATGGAAAGAACAAGTGTCTCAAAGACCTTTGAAACAGTATTTTTTACATGAATTTTTCAACTACTATGAGTATGTGCACCAATTCTGAAAATTAAGTGTATTTCCTTTGGCCCAATGAATAACATTTTTATCTAAATGTGAGGATCTCTGTTGTTACACAAATGTTATTTATGGCAGAATTGCAGGATTTCATTGTTTATAATAAGCAAATCTGATATTTTATAAACACAAAGTATTTTTGTCTCCTCTGATGTATTTTAATTACTCTGTTGGTGATTCTTGAGTTTAACCAGTTTGTTTTAAGTTAGAGAAGGAATGTGCAGAGTTTACCAAAAGAAACACATGCTTTGACCATTGCTTGTAAGTGATTTTGTGTAATCTGAGTAAACTGTTTATATAACATCAATTATTTATCCTGCTGCTAGGAACCTACGTGATGACTGTTACTGCCATCGATGCTGATGATCCCAACGCGCAGAATGGGATGCTGAGATACAGAATCTTGTCACAGGCCCCAAGCAGTCCCTCTCCAAACATGTTCACTATCAACAACGAGACCGGTGACATTATCACTGTAGCAGCTGGGCTTGACAGAGAGGTACAGCAGATCCTAATCCCGTAGGCTGGGTTGTACCTAATATTTTTTAAATGAACATTTTTTGCTAGTAACTTATAAATACTTCTCCCCCTTCCTGGTCTGGACTTTCTCCTTGGAAAAGAGGAAATTAATCACGGGAGTGAAAATTGGACCCATACTTTCTGTGCATGTAGTCACTCCTGGTTCCATGGGGCTGTGGAAGGGATCTTGTCTTAAAAGCCAGTTTGCTTTTAAGGAACAGGTGCACACTAAAGCAAAGCAATGCAGATAAGAGCCTTGGGTGCTTGGTCTCAGTGATAAGGTGGGAGCTGTTCCTCAACTCCAGCACTTTCTTCTTGCTGAGCTCCATAGGCAAAGAGTAGATGGAAAGTGAAATTACCTATATGCTTTATTTATTTTGGAAGCTCCAGGAGAGCTTCTGTTATTCTGTCTGTCCTCTTCCTTGCTCTTCACAGAGAGGTGGTAAATATTTGAGATCTTCTGGATGCTGTGTTCCTAGATGTGCAGTATTTCTCTGATGCAAATTTTTCTTATCAAAATAAACCAGGATAAATACTACTGATGTTAAAATTTTCAAAGACGCTTCTAAGAAAGAAACCTCCTGGTATTGGTGGTTTGATATCTGTATCAAGGCCTGGACACACATTCAAAACCTTTTTTTTAAATAAAAAAAATTACTTAATAATTCATAGAATCACAGACTGATTTAGGTTAGAAGGGACCTCAAAGATCATCTAGTTCCAACACCCTGCCGTGGACAGGGACACCTTCCACTAGGCCGGGTTGCCCAAACCCCCTTCCAACCTGGCCTTGAACACTGCCAGGCAGGTGGTAGCCACAGTTTCTCTGAGCAACCTGTGCCAGCGCCTCACCACCCTCACAGTGAAGAACTTTTTCCTAATAGCTAGTCTAAATCTACTCTATTTTAGTTTAAATCCATTACCCTTGTCCTATCAACACATTCCTTGATTAACAGTCCCTCTTCAGCTTTCCTGTAGGCCCCCTCTCAGGTGCTAGAAGACTACAAGAAGATCTTCCCAGGGCCTTCTCTTCCCCAGGCATAACAAGCCTGGAGGTGAGACTGTGACCAGTGAATAGCTCCCCAGGTCTTCCTTTTTTCCCTTTTTAAAAATGGGGGTTATGTTTCCCCTTTTCCAGTCAATGGGAACTTCACCGGACTGACACAACTTTGCAAATATGATTGAGATTGGCTTAGTCACTTAATCCGCCACTGCCCTCGGGACTCTTGGATGCATTTCTCAGGTCCCATGGACTTACGCACTCTCAGGTTCCTTAGATACTCTCAAATCGGATTTTGCCCTATAGTGGGTGGTTCTTCATTCTCCCATTCCATACCTTTGCCTTCTGTGTCCTGAGCAGCGTGGCTAGAGCCCTTTCCAGTTAAGACTGAGGCATAAATATCACTGAGTACCTCAGCCTTCTCCATACCTCAGGTAACCAGGTCTCCAGTTACAATCCCAGGAAGGTCCACGTTTTCCTTAGTCTTCCTGTTATCACTGACATCCTTTTATCACTGACATACTTACAGAAGCTTATCATGTTGCCCTTGATGTCCTGAGCCAGATTTATTTCTGTCAGGGCTTTAGCTTTCCTAACCTGCTCCCTGGCTTCTCGGAGTTTCTTTGTATTCCTCTCAGGCTGCCTGCCCTTGCTTCCAGCCTTTGTAAGCTTCCTTTCTGGTTTTGAATTTGCCCATGAGCAAATGCAGACCTCCAAGCATTTTTTCCTGACTTTTTATTTGTTGGGATGCATTGCTCCTGTGCTTGGAAGATGTTATCCTTGAATACTAGCCAGCTGTCTTGAGTCCCTCTTCCTTCCAGGGCTTTGTCCCATGGTAGTCTACCAAGAAGGTCCCTGAAAAGGCCAAAGTCTGCTCTCCAGAAGTCCAGGGACTGCCTCACTGCCCTGAAGATCATGAGCTCCACCATTTCATGATCACTGTAGACAAGGCTGCCTTTGAGCTTCACATTCCCTACTAACCCGTTCTTGTTGGTGAGAACAAGGTCCAGCATGGCACCTCTCCTCCTTGGCTCCTCTACTTACTTGAAGAAAGAAGTTATCATCAGTCCGTTCCAGAAAACTCCTGGATTGCTTGCAGCCTTTTCTGATAACACTGCTGTGTTGTCCCTCCAACAGATATTGGGGTGGTTGAAGTCATCCCCCATGCAGGCCAGGGCTTGCGAATGGGAAGCTGCTCCTGTCTGTCTGTTGAGGCCTGGTCCGCTTGGTCTCCCTGGTCAGGTGGCCTGTAGCAAACTCCCACTATAGCATCCCCTGTCATCCATTCCCAGGTGGAGCTCTGTGCACTCTAGCTGATCACTGACACAGAGGGCAGTCTTTCTTGTCTCCCCTGCTTGTCCTTCCTAAAAAGCCTTGTATCATTCAGTTCGGGTGCTGCAGTCTTAGGAGCAATCCCACCGTGTCTCTGTGATGCTGGTGAGATCACAGCCCTGCAGGCACGTGCATGTCTCCAGTTCCCCATGCTGGGTTCATTTGCATAGTGGCCTTTCAGTAGGGGCCCCCTGAAGCTGACTTAACATTCCTGTGTGCTCTCCTGCTGACCTAAGATCTTTCTCCCAGCTCTGGGCATCTATTGCTGGCACTGGCATCAAACTGGTAGGAGTTGGATGGATTGAGGTTCTCCTTCCCTGGCAACTTGAGTTTCAAGTCTTTTTTGCCAGCTTGGCAAGCCTCCTACGTGGGCATTCCCTGATACATGCTGGGCAAATCCCAGTCTGTCTAGACAGTTCTTCATGGTGCCCACCACTGGAGAAGGTGGGTGCCAGATCCTCTGCTCTGGTTCACCCATTTGTTAAGTGGGAATAAAAATACTTCCCTCCCAACACCAGAACTGTTGCATGGACTAACTGTGCTTTTGAACCACTTGAAAACTTCAGAAGAGATAAACATTATTTTATAAACAAGCTATAAAATCCAAATAAATCTTACTTCAACACATCCTGTTTCAGCTTCTGTTTTACTAACCTCATTTTAGCTCATTAAATCTGAAGGTGTCTTTTAAGCTGAATTCGTTGCTCAGCTTTTAGCTGTTTGCTTAAAAATGGAGAACAAAAATGCTTTCTGATGCTCTGGGTTGGCGCTTAATATTCTGATGCATTTCAGTTTGAAAGAGGCAAACAGAAGATTTGAAAAGCTAAACAAACTGCTAGATACTGCAATTAATTTTTAAAGTTTTATTAACATTCATTCTATTTAAGTTGCTTTTGAAGAGGATGGATTTGAGGAAAGTAAAACCCTGAACTTCAGAGTATCGCCCTATTAAATCAAAAGAATGATGGGCAGTTTTGCCCTTGTTTTTAAAACTCCCTCACCATCTTTGACAGGTGAACTTTCAGAAAGACATGGTGATAAGTCCTGAGTTTTGTTACTTAGTGACTAGCTGTATCAGAGTGATTTAACTTGGAAGAAACCAGCTGTCTGGAGTTTAGACCCTTACATTAACAGTTGGAAAAGCCTTGTCATTTGCCATCAGTTTTCCTGATGGATCACTGCACTGATAGCCAAATGACTATTTATAAACATTTCTTGCACATGTTGAATATTAATAATTAATGTTAAATCATTTAAATATTAAAATAAGACTAATATGAGATAAAATGGTTTCCTTCGCAAGCCATTGCTCTGCTTCCTTCATTTCCTGAGTCGTTTCATGGAAGTGAATTAAATTAAAATGACCAGGATTCTAGAAAGCCAAGTCTTCTGATGGTGGGCATAGGAGTAAGTGCCTTGTTGCACACGTTTTCTTCTTGTCCAGGAACTTCAGCTGCATGTCCCGCTTCTGCTGTTCTGCCTTTTTCTCCAGGTCTTGGCTCTCTAATTGAGCTCATAAGATTTTAAATTCACAAAATTTTAAATTCTTAAATTCTGTGACCCATTGTTTATGGGAGGATAGATAATTTTTTATGCATTAAAAAAAAAAAAAGTGGTTCCTCTAATAGCATTCTCCATCTGCTCGTATTTTAGGTTAACATGCATAAGAGGAGAGTTCCTTAGGTAGGGTACTCAGCTAAAAGCAAAAGAAATGGTTCACTTGCTATCATAAAAAATGCTCTTTCATGAGATCCAGCTGTTCTTACTTATTGTGCTATTGCTGTGGAATTCAGTCCAGCATTAAAACATCTGCCTTAGTGCTGGAGGTGCCGAAGAAGTCAGGCAGCATACTTAAATTTACACCCTGACATTCCTGCCTCACATGAGGTTAATTCAGTGAAGTGCTCTTTTATTTGGTCTGTGTTGAAGTGGAAAGATGTGACCTGATGAGGTCTGCGTTCTTTCTTGAAGCTGCCAGTTCGTTTTCGGATGTGTTGCTGCAGAGTCTCCGTGCAGGCTGCTGACAGCATGCTCCGTGGCTTATTCCTGGCTGCTTCTCAGCCCGCAGTAAAAAGAGGAGAGTCACATCCCCCAAGTTCCCCATTCTTGGAAAGTTGTGTGCTTGTCATTTCGGAAACTTCATTCCCAGCAGTTGATCTTCTGGATGCGAGTGCTGGGGAAGGAGAAAAACAAATAAACAAATAAAACCACATATATGCCGTCTTTTGGGGCACTTTTTGGGGCAGTTCCTATCGCGCTGCTTCTGTTGGAATTAAATAAGAAGATTGTACAGAAATTGAGTCTCCATGTAATAATAACAGAGTTTCCTTAATGAAATTTGCTTCTTGGGATCAATGTGTTAAGACCCAGGTGAATCAGAAGCACCTGCTGTTTCAATAACGTAGAATGATCTGGCTGCAAGATTTGCTTCAATACTGCTGTAGCTTTTATTGCTTCACAATAAGTTGTTGGTTTGTTTTTTTCCTGGATGAAAGTTGTGAAAGTATTTCTTTCATTCCCTTGTGACTGCTTCTCTCGTTGGCTGTTGTGAAGGAAACCTTTAGGGTGTTTATTTAAGCCTTTTGAAGGTCACTTTACAAGGACATTTTCCAAGCCAGAATTCATATACGTATTTATGAATTCTTAAACATAGACATTGTATTTCTTGATAAATTACTGGTCTTTTTTAAAGATCCATATATAGTAATAGACAATTAGAGTGTTTTGTAAGGCTGTTTTTGCGAAAGAGGAGGTGAGCATCTTCAGTGGGAGATAAAGTCTCACACAGCTTAATTTAAAAACTTTTTTTATTCCATGGCTCATACTTGCTGCTTGGAAGGGTGCATAACCATTAAATCTCTAACGTCTGCTGTAGTGTCCTGCCAAAGTTTGAAAGAAAGAAAGTTTGACATCATCAGGGCAGTTGTTGTTGCCCCTTTTTTTTATAAATATCCATACTCCTTTTTATAAACGGTTCCCATGAGAAGTCATCTGTCATATACCGTGCTTGTTTGGTTGTGGGAGAAAATAAGGTACCTAGTGGGGGAAAAGTATGTTTTTAAGTACTTCTATTTTGCCAGAAGGATTTTGCCAGTATTCGTAAACTGTTCATGAAAGTGGTATTTCAAAGTAATAGCAACTCCTTATGTTTGTGCATAAGAAAGAATGGAATGACAACACCTAGCTCTCTTCGAGCTGGGAAACTGAACTGGGAAATGAAGCAGCATGCACAATATTTGCATTATGCAGTAGAAACTGTGAGTTAAAATCAACTTCACAGCAACTCTACTCATAAAACTGCTTTCTTCTTTTTTTTTTTTTTTTAAATACAGCCTCATCAACTTAGTTTTAAACAGCTCACCAGTTTGAGGTCAGGTCTCCGTTGAGCATTTCTTGTGCATGAGGGAGGCCTGGCCCCACTCCAGCCAGGGAGGGGGAGGCAGAAGCAGCCATCTTCAGCCAGGGTGTTTAACATTTATGGAAATGGCCCGTGTGGCTGCTCCCTCCCCCTTTCTCCCAGTGCCCATACTCGTCTCTGTTAGCCTTGACATCTTCGGTTTCCATAGCAATTGCAAGAAGTTGCAGCAGCGGTTTAATCCTTGGGCTCGGCTGAAACGAAACCTTGGCAGTTGCGGCCGTTTGGCCAACAAACCTACCTTGGCTCAGTTCTCTTAAACGCTTTTGAGGGCTTGCCCTGTTGGAGGATAAACTGCACTCTGGGTTGTTGGGTTTTTTCCCCATTTAACAAAAGCGTTGTTAAGTCTGTGCTACCAGCATTAACTGTATAAAGTGGTTCTGATTTTGAGAGTAGAAAGCAGGCAGTCTGTCCTCGTCTCAGTAATACTTGAGGAAACCCGAGGCAGTAGTTCAGTATAGTGAGGTGCAACCTGGTACTGTATTCCTGTGGCATAAACTTTGTTCCTGTCATTTCGGGTGATGCAAACTAGAATAAACAGTGTGATAGGCTCCATTGCTTACTGAAGTGCAGTTTTGGAAACACCTGCTGTCCTACAGTAATGTTAGTTTTGTCTAAAACTTATGTTGATGTCATTTTGTGTTTTAGAAAGTACAACAATATACATTAATAATTCAAGCTACGGACATGGAAGGAAACCCAACATATGGTCTTTCAAACACAGCAACTGCTGTCATCACTGTGACAGATGTCAATGACAATCCTCCAGAGTTCACCGCCATGACGGTAAGTACAGGGCAGGAGTAACTGAAGGATGTGCGTATTTATAACCATTCCACGCTTTCCTTGTTACATTCACAGACAGTAAATATTTATTACTTATTAAACAGCATGCTGGCAGAGGCAGGATTGAAATACGAGCAGAATATATATCCCTTAGATAACAGTACTCTGCTCAGGCCAACAGGCAAAAGCTGACAAGGGAATCAAACGATCAGTTTTCTGGGTGGCCTGAGGTAAACTTTGTTAGATAAATCATCAGAGCTCCAGTGGAGAGACACAGGCTCCCTAATGTTGATGAGCGTTGAGTATGGCGTGGCTCTGGCATGTTTTTGCAGATGAGGTAAAAGGTTTGGGTTTTTTGTTTTTTTTTTTTTTTATATTTTTTTTTGCAGTTCTATGGGGAAGTACCGGAGAACAGGGTGGATGTGATCGTAGCGAATCTGACGGTCACGGATAAAGATCAGCCCCACACGCCTGCGTGGAATGCGATGTACCGAATGACCGGAGGAGATCCAACAGGTCGATTTACCATCCTGACCGACCCCAATAGCAACGACGGGCTGGTGACTGTTGTGAAGGTAAGAGGCACTTGCGCTTCAGAGAATTGTGCAGAGATGGAAGAAGTGGGAGAACACTGAGGAGGAAAAAGAGGAACTCCTGGAGCGTTTCCTTGCCTTAACACTATAGGTAGTATTCCAGCTGATAGGTTTTAAAAATCAGGCTAGGTTGTTAAAAAATTGAGATTTTTGAAGCATAGTTTGTGAAAAAGCATTTGCTTAGTATTTGTTGCTGGCATAAAGAAGCAACGTTCTACCTCCTGGCCTCCATTAGCAGTCACACTTGTTCTCTATGGGCTTTATGTCAACATGTTCCCATTAAGAACAGATACAGGCAGTCAAGGCACAATCAGTGAGGAAAATGTGATAGGTGGGAGGCTACTTCTACAAGAGACTTTTAGAGATTGGCTATTTATAAAACCTCACTTAAATACCTTTTATGGAATAACCTGGCTGTCTTCATTCTCTAGCCAACACAGCTCTGTGTTGAGGGGTGACTTATTTCAAGTGATAATAACAATGTGATTCTATAATTAAACCTGCCAGGAAGTAGCTACCTTTCCTCACGGCCTTCTGATAAGTGTCTCATCTGTGATTTGGCCTGTTCTGCTTTTGGGTGATCTACTTACGAAGTCAAGTGTGAGATGCCAGTGTTCTCTTTTGGAAATTAATACATTAACTCCCCCACCGCTCCCCGCCCCACACATTGGTTTGGGTTTTTTTAATCTTCTCAGTATCTAGGTGAGAAAAAGATAGAATTTTTGTACAGCTATAGTGGTAATTCACACCAGGGGTTTTTTAAGAACCTGTCTCTGTTTTATAACTGCACTTCTGCAGAGGTACCAATTGTTATATTGCAGTCTTTCAGCAAGAATTCTATGAGTGTCTGCTTTGTAATTGTGCACATAAGCATCTTTTTCACATCTAGGAATGATACCAAACTAGAAATATCTGGAAAAGTTAGTTTTTAAAAATGCACAGATTAAACTAAAGTATTAAAAAGAGAATCAAGCACAAGATTCCAGATCTCTAATTGGTTTGATAGAGCTTTGCTCACTTTGAAATTTACTTTTTAAAAACTCTATCCCCTCCTCTGACAGAGTATCTTAGTGCTTTGCAATATCCACTCATGTTTAACAACAGAGTAGCAGCATGTGGGAGTCTCACTGGAAAAGGAACTTTTTCCTACAAATGCAGGGGAAGGATGGGTCTGTTCAGAACGGGCCAGCTGTGCTGTCTGAAACCAGCGTCTCTTACACAGCGTAGGAAAATCCACCCGAGGTGGTAAATGGCAGCTTTGCTGCCTGGCCAGCAGTGTTCCTTTAAGCACCCAGACATGGGAAGAGTTGGAAACCTGCCTACAGCGCACTGCCTGGCAGTGCAATGAGTTGATCTGCCAACCTGTAATGAAGATTGTACTGTCTCTTGTCAGTGATGGCATACTGTCACATGCCAACTACCCCTGTAAGGTACTGAGCTCCTTCAAGTCTAGAGTCAGTGCAAGTAGTACAGTACCTCGTACAAAGATGTCTTGGGGAATGTCTCACCCATGTGGAACGTGACAGAGGAACTCTAGCCTCAAGCTGGTTTTACTTCTCTTTAAATTGAACTTGTGGCTCAGTGAGGAAGTCCTCGAACTGAAGGTTGTCTGGACCATGAAGATGGGAACTGTAGGCATACCTGAAGTGGGGTTTAACTGTGATTACAAAGAGTCTTTTAATAAACCATTAAGGTCATGGAAATCTCTGATCTGTGGGGCTAAGTATGGTCCTGATCTTGTTTGAAGGAAACCTTCGTCCTCATAGGAGTGAGAGGCAGTTACATTCAGCTCCCCGAGAGAGCTCCTCAGGAGGCACATCTGCTCATGTTGAGCGCCTGGCACAAAGCTGGGAGTTTCTACATCACTTTCTGATGAAGCTGTTTATTTCCTCAGTTACTGCTAATGGCAGTATCAGAGTAAATTAAATCCAGTGACAAGGTTTTCTAGATGCTCTGACATAAGAACTGCTGCTGCTAAGCAAAACTCCAACCTGTTCTCATGTTGAGGTGTTATGTTGTATTCTCTTCAGGCTCCGTGCTCATTGCTGAGAAAAGCCATACAAGTAGTGTTTAAAAATGTGTATTAAAGTAAAAATGCTATTGTGTCCCATTGCTATTGTGAGTAAATGTTAACACTTCCTGATCTTCACTTTTTTCAGCCTATTGACTTCGAGACCAACAGGATGTTCGTACTCACTGTAGCTGCAGAAAATCAAGTGCCTTTGGCTAAGGGGATTCAGCATCCTCCTCAGTCAACAGCAACAGTCTCCATTACGGTCATTGATGTGAATGAGAGCCCATATTTTGTTCCAAACCCTAAGCTTGTACGTCAAGAAGAAGGGCTGCTTGCTGGCAGCATATTGACAACTTTCACTGCCCAGGACCCGGATCGTTACATGCAGCAAACCTCTCTAAGGTCTGTATAAATGTTTCGCAGTTATTTAACAATTGGAATGCACGATCTGTGTTAGTTAGAGACTGGGTGGGAAGCAAAGAGACTGCTTATGGAATAACTACATTTACCATAGCTGACAGCTATACCAGTACTTCCTGTAGCTTTTGTGCAGTGCTCTAAAGGAATTTTTTGGCTGTGACCAAGAAAGTGACCTGACCAGATCTGTAAACTGGGTTGTCTTCTGATGCTAAGTCCCATGTTTCAGCAAGATAGAGTGAAGCTATTGGCCTGTGTCAAAGTGTATGTGGCATCCCTAACAAATTCAGTCAGAGCAGACACAAGCTTGTCTGAACTAAGATCATCTGCAATTTAAAATAACCAGTAATTTTGATACGTCACCAAAACCATGTCAGATCACTGACCAAATCTTAAGGATTTTCTTCTCATTTGTTATCCAGCAATACAAAGAGCTATAATTGTGCATCTGTGAACTCTTGTACTGGTGTCTATGATCATAATTTGCCTAATGTCTAAAACTGTGCTTGGTAAGGAAAGTGAAGAGGATAAAACATGGAAATCTTAAAGCATGCTTTCACACTGACTCACAGGGCTAAGGCACAGCGACTACCCTTGGGCCAGAACTCAGGTTCCTAGCTGAGCAGACTAAGCAATTTCTAGCTCCTGTAGAGGAAACTCCAGAACTTACTTTCTGTCTTTCCTTCCAAAATGAAGGTTCTTAAATTCTTACTGTCTCTGACTTTTGGTTGGCTGTTGCTGATACTTAGCCTGTTTCTAGATATAACCATTGTAGACACAATAACATGAGGACTTCAGGATGTAGGCATTTTTAATAACCTAGAGTAGCTTGCACTTGATTACTGTCAAAGGGCAAGTTTACCAGATAGAAAGATAGTTATGAAAGACACACCTCTTTCAAACTAAGATGAGAAGCATGTGGTAAAACCAGGGCCCCTGAAAATTTTAGTGATATTGGAAGCACTAGTGTTATGCCAGCTAGTGCTTTAACACTCTATGTATTGTTAGCTCTCTCCTGCTCTCAGTGCCCTGATAAGGTGAAAATACGAACAGTTCTGTAGGTATAGAACAAGCAAGAGGGATGGATCCATAATGTAATATTTTAATTGAATCTGAATACAATAGTTATATAGTTTATTGTAATTGCATGATTTGCTCCAGTTACATGATAAATACCATACTGGGGCACCTAAAACAATCTAAATTTTTTCAAGTGCATTTTTAAGATTCGTTAGCAACAAGCCTTAATAAATGGCATTTTGTGCAGTAATCTCTCCAAATTCCACAGTTGTATTCAGAATACAAGTTAAAAGGCCAATATTGTCTTTGTTGTCAGTATTTATGTTGGCAGATAAATAACAAGTTTTTTGCAATTAACTACACAGGTACTCAAAGCTTTCAGATCCTGCAAACTGGCTGAAAATTGACCCTGTTAGTGGACAAATAACTACTACAGCTGTTCTGGACAGAGAATCAATATATGTGCAAAACAATATGTATAATGCAACGTTTCTTGCTTCTGATAATGGTATGTATCAACAGTGTGTTTGTTTACAAAAAGCTTTCTTCTGTGTGGTTGAATGGCATTCGATTTTACCAGGGCAGAAAACAAGATCTACTTCAAATATATCCAGCTGGAATTCTGTATTAGTATCAGACTTTGTGTATTTCGCAGGTTCTTGGGAAATGGGCTGAAAAATAGTCCTCAAGTTTGGAGAAAGGCAGTGGCCTAGTTACGTTACTTAATTTTGCAGAAAACTAAAGAAGCCTGCGGAGGTGTGCAGTAGGCTGAGTGA
Source organism: Hypotaenidia okinawae (assembly GCA_027925045.1). Classification (NCBI taxonomy): domain Eukaryota; kingdom Metazoa; phylum Chordata; class Aves; order Gruiformes; family Rallidae; genus Hypotaenidia; species Hypotaenidia okinawae. The sequence goes on along the minus strand of BSDF01000002.1, from coordinate 115,823,968 downwards.
ATGCACAGCACGAGTGGACTTTATGGGGAGTAACACACTGGGAGAGGGATATTGTGTTTTTCCACATTCTGGCTACATCAATGCAGAGGGAAAAGCGGTTTTGTTGTTGCTGTTGTCAGCTTAATAATGAAGGTCTTTGCTCAGAAATTAGTCCTTAGATTTTGGCTGGAGTGCTGTCCTGCTCTTCACTGATAACCCAGAAGATGTGCAGGTGTAGTTAGGAACATTCTCAGATTAGGGGGAAGATGGAAACACCTTGGCTGTTCACCTTGGAGAGAACAAAAATGGTAAAATTCGGTGACCTAATACAGTATAACAAAGCTAGATCAGCTATTTCTATCCTTTTGGCTCTGTTCTGAAGAACAAAATTAAATGGAACTGGAAGATTATGGGAGGGAGCAGAATGAGAACCAGTGCTAATTACACTGAGAAATTCAGTGCCACATGTTCACTTAAATGTGTGACTTTATCAAGGTTTATGGAAGCATCACACATTCAAAATGGATACCAAGAGTGTCTAGAAGTAGCATGGTGAAAGTCAGTATTACACAGACTTTGAATAGCACAGTTGTGGTACAGGATGGTAGTAATTCTTCAGAGGATAAACTATCCAAATCTTGCACCTTTTTCTCTGAAACATTTGTTGTGGACTGTCTCTGGGGAGGAGCTGGCTTATCTGCTCAATAAAGTAGCTAAGTTCCTGATCTATGGATCTGCAGTTATTTGATGAATTTTTCTGAGTATTGCAGTTTTTATGGGGACAGAGTACATAAGAATTTGTGTGGTAGCAGGAGCTGTGAAAGCATCAGATTGGCTTTGTGAAGGTGGACTCCTAAAACAGGTGAATGTGTGTCCATGGTTCTCAAAGGTGTTGTTATATCTTCATTTAAGTAACTTCCCAATTGGAAACAGGCTCAATAACATTTTCTTTCTTTTAAGGAATCCCCCCAATGAGTGGAACTGGCACGCTTCAGATACACCTGCTGGACATCAATGATAATGCCCCCCAAGTGAATCCAAAAGAAGCCACGACTTGTGAAACACTGCAGCCTAACGCTATTAACATCACTGCTGTTGACCCTGACATAGATCCAAATGCAGGCCCATTTGCCTTTGAGCTGCCTGACATGCCTGCTAGTATAAAGAGGAATTGGACCATTGTTCGAATTAGTGGTAATTAACATTATAGAAATCCTAAACATTTTAAAGAAACTGTTGCATATGCTTTTGTGTACCTTACTTTGCAATGTACATGAGTTTGGTTAATATGAATAGGAAAGCACCTTAAAGTAAGTTCCCCAAAGAACAAGAAATTTTCAGAAAGATGTTCACAGTAATAAAGAAGTTTGTTATCCTGAGTGTCATGTAGTGGGTAGAACAGCAAGATAATGCAGACCTCAAAGATGAGTCATTTTTCCCAATACTATTTTAAACCCACACAAGCAGTTCATTAGTTTTAACAAGTGCTTTATTTTCACACACAGGTGATCATGCCCAGCTGTCCTTAAGGATCAGGTTCCTAGAGGCTGGCATCTACGATGTGCCCATAGTAATTACAGATTCTGGAAATCCACATGCATCTAGCACTTCAGTGCTGAAAGTGAAAGTTTGCCAGTGTGACATAAATGGAGACTGCACAGATGTTGACAGGATCGTTGGCGCAGGGCTGGGCACTGGTGCCATCATTGCAATTCTGCTTTGTATCATCATTTTGCTCAGTGAGTAGATACATTTCTTAATCTTTGTCTTTATTCTTGTTGTGCAAGTACCATCTTAGGTTTCAGTCCCATGTCCTTATACAGAGGTAAGGGAGTGACTAAAGACTCAACTGCAAGAATTGTTGCTGCTTAGTTTAGTGTATTGGACAAGTAACGAAAACTTCCCAATGGTAAAGGACTAGGAGTCTGTACGATCATAACTAGCACTTGCATGGCAGTCAGGCTCCACAGTGGGTTTCGGAAAGAGGTTTTCCATCTGTGCCCGTGGGCACTTGCTGTGTTATATTTAGTGACCAGGTTGAAGATGTGATTGGCTGCCAGACATCTAGTCTCTCTCCTGCTGCTGGTACTGTGTGGTTTGCCGCTACACCCAGTGGGTAACAGTGCCTTTAAGGAGCACTCTGGTGTTACTACTATTGTGCTTCAGATTAATGTAAGTAGGCTGTTTGATGATTTTGGAAAGTAATACATCACAGCCCTTCATATAAGGCCCGACAAGCAGGCAGCCATGCAGGAACAGAGATGTGTGTGTGTGTTTAAGTACTACATAAAGCTGTGCTAGTATTTCATTTTTGTGTCAAGTGCATTCAGTAAGGGAAATGACTAAGCATCATGACTAAGTGTCTGTCCACTATAGTAAATTAGATGCTAGTTCCTACACATTATGGTTAACTGATTTCTGATTGTGGTGGAACACAAGGAAGGGATTAACCTGTTCAGAGTGTACCGCTGCACCACTGCAGCATGTGCAGAACTATGGAAAGGAGTCATTTAAAAAAAAAAATACATGAAGTATTTGAGCTCCATGGCTCCACACAAGCACAGTACAATGATTATCCTGATAGAAAATACTCTGAAAATGTTAGGTATTAACTTAACAGAGCCTTAATGAAATCATCAAATCCTTTCAAATATTCCTCGTATATTGATGTTCTAGATACACTGAAAGATGTCCGTGAAGGTGGTTGTAATTAGAAACATGCCTGTTGTATTAGAAATTTGGTCACATTTATTCTATTTCTCATTAGGTTTTCTTTTACAAATGGTACAACATGAAATTACTGAGTTTAAAGATTAAAAGTATATAGGTCTAGATGTCACTGTGTTTTCCTCATCTTGATTCCTCTTCCTTCTAAGCATAAGCTTATACAACAAAATGGTGTGTTCTTGTGGACTGTTGAGCCATATGCCAAAGCGCTCTAAGCTTAGTATATGCAAACATCAAAACTACTTCAACTATATGAATTGCTATATATTCTTGGGACATAGCAGAAAATACAGAAATAATAGAATCTTGTAGAATTCTTGCCACTACTGGAGAGATTCCTTTCTGAATCCAGTGGTTTATGAAGTTTGGTCTTTTTTTTCGTGACAAGTTTATTTTGCAGATGTGGAATGGCTTTGTGACTTCTGACCTTGAGTATGTGATAAATTTCTAAATGAAATTGCTTGTAGTAGACTGAGTTTAAGCTGCATTCTTTAAATTTTGTTGTTACTTAAAGAAACCAGCACCTCATCCAAAACAGTCAAAGGAACTCTTGGGGTTTTTTTAATTTTTTTAAAAAGTCTTGATGTTAAATTTGTACAATTTTCCATGGGTGTACTTCTGAATCAACATGTGGTTTTGTTTCTTCCCTTTTTGCCATGTAGTTTTAGTTTTAATGTTCGTGGTTTGGATGAAACGTCGTGATAAAGAACGTCAGGCAAAGCAGCTTTTGATTGATCCAGAAGATGATGTGAGGGACAACATTCTGAAATATGATGAAGAAGGTGGTGGAGAAGAAGATCAGGTGAGGAATGAATAATGGTTTTTACATACAGATTTGTACTTTGCACTTTATCTGTTTTGTTTCCACTGACACATTATGATAGGTAGTAATTTTTGTATTAAATACTGAAGGCAGTAAGTAATGTTTTAAGAATGCGTCATTGTTTTCTTGTGGTGGTTTTTTTTGCTGTTCCAGGAATAGCAATCGCTTGCCTTCTGGATGAGATGTGTAAAACAAGTATGTTGTCCACTTACAGTCACAGCATTCTGACCAAATTCCAACTATGAAAATTAACATCCACTCTCGTTGCAGTTCTGTAAACATTCTTCACTCCTTGTCTGAGTTCCTGTTGTACAGAATCACCAGTGCAGAGTGCCTAAGATAGTCTATTCCAAATATGACCCTTTTCTAGTGGTGGGTGAATGCCTTTCTAGATGTAATGTTGGCTATTGACAGATCAGCCACTACTGGGATTTCAGCTTGGAAAGTATTTATGTTTCAAGTAGCTGTCAGGGCACATCTGTGTTTATTCAAATACCTTTCCGGGCAGGTGCCATATGCATTTACTCTCGTGTCACCTCTGGTTGAACCACTGCTGATATGTTAGAGGACTAGGAGTGATGTGTATATAAGCTAAGAATAGCTTCTTTCTCTCTCTCTCTCTCTCTCTCTCTCCAAGTTAGTGAACTTCCAAGCAGTGTGATGTACTTCCTTCAGAGGAGGTTTATTAAGTGCTTTATGAACATGACAAACAGTAAACAGATGCACATCATTAGTGGTAGAAGTAAGTGTAATAATTACAAAGGGAACAGCACATACAATAAAGCCTAAGAAATTTTTCAGTAAAAGCCTTGAAAAACTAAGTGTCGTTCTTCCACACATCCCTAGTCACAGTTATCCAGCACTCAAGTTATCTGAAAAGTGTCTCCCTTCCCTGGTACAGACGTTTATAGCTTCACTCTGCTCATTTATTTGTTTATCTGAAATTTGTGTTCCCCTTAGTAATTTCCATGCTTCCTGCATTTCCCCAAGTACTGTTCCTACTTCCTGGCTTTTCTGTCTAACTTCCTTTTTAAGCAATTTGCAAAGGAAACTTTCAGTGTATGTAGTTTGGTAAAATTGCTTATGTTACTAAATGAATGAAAGGCTGTGCTTGGAGGCTGTGTGTGTTCCAGCTGTTTGTACATAGAGACCGTACAAGAGTTGCATACAGCTTGTGCAGCTGTTACTGTGCCAAAGAGTTACAGGCTTTAAAAAAAAAACCCCAAAAATCAAGAAGTATCAGTCCTGTGCCTGTGAGAACTAATTTTCCAGTTCATGTATCCAGAGGTCTTGTTCACCCACAGTTCTCTGGAGGATCTCCTCGGCAATTTTCACGTTGATTTGGTTTTTAATTACTGTCCACACAGCCCTTCGAGCAGAGTTGGTAAGATTCTCAGAGTAGAGACTGTTCATTGGGAAATTGTAGGTGATGCTATAGAGTGGTGTTGGGAGAGGTTGTGCTGCAGATCAGAAACTTAAAACGGTGGTGTAACAGCATACAATGAGAGTAAAATACTTAATAGTTTAGAAATAGTGCTGAAGTCTCTCCTCTGTCCCTCTTGTACTGTGCTCCTCTCCAGCCTTTGAGAGGCGCAGTGAGGGTACTGCGGCAGGAGGTAACATTGTGTGAGTGCCGCAGAGATTAGCAGGGTGTAAACCACCCGTAAATGCAGCCTTTCACGGGCAGTGAATGAGGGCAGTGCTCGTAGTGAAAGGGAAAACTCTCAATGGGTGGAGTAGCAGTAGAGTAGCAAGAAATGTGAAATTAGCATCGTTTCCTCTGGGAGAGAGCAGAACCAGCACCTAGACACAGAGAGGTTTGAGGGCTTTATAAAAAAAATGAATGATTTTTAGCCACAAAATCCCCTCTTCCTTTCTTGAGATAAATTTTAAGGTCACTGTTGTAAATTAATTATCTTAGCTGCCAGCCACATGGTTCAGGTACACTGGTCCCTTTCCTGATCTGTTGAGCAGTAGACCATAGTGTCTTGAAGGTCTAAAAACTCTTCAGGCACTCCAAGCATAACAAACATTGCAGGAAAAGAAAATAAAAGGTAATACAAAGTATAACAAGCTCTTACGACTAACCCCTTCTGTAGCAAGAGTTTTAGACCCTTGTGTAGACAAAAGGGGGTCAGTTCTCCCACAGCTCCTAAGTTAGGAAATTGTTCCTATCCAGATTGGCTGAAGAGAGCACAAACTTTTCACGTAGACATTTCATTTTCTGTCTGCAGTGGGTGATGGAAATAAGTTCTGTCTTGCTTCTCAGGGAAATTATTTTACTTTATTTTGATACAATGTTTTATAAGATCTAATTTCCACCTGTGCTTAACTAGATGATAATAGTTCTGAGGTTCGTTTGTGCTCCCCCTCACCTCCTGTGCCCAGGGGAAAGAGGAAGGATTATATTTGGTTGGGTTTTATTTGATTTTGCACACATTTTATGTGAGATTTAAGAACGTGGAATGCTAAGCTTTTGAAATGCCCCAGCAAGTTCCCTACAAGTAGTAATCTCATTTTTGCAAACCATGGCTTAGCAAAATACTGCACAAGCAAAGCTGTGTGCAGAACATGGTGAGCAGAAGGCATTGGCCATAAAGATCTTCCACATTTTTGTCAAAGTAAGCGTTAAAGTGTCAAAGTTTTCTAAAAAAGCATGAGACTGCCATCAAAAATCTATTTTCAGAATGAGGCCTCGTAGGGTAGAACTGCCACTGTTCTATTAAAATCAAGAAAAATTATTTCATGTCAACCTTGCATCCACAAGTCATCAGCAAATGACAGATGAAAATGCTCTAGGTCAATATTAACTTTTATGGCACACTCTCCCCAAAACTATCAGGATTGATTGAATAAGCAGCTTCAGTAGAAGGCAATGCACAAGGTGACTGAAATGCAGAGCCATCCAACCCAGGATGTAGCGAAACAGAAAGAGAATGCTCAGTTTCATGTGAATTTCAGTGAAAACAGTATTTTTAAAGCTTTAGATTTTTCATTATCTATCCCTTTTTTTTAATTGCTTTTATTTATAGCAGGCAATTAAGGTGATTTTAAAATCACTTGCTTTTCTAAATGAATACTTGAAGGTTTACCCTGTGTGGCCTCACATTTTTCTTGTTTATCCCAGACGTTTAGGTGACTTGAAGATATGGCTGGTAGAGGTTGAAGATAAGTTACAGAACTTAGGTCTCTCTGCACCCTGAACCAAACTACTTTTAGACTTGTGGTTGTGCCCCTGAAGTAATTTATTTATTTCAGTGGGTTTATTTATTTGGAAGCTATGTGGTTGGGTTGCCTAGCTGTCATGGCAGACCTACAAACTCCTAAAGCATTCTCAGTGTGTTCTTTTCAAACTCCATGCATGCATGCTATCAGAGTAATGTCTCCCACAACAACTGATGAGTTCCAAATTCCAGCTAGTTCCTCTGAGTCATAGCAACTGTCCACAACAAGGTGGAATTCCTGCACTGTTTTCTTTGGGTTTCTTTTTTTTTTCTTTCCTTGCTAGCATTTCTAAGAAATTACGAGAAGTTTGTCATAAAAGAGCAGTTTACTCCATCACGAAGGTCTCCTGTTAATCCCGTCTGAAGCCATCTTGGCCTGCTTTGTTCACTCCAACAGACTGAAGGCTTGTAAAATAAATGGAGGTTCTTGAATGATTCATAGTCTTCTTCTAGCCTGGCATGATGTACACAGGGGTGTGTGATCTCCACAGCAGTTGAGAAAAATGCTTTTAATTTCCCAAGCCAGAAAATCTCTTGAACTGTGGGTTGTAACTGAAGTCAGCCTGCTCCCCCTGAAGTGCATTGTGTCAACGCCAGGAAAGTTGTGGACTTTTTTCACCTAGACTTCCATTTCTCAGAAATGCAGGCTGAAAACCTGGCTCTAAATGCTGTACAGCACTAGGCAGAAACGTTCTTTTCTGGTATCTGGAAAGATCACCATACCAGCAGAAATTGGGGATAAGGAAGGAAGGAAAGGCAGAAGTATTCCACATAGAAATTCTGTGATTCTTCTCAGGATTTTGTTCAGTTTTTTCTAGGTTTAACAATTTCACCACCTAACTTAGAGGAGTTGGGCTATGAGAGGCTTTGAGTCAGCATCATGGTGCCACAGAGTCAGTGGGACTAGTTTGGTTTGAGGATGGGGAAGGTGTGGTGGGATTTTTTTGTTTTGTTTTCGATTAGGGTTTTTGTTGTTGTTGTTTGCTTTGGGTATTTTAACTCAATCTGAATATTTAACCCAGAAATTGGGAGGGAAGGGGATGGGACCCAACAGTTTGCTATATTCTGGAATAGATGTTCCTAGTTTAAGTAGAAATTTTGAAGCTGGTAGTGACTGTTGATTAATAATGGGCTGCATGATCTAGATCTTGTAGTTCTTTAGCAAACAGGAGGTGTGAGATACAAATAACAAATATTCCCCCCGAACATGATGTGCTTTTAAGATGTAAGACTATTGTCAGTTCTAAATACCAAAACCTCATGTTGCCTGAGTGTTAAAGCACTTAGCACATGTCTGCAGCATAGTTTCATGCACGTAGAAGATCACAACCCATAAGCATCACTAATTCCTTTTCATCACATTTCTCAGCCCATTCGTGTGATTTACATCAAGGCAGTTGGGTGCTCAACTGGGATACGTGCAGCATATGTCAGCCTGATAACTGTGATACATTTTTTCCATTTAATTGCTTTTGTATACATCTCATTGCACAAGATGATCCTCTCATGTCCTCAGAGTGCATTTCTATATAGTGTTTCCTGAATTCTAGTGGTTTTTATCTTCCTCAGGCGGGTGGTCCAGTTGAAGCAAGTTGCCCAAGCAACTGTATGCTTTGAAAGAACGTGCAGATCAGCTGTTTTGAACCTGTATTTTATAATTTGCCCTCAAACTTCCTCAGCACAAGAGTTTCCAATGCAGTGATTTTACTATTATTCAAAGTATTATTCTTTGTAAGGATTCTACTTGTTCTTTCCTACATTGCCTTTTCTTACAAGTATATTCAGACACTAGGCAATAGCTTGCTTTTTATCATTTGTTACTACATATTTATATAAAGAAAGAAAACAGTAACATTTATTTTAAAGGGGATAGCATTAAAACCAAGACCATAATGGTTTATTTTTATATGTTTAGGATATAGCGTTCTAAACAGAAATTGCTCCTTTATAGAAAGAGTAGCTTTGTTCCAGCATGTGTATGTCATTGATAAAAACTAATTGAGAAATCCTTTGGATTTTGGGTTTTCTTACTGTCATAACTTTCTGTATGACTACATCTTAACCTTACATTAGTCTTGTATGCAAGATCTTGTCATAACCTCTATTCTAAATATGACAATGGTCCTTGCCTACTGGATGAACTTTATATATCCATCTGATTGTATTTTCACCAGCCTGAGTGTTAACTTGGATCATTTACTCTCACTTTCTAACCTTTATTTTGCATTGCATTAAGATTGGAACACATTTTAGGTTTAGCAATCATTAATCATAATGAAATAACTGTTGCTAAGATAGCCCTTGGAATATACAGTATTATAATTGGAAGGTAATTATCTTGGGGATTGTTTGCTTACTAAGACATTACCTTCTTTTCCTTATTTTTTTTTGAATGAGTGACTCATGAAGTACTACTGGGGAGGAATTACTGTCATTCCTTGGTGAATCTTTATCTCATAATTTGAAAAGTAATGTTTCCATAATTCCGTTACAGAATTGGTTTGTGTCTTATTTTATCCTGTCTAGAACCTCTGCCTGTTACTGTGTTTTATCCGCAGCTGGAGTTTAACTTTCACCTTTTTTATTACTAAAAAAGCTAAGCTAATTTCCTGGTTATTTTAAAAATTTTTAACTTGTAATACTCCAGATGCATCTATAATAAAAACAAATGGGAAAAGCAGTATGGCAGAAAGTAATGGAAAAGTGAGTGGCAAATAAAGAACAAGCATTTTAACTAGCCTCCCACCTGCAGCCTACATCTAGTCAGTCCTTAGTGCTTTGCTTTTTTTGGAGTCCCATTATTTCAGCAGATGTATGATTTAGGGGGGTTGGAGCATTTTGCAAAATTCAGGCAATATTTTGTGTGCAAATTTCTCACACAAATTTTTCTCACAATTTTTTAGGGAGATGTTTAGGGGGTAGAATGGTAAGATGGAGCAGAATTGGTTTTCACTTCCTTTTTATTTCTTTTTAAAAGACCTTGGCAGATGGCAAGACTCAGTTGAATAAAGTATTTCTTCCCTTGCTTCAGCATCCTGTTTCTCTATTGGACTAGACAGTCCACAAAGGCAAAGCAGACCATGTGTTTTGTCCATGGGTATTCCTAGCCATTGTTTGCTCTGTTCTCTTAAGCCAACATTAGAATTGGGTTTACAGGAAGGCACCACCCTGGAAAAAAGGTGGTTGAAATGCAGTCTTCTGCCAGCGTTGCTTTACATGCACGTAGGCCCTTGCAGCTAATTTTGTAGAGTGAATGACACTTAGAGCTCTCACCGTCAAATTAAGTGATCTGGTGATAACTAAGTTGATTATTTTTTGCACGGGGATGGATGTGAACTTACATATTTCTTTGCAAAGTCTGCATCACTTCAGCAATGAGAAACAGGTGCAGTGTTGTTGTTAAATCAGTCCAGTGCCCAGGTGTGTGTTCATACCTGGCCAAAGCTTTGGTTGTAAGCAAGGCAAAAAACCAAGTAGAGAGACTGCACTTCCAATTCCTATGTAGATGTTCTTAAAGATGGGCTTTTTGGGGTTTTGGACTCTTCCACCTACACATGTGGTAAGGATAATTTGTAGGGCTTGACTACCTGGTTTTGACAGATCACTGTCTCACTGGGATCTCATGTTTGAGGCATGGTAGCTAGTAATGGTGTATTTCTTTGCTTAAAGCTGTCTAGAACTAAGTAAATAGCTAATAAGCTCAGTGTTTGTAATCAGTTCAGACAGGAGGGCATTGGTGGGATTTTGCAGAGTGTATTTAAGATTAATTTCACAAGATGCAACTTTTGATAAAATGCCCCTGTGGTACATCATAACTTCATTTTCTTTCTTAAAACTAAATCAAAACCAGAAGTTTTTCTGCTTCGATAGAGATTGTCAGGGTTTTTTTCAGCAAGAGCAAGTAGTGATGAGAGATGCTAACCAAAGAGACAGAAGTGCTCGTGGTTACTTCAGGAGAGTTATATTGATAAAGCATTAATGTTGTCATCTCTTTAACCACCAGTTACCTAAATGGTAGTTGTATTGTCTCATCCAGTGATATCATTCCCTTTATAAATGAGGGGAAAGACAGGGAAGCATTTGACTTGATTCACTTAGATCCCGGTCATGCAATGGGAGGTTTCTTCTTTCCCTGTTGACTTGGACAATCAGAGTAGTTTAAATTTCTGGTTTCTAAGGGCCTGAGGTTTTGCTAAATTCAAATAGGAGCAAACTAATATGTTTCAGCAACTTTGCAGTAGAGGAAAAACTAATGCTAGATTCGCCCTTCCATTAACACTCTAACCTTGTCCAGAAATTTGAGTAGAAAAACTCAAACACTCTTGTTTGGATTTCCCAAACCCAAACTGAAGAAAGGGAAAGAGGTATTTGTTCTTAAATTGCTGGAATTAGAGCTAAACAGCATAAGTAAGTAAATAAATACCTCTGACAAAAATTGGATGAATTGGATGCTCACAACTTTTGTTCAAGTATGTTTCCAGTGAAGAGCCTGGTCTTGTTCCTCATTGATCCCTCAGCAGATAGTAATTGTGAACAGGCTGTATGGGAAAAGACGGGAGCAGAGTCCAAACATTATTGACTTGTGCTCCTGAAATTAAGAGTAAAAATAACGACCCAGAATGTTGCTCCATGCTGACTGCCCCAGCTTACCCAGCATGTCTTGTTCTGTCTGCAGTGTGCTACAGTCTTCCATTCAGCTGTCACTTCTGCAGTTAACTATCTTAACAAACTCTGCTTGAGAGTAACCTTGAAGTCTTTCCAGGATCTTTAGGTAATATATGAAAAATTTTCCCCACTTTTCTAGCTGTGAAAGTAGCATTGAGCGGAGGCAATTTCAGCAGCCCTAAACAGCTTACAACCTGGCTATTTCAAACATTTTTCCATCTTTACTTTGCAGTAATTGAGTGGAGTTAACTTCAGACAGAATGCTGTAACAGCTGGAGTCATTGCATGATGCCGTGCTTGGACGGCACTAAGCCAGTTTGAGGAGATGGTGGGATGAATTGCCATATCCGACTGATGATGTACAGTTAATATTGATTTTAATGATACAAGAGATTTGAGTCTGTGCTGATAAGCACAATGGATCTTCTCTTCCTGTCCTGACACTAATACACCTGCAAAATAGTTTTCCTTCAATAGAAGGCTAGATGGCACTGCCATAAATTGCCCTAGACAGAAAACCAAAGTGGGAGTCCACGTAAGGACACTACACTGTTTTTATCTTTATACAACTGAAATGACCAGAGAGGCTCTTCTTGTTTCAGTACATTGTCATTTAACTGGACCTCTTTTAATTTCTCCATAACTAAATGCTTAGTACAAAACTCCCAGTATTTTTCATTTCTCCTTGTTGTTTTCCACTTTATCTTTTGAGTGGGTATGAAAAGCACTCTTGTGTTAGATGTTTATAAATTCTGAAGAAGTACATTCTTCTCTGTTTAATAGGATTTCCTGATACATGTCTCTAAACTATTTTGATTTATTTTACGCAATAAAAAGGGAAATGATAAAAAGTTCTGTTCTGTTTACTTCTCTCCAATTCATACTGCTTCACCGAGATCACTTATTATTCTGTTTGGTACATGAAGAACCAGAGGATAGAAGTTACAGCTCTGCCCCAAGGAACTTGTAATCTAATTAAAGCATATGAAACTGCATTCTCAGATCTCAGCGGAGCTGTTCCACCTTTTTTGACTATATATCTGTGTGCAGTCAGCTGAGGACCTGTGTAACAAATTAGAAGGTGTAGTGGATATGATAGTTACAATTCTCCCAACAAACTACTTTCACTGCGGTCAACAGAGCTCTGGTCCTGTCAGAAGTCTGGTTTTGGGGTTACAGGAGGTTCATACTCTCAAAAAGGACCCACATCCTGTGAGGTGACAGCAGAACAAAGCGCTTGCATTCCTTCCTTTAGGAGCCAGTTCGGAGCCAATGAAAACGTAACTGTATGCCCAGGCAGCTTCCAGAAATTTGAGATCATAAATAAGATTCTTACCAGAGCAACACTACTAAAACATAGAGACTGACGATAAAGGAGCTTATTTAGCTATCTATTAGCTACATGTAATCTATCTATCTATCAACTATTTTGATTGCTTGTCGGGCAGGGCATCTGGCATACAGCAGAATTGGCATGAGCCCCAGTCTGTTGGTAGTTCATGAATGACTTTAGTTTAAGCCTTTAGAGCTTCTCTGTTCTGCATTTTTACCAGTGCCTTGTGGAAAGGCATCCTAGAGCATAAATACCTTCTAGGCATGACAACAGTGAGGTGAATGACAATGCTGCTATGCATCACACTGTGCAAATAGTATTCAGGCATATCTATCTTAAATGCATAAACATTCATCTAATTAAAATTTTTATATACATACATACCGCTTATTGGAATTCATAGTGCTATGCTAGCTTCATCAGTCGCCAGAGTCTGCAGCACCAAGTACTTAATGAACAGATCCACAAGTAATCTTTAGAAAGTGCTTAGAATTAAGGCCAAATCTGAGAAGCTTTGTACTACTTATGACATTTTTCCCCTTTGGCTTTCATATTATAGAAGCCACATGAAATCAGCAAGGAGTCTTAAATTCATTCTTTGAAGGTATTATAAAACACTGCAGAGGAGTGTGCTTGCATGTTTCTCAGAATGAGAATGTTTGGCATTTATTTGCTTAGAAAAATAAGAGTCGGATTTGGCATCTTTGCTCTATGCAGTAAATCAGTATTACTAAGCAAAGTGTTTAGTCTCTTAATAGTACTACTTAAATCCTTGCTTCTCAATAGAAAACTTATGAGAAGCTCTATAAATCTGACAGAATAGAATCAAAACAGTAAATTCAGTGAGCATCCTGTTGGTATGCAAATAAGAATGTTATTGACTTATGCTCAGTAAGTGTTACAATCCTGAAAATGGGACTTGTGGTGAAGTGGTGTTTGCAGTTTCCCTTTTTTCCTCCTCATGTTTCCCCCTGACAGATACTGGTTGAAATTCTCCTAACATCATACTATCTTTGTTTCGTGCTTTGCAGGATTATGACTTGAGCCAGCTCCAGCAGCCTGACACTGTGGAACCAGATGCCATCAAGCCTGTTGGAATCAGACGTCTTGATGAAAGGCCAATCCATGCAGAACCTCAGTATCCAGTCAGATCAGCTGCTCCTCATCCTGGGGACATTGGGGACTTCATTAATGAGGTAAAAGAGGGAAAAACTAGTTTCCCCCAAAGATCTGATAAGCTTCTATATCTTGTTTATTATACTCTGCATGAGTAGCTGTTATGTTTGAACATAACAACTTTTTAAAACTTAGTTAGACAATTAAAATTGTCTTGCTAGATAGAAGTAAATATGTTCTTTTAAAGTATAGACAAATTTAATTAACTCATACAAAAGATATATCAATTAACTTCTGTACGTTTGTATTAATTACGTTCATAATACGTTATCAGCTGCAACCACAGTATCTCCAAGCAGGATTATTCTGCGGGTTCCAAGTAATAAATAGACTAACAAAATTATAGTTTAGCCTAATTTCATTTATTAATTCACAGTAATTCAATAATGAAAGAAGTTAATTTTAATTTTCCTCATACATTACCCTTTGAATCCAGATAATAGTGGAAATTCAGTACCTTCAGTAAGACCAAAAGAATTCTATCAAATACGATTACTGAGCAGGGCAGCTAAATTAAATGTTATGTAAGTGCTTTTAATACTTGTCTTGTCATAGAGCTTTAAAAGTCTCTGCATTATCTTTGATTCCTCAATCTAATAAAGATAAATGTAAATAAGATACAGATTACTCACAATTCTGAAGGAAATGCTCTTAAAAATTGATTTTTTTTGTGTGTGTCTATCACTGGTCAGTCTTAAGTTACTGGTTCTGTGGTACTTAAGTTAAAATGTGTTTCTTGTGGCTTGTGGTGATGGGAAAACAAATACTAACCCAAATTTACCACTTAGAAACAAGTTATGTTCTGTAGATTTAAAGTAGTAGTAGTAGTTAATTATTTTCTCTTAATTTTCACATATCTTCCTTGGCAACTAGAGCTGGACAAGTATTACAGAGCATTGCAGATCTGGTTTTGCAAATGTGTATATTTTTGTTTGCTTTAAAGAGAAGTCAGGCTAATATGCTAAAGTCTTTTGTGTCAGCAAGCTGTAGAAAATTGAGTTTGCTCCTTCTAAGGTCTACAGCAGTACAATTGTAAAAAACCTACAGGGAGATGACTAGCAGGAAACACAGAAATATTCTCCAAAGACATATTTAAGAGCCTCCAGGTTTGGGGAAGAGCTGTGTTAGAAAGAGATGTCATAACAAAGAGGTTTTCTGCATGCCTTGCACTTCTACATATTACAGTAATAATTGGCTCTTGGAAAATAGTGGTGATATGGGACAGTAGAAGGCCCACATTGTTGTTGGCCAAGACAGCAGCGTGCACACAAGAACGTCTGGTCCTGCTTCATCTTCTTCCAGAGTTTCCCATCCTATTCTCATGCAGCCATGACCAGACACTGCCCACCTGGCAGGTGATCAGGAATAACCCATGTTCCTCAACACCGCAGTTTTCCTTGTCCTCAAAGTAGCTGTCAAGAGGGTCTCTTGCAGACCCAAGACAAGGAATTAGTGTGATTCTTCTGAAAAGCCAGAGAGGGGCCAGAATTTATCCATCCTCCTACAATTTTTAAACCACTTAGCAAGCTGTTCTTTCAGTGCTATTTTCCAGTAGCTTATGACTCTTGAAGATGATAGCATCGATGTGTACACATGGAAATGTAGAAACAGTACGTACTGTCTTGTTTTAACCCAATATGCTTGTATTTCAGTACAGATGAGTATGGAGTCATTTTCTTACTGCTGTGTAATCTGTTACATCAATACCTCCCTTTGTGCTTTCCCTTGCCATCCACCAAAAGAGAAAGCATCTCCCAGCTATTCTTACACAGTAAAATAATGTCAGTAATGTCATTGACTCTAAAATAAAATTAACCTTGGAAATAGATATGAAATTAAAGAAAATATGGCAATTTTCTTGTCTGCAATTTAGTTCAGAATTAATTATATCCTCTGATTGAAAGGAACTACGAAATAGCTTCTATGTTTCAAGCATTATATATTTAGCTTCTTTTTTTTCACGAGGTATTTCTTTCTTAGGATTTCACTGCAATGTATCATTCTGCTGTGGGGCATTCCACCTAACCTTCTCTGTAGCAGACAGTAGCCACCCCAAGGTTGTCTGTGCTCACTGTGTTTTGCCAGAAGTGTGAGCAAAATGGAGATTTTATCTCTCCAGACCAGTTTCATCTTAATTTGTGTTTTATGTTAAAATTTCCCATGGCAAATGCAATTCTAAAAAGTCTGATTAGGGGAAAGAAACCACAAATCAGTCTTTTGCAGCAGTATTGTGAATAGTACAGTTAAATTTCTGATTGTTCAGTGTTTACAGCATAATGATGCAGGCTGCACAGGTTTTTAGACTCTCCTCAGAGAATTGCACCTGCAGTCCTGGCAAAACTATACCTGAAGAAAATTGGTACATTCCTCTCAGTTTTACTTGGAGTAAATGGAAGAAATATCTTGGGTAAAATCCATACCAGATGTTTCTTAGGGCAGCTCATACAGAACATACCCTGAGCTGTGAAAACAACAGAGCAAGATTAGAGAGAGTAAAGTTCCTGCCTCTTTGCATCCAGTTTCAACATCATTAGGTAATGACCTTTCTTCCACTGTAAGTACAAGTCACCCCAGAACTTTTCCCTTGGGCAACCCTAACCCAAACTGCCTGCAAAACTAGCCCGGTTGCTAGCTGAGCCCGAGAGGGCTGCCTTTGAGTTGTCAGTGTCTCACTAGCAACGTCTGCATTACCCTGTTAGTTTGAAAAGATTCCACACTTTTGGAGATCAGTCTGGTCTTTTGGAGGACTTGGCCCTGTTCCCAGAGATGCTGATCCTCTGGGATGCTGGCCCGTGCACAGGAATTAATTTAGTCCGTTGAATGTTCACCAGCACCTCAGGCACACAGGCAGCATTGTTCAGATTAGCCTCTGAATTACTCCCAACTTTTGACAAAAAAAGAGCTATAGGTCATTGATTTCAGATATAGGAGGATTTAGCTGCCACTGCTGAGCAAGCATGGGGTGGTTTTTTTCCTCTTTATTACAGAACAGTAGAAACAAAAAGTAAAAAAAACTTAGTGGGCCATTGTGTTTCTTTCATTTTGTCAGTACTCCCGTTTCTTCTGGTGTAGAACTTCCTGGCTGTTATCAGTTGTATTAAATCTACTCACCTCAATGAGACATGCACAAGTCTAACGACTCCTTGGTTGAAGAACAAGTTACAAATACGATAAAAACTTCAAATATGTTTATACCACTTAGTTAAGATAACACATACAGAGCTATGAACTTTCTAAAATAAGAAGGTTCCAGAGGTGCCTTATAATCAAAATATGTTTTGCAGGCATAAGCAGTATGACCTTGGGGACTTTCTTGTTTTGTCTTTTTCAATGGGTAGATGAATCTCTTAATTTAAAGAGGGAAGGGAAAAACCCTCCTTTTTTTCCAGTCCAGTGTACAAACAAGTCAGTGAAATAAGTCATGTGTTATTAGGAATCTTCTGTAGACCATGTTTTCCATTTTGAGCCTTTAAAAACATAACCTGCAGAGTGTGGAGCATAATTAACACTTAGAATAGTCAGGATTTGCAGGCCAGTGTAAATTAAGCCTGTTTGAAGTAGCTTTGTTAATGGTGTTTTCAAGAGCCACCTATGCTGTCCCTAGAAGTCTTAAACAAATTATATTGTGGTGGAGATTTGTGGCTAAGAATATATTTCTAATCAATAGAGGACATAGCCTGAGGTAAATTAAATTTAAATTACAAACTAAAGGTCTCATCCCATGAGGGCACGGAGGACCCTCAATTCATTCTTGGTGAATGGTTATTGATACAGCACTCCTCCAAGCAGAATAGGGCCCCTCAATGTTTTCTGTTCTGTCTTGTAAAAAAAAGCAGTTCTGGGTTTAAACAGGTTTTTTTGTGTTTCCCTGTAGGGCTCTGTTCTTCCTTTCCTTCTCATCAAAAGTCTGCTGAATCTGATTAAGTAGTAGGTTTAATGAAAATAAAAGGATTAGATTTTGTAAAGTGCCATGTTAGTACAAGATTTTGAGGGTTTTACTTCCCCTTGACTTGAGACAGATTGAGAATGCCACACATAAGACGGAAAGCGCAACTTAAGGTTGCCAGTGTTCCTCAGTCAAAGCACTGAAGTTTCTCCTCCTTATCTCTTCCTGTAGTGAAAGCTGACACAAGGTATGTAAAAGAGGAAGAGTAAACAGTTGCTACTCAGCCTGCCCTAGGTCTCAAGCTGACCTCTGTGTTGCCCCAGCTCTTCTCTGACTGCTGGTGTCAATCCTTGCTGTAGCGAGTGCGAGGTAATGTGACTTGGTTCAGCATCTCCCAGCAGGATCAGTTGGTGCCCCAGCAAGTCTGTTGTTGATTCAAGCTTCTGTATTGAGTAAAAACTTGGGGGGTTCAGATCAGGGAACCGAATAACTATTACAATTCTGCTGCTCTGTGATTCTTGAACTCTTCTGGGAAAAACAGAGAGATCTCTTCAGAAGTGTTTGGCAATGCCATGGTGGCAAAATCAGTAGAAGCCATTCTTGTCAGATGTTTGTTGCCTTTTCAGTTGTGCCAGTAGGGCAGGTCGTGGTTCCACCCACTGAAAAGGATGACCTAATAATAAGCTAAAAAAGGTAGCCATACTGACACTAATTGCTTCATGGCAATTTCACTGCCAAAGCTGACACCCGGTGACTCCAGCTTCGGACATGCTGTAGAACAGAACAGCAAAGCAAAGCAGTGCTCTAGGTAGGTTCAGAGAATAAGCTTAGTAGAGGGAAAGTGAAAAAATTGTAATGTGTCTTTGCCACACAAATGTAGCAGAAAACTCTGTTGTGTCATTTGAAGAGTTTAGAGACTGAGTTCAGTCATTATGCTATGATTCTGAGGAGTTTTTAACCAGGAGATAGGTGCAAATGTCAGTGTAACATAGGCTGTGCAGTTGAATCAATATCTCCAGAGCATGGCCTGTAGCTACGTTCTCTGAATAAAGTGGATTACACAGTAAGCACAACCTTTGAAACAGTGAATTTGTTAGTGAGATGCTATCTTGTAAGTCAGTAGCTCCAAACCATTTTTCCTTTCTAAGTGCTGTCATGATACCAGCAGCAAATTGAAGCAAAAAAAAAGTAAAAAATTAAAAATCCAGCCTCACCTATGGAAAAAAAAGTGGAAAGAGGCTGCCTGCCTTCTTGCTGTGGATGGCTGATAGGTATCAGAATTTCTGCAGTGATGTAGGGAAATCTTCCGTTCACTGATCTTCAGTAAGCTAGTATCCCGTGGCTGGCTGGCTGTTACTAGACAGTGCTGCATGGAAATAGCAGTTCTTCTCCAAGCTGGCTTTTACACACTGATACCTGGGATTCATCCCTCGGCACTCCTTAAGCTCGAGTGGCATTTATTCCCCTTCTCTGTCTCGTGTGTTGAGAAAGCATGGGTGCCTGTCCTGCCAAGCAGGCTTCAGGGGAGACGTGAACGCTGTAAGGGTAGTTACTGCCTCAGGAGTGAAGTTGCATTTCTGCTTCGGCAGCAGAAGTTGAAGAGAACGACATAGAACTTCGTTGCCAGCTTTGAGGCTGGGTAAGGGAAGTCTTCTGGTGCTTGCTGTTGCCTTTTCAGAACCTCAAACTTTTTGTCCTTGTTACGGCCATCAGGATGGAAAACTCCAAAGAGAAAGATAACTAGCATCACCAATTACTCTTATCAGATAATTCAGAACTGTGCTTCTAATGCAGGCTATTAATAACCCGCTTGATGTGTTGTACCACATGAAGCGACCGTTTTAAGTCCAAAATGTGTTCTTGATTAGAGGTCGTTAGTTTGATAAATATGCTGGACCCTTCCACCGTTTCTCTGCAAAATCATTTTAGGTACATTTTGTATGCTTCTGAAGGCTTTTATATAGGGAATAAAGAACCAGGATTCTTTCCTCCCTTATCGGTGCCGTATGCTTTAATTAATGGATTTAGCTATATACATATTTCTAGAAGAAAAATCAACATATGCTTGCATTATGTCACATTTAGACTAAACACAGTTGAGAGTAAAACATCTTTTTCTAAAAGCAGAGTATGTTAAATACTTCAGAGGAGGCACACTCGATCCTTCAAATAATTGGGAGTACAACAAAGCCATTCATTTAATAAATAAATATTAAGAAATTATAAATAAAACCAACCCAGACAGCACTGGTAGAAACTAACAGTGAGCAATTTAAAATCTTAGCTCAGCCTCATAGAACTCTGGAAGATATATTATCCCCTGTCAGTGGCTGCCAGAGTAGATCCTATTCAGAGCGGAAGATCTTGGAAAAGCATTGCTAATACTGTGGAAGAAACTGCAAGGTTGAAAAATCCAAAACACGGGAGAGCTTTTTGACTTCAGAACCTTTTATTGTCAAACTTGTAAATCTCCCCTGGATAAGCACAGAGCAATTGGCTCATATTTGAAAGTTAAACTTCAGAAAACAGGGAGGGAAGAGGCTTTTCTCTGGAAGAAGTGTGTTCTTTCCCTGCTTTCCTCTTGTTCAGTCTCTGTTGGTTTTATTTTGGGTTATTCAGTTCCTGGGAGCAGAAATTTAAAAATTACTGAAGACCAAATATTCATGCATTGACAACTTGAATACTTTGAAATGAAGAAACAAAAGTGGTTCTAGTCTTGTGTATAACTTTGATGTCATTGTGCCTGTGTGTGTTTCTGAAATCTGATGAGTGGTCACAGCAGAGCACATAAGGCTTAAGCCAACACGTTGGCTTGCATGTATCTGTGTCTCACAGCAGCCTGCAGAGGTGCATGAATTTCATGGGGCTCTTTTGGCTCACGCAGGTGGCCTGCAGTGAGGGCAGTGGGTGTGTTACTGGCCATGTGAGACAGCTATTAAAGGGAATTTTGGTTTAAAGCTAAAGGAAGGAAGGTTTAAATTAGATATTAGGGGGAAGTTTTTTACAGAGGTGAGGTGCTGGAGAGCGTGGTGAGGTGCTGGAACAGGCTGCCCAGAGAGGTGGTAGATGCCCTGTCTCTGGAAGTGTTCAAGGCCAGGTTGGATGGGCCCCTGGGCAACCTTGTGTAGATCCAGGCCTGGGGTTGGTGGCCCTGCCTGTGGCAGGGGGGTTGGAGCTCTATGATCCTTGGGGTCCCTTCCAACCCAGACCATTCCATGATTCTATTAGCAAAAACGCCTATTTCTCCTTCTCCTGTACTGCTCGTGCCAGAGGTTGTGAGCTGTGTAACTGTTGATTAGCACTGGTCCTAGCACTGTGATGTCCTCTCAAGGGTTTGTTAGAGCTGTATTGGCAATTGCAGTGCTGTGATGCTGGCAGCCTGGCCATTCGAGCAGGAGTTGAAGTACATTCTTGCTGGAGTTAGGAAAGCACGAGTCCTGGTTTGGACTGGATTGCAGAACTTGGTTTTCTTGAGTGATGACTGATATATGACCACAATCTGGTGCTCCAGTTGTGTTTTGTCTCTCTCTCTCCACTGCAGAACTTTATCTTGTTTTTTCTTTTTCTTCTCCTTCTCCTTCTTGCAGGGACTTAAAGCAGCCGACAATGACCCAACAGCCCCACCATATGACTCCCTCTTAGTCTTTGACTATGAAGGAAGCGGCTCCACTGCTGGATCCTTGAGCTCTCTTAACTCCTCAAGTAGTGGTGGTGAGCAAGACTATGACTACCTAAATGACTGGGGCCCACGTTTCAAGAAACTGGCTGATATGTATGGTGGAGGTGACGACTGAACTTCAAAGTGAACTTTGTTTTTGGACAAGTACAAACATTTCAACTGATATTCCCCAAAAGCATACAGAAGCTAGGCTTTAACTTTGTAGTCTACTAGCACAAGTGCTTGCTGAAGGCTTTGGCTTAGGCTGCAAACCAATTTGGGCTCCGTGGAATATCAGTGATCCAATGCTGTTTGGAAAAAAATATTGAGCTCAGTTACACTTGAATTTTACAGTACAGAAGCACTGGGATTTTATGTGCCTTTTTGTACCTTTTTCAGATCGGAATTAGTTTTATGTTTAAGGCTTTAATGGTACTGATTTATGAAATGATGCATTAAAGAGACAAAATATGTTGGGGTGGGGAGGAGTAAGGTGAAACACAATATGCTTCAACATGCTTTTGTTACATCGCATTGCTTTTATTAAAATAAGGAGATTAAAAATTGAAAAAAATCCTCATGGAACAATTTTATTATCTGGGAGAGAAGACCATGAGGTGGAACAATGTACATTACTTCTAGTTTTAGATGTTAGGGGATTTTTTTTTTTCACTAAAATTCTAAAACTTATGCAGCTGGTTGCAAATAAAGGGAGTTTTCATATCACCAGTTTGTAGCAGAATTGATTTTTTTTTTCCTTATGCTAGAATGTTAGACACATTTTGGTCTTAATCCATGAACACTTTTTGGTTTTCTTTTAATTTTTTTTTTAATTTCTAGTATTTGTTTCCCACTTCACTGTAAAAAAACAACGGTATGTGTACATAATGTTTTATTGGCATAGTCTGTGGAGAAGTGCAGAAACTTCAGAACACGTGTATGTATTATTTGGACTATGGATTCAGGTTTTTGCATGTTTATATCTTTCGTTATGGATAAAGTATTTACAAAACAGGTTGCAAACAAGTGACATTGATTCAATTGTTGAACTGTAGTTAGAGTACTCAATATTTTTTTTATTTTTATTTTTATTTTTTTTTTTTCTTTGGGGAGGGAGAAAAGTTCTTAGCACAAAAGTTTTACATAATTTGTACCAAAAAAAAAAAGGGGGGGGGGGAGGGGGAGGGGAGTTGGCCTGATACTGGTGGCACGAGTAAATATACAACTTGTTTTTGGGGGTGGGGAGGGGAGAGGGAAGGAACTTTGAAACTTGAGAGACTTCTGAGAACAGCTTTGCCTCTGTATTGTGTACCAGAATATGAATGATACACCTCTGACCCCAACGTTCTGAATAAAATGCTAATTTTGGATCTGGTGCTTGGTTTGGCATTTTTCAATCCTACCTGGGCAGCCCCAGGGACAGTGAATAAACCAGGACGCGAGGCGCGTTGGGAGTTCGGCGAGAGGGTGCGTGCGCTTCTTGAGCCTTCGATCGCGGCTGGGCTGGAAATGAGCTGGATGCAGAAGACACTTGGGGGCAGATTTGGAAGGCGAGTTCCCAGGCAGAAGCACAGAGATCTCTGCCATTTCTGGGAACGCAGAATTTTTGGTGCTGCATTGATGGCTGGCTCGCTGGGTTAACGAACATTAGCTAAATAGCAGAGCTTGCATCATTGCTGGCTGCTGGACTTGGCAGTTTGGTGATTGGGTGAGCATAAATAACATGGCAGGTCGTGGCAGTCATCTGCAGCCTGAACCTCTCACGCAGAAGTAGGGAGGAGCCCATGGTAACTTCAGTGCACATCAGATCGTGCCCTTCAAGGAGATGCGCTCGGTCCTGTTAGGACATCAGTCATCACTAAACATGTCTCTGAGCTGTTAGGATGATTTATTTGCAAACACAGTAGGTACAGCAGTTCTGGCTTCTTTCACCAACTATCTGCTCGGTGGGCTTAATGTCTACATTTACACTCATTAAGGACCTAATTGACAACAGTGGGAAGCTTGAACTCGGCCGGAAACGCCACAGTTCCACAGCCTGAGGGAAGCTGGGAGCTGGTGATCCCCTCAGACTGGGGTACAGCATTTCGGCATCTGCGTCCCCGGCTGTTAGCTTACCTTGTGCATTCGTAACCATGGCTTGATGCTGTCACAAAGCCTTGTTCGGTTTTTTTTCAGTTGTGTGTCAAAATTGCCAGTGGCATTTTTAAATCCCTTTCCATGTTAATTAGCAGCGTGGGGGAAGAAAGATGTGTAAGGCAGGACATCGAAAATTAAGACCTGCTTATGCATAGTTAAGTAAGAAAAACTCCTAGGAAAGGCAGGATTTAAGCTGGAAGTGCTTGTTAAAAAAACAGGAGGCCACTTTCAGCACGTTGATTTTCTGTCTTCTGCAATTCATGCAAAAATGTGTTTTGAACATAATTTGACCAACAGAGTGGAACTGCCAGCTGACTTTTGTTTAATTGCCATTGGATGTTAAGAGGTACAGGGAGGAAAAGATTTGGGGATGATTTCCAGTTTTTGCTATGGCCCATTTGTTTGTTCAAATGGAGCAGAGGCCATCTTTTTACAAGCGCTCAGCTCTTTCAGACAGCAATAGGAGCTTTGTACTGGTCAGACAATCTTCCAGTTCTATCTACAGCTGCTTTGAAATTGTAGCAATGATTCTCAAACCTAGCGTTAGGTTAGCATCGGGGCTACTGAACAGAAAGAAGGGTAGGTCATCTTCATGTATCTCAAATGCTTTTTGCAAGGCAGAAAAAAACACAAATGTTTGTACTGATCTTCTTTCATCAAGCTCCAGGTTGGTTCTTATTGCAGAAATGTGCAACCAGATTTCATACCCATGATACATGCTTGAAATCTGCGTGAGAGGACTGCAGTGAGAGGAAGACAATGGCTGACCCTTTGACCCCAGAGTTACTTTGGGAAATTCTGGCAGTCTGCTTTGGAAATGGGGCTTGGCAGTGATGTATGTATATTACTTCTGCCCTGCAGACACTGTATCCAAGGGAAGTCACTGGCAAGAAATACAGCCTCAGAAAAGTCCACCTCACACCAACTTGATTTTTCTTTCAATGACGGCCCTTCATAACCTATGTCCTTCTGAACTTGGGGATGGCAGAGGGGTGTTTTAGGGGAATAAACATCTCAATGGGTACACAAGGCCTTACACGTGGGAGGATTTATCTTCCTGTGTTTCCTCAGGGATTGCCAAGTATTGGTGAAGGATGTTAATCCTCATCCTGTGACAGTCTAAAACTTGCTCCCTCCAAGTAGTTGGTTCAAGTGACATTTGAGTTCTCGCCTGGGGATTTTTCTGGTGGTGATATTCTCTTGGCTGTGCTGTAGCAGCGTTGCAAGCTGGCTTTAAAGCTCACTGTCATCTTTCCGAATACAAAACAAACCTCATACAAATCAATCTGATAAGCCAAACAGAGAGCACTGACTTCTTCCCTTTACTTTCAGCTTGCCTGTCTTGGTTGACTCTGTTTTATAAAATGTTAGTAAATTCATGTAAATTTTGAGTGGAAGATGTTTGTGTCTGGGTTGCACTCCTTTGCAGACAGAAGATGTTTCTGAGTTGTGAACAGAAATATTTCAGCCAGCTACTTGTTTCCTTCTGTTGCCAAAGTAGCAAATTCACTCTTGATGCTGTAAGCCACTTGAAGTCTGCTGCTTGGGAGTTCTGTTTCTTGGTAAGTGTTTTTTGTAACCCTACCAAATTCCTCGCCCTGGAGAACATTTGTATCTACTCTGCCATAGCCCAGTTCATCTTAACACACGTGAGAAAATGTCTTCTGGCAGGTGATGGGGGACACATCCCCAAAAGGGTCTCTCAAACCTGTCTGTATTCATTTAAAGATGTCTGAGGTAAGCCACTGCCAATTCTTACCCCACACAACTACTCCCACTTCCCTAAGGAGCTTTCCTTCTAGCAAGAGTAGCACAGCTTGGCCAGCTTTACCTTTCTGGATCAGGGATCTGAACGCGAAGTCCCTGCTTTTACCTCAGTCAATATTCAAATAAAAGGCAGAAAAGTTACTCAGATGCCTTAATACCTCATCTACAATGGCATATTTTATACACTGTTTTCCTTCTTCAGCCAGAGGTGTTCAAGATTTGTCTGACACCTTTGCTTTTCTCATTTCCTTTACATTTCTTTACATAAGCTTTACTTTTTACTGTAGGCAAGAATCTTTCCTAGGAGTTTCTTTAAAGCATAGGATATTGGCCCTTTGCTCAATATATGTTGCAAGAATCATGAAAGATTTTCCCCTTAGCAACACAGCCCAGCTGGGAAATAGGAAAGGAAAGGCTAAGGAAAAAAGGAGAAGCGCTTCCCACAGGGACTTCAGGTGCCTTTCATCACATGGATAGGGAAAGAGTGTCCCATCTGTTAGGGACCCGTTGATTAATCAGTGCAAGGCACTCTCCAGCCAAACTGCTGCTTCTGTCCTGACCAAACAGCTACTTTGGTGTAATGGAGAATTTGGGGATGCCTCTTCTCTGGAGCTCCTGGTGTAATGCTGCTGCCTTTCCTGCTGAGGTATATTACACCACCGAGCTTTCCCAGTTTTTTCCCTTCCATTTGCCTAGATGGTTGAACAGTGCCAAATTTCTAATCAGGCTCTTCATATTCTTTTATTTACAGCCTGAAAGAATCAAGGTCTTGGTTTGGTTTGGTTGTGGGGGGTTGGACCCGATGATCTCTCGAGGTCCCTTCCAACCCCTATGATTCTATGATTCTATGTATTCTCAACACAGCAAAGATTGTCTTCCTTGTCAAAGTTTAGTGTCCCAAACAGTATTTTCCCCTGCTATGGATTTCTAGAACATCTTGAAATGCAGCAATTGCCAGTAAGGCCATAGCTACTTAGAATCAGATTTCATGTTTCTCTGCTCTTGATTTTCCTGTCACAGAAGATCACACATAAATGTGATGACAATGTGAAGTTGCACTCCCCATAGAGCTCTTTAGAAAGGTCAGTCAGGGTGAGGTGGTGGGCATCTGCTCTCTGAACTGCCCGCCATGTAGCTCTGCCTGTAGAGAACGTGTCTGCATGCGTGCAATGAAGTGCTGGCACTTGGAGGATTTAAGTGTAGTCGCAGCTCTCGCGCCGCTCTCCTGAGCACACAAAAGCCACCCACATATGAAGCTGGAACGCAGACCCTGAAGCTCATGGGCACCCACACATCTCATCTTGTCCTCCCTGACAATTCCTTTGCTACCTTCACAATCAGCCACTACCTGGACAAGGCAGTCATTATTTCCTCTTTGCTTTCATCTTTCTTCTCTTCCTCCTACTTTATGAGAGACCAACTTTTAGAAAGTATTTAGGACATTCATCTCTTATTAACAAAGGGAATACTCCCTGGTTCATGAATTACTGTTGTTGCTGCATCTCCCACTCCTAATATACATTTTTAAAACCCTTCTGGTTTGCATTAACAAATTTTACTTTCCTAGTTCTCTTGGCAAGGCCAGGAGAATGCTTCCCTGTTTTCAGTGTCTGTAACCATCTCTCTTGCCCTGTTTTCAGACAGTCCCCTGCAACTGAACTAAACGGTCGACCTCTTCTTCCTTGAAGGGGTTGATGCTTTGTTTCCTCCTAGAGGGGAGCCTTCTTGTTGGCCTCATATTTTCCTGCACGGCAGCCAGAAAAAAGTAGGATTTTTTTTTGCATCGCCCAATTTATTTATTCCTGTTTATTAAGATATATTTCTTTTGAGAGGATATATATATATATATATATATAATTTATATGTACACTCACAAATGCATTTGTAAACCTCCTGGTAGTCTGCATTTATGTAATTTCACGAAACCACCTTCAGGTAGCTCACCCCCTCCCACGGAGCCTAAATACTGGTTCTGAAAGCAACATATTTTGCTCTGGGTATGAATAATGAATAGTAGCATTGTGAAAATTACTTTGCTACTCCTGCTTCTGAAGATAAAATGTTGTTGATGTGGTACGGGTATATATAGATAGACAGATCTGCGGGCCCACCCCTTCTGTGTTCCGTGTTACAGAAGTTTGATTATTGCATTACATTTGTTATCTGCAGCACTGCAGGGCGAACTTATAAAAACCCAGCTGTCTCTCTGCTCCACAAATCAAAAGTAATGGACAGATAATCAAAATTATGTTCCAATTCTAGAACATTCATTACTGGCAGCATTGTGTAAAGCAGATATAAAAGCAGGCAGAGTTTTTGTGCGAGGGTGATGGAGGGAATTACACTAAAAATGTCGAATCATTACTGGTATGTTTTGACTTGAAGTTAATAAAGAGCAGTTTGCCTCGGCAAGGTTATTTTAAGATAAACTGAGAAATAAACAAAAATGAATCTTTTAGCCTGACCTAGTCAGGAAGCAATATTCAGCGCCCTATCTTCCTGATAAATTATTTTTCCCCATTTGGGCAGAATGAAGGAAAACCACAGAAAATGGCCAAAAAAAATAAGTAAACCCAACCCTTGAAAAACTCCTCACAGATTGGGAGAGGCAACTTGAAAGACCAGCTCTGCTGTCGTGCCTCATAACAGCAGAATTCTGGCCTATTGCAGGGGTTTTGATCTTCCTGGGTTTTTGTGTGGCAAGAATTCACTGACTGGAGCCCAAATATAATCTGATCGCAGAGCATCTAAGTCCAAGCTCTAACTTGGAGTTAGTTGCTCTGGTGCTTCTTGTTGTTCCCAAAGGGAACAACAATATTTGCTGTTCCTGAGAAAAGGCTTTAAAGCCTGAACTACTGTTCAGGGTGTAAAAAGTTCCAGTCCGTGCTCAGGAACAGGGAATTGTGCCTTAGTTTTTTATATGCTGAGTCAATCCCCTGACCATTATTTTTAAAACAGTTGCTTGAGTTTAATCACAGAATCACAGAATTGTAGGGGTTGGAAGGAACCTCAAGAGATCATCAGGTCCAACCGCTGTGCCAAAGCAGCTCCCTAGGACAGGTCACACAGGGAGGCAACCAGACGGGTCTTGAATATCTCCAGAGAAGGAGACTCCACCACCCCCTGGGCAGCCTGTCCCAGGGCTCTGTCACCCTCACTGTGAAAAAAGTTTCACCATGAATATTTCTGGAAAGCTCTAGATTTTATCCCAAAGGAAACAGATGGCAAATCCTTTGCATTTATTCACAAAGTAAATTGCTTTCTGGACATTCCCATTTGGCCTGCAGCTCTTCGAAGGTGAAGACTGAAACGTCAATGAAGTTTTCCTATGGGTGAGGGACCACAAAGAAACATGTTGAGCACAAGTCTTCAGCCTTGTCCTTCAGAGACTGGAAGGCAATCCTTGGCTGAATAACAGCACGTCAGGTCGAGTTTCCATGAAAAACATTGCCGCTTTGAAACTCGTCAGTGTCAACATGTCTGCTGGAGCAATGAATCATGGAAGGTAAGCAAGAGTGGCTGAATATGGCCTTTCAAAAATGGGTTCAGATAGGAAGCTCCTGAGTCAATGAAGATACTCCCATTGTGGATGCCCTCCAGCATTCAGCTCAGAGAAAACCTTTCAGCCTGTAGTGTTTCCCGCAGCCATATATGATAGTATATGGAGGTAAGCAACCTTGAATAACCAGTAATATAAGCATGAATACGTTTGTTTCAGAAAAGAGGCATAACAATTCCAAGTTGCTACATATTGCCAAGTTTGGCTTCTTGAAAAATGGCCTTTAATGACTTCATGTTTATTACAGCTCATTGTGTTCATGAGTTTGCTGAACTCTGGACCACGCTGTGATGACAGGTGACCTTGTTTAAATGAGTTTTTACAGAAATCTATTTCAGAACTGAGTGTTTGGAAGAGGATTTTGATGGCAATTTTGTTGGTTGCTGGTCTCAGACACCACTAGGCACTTGGACCTTTAGTAGCTGTCACAGGAAGATCAGATCAGCTGCCATTCTAGAGGAGAGGGAAAAGATCGCTCTCTGAAATGAGGTTTCAACACTGCTCCAGTCCTACATATAGTAGTAAAAAGCACGTAGTAAAGTGCTGGGTCATGATCTGTATGCTGTATGCGTATTTATTGTAGTTCTGTGGGCCACGGTCCCTGATCATTCAATACACCTGCATAGTGATGGTGATTTTACAAGGACAAGATTCATAATCGGTGTCAAACAAAACACCACGCTTCCCTGAAGATCGTCCCAAGGTTATCTGTCCCTCACAACTCACATGAATACGCTGTACCTATGCATATTTGTGCATCTCTGCCACGGGGCTCGGGGCCGGGGGGTGGGGCAGATTTTCTCCACCATTGAAAATCCCTGCAGGTCTTCAGAGTGCCAATTTTTTGTTACTTGAATATAACACTGCGTGGGATCCTACACACAAAGAAGTGTTTGTGAGTGCCCATTTAATAGAGAGTATAATGAAATTAAAGTTGAAAAGGGCAGATTGTGATAGTACCCCATTGACAGCAGTATACAAATTTGCCAATTTTCCCATTGCAGACAATTAAAGAGGTGATTCATGACGGCAACGTATTGTTGTGACCTTTCTTAATGCTAAAGAAAAGGGGTATCATTTTAGAACTGGAGAAGTAGGGAAGGAATGGCCACTTATTCTGTGGTCATGAGGATCTGGGACTTGTGACCCCCCTCAGAGAAAATGAAATTGCTAATGTCAACCCATCTCTGGCAGACAGCTCTTTCGCATTGATTTTATACATAATTCAGGGCAATTGACAGCCTTTCGAGGACATGCTGGAGACTGATATGTTATGGAGGCTAAATTGCTTCTCCCTTCTGGAAAAGAGAGTCCTTTGAGGCCACAATTTATGTTTAATGGTGTGACAGTTGGGACTGTGAAGAAGCCAGGACTACATTAGGGCTGATGTGAAGCTACTCACAGTACAGTACCGGCACGGTAAAGAGATGCCTCCTCTGAAATTGTTATTGCTGTAAGATATCCCCAAAAAAACTTTTTCTCCCTCTGTCTTGCCCCAAACTGTAGTAAAAGGAATTAGAGCACCTCACTCATGTTTAATTTTGCATATGGAGTGCCAGATGTCTTCTCTGTGCAATTGGCTGGCTGGGCAGCCATGGTAAGCATAATCAGCAGAAAAGAAAAGCTGATTGATAGGAAAATAGAGCAGATTCCTGGCTGGTGCTCTTCTGCCCCTTCTTTACTGGTTGTATTACCCAGACAAATTGAGCAGCTGTGGGATAATCAAAGAAGTGTGGCCAGCTGGTCAAGGGAGGTGATTTCTGCCCCCCTGCTCTGTTCTTGTGAGACCCCACCTGGAGTGCTATGTCCAGCTCTGGGATTCCCAGTACAGGAAAGACATGGAGCTGTTGGACACAGGCCAGAGGAGGGCCACAAAGATGATGAGAGGGCTGGAGCACCTCTCCTGTGAAGACAGGCTGAGAGAGTTGGGCTTCTTCAACCTGGAGAAGAGAAGGCTCCAAGGACACCTTATTGCAGCCTTCCAGTACCTGAAGGGGCCTACATGAAAGCTGGAGAGGGACTGTTTGCAAGGGTGTGGAGTGATAGGGCAAGGGGTAATGGGTTTAAACTGAAGGAGAATAGACTTAGACATTAGAAGAAATCCTTTACTGTGAGGGCGGTGAGGCCCTGGCACAGGTTGCCCAGAGAAGCCGTGGCTGCCCCCTCCCTGGCA
This sequence comes from Hypotaenidia okinawae, assembly GCA_027925045.1. Classification (NCBI taxonomy): domain Eukaryota; kingdom Metazoa; phylum Chordata; class Aves; order Gruiformes; family Rallidae; genus Hypotaenidia; species Hypotaenidia okinawae. The sequence goes on along the minus strand of BSDF01000002.1, from coordinate 115,792,859 downwards.
GTGTTCACAGCCAGGTTGGATGGGGCTTTGGGCAACCTGGAGGGCGTCCCTGCCCACGGCAGGGGGTTAGAACTAGGTGGTCTTTGAGGTCCCTTCCAACTCAAATCAGTCTGTGATTCTATGGTTGTATGATAAATCTCAGCATAAAACCGAAATGTGTCCATTAAATAGTCTGGGTTTGAGTTTCCACCACAGCATGTGGGTGCTTATCATGGGATCTCTTCAGAGTAAGACTAAATGCACTAGCACTTCTGATGAAGCAGCTGCTAAACCCCACCCTTGTTCATACCACACAGATTTGTGTTATGGCCCCACAGCACCAGGAGCAGGCAACTATGAAATAATAAGCCCAAGGCTTTTGTTTGTTAGTTTGTTTTTGGTTTTGATTCTTCAACCTCTCTAAGAGGTTCTCCAAGAAGCACCACCCTGCCAAACAGTCCTCAGCATGGTGCCCTGGTTTTGGCCATGCAAATGGACAGTCTCTGACCAGCACACACCTCGTGCTGGGTCAGAATCAGAACAGTACAAACTTCTGTTCCTGAGCTGGATATCCCTAGACTTCCCACTTTGCTGGAGAGGTTTGTTATTTCAAGCTACTAGCAAAAATATCCCTCCTCTTTGGGAACAATAGTAGCTAAACCCCATTGTTCTATCTTATTTTCCTTTTTTTTTGGTTTTTTTTGGTCTTTATGTGAGTCAGTGCTGAACACAGTGTGGATTCATTGATGGTATGCAAAATTCAGTGCATGTAAGAAACAATTCTTCCAGCGTAATCAGATAATTAGATGTTTTGTCACTGCCTTGCACTTGCACTTTGAATGACAATATGGCAGCTCTTTCCAGTAAACCTTGCAAGCTGCTTGCTGCAGGCTGGGAGTTAACTGTAATTGGGTGCCCTGAGATTTACTACAAGGAAGGTAATAACCTCCTTACAATAGCAAGAAGCTACATCTTTTCACTGGTGACGGTGTGGTAACTACAGGCTAATTTTTCCAACGGACTGGTTCTTTCTCCAGTGATCTGCTCTACAGACAGAGGCATAACCTGACCCCACAGTCTCCACAGGCTCTGTAATATGCAAACAAATCAGTGTTCCAAGTGGCGCTGGGTATGAATGAGTGCATGGGGGTTCGGGGCTGACAAAGGAGAACTACGCTTTGAAATAACAACATGAATTTTATTGAAACAGCAATGAGTTGTTTTGCCCTTTTATTTAGCCTTCATGATAGCAAATATAAATGATTTGGCTTGCCAGTCAGACCTAGAAATGAGGAGGGGGGGGGAGGGAAACCAGCCCCAAAAAACCTCAGTGTAATTTTGAATCAAATGATTTTGGATCAAACTCAAAGCAATTTATTTTTATATACTGTTCTCCATACAGAGTATTACAAAGCAGTTTACAGGGTGAGTCAATCATCAGAAGCTAAAGGGAAAAGGAAGGTTTTAAAAACAAGAATAATTTGGTGGCTGGGAGGAATCATGGGAGTTTTATTGGAGTTCTGAGAGAAATGAGCGAAGTTCTAGGTAAAACACTATTTTTTTCTGTTATTTGTATTTGGCTGTGTCAGAAAATAGCATATTCTCTTTAATGACTTCACCTCTGAATGGCTCGACTTGTCATAGGCACGCTGGTGTCACCCAACCTCAGATCTGTCCTGGGCAATCTCTGAATAGTATCTGCATGGGCTTCTTGCCATAATTAGGAAATGGTATTGCTGGGATAAAGCTTTGTGCATTGAAACCTTTTGGGTTTTGGTTGGAGTCTTTTTTGATTGGTTGGTTGGTTTGGGGGTGGAGCAGGGATTTGTGAAACTTGGTATCCTCAAAATATGATCAAAACTCCCAAGCAGCACATTAGCAGACCATAAATCCTAGCTTACAAGCTTGACCAAGCTGATCATTTGTTGCTGGTCAAATTCTTCAAATTCTTCCAACAGTTGTGTGCATGAAGTGTTCTGTCAAAGAATTTGAGGCATGAGTGTCACCCTGTCAGGGAGACGGTGTCCTACCACAGCCTGGAAGCTGTTCAGCCACTTTGGGGAAGGGAAAGGAGGTGTGAAGTAGCAGGGGTCAATTATGGCCCCGCTGTAAACAGGGGAAAGGGAAGAGGCTAAAGCTATGCACACGGGTGGGTGGGCGGTAGCCAGGCAAGGTGCTGCCTGTTAGACAGCAGCTGTCTGGAGAGGAAGCAGCTTCTCCACCCTGCACCCCAGTGAGTGGCTTCAGTTCAGCGTGTGACTTGGAATGTGCTTTATTCCCTCCAGCTGGAAGAATGTGGTAGGATAGTGTGATAGAAAACTATTAGTCCAGCTCACCAAAGAGGCAAGAAGATACAAAAGCTTTTTCTTTAATGTGGGTGATGTGAAATGCTTTTGTCATACGTTCATCAGCTGTGCCCTTTTAGGGAGTGCCGATTTCAGGAGATGCTATACCTCAAGCTCCCTTCAAGAATACTCTTAAAGATTATGATGATTCCATTCATCACTTTTCTAAACGACAACCTTTAGCCACACAGTTTGTAGGCAAGTGTAACTTCACAGACCTTGATACTCGTGCTTGTGAGGCAGATGTGGAGCCCGTGACTGTCTGTGTAAGAGAACGATGGTGACCCAAGACTTGGACAGTATGTGAGACTGTGTTACAACACTTGTGGGTTATTATAACACCAGCTTCTGGATATTAAATATCTTCCTATTTCAAACATTTATGTCTTTTTTTTTTCTGCTAAAAGCTATGCTTGCTTCACCCTCCACATTGCCCTTCAGCTTGAAGGCGCTAAGATTTTTTTCAACTCACACATCTTCAATTAAAAATATGGGTGTTTATTGCAAAACTTTGCAGTGCTTGGGAAACAAAAATGTTTGGCCATAAAAATCAGCTAAGAGTATGCTTACAATGAACTTCCTAGTCCAGAAACTTCAGAAATTTACTGCTGCCTCCTAAGTGCGGGCTCTGTGGCCATCCAGATCTTCTTGTAAGGCTAAAGATGCACAAATAAATAGGATATCTCAATTGACTTCTGCTGCCTATTTAACTCTTCTGATGTTTCAGCCCTAGCTCCTCCGTCTACTATGATTTCTTTGTTTTTCATGTGAAGCTCCAGCTTTATCTGATGCATTCAGTAGAAATGGGTCTTTAGGAAGCTGTAAATTACCCATTCAGGAGGCCAATCCTTCTTGGTTTAACATGAAACACGACACTTGTAAACTGGCTCTTGTTGTCAGCCTGCTACTTTTCTTCTAGAAATGTCTCACAGTATTTTGGTACCAATGACAAAAGAAATCAGATTTCTAAGAGTTTCAAATGTTTCCTTCGTGGCCACTACATTCCAAGCTAAATACTCTTCTGAAGCTTGAAAACAAAACAAAACAAAATGTATTTGGTTTATGTGACATGGTTTTAGCAGCAGGGGGGCTGAAGGAGTGGCTTCTGTGAGAAGAGACCAGCTGTTCCCCCCATGTCAGACAGAGGCTTGGCAGCTGGTCCAGTAGACCCACTACTGCTCGGCCCCACAGCAATGCCAGTGGTGCCTCTGCGATAACATATTTAAGAAGGGTAAAAACCACTGTGCAGCAGCTCTGAGAGAGAGGAGTGTGAAAAATATGAAAGAACCAGCCCTGCAGACACCAAGGTCAGTGCAGAAGGAGGGGGAGGAGGTGCTCTAGGCACCAGAGCAGCGGTTCCCCTGCAGCCCCTGGAGAAGACCATGGTGAAGCAGTTTATCCCCCTGCAGCCCATGAAGGACCATGCTTGAACATGCCCTGGAAGAAGCTGCAGTCTATTGAGAGAAGCCCTCGCTGGAGCATGTTTTCTGGCAGGAGCTGTGGCCCATGAGGCATCCACACTGGAGCAGTTCTTGAAGAACCACATGCTATGGAAGGGACCACGTGATGGAGGAAGGAAAGTGTGCAGAGGAAAGAGCAGCAGAGACAAAATATTATAGACTGACCTGAACCCCTATTCTCCTCCACTAGAAGAGCTGGGAGTGAAGGAGCAAAGTTGACCCTGGGAGGAAGGTGGGGGAACAGGGAAAGCTGTTTTAGTTTCATCTTTGTCACTCATGACCCTACTCTATTTTTAATTGGCAATAAATTAAGTTAATTTTCCCCAAGTTAAGCCTCTTTTGCCCATGACAGTAATTGGTGAGTGATCTTGCTGATTTTTTTAGACTTGTTGAGAAGGGAGAGTGAAAGAGCAGCTGGATGGGCACCTGGCAATCATCCAAGGATAACCCACAACAAAAGTATATAACCAATAATAAAGAATCATAGAATCATGTAGGTTAAAAAAAAGACACTTAAGAGTCCAACCATTAACTTAGCACTTCAAAGTCCAACCATTAAACCATGTCCCTAAGCACCACAACTATGTCTCTTAAAATACCTCCAGGGATGGTGACTCAACCACTTCTCTAGGCAGTCTGTCCCAGTGTTCCAGTGCTTGACAACCCTTTCAGTGAAGAATTTTTTCCTAATAACCCATGTAAACCTCCCCTGGCACAACTTGAGGCCGTTTCCTCTTGTCCAACACCTCCTACAACACCTCCTTGTCCAACACCCACTTGGCTACAACCTCCTTTCAGGTAGTTGTAGAGAGAAATAAGGTCTCCTTTTCTCCAGGTTAAACCACCACAGTTCCCTCAGATGCTCCTCATAAGATGTGTGCTCTAGACCCTTCTCAAACTTTGTTGATCTTCTTTGGTCATGCTCCAGGACCTTAATGTCTTTCTTGTAGTGAGGGGCCCAAAACTGAGCACAGTATTCACAGAGTCATAGAATTGTTTAGGTTGGAAAAGACCTCTAAGATGATCTAGTCAAAGCATTAACAGAGCACTGCCAAGTCTACCTCTAAGCCACGTCCCTAAACCATGTCCCTCCAGTGACAGTATCACTGCATCACTAAGTTTTCAAAGCATGTCTAGAAATACATATGCTCAGCCCTTAGTTTTCTCAGCTCTATGCAGCATGAAGAGTGACGTAGCTGAGGAAATTTGCACCCTCAAGGATTTGAGAGAGGAGAGACCGACACAGAAAAAAACCCCAACAAAACCCACAACTTTGAAGAGAAGCTGATGAAACAGAACCAGGGGATTGAATACATTTAAAAAAACAGCAAGTTGCTTAGAGCTGTAATGAGGAAAACAAGTCTCTGGTTCAAAAGCAACTGCTTTCTTGTCCATTTACAGGATAATCAATATCTCATCCTAAAACATCTGTGAGCAGATATAAAAAAGAAAGAATGCTTTATTCTAGAAAAGATTTGCTGACCAAGCCCAAACTCCATCAGAAATGGAAGCATAAATAACTACAGAATATTGATAATGATTCTTAGGGAAAAAGAGCTGAATAAACAGCACTGAATAAAATGTAGAATTGCATTTTATCTTTCTGTTTTCTTGTAAACCTCTGTGCTAGCAGACATGAACAGTGTCTGCCTCCAGCATTTGATCAGAATTCTTCCTCAGTCAGCCTTTTTTTGTTTCCCTCCCTTATTTTAAGCATAATTATCAGATTGATAAATATATGCGTCAAGCATAACATTAGCAGAGCCTGTGTTCTGAATTACTGCGGGATTGGTGCTTTTAGGGAGCAGAAACAATTTAGGACCAGAAAATGAACATGTTTCGCTGAAGAGATTATCTTTTTCAGCTAATAATAGTTCATATCAAATACCATTTTGTGAAAGATAGAGACCAACTTGCACCCTCTCTGTAAAAAAGAGTGGAAAATGTTCCCTACAGTACTCGCATATTACGAAATCAATTTTGCCTTAAAGGACACTTCTCAGAGTAGTTTCAATCGTAAAGTAGGTCTGTATGTTGCCATGCTCCTTATATATCTCAGAGAACAGTACAAGGATCCAACAGTGCTCCCATTTCAGGCCCTGTGGAAAATTAGGCTTAAACTCACAGTAATGATAATGGAGAGTGAACGGTTCAGACACGGAAAATTTTTGTCTTGAAAGTTCCAGTGAGACCCTATAATACCTTTACTGGCTTAGGCCAAGGATCTAATTCAGTAGGCCAAGGTACTCTCTCCTTGCAGCTTCATTATAGGGTGCTGGCCAACCTGCTTTCCTGCTCCAGATACACAAGGCTTACTTTTCACATCAACACTCATTAAAAAATATCTCCTCCTTACTACCACATAATTTCCCAACGGCAAGCTTAGCCTTGGCACTTTTAGGATGAGTTTAACCGGCTACTTGCAGGTGTTTTGGGAACTTTATTGCCAAGAGAAAAAGAGGAGCTACCTGAAACAGCACACTTCATTCAATGAGCTCAAACTCTGCACACAACCTGACACTGGACACCCCAGTGGGATAGCAGGGTGGCAATTAGCCAAGCAGTAGAAGCAGCAAGCTCCACATTTCTCATGTAGTGCTCTTTCCCTCTGTTGGATTGGCAGTGATGGCACCCACTCAGTAGCGCCTCCAACCACCTTGGTTCCTGCAGTGTGGAGCTGGCTGACCTTGCTGGGTGTCAGGGAGAAGATGCTCTTACGTGGTGACAGTGCTAAGCTGAAGGCTACCTAACAAACATGAGAACAAGTTGCTGAAAGGGACCTGTGCTGACTACTCGCAGACTCCTTTTGGGTCTCAAAAACAACTGATCTTAAGCTGCCAGCTCTAAGGAGTACAGCATTTTAAAACTAAGCCTTTCACAGGGCCTTTATACTCAAGTATTTTATCTAGAGGCTTTAAATTGTCCAGCCTCAAAGTCTTGGAGGGGCTTGAGCTGCAAAATTGGAAAAAACACACAAATATATTTTGGATTTAGCTAACGTCACGTACAGGACTAGCTTTTGGAAGGTTTCAGCTCCTCCCTTGGGTGGGTAAGGGGATTAGGTATTTAGCAAAGAGACATACTGCATTCTCTACCACTCAGAAACTGTTTGCAGGATTGCATGCCCAGTTTAAGGCATTGCCATGTGTTACAGAAACAAGGAGAATATTCAGCAATGTTGTCCCCGACCCAAAAGGGGTTTTTTGGTCTATGTAGGTTACATTCAGAAGCTGTATGCTCTTCTGTTGCCTGTCTAACCATATAGGCTATGTTGCTCCACATGTTTTCCAGTTATCCAGCTTCTGTGGGAACAGAAGGTCAGCAGACCATTCTAGATAAATATTTTTGTCACCTCGTGCGTGATAACTAAGCTTGCCAAAGGGTAAACAGCTATGATTCCATCATCAATCTTGGAATGACAAGGTTCTCAAGTGCATGGAGCTCATGGCATGCTGCTTTATGATACGGGCAGAAGATGAGCATTGACAAATGGAGCAGAGGGTGATACTTTGATCATTTGCATAGGAGCTTATTTGTGAGGCCTGAGAACTTTGGGATGATGCAAAGGCAATGATACAGAATTTGAACTCAAAAACTTCTGTTTCTGTTGGAGCTCTGAGGAGACACGTGGATGGAAGAGAGTTTTAACAGTACAAAAAGACTTTCAAGTCTCTAAGAAAGGAGTAACTCCAAATGCAATAATAAACTAATTAAGCCCTATTAGAAATACAGAGAGACTAGCACTGAGCACTGCCTCCCACAGGCAACCTACTGTCTTAAATAAGCACTTAAATAATCCCCATGTGTATTTCAGTACAATTTGGTCTGACCTTTATTTAAAGACCACCAACAGGGCAATTGATTATGGTTGGTCAACCTATGCAGATTGGCTCTAACCTAGAATCCGTTCTCTTTATTTCTTTGTCTACTTTCTTCTTCCTTATTTTAAATAGTTATCCTTTTAGTAGTTTTGTGGGGTATTTTTCCCCCCTTTATCAAAAACTCCTGCATTTTTCTACCCTCCAATGACTATTGGTCTCTTGTTTTGTTCTCCACAGAGCTTTTGTACCCAGCTCCTGATATTTAGAGTTGTTTGCTGGGTTGTTGTTTTTTGGCTTTTTTTTTCTTTCTGTCTCCTAAAAATCAGTCTAATCCCTACAAAAAGAAAACCCAAACCCATGCAGGACTGGATTCATTCGCTGTATAGCCACAACCACATTCAGCATATCTTGGGGGAGGAATTTTTTTGATACTGTAAGTGTGGTCCCTGAGCATTTCCATCATATCTGGGCCAGGAGTTGAGTGTCTGTACCGAGATGGATAAAGATAAGGGATTTTATCCTTGAATGCACAGCTCTGCCTTTTAGGGCCTGCAAGATCTGTACTGTTGAATAATGACTGTAGGATCAGATGATGAGTCAAACTGAAAACGTAGGCATAGCTGTGCTTGGCCAGTGCAGTCAGTCCTTCCTGGAATTCCCTCTCTTTAAAAGAAAAAAAAAAAAAAGATCCTTCCCTCCATTATCAAATATTCTGAGCCCCTTAACAAACTCCTGCTGCCAACTGGAGCCACCACATGCAAAAAAGATCGGTCAAAAGGTAAGAGACTTTGGAGTAGTGTTTTTTTCAGTTCAAATTCATACCTTTAAAGAAGAGGAATATATACAGCTGCTTGGCTGTCAAAGACATGTAGATTTGGAAGGTAGGTTTTTTTCCTCCCACATTTAGCATATGCTTTAACCATGGGTAAGACTTTTCCAGGGTGGAGAGAACAAGAGAGGAGGAGGAGCAGGGAGGAGGCAAAATTGTCTTCCTTCCTGAGATGCAATCTGAAGTGATTATAGAAATACTCATGTTAGATATACATATTTCTGAAGATACGACTTGTTCATATCAATCAAAACAGAGTGGCAGCAGCAGAGTGGCTGTGCTTCAAGCAGCTCTTGCTTTGCAGAGCCTGATGCAGCCCTTTGATATGTTTGTTCAATTGTAGAGGGGCCCTAATGTCATGGGCACAGCTGGCTTCCCATTCAGCGATCACATACAGCAGTGGGGGGCTGGCCTACACTGCTGGTGCCTCCAGCATCAGTATTACAGGTCTTCCAAAGGCCACAGCTGTGGGCCCACGGCCTCTCCCATTATGCCTCCATCTTACTGGGCCGGTAAATAAACTGTTCTTAAGGTTTCTTTTTGAAACTTAGCGACTAACTTTCAGTAACTGGTGATTCCAAATAAACACCACCTTTTTGAAGGAAGATGGTGCAAATCTACTAATGGTAGTGGTAAGTAAAGAGTGCTGGTGGAACCAGGAGAGACCTGGCTGAAGAGGCAAAGGCTCTGAATGATGTCCAGGTGGAAGGTGCAGAGTGGGTGGGAGAGGCACAGGAAATTCCAATCTTCTGCCTTCTAAGCTGATCTTAACCTGTTGTTTCCAGTGTAGCGACTGCTAAGCCATTTCCACTGATGCTAATGCCAACTGTCCCACTGCCTCCAGTGAGAATACAGCTGGGCTGACACTTAGTGCCCTTACCCTAGAAAGTAACATTTTGAAGCACCCTTTTTTTTATATTAAAAAGTATGTTTTGAGGATGAACAGCCTTTATTTGCATCTCTTTGGGTTGCGACTGCCTAAAACTGAAGCACTGCTAGCTTTCTGATAAGATTTACACAACTACCTTCTCTTTAGTTAACTGTAAAAGATCAGAAGAATTTTGGTATCATTTTTCTGCCTTGAGTGGAACAGAAAGCATAGAAATGAATATTTCAAAAGTTGCCTTTTTAATTTAAAAATCATGGTTACTGCAGATTTGGTCGCAACGTTTTTGGCAAGTTCTGACAGCATATGAATTGTTTTGCACCTCCTTGTATACTATAAGGCAAATGAAAAGATGTCTATATATGGTTTTTATCTATAGTTTGTGATGGTGGACAGTAAGTAGATGCCATAGAAAATAGTGTGTTTATATTTCTGTGACAAATGTTAACTCTTCTCCTAGAAATAATTTCTCTGTATCTACTGTAAGCAGTCTGGTCATCCTCCCAGGTCTGAACACTTAACAGCTTGGTAATGGGACTGGTCCAGAGCCATACTATCCTAGACTGACCCTTTCTTAGAATCACAGACTGGTTTGGAAGGGACCTCAAAGATCACCTAGTTCCAACCTCCCTGCCATGGTCAGGGACACCCTCCACCAGACCAGGTTGCCCAAAGCCCCATCCAGCCCGGCCTTGAACACTGCCAGGGAGGGGACAGCCACAGCTTCTCTGAGCAACCTGTGCCAGGGCCTCACCACCCTCTGAGGGAAGAATTTCTTCATAGTATCTACTTTAAATCTGCCCTCCTTCAGCTTAAGGCCATCTCCCCTTGTCCTATCCCTATATGCTTTTGTAAATAGTCTCTGTCCAGCCTTGCAATGCAGGATCCATCTTTGCTTGAGCACAGCTAGAAGTCCACAACAAAGGAGGGACCACTGTCACTTGTGATGGAGAGTGGCAAGCTTGGATGGCCAACTAAGTGTAGCATTGAGAAATAGAGGCACAGAGAGGCTGTCAGCTATTAGGGAGCTCTGAAGCACCTTCAGATACTGTGTGCAAATTAGCCCCTAACCATATAAAGCCAGAAATTAAGGACTAACCTTGGAGGGAGCCTGGAACAAGCTCAAAACAGGACTTTTAGGCATAGAAAGGAAAACAGTGTCTCTTTTCTTGAAAGTATTGTAAATTCTGCAGGCATAGTGTGGCATCATCATCAATTAGGTACATCTAAGAGTGTGTTAAACACCAAATTTAGCTAGAAAAGCTTCTGCATGCCATGCAGACAGACTTTCACAGACTGCCTGTGCCTTCCCACCTGAAAGCTGCTCTTTGGAGTGTTGTTTTATCGCTTCTTCCCGGCAGCTGTGTAAATCCTACAGACTGGTGTGCCGGCACAGGAGACAGGACTAGAAGAAGAGGCTGTGTGGAGCATACTAGTCATTCTGTGGATAAATGTGTTGGCAGTAGAGTGCATTGAAAATTATCTGTCTGGAAAGAGTCCTAAGAAAAATAGAGATACCGAGGTGGTCTGCAGCTCCCTCGCAGAGCTCTTCCCTCCTCTCCTCAAGATGCTGCAACACCAAAAAGTTGTATCCTTGGGCTACTGACTTAGGAATGAAATATACTCAGGGGGAAAGGTTACAGAAGCCAGTGCAGTTGTTCCCAGGTTGAACATGAAATACAACATGAGGTTTTAGCGGGCAGACAGACAGACAGACGGATAGACAGAGGTAGTTTGTAACCAGCCTTTCTTGGCAGTCAGAGGCAGACCCCAGATTGTGACTTCCATTCCAAAACCCTGTAACACATACAAATAAATCTTAAGTATGGAAAAGGTGCAGTAATCCATATTACTTGTGTCGTCCATACCACAGCCGCTTGCAAGGCCAGAGAAATTGTGGTAAAAATAACAGGTTTGCCAGGTTTTTCAGTAATAATGCCCACATAGACTAAACTCTCAGACACAGACAAAAAACTTCATATATGGCAAAACCCAAATAGATCTGTTGCACCAAGGAATGGTGATCAGCCTCTCAATGATCAATCCAGGATAAATCCAAGATGCAGATGGCATAATCTTCACTAACGTCAGTAGCCAAATTCACATATAGGGGTTAAGCTAGGTGCAGCAGACTTTTCTGTGTACTCCCAATAAAGGCATTGTTATTGCAGTAATAGAAGAATCAAACTGTGGCAGAGAGAGGTGGGGTTTATCTTAAAAATCACCTGTGATTTGTAGCAATCTCCTAGCTAATTACTTGACAGTCAGGATGGGAATATACGTGAAGAAGATAATTTGTTTGAACTAGACAGTTAGAAAGGTTTGGCTGGGGGGGCAAGGGGGTGAGAGGAGGTACATTGCAGGCTGTCCTTGCTTCTGTTAATTTTAGAGCAAGAGAGATCCATTGGGTCATAGTAGGACTGATCACATGCTGTTAAGGTCATCCTAACAAAACTGGAGTCAGGAGGAAAGGCAGGTTTCACATGACTTTCTCAGCCACCTACTGAATTAAAATTGGGCTAGTTAAAAAATCATCAATCACTCTAACAGCTGTAGACACTTTGAAAGAATTCAGTGTGATCCTAGTACTTTAATGATATTTTTGATCTCTCTTTACCTATGTCATTATAGTATTTTTATTAACTTTTTTCCTGTGAGGTTTGTTTTGGTTTGGTTTTGGTTTTGGGGTTGGTTTTTTTTTGGGGGGTGGGGTGGTGGGAAGGGTGGTTTTGGTTTCGTTTTCTTTTTACACAACCTGTTAAGTTATTACATTCAGCCTTTGCATGAAATAGGGAGGGACAAGCCTGTGCCCTTTTGTACAGCTAGAGGCAGCCCACACAGCACTGAAACGACCATCATTTTACAGGTCATGTCATGTGTGGGTGGTAAGATGTAGAAGTATCCCTTAAAGGGTATCCTCCCTAAGTTACCACAGGATTGAACAGCAGACCAAAATAAACAGAGAAGTTCTATCTAACATTTCTGAGGAAAAAAACCCTATAATAAATTACAGAAAAGACATTACAAGGATGAAGATTGCAAGTGAATAACTGAAAGAAATGTTTTAGTCCAGTGTATTTATGTTTTTTAAGAACTCTTTAACTTTTTTTTTTGGCACAAAGAAGCTTTTGTTAAATATCCAGATCACCTATTTCTTCATTTAAGGTCAGAGATTTAGCAGTGCCTATTTTGTGGAACTTCTAATAAAACCACAAAAGACCAACACCAACAATTAAGGTAGTTCTATGAGTGGAACATTCTGGCATTTTTACACGGTGTGGAAGGCATCAGAAAACAAAGCCGATTTAAGAACAGTTCTCCTTTTCTCAATGCACCAAAGATGGCCTGAAATTATTCACTTTGAATTCAGTAGAAAAGCCCCATTACCTTTAATGAGTTACATCAAGTTCCCACTGTGGTAGTCACAGAAATGTCAATATTTACAGTTGGCACCAAGAAACATCACACTGTCCCAGCACTCCCTTTTTGATAAGGCAGAGCTAGCTCTCCTTGGTTAGCACCACATGGTAAGTGGAGGGAATAGCAGTCACAGTAGGGATAACGAAACGTTTGATGAAATCCAGGCACTGGGATCCACGGTGCCTTTCTCTTCAGAGGCACTCAAAATGCAATAGGCCTATGGGGGCGCAGTGAGTAACTTCCACATCAGCCTCCATTAGACAAAATAATTAAGTCTACATCAATGATTTGCAATAACAGGCCATTGTCACAGGATCAGCGTTGTGCGCTTTGAAGAAGAAAGAACCTCAGCTGCACCATGCCATTTATTTTCCATAAATGCAAGATGCTATTCTTGCATCCGCAGGAGCCCATTATCCTGGGGAATACTCTATTCCATTGACAATTATCTCTTAATTATTTCTGTCCTTTAAGTAGCCACCACTTTGCGGATTTTTGACGCAATTTCCATCACTGAAGCGCCTTTAACTTTCACTGTCAGAGCGCGTTTGCATGTTAACCCTCGAGGAGAGGAGAGGAGAGGAGAGGAGAGGAGAGGAGAGGAGAGGAGAGGAGAGGAGAGGAGAGGAGAGGAGAGGAGAGGAGAGGAGAGGGGAGAGAGGAGAGGAGAGGAGAGGAGAGGAGAGGAGAGGAGAGGAGAGGAGAGGAGAGGAGAGGAGGGGAGGGGAGGGGAGGGGAGGGGAGGAAGAAATAATGAGTAGGTTTAGGCTTTTCCCACATGCTGTGTTCTCAATAATGCAAGCTTTCACTAAAAGGAAAGAAAAAAAAAAAGCCCAACCCTAAACAAAACAACAAAGCCCAACCAAAAACCCAAACCACAAAACTTCTGGTCCTTCCAATCGCAAAAATAGTCTTTGCCATGTAAATCCCATCACTGCTGTTTTGTTGAGTCTGCAGCCAGCCAGACTGGAACAATGGCACCCAAAGAGCCCACAACTCCCCGGTTGCATCTTAATGGGCTGTTTGTTAACTTCAAAGCTGACCATTTAAATGCTAACATTATTAGGCGAGTAATCCAAAACATAAGCACCCAGCTTGAATCATTAGCATTTAATTATCCAACATTTTCTCTCCCTTAATCTACAGCGCTGTGCAAACCGGTCTTAATTTTTGTTTGGAGCGGCGGAGCCCCCACGTTTGTGCCTCCCTGTGTGGAGACCCAAGGTCTCGTGAAGGAAAAGGCAAATCTTTGAGCTTGCAGATGAAATTCAGCGCTGAAGTTTCCTCCGGATGTGTTGGCTGCACTGAGGTTATTTCTATTGCCTGGGACCCTTGTTACCTGCTCTGGACAAGGGCTGTTATTAAGAAGTATGTGAAGATTTAGCTGCTGGTGTGACAGTTCAGAGTCGTTTCCCCTCTTCCTTCTTTGATCAAAAGGGTAAAAAAAAAAAAAAAAAAAGGCAGAAGTTTCTATTGCTTTTTCAAGGAAGTGTAAAGGTCACTGACAATAGCTCCCCTATAGATGCCAGTGTGTGACATTTCGCCTGAGTACAAGAGAAACATGATAAGCTACCAAAAAATTCAAATTCCTTTCTAGATAAAGCTGTTTCTCAAAACGTGACTTGTTCCTTAAAATAAAGCACAGCGTTTAACTCTTATCTTATGATCTTACCCGAAGCTTAGAGCATGTCTCCTGAATAGTAAAGACTACCAAAAAAAAAACACAAAAAAAAAAAAAGAAAGAAAGAAAAGAAAAAGAGACACTATTCGTGTAATAAACATCCGATGAGACCTGGACAAAGACAATCCAAAGTCTATGAACTGATGATTAAAGTAAACAGACGACTCAAAGTTTGGAGTACGAGGCTTGATATTCCATCCAAATCCACAGATAGATACCCCCTCGCCAAAGAATAATCCTCAAATTCCTTTTTTATTACAGAGGGACTCCTTGATGTGGATGTGGGAGGTGGGGTTAAGCCCCCAGCAGCGCTGAAAGGGCCCTCGCTAATGCCAGGCGCAGCAGCCCCTGCAGTCAATAGTCACGGCTTGCTCCAAAGAATAATTCAGTTTTTCCTGGGCAAAGATTCACATTCAAGGCACTGCTACCAAAAAGTGTTCTTATTTATGCTGTTGTTAGAAGCACAGAAGCTGTGGCTCTTTAATTCAGTTATATTTCAGAGGCTGAAGCCTGGGTAAGTATTGCCAGGAACCTAAGCAATTACCAGTTCTGTGAACAAAAAGGAGGTGGTGAGAGCAGAAGATGAGGAAGGTGACAAAGCCAAGCAATTCTGGTGTATTTCTCATATATTGTGTCCTCTAAAATTTCTGTTCTGCTATTCTCTCCCCACCCACCCCCCCTTGCTTCTCTGGGGTCTGGTCTTCACTGTTAAACAAGCAGTGGTTTTTACCTTCAACTAAGAAGTATTGCTTATCCCAGAGAAAAAGCCTAAGAAAATGTCGTACCAAAGTTTCACTTTGAATTATATTCACCTACACCAACCCCATTCCCCAGCTGAAGTTAAGTTTGGAGGAAATTTACCTGGAAGGGAATATAACAGAACTTCTCCTCATTGTATTTTTCTACCTCAGGGTTTCTTACTTGTATTCGTTTCCCTATAGTTGGAAATACTTTTTTGTCTGGGAAGAGAAACTCTGGAGTAGATGAATGTACCAAACCTACACATGCAGAAGATTAAAGCTGCCTCGAGGCCCTTCTACATATTATGTTTTTACATGATACTTTAATAAAGAAACTGATTTATGGAAGATGACTTTATACAAAGCTTGTAAAACTCCATGCATTCACCTTTATACAACGTTACTGTATCTGTACTGCACTGGTAAGTGGTGATGAATTGGATAAATGACTACTCTCATCTCTGGACAAAGAAAGCAGTACTAGGCAGATTTACCATCTAAGAGAGTTATGACATGGAGCTGCTAGCTATCCTTCAAGATCATCCCTGTGGCAGGGGGGTTGGAACTCTATGGTCCTTGGGGTCCCTTCCAACCCATGCCATTCTATGATTCCATTCTATAATTCTGTGAAAAAAAGCCAAAGAAGATCACTGTACAATTTTTTTTTTTCTACAGGCATTGAAAATGGTGACTGGAGGACTGAAGTTTGGACTAGAACTCAGACAGGCAGAAGTAAAGCAAAAAGGATGGGGAGGGACAAGCTGGCATACTAATACAGAACAGAAAAGTGATTGAAGTGCTATTTTGTCCCTGGCTGCCTGTAGACCTTTTCCTTTCTCTCATAGCAGGCAATCAGAGAAATCACAGACTCACAGACTGGTTTGGGTTGCGAGGGACCTCAAAGACCATCTTGCTGCAACCCCCCTGCCATGGGCAGGGACAACCTCCACCAGACCAGGTTGCCCAAAGCCCCATCCAGCCTGTCCTTGAACACTGCCAGGGAGGAGACAGCCAAAGCTTCTCTGCACAAGAGCCTCACCCCCCTCATAGTGAATCCCTCATTCACTCTGCATCAAGTCACTCTGAGTGGCAAGTCCATTTCCCCATTGCCAGACATAGCTTTCTAAAATCTTCTGTGTAGTTTTCCAGGTGAAAATATGGGCTAGATTGCCCTGGCTGTTTCACTCAGATTTGGCTATTTACATTACACTAACGTCTTAAATCCACATCTTAAATCCACTAAACACAGTTGTGGGAATTTTATAAATTATCTTGTTGAAGTCATAGAGCACCGTAATATTGCAATGCAGTAATGGAGGGTACCAGCAGGTGGTGACGTATGTAAATTGCTATAAGGATTATATGGAACAAAAGAGTCTTTAGAAGGTGCAGAGACTCTATGCAGTTCTGCTCCCATTTCTTGTAATGCTCAGGGAAAAAAAAGAAAAAAAAAATCTTCCTTTCATTATTTCTAACTTGGCCTGCTACAGCTGGTGGCAGCTGTTTGGGGACGTTTTTCTACCACTCAGATAATTTTGTTTGGCATTGATGCCTGAGTAGCTGCTGCAAACCATCTTGGAAAGTCCTACAGAGTGTGTCTACATTATGCCTTTTTGTTGAGGGTTGTTTTTTTGTTGCTTGGTTGTTTTTTTTTTTTCCTTTGGAGAAGTTATTACCAAGTGCACTGTTTACTGTTTATTGTGGATATCACAGGGGAAACAATGCAAAATAGATGGCTGTAATAGCCACAGGGTAGCATACTGGGGGCTAGCAGCGGAGAAATGCTAATTCCCATTGCCATTTCCTGGCCCAGATGGTTAGGACTTCAGTACACGATGGGATGAAATGCTATTATGAGTACAAGCTAATATCGATTCTACAGAGAAGACTTTGGCAAACCTATTACCAGTTCTTTTAAATTGCACCTCACTAACAATTTAGGGTAGCCATTCATCCAGAGAAAAGAAATACAGCTCTGGGCTTGCTGAACTCTTCTCTGAGTTGACCTTAGGAGGGAAAAAACTTTCCAAAGTCACATTAATGCTTTTTCTTGGCAAGAATGAACTGTGGATCCATTCTGCAGAATCACTTACTGAAGCAGCAACCCCATCCATGTACCCTGTACAGATCTAGCTTGTTCCTTCAGTGAGAAAACACTTGTGCCACTGCGGTTTATTAGACCCCATCCACTGGAGGCTGTCACCTCAAAATGGAAAGGGCCATGGCTTGACACTCCAAATCTCTCCAGGAGTCCAATCCTTCCTCTCTGGTGGATCAGATGAACACATAGGACTGTGAAGAGGGTACCACTGGGGCACAGGACTGTTCTCTGAGGCCTTGGGGGTGGACAGCTGGAGACCAGAGTGGGCAATGGAGGCACCAATTACACCCCTGTTGCAAAACTGGTCCCATATCATCTATTGGACCTTTGTGAAGCTACAGTGGTGCTGTCCATGGGTTTGTTAGCACCAACTAGCACCATTCTGAAACACTGAAGAAAATAGAGTAACTAGATTGTGGTAGTTGAGGAGCTGTCTTGGTTTTCATCTGGGATAGAGTTAGTTTTCACAAGAGGCTGGGAGGAGACAAAGCCAGGATAGCTGACCCAAACTATCCAGAGGCACATTTGATACCATAATCATGCTCAGTATATAAGGCAGGGAAGCTGGCTGGGGAGGAGGGATCTGCTCTGGGATGGGCATTGGGTTCTGGGTGGTCAGCAAGTTGCTTTTTGTATCACTTGCTTTCTATATTCTTTTATTAGCATGGTGGTTGCTATTTTCTTCTTTCTCTGCTGTCTTATTATACCCTCTTTATCTCAACCCATGAGATCTACGTTTTTCTTCCAATTCTCCTCTCCATCCCACCAGGGCAGGGGAGAGCTGCATGAGCAGCTACATAGTGCTCAGCTGCCACCTGGGTCTGAATGACAACAGCAACCAGTAAGGTTTGCCAAACTAAAGTAAGGTTTGTATTCCTACTATGTGTTATCCCACATATTCAGGCAAGGGAGAAGGACCTGAGGACAATTGGTAAATAATGGAAATGACTAAGTGTTGTGGTTTTGTGTGGTGTGGTTCTGGTGGAGGAGGTGGGTGGCAAGGATGCCTTCTGCAAGAAGCAGCCAGAAGCTTCCCTGAGGCCCAACAGAGTAAACACCAGCCAGGCTCAAGGCTGGACCAGCTGCTGACCAAGGCTGAGCCCATCAGCAACAGTCTGAGAATTACATTTAAGATAAAAAAAGCCACAACCAGCTGCTTTTTGCCACCAGAGAAGGGAGTGAGAAGATGTAAGAAATTGTGCAGACACCAAGGCCAGTGAAGAAGGCAGGAGAGGAGGTGCTGCAGGTGCCAAAGAGAAAGATGCTGCAGGGCCATCTTTCTCTCCATGATGGAGCGGGTGTACCCCTGTAGCCCATGGAAGATGATGGGGAGCAGAGATACAACCTGTAGCCCATGGAGAACCCCCACACTGGAGCAGGTGGAGACATATGGAAGATGCTATGACCTGTGTTGGAGCAAGCCCCTGGCAGCAGATCTGCAGCCCATGGAGAAAGAGGCCCATGTTGAAGCAGGTTTGCTAGGGGTAGAATTGTGACTCCCTGGAGGACCAGGCTGGAGCAGTCTGGGCCTGAAAGGCTGAGAGACATTCTATGATTTACGACTGCACCCCATAGCAGTGACTCACACTGGGGCAGCTGGTGAAGAGCTGAAGGCCCATGGGAAAGAGCTCGCGTTGGAGAAGTTTGTGGAGGACTGTTTCCTGTGGGTGGGACCCCACGGTGCAGCAGGGGAAGGGTGTGAGGAATGCTCATCACAACCTGTGAAAAAGGGAGGGGTGGGGGGAGATGTTTTAAGTTCTGGTTGTACTTCACATTATCTGATTTGTTAGTGTGTGTGTGTGTAGTGTAATAAATTTCCTCAGTTCTGTGTTGAGTCTGTTTTGCCTGTGACACTAATTGTGGAATGATCTCTCCCTGTCCTTATCTCAACCTCTAAGCCTCTCAATGTATATTTTCTCCCCTGTCCAGCTGAAAAGGGGAGTGATAGAGTAACTTTGGTGGGCATCTGGCCTCCAGTCACGGTCAAACCACCACACTAAGGCAATATACAGTGCTAAAGCAACCAGAACAGAGACAATTTTACTCCCAGACATGGTCAGAATCAGCAGTGCACCCAACCAATCCACAGCCCTAATGTGATTCAGGCTGTTTTGAATTTGCTTTGCCCTAGTCAGACCAGCTTTCACTGCCCCAAAAGGTGGTGTTTTTCCAATAATAGCTTATATTGGCTCCACAGCTGCCAGACACAAGCAAGAGGTAGTCTCAAAGCTCCTCTTCATTCTCTTTCAGGTTCCTAAATCACAGTCTCCTTCAGGCTGCACTTGATTTGTTCAGGCTACGTGAACATCAGATTTCCTCCAGTTCTAGGTAGTCCTAGAAGCTGCATGCACTTCTCCAGTCAAAAGCTGGAATGAGCCAACCAGACTCAACTGCAACCATTTTATAGCAGAGGAGATTCAGTTCAAAACCATGATCTGAAACACTTGTAAGCTGTGAGGAAGTTCCAGTTTAGAAGCAAGCACCGTGATCTACAGACATGTCTTTTATTTTGGAATATGTAATATTCTGTTCTTTGGGATTAAATTTTCCTTAATAATACAAAGTGTGTATTTACAACTCTGGGATAATTCTGTCTGGGACAACATTTTCTTGTGAAAGAGTCACTTCTTATGGCTTAGTCTTTGTACCTCTAGTTTGGCTGTCCCTAAATACCATTCACTCGTAAGGTCGTTGCTACGAAACATCTGTTCTGCCTAGCAAGCTCTGTGTCCATTATCAGTGATATTTTTTATCACTCATCATGATTTCAGCAGCTCTAGATTATCCTGAGCCTTTGCCTGAGTGTATAATTTTCCTGCGTCAAAGGCTTGTTGTTTTCCATTTATGACCCTTAAAATGCATTTTGGGCTTGGGGTATTTTCGCTGCATAGCCTTGGGAACAAAGACACATACACACAAGGTTGTTTGCCTGCAACAGGCAGGTCAGTGAAGAGAGACATATCTTGTTATGAGGTTATGGAGCACTGCACTGCAGTCATCATGTTGCCCCATTCGGAATAAATCAGAGAGGAAAGGGTATGACTAGGAGCCCTGTATGTATTCAGATGACCGCGTGTAGATATTGATGCTGGAAAGCCTTGCAGAATTTGTAGTGTGAGTAGGAGAGCACTCTTCAGATTTACTCTTCGTACTTGTTGGGACATGATGTGGTGGCAGGGCTAGGTACAGGCAAAAATCGAAGGAGGCAGCCGCCTACGTGGTGAGCAAAGGGAGCCTCAGAAGGGGCTGAGCATTGCTCTGTTGGGTGAAAGCAGCATCGCTGGCTGGACCAGGGGGTGTGAAAGGAAATGTGCCTGTGGTGGGAAGTATCAGGCAATGATGGGCAGATTGGCTTTGCTGGCTGGGCCTGGCAAGAAAGAAGGCAGCAGAGAAGAAGTAAGGGTGGCCACTGCATTTGCTTTTCCCATGCCCACACCTGCCTGTTCCGCACGGCCTCACCCGTCTGTTGTGCGCTGCCCCGCCGCTGAAGTTTGCCTCTGCTGCTGACAAGCTGTGAGCCAGCTCTGTCCCGCAGGCACAGAGCTGTCCTTTCCTTGAATGTAAAGCTCTGGCTCTCCTCCATTCTTGCTCGTAACTCTATGTCTGCGTTGTAAAGGATCAAGCCCCTTAGACCGTATTTTTTTCAACCTTTCTTATTTTCTCAACCTCTCCTTCAGCATGTTACAGAGCCATTATGACAGCATACAGGGCACAAGAGGTTGGCTTTTTCTATGCTTTGTAGGGCTTTGTCACAGAATCCTGGAATTCCAGGCCTGTAGGGGTTGTGAGGGACCTCTAGAGATCGTATAGTCCAACCCCCTGCTAAACTCGAGCAGGTTGCACAGGATCATGTCCAGGCAGGTTTTGAATATCTCCAGAGAAGGATACTCCACAGCAACAGTGGTAGCACCTCTGTGATAACATATTTAAGAAGGAAAAAATCCCCAAGTAGCAGCTTTTCGCTACCAGAAGAAGGAGTAAGAAGATGTGAGAAACTTTGCAGACACCAGGAGGAGAGACAGGAAGTGCTCCAGGCACCTGAGCATAGATTTCTCTGCAGCCCACAGAGAAGACCATAGTGAAGCAGGTTGTCCCCCTGCAGCCCATGGAAGATGCTGGGAAGTAGAGGACCCAACTCTGGAGCAGGTGGAGAGATGGAATACACTGGCAGGACCTGCAGCCTGTGGAGAGAGGAACCCATGCTGGAGCAGGTTTGCTGAGGGACTTGTGACCCCATGGAGGACCAGGCTGGAGTAGTCTGTTCCTGAAGGTCTGCACCCCATGGAAGCCATGCTGGGGCAGTTGGTGAAGAACTGAAGCCCCCATGGGAAGGACTCATGTTGGAGAAGTTCATGGAGGGCTGTTTCATGTGGGAGGCACCCCACGCTGGAGCAGGGGAAGAGTGTGAGGAGTCCTCCCTCTGAGGAGGAAGGAGCAGTAGAGACAACGTGATGAGCTGACTGCAAACCCCATTTCCTGTCTGCCTGTGCCACTTGGAGGGGAGGAGGGAGAGAAATCAGCAATAAAGTTGAGCCCAGGAAGAAGAGAGGGGAGCAGGGAAGTGTTTTAAGATTTGTTTTTATTTCTCATTATCCTACTCTGATTTGATTGGGTAATAAATTAGATTAATTTTATTAGATTTGCTGGTGATGGTAGAATGATCTCTCCCTGTCCTTACCTCAACCCGGAAGCCTTTTTTACATCTTCTGCCCCCTGCCCAACTGAGAAGGGGAATGATAGAGTGGCTTTGGTGGGCACCTGGCCTCCAGCCGGGATCAGCACACCGGACTTAGACAAGTAAGAGAGTCACCTCAAAATGAGTAGTGGGAGGGTATGGCTAGGAGCAGGAGTGACAAAGATATTTGGGAGTGGAGCTGGACCTGCTCCTCAGGCACATCTCAGGCCATATAATATGGTCAAACCTTAATGGTGCCTACGTGCTGGACAGAAATTATGTCATTAATTTGGTTTATTCTTTTGCCTGAGTATTTAATAAAACAATATCAGTTGGGCTGGAATGGACCTTACAATGTCTTTCAGCCTGCTCAGAGCAGGATCAAAGGAATCGTTAAAAGTTCCCTTGGTTGAATGTGTGCCAGTGGACTTCAGTTTGGTTGTAAGATTTCCCTGCTGACAATTTGTAGAGCATAAAAGTACCTAGACTGACATGAAAGGGAGCAAGTGAATTCAGCCTCCCTGCTGTCCCATGAAAGACGTCCTCTGTGTAAGTGGCATTCATGGCCTTGCATTCTCCTCCTATTTCTGCAGGTTTTCAGAACAGTTCTCTTGGTACACGCTTTCTTCTGTAAGATGTCCCTGGAATGCTGTTTTCCACAGTAACTCCTGGCAGGTTCAGCTGAGAGTAAATGCAAAGATGTTCTTGCCTCATAAATAGATAAGGCAAAGGATGTCAGGGAAGGGAAATATTATCTCCATTTTGTAAATGAAAGCTTTGCTGAATCTTTTTTCCCTCCAGAGTCCCAGAGACCATGTGCAGCAGTGTAGCAATGGGGACACCAATCTCCTGAGGCTCAGCCCAGCGCCTTTCCTGTAAAACTATTTTTCTTCAAAGCTGTCATCTATGAGGATTTTGTTAGCTGCTCTCAGTTCTGAGATTTGTTGGGGACTTTTGCCTAAGCTCATTCTCTTTCTTGAATACAAGAGTGCATTTGTTTCCTTGATCTGCTATCATGCAATTTCTTTTTAAACAGAGCTTACTGTGCGATCTTATGTCAGCCTTTGCATTTGTTCCTGTGCCATGCACAGAATTTTCTTTGCCTGGTGTGCTTCCATGCACTTTATGGCAATTATAGCTGCTCTAGTTTGTGCTGCCACTGCCTTACCCACCTCACTTTTAAACCCATTTGTAATTCGATTAAAAATTAGTCCTTCTACAGGACTATGTTCCAACATTGATATGAAAGAGATTTGAAACGCTGGTTGCAAAACAATCAGATGCTTTGACTTCTCTTGCCAACTGTTGGGAACACATGGTGACCAAATGCAGAGTTTTTATATGGATGGGTGCAACAATTGTCTAATATTTTGATCAGAACATGAATTTTGTTCACTCTGTGGAAGTTCAAAGGTGAATGAATTATGTTAATCCCATTCACCCACACAGTTTGAGTTCAGCTTTTCAGCTTTCCTCCTCTGGAGCCTTTTTTTCTCTTGTGCTGATGTACACTGAAATATTCCATCTGGCTTGTTCGGTATTTCCCTAGATGTCTTTTTCCCTAGATGTCCTTCTAGTCTCAGCTGCTCGGGTGGACAATTTCACCCATTCACTGTTATTACTCTCACTTACAATTTGAAATCTGATGTCCTTTGACTGTCCTCATTTGCATTTTCTTTGCAACTGATATATGAGAGACCTTTTTGACCTCTGCTGTTTGCCAAAGTTCGGGGGCCTCAGAGCTCTGTGTTATGAGTAAAAATGGATGACAGAGCTGGGTATCTCTGAAGTAATCCCTTTCTATTCATGCAGCCCTTAGTGTGGAAAGAATTAAACACTGGTAGGCAAGGTATTTGCTCGCAGCTCAAAGTGGGTTTCAAGTCAACATTCAGCTTTGAGCTCTTGAGTTTTCTGAGGGCAGAGTTTCTACTGAAAAAGAATAAAATAAAGAGGACGTGTGTTTCCCCTTCTGTTGTTTTCACCGCCACTCAAAGCCATGCTCACCCACGTAAAATTTCTGAGTGGCTCCATCTTGCTGTGTCTGTGGGGAGACAGAGATCTGTGTAATGGCTGGAAAGCAAGATGTGTTTTATCTGAGAGAAGTACGGTTTTACGACCGCAAGGGAAGAGCAGCAACTGAATTAATCAGTGTCCGTGATATTTTCCCACCCTGTGGCTATACTGTCAGTGTACCTAGAGTGCCCTTACTGGAAAACATCTACAGTGCCAACTCTAAACCACTAAATTGCTGATTATCTTTCAGTAACTGGTCCTGTATATCATTGAGAAGGAATCAGCTGGAGCAGCTCCACTTTCTGCAGCCTTGAGAAGCGGTGATATATGATCCAGAAACAATAATACAAGTGCATCACCAGTAGAGACAGTGACACAATCTGGCTTTTCAACCTGTCTGCTTTTTCTGCTCATCCTTCCTGATGCTAATTCCCCAAATTAACTTTGCAGTGAACATATTACCACTCTGGTAATATGGCTGCATCTGCACTCCTAATTATCAGAAGGTGTGGCCAAAACATTTCCTGAATCATTGCCTGGTCTCTGCGCTAAGGATGTGTGAAAGGATTTTGGAAGGTCAGACATTTTCTACAATAAACAATATCAAATGTCCTAAAATTCACTGGCCTTACTGTGAATTTTAAAACTTTTCTTGAGCACTTATGATAGTAAAATTTAC
The DNA here is from genome assembly GCA_027925045.1 of Hypotaenidia okinawae. Lineage (NCBI taxonomy): Eukaryota > Metazoa > Chordata > Aves > Gruiformes > Rallidae > Hypotaenidia > Hypotaenidia okinawae. The sequence continues at coordinate 115,768,230 of BSDF01000002.1, read as the reverse complement.
TCAGAGGCATGGAAAAGACAAACACAAAGTGGGTTAGAACTTGGCCAGACCTAATTCAATTTTTAATTTAAATTAGGATCCTCAAGAGTTTTTTATTTAGTGCTACTAATTTTAATTCTGATTTCTTAGGAAAGAGATGGAAAAAAGAAAGAAAGGAATTTTTATAGAAAATAGTTTAACACCCAGTCAAGAATGACTGTGACAGTGGGATGGAGCAATGTCAGTAGACAGGCAGGGCTAAGATGTCTGAGCACCTTCTTTAGTGCTTGCAAGTAGGCTGAACCCTAACTCCTCATGCTTCTGTTTAAATGGGCTATTCCACAGGTCATATTTCTCATTTTCTGCAGCCAGCTTGTCACCTGGTTAATATTGCAAAGATTTACACTAAATTCACGAATGCCAGTTTGAAGTGTCAAAGCTCCTTTAAAAGAAAAATAAAGTTAACCTGGGCAAAATGAATAATACATATTTTATAGCCAAAAAGTGAGTTTCTTTTAAGCTTCAGAAGAACTGCTAGCTCCTGCAGCCTGTGATTGCAACAATATTTTTTCCTAAGGAACAGAAAGCATTTATACCTTGATATTCAATTCCTTAAGGTATGCCTACACTTATAAATTTAAGTGTATTTCTTCTCTGCTCATTGTGTACTCTGGCAGAAGTTAGGGGAGGATGTAAAATTTTGCTTTTATACATGCCGAAGCAACAGCAGTGTCACCCCTAACAATTCCTGTGAAACAGCAGTCCTTGATTTTTCTCTGAAATTACACAGAAAGAAGAAATATTTCTAAATTAGAGCCACCAGCTTGGCAGTGTTGTTTTTCACTGGAAAACAGAGCCTCACTCCTGCAGCCCTCAATGTGCACGCTGGATTACAAACGTCATACATGATGTTCATATGGTGAGGTTCCTGGAATGCCATGTAAACCTCATTTCCAGATTTTAATTAACAAGAAAAGATTGTAGCGACTGGAAAGGGAGACTGCAGAGGGTTTAAAGGTCACTGTTCAGTTAATTCCAACAGATGAAAGACAGGTGGAAGCTCTTATCAAACCAAGTCATACAATGCCACTCATGGACTGAAATTGAAATTTTCAGTGATTTGGAAGATATGCAACCCTGTTGTCCTGGGATAACGTGACTATGATTCACTGCCTCAAAAGCAATCGCAGATCAGCAACTACTTTCTGCCCCCAGCCACTCTATCCCATGTCAGAGTGAAGGTCACAACAATTTTCAGCCGGCTGGTGAATGCCTGGGGATTTTGTGGCTTGTGTTTGTCAGGAGTATGTGAACACAAGTTTGTCATTGAGTTTACAAGTGCACAGGGCTTACATCCGTAGCTATTACAGGTTAAAAGCAGCTAAGGAAAGCTAGGGCATGGAGGATAAGAATGCGTCCCCTGTCTTTGTCTATATACACTTGAATTTGTACACTAGAAGTCTCGTGCACATAGTGAATTGTGAGGGTGTCCTGAGCAAAGCTGTCTCAAGTGAGGAACTTTTACTCAATTAATTGCCAATAAACAAAAACTTACAATCACAGAGGAAAAACAATAATAATTTGAGCACATACAAACCCATGAATAAAACACCTATCCCCAATCTCAGCTTACTTTATCTTCCACCTGATGAGGTAATGGGCAGCACAGGGAGTGGAGGAATGTGGAGTGATGCTCTTCTGCTGCTCTTTTGCTGCTCACTCATTTTCCCTCCAGACTATTTCTGAGTATCCCTGCATGACTGTCGGTCCCCCATGGGTGGAAGTGGTAACTTCTGCCCTTCACAGAGGGGAAGACTTCAAAGGAAAGAGGGTGGATAAAGGAACTGTGAGATTAGGAGATGTATTGGCACCAACAAAACAGAGCCAAATGCTAGAGAGAATTTACAAATCTATATTGTGAAGGAACTCTTTGGGAAGGAGAGAAGATTTGTATGGAAGGATAAGCTGTGAAGACCAGCAGAGGAAGGTATACAGAAGTAGGGTGGAGGTGCAGAAGGCCCAAGAGAAGATTTAGCTGCAGGGCTGCTGGTGTGCTTCCTGAGGAAAGGACTGGTCTTTGTCCTGCTGAGGGAAGACCACCAGCTCTTTGGAGGCGATGGGTGTGTTTTTCTGGGTTTTTTGTGGAGTTGAGCTAGGCCTTTGGCTGACACACCTACATAGCACTGATCTCCCTGTAGGTTGTGTTGACATGTCCTGTGGGGATGGATCTGCTAACCTGGGGCATCTGGTTAACAGCAATCTGTTCTCATGTGTCCTGGAGGCCATGGGGCACTTACCTCATTGTATACTACACTCCTTTGTACCCTGAGACACATTAAATACTCCCACCTAATCTGCTTTTAAATTTGTAGCTTTAATTAACTAAGTTTTCTGCTTCTCATTTCCCCCTTTCACCCCAAGAAGTGCTGTGTAATACTACTGCTGCGGAACATTGGTGGGTGTCCCAGGTCGAGAGCTATCTGTACCTGAAAGAGTTCAGGGTTTTATGCTTAGGAAGTCTCTTTGATCTAAATTACCCTAAAATTCAACGGAACTGAAAAAAATTCCTTGATATCAAAAGAAGTAATTGGAAACTTTGATGGAACTTTGCCAAAATTTCACTGGCCTCTCATAGGGCTGCCAGCTCTCTTCTGTTAAAAAATAAAGCACTTTTCCCTACATATTTTGGCATTATTTTGTGGCAGAACATGCATCCATGCACATACCTTGATGTAAATGTTTAAAATTTTTCCAGCAACTGCTTTGAGGTAAATGCTACTATGCATGCTTGCTTCCCTCATGAATGTCAGCATCTCCTAGGGACCATATTTTTGTGTTTATTGTGACAATGTAAGTTGAGTGTTGTGGTAATGAGGAAAAATTATAAGAGCACAGGAAAAAGAAGAAGGTTCTAGTAGAAAGAAGTCAAAACCAAAGAACTGTAGAACATCCTGAGTTGGAAGGGACCCAGTAAGGATTGAGTCCAACTTCTGGCCCCACACAGGACCAGACAAGTCAACCAGAAAAGAAGCATGAGGAATGACCAGATCCAAATGAAGGAAAGTTCTGGGAAAGATGACCACAGAAGGAAGGCAGAGGAAGGAAGCCGAGGGGCTTCCAGTTGGATAACAAATACAACACCCATATTTTCTGCTGTGCCATCTGTTTCTACATCTTGCAGTGCATTACTACATACAGCTGCTGCCACCAAATGCCCAGCTAATTTTAGGGTACTTATCTGTGCTCAAGCTTGGGTAAGTCAGTCTCTCATCCTTCATTTGCAGCAGATGACACATGAGCTCTCCCACCTGCTGTAGATTTCCTGACAATGTCCCTTGGGAGACCATAAAGGCAGCTATGCTGTTGTGGGATGAGAAAGGAGGGTCATATAATTAGTTAGAAACTACTAAGCTGTCAGCCGTGTTGGCTATAGTAAGCAGATTGTTTTCAGCTTGGGGAGGGGTTGACTTGAAAAATAAATTTAAAAAGCGCCTTTGACAGGAAGGGTGGAGCATATTTATCAACGTTTGCATAAAGAAGAGGAGGATACAGCAAAGCTTGTGAACAGTACAAAATAGCATTGCTACAGCAAAAAACGAAAAGAAGTGTGTTAGAAACACAGACTGTGCCACATGTTTGGACAATGGAGGCCCTTACTCCTGCGATGGGGAACTTGCTGCAGGAGCAACAAGAAGTTGCATCCTTGGGATGTGTAGGACTTCTGTTTGTTTTCTTTCTTATCCATATGCATTGTGTAGGGGATGGAAGGGGAAGAAAGTTATCTACTTGTGCTTTCAGCGGGACTGTCACCTCAGCTGGATGTGTGTATGGAGAATGATCTGAGCTGTACCAGGAAACAGGGGAAAGAAGGATAAATGAAATGGTAACTTAGCCATGATTCAGTGTGTAGATAAATACCGGTGTTTCTGTAGGTCCAAACCTTTGGGTTGGGAAGGGCCTAGGAAGGAGACACTGTGATGGTTGAGCCCTGGCTAAAGGCCAGACGCCCACCAAAATCAGTCAGTTACTCCCCTTCTTAGTTGGACAGGGGAGAAATAACATAATTGGGCGGCTCAAGAGGCAAACTCGTTAATGACGTGGGCAAAACAGACTCAACACAGAGTGCTGAAGAGAAAGTTATCTAATTTATTACACTACACAGAAAACAGTGAAAACACCAGGGTCAGGAGTGCAACCAACAATCTTGAAACAAATGCAAACCAGGCAAACACTTTCCCCCCCACTCCCTCCTTAGCAGGCTTTAGTTAGAAGTTTGCTCCCTTCTTCCCTCCCGGTCGCAGCCCAGGAGGGGCAGGGACTGGGGAAAGTGGGGGTCTTGGTAACACCTTCCCCCCACCCCTCCATTCTAAAGCAGACTTCCTTTTCAGCCATGAGTTTGCTCCCTTCTTCCCCTCTCCTGCTCGTAGCACAGGGGCAAACTCTCGCCCGGGTACCTGGGCGTGTCCTCCCCCCAGCCTTCCCGGCCTTTTGTGTCTGTCAACTGCTTACCTTTATATGCAAATATACATCCCAATGCCCTTAACGGGCCAAACTTTGCAGCCTTCCTGGCACTCCGTGTTCTGGTGGAGTCTTTGTCTCCTATATGTGATTCTCAGAGGCGCTATAAGCAGGCCTGCAGAAGACTCTAGCAGCCGTTTTCTGTAGCACATGGCCCTCTCAGTAGCCAACTATGCAAAACTGCAACAGACACTTAAACTTAAAAGAATGCTGGTAGCCAAGGAATTAGAAGGGAAGCCAAATGACAAAAACATATTGAACTGCCTATAGACTGACCAGTTCTAACTTGGTGTGCCTGCAGAAATAAATAAACAAGAAGGCTTTACCATAGTCTCCTTGATAAAAGCCACCTGTTGATAGAAGCAGATATTGAAGTTAAATAAACAAGAGTCTGCATTAAGAAAGAAAAAGAATGCTACTAATGTAATGTAAGCTGAGAGTGTACCTTCACCTTGAACACTGTTTACAATTCCTGGCACAACACTTCAAAAGGGGTTATGCTAGAAAGCAAATGGGTCCAGAGAAGGGCAAGAAAAAAAGTATTGGAGGAATAACAAGATGTCTACTGTGAGCATGGTGATTATAAAGGTGAATGCTTTAGAGAGAAACAAATAAATTATGACATAGCAGAAATATATCCAATACTGAGTAGAACAGAGAAGGTCAGACAGAGGCACCTGTTTGCTTCCATAATAGAAAAATACAGAGGCAGCATAAGGTGAAAAGGAAAACAATTTAAAACTGTTAAAAGGAAGTTTTTTGAAGCATAAATAACACAGGGCTGTGTATGAACTGCTGTAAAACATGACTGAAAAAAGGGATCAGTAGGATTCCAAGGAGGACTTAAGACCAGATCTCCAAAGTGGTGGCCTACTCCTGCTGAAGTGCATGTAGTAACTTCATTTAGCTATGAGCTCAGTTTTGGGAGATTCTGAACATGCTGACTATAACCTGGCAAGGCACACGCTTTGCTCTCAGCAGGTAAACAGTGTCCCTGGTGAGTGCAGCAGAAATTCTGCTCCTGAAGTTAAGCCCACACTTGCATTCTTTGCTGGACTGGTACAACTGTGTTTGGTACTGAGCTTTCCCTAAATAAAATGCCCACAATTATTTATCCCATGGGAAAAAAATTCCTTCATTGAGGAAACAAATACCCAGCGATCTGCATACTTCAAACAGTAACAACAGCACTCCAATCCTAATGTACAAGGGCTGACTCAGATATGAGGAAGAATTGAGCACCAGCTGGAAATACATGCCGGTTGTTTATTCCACTTACAAGAAAGATGTTACATTAAAAAAAAAAATCTTTTAGCTTAAATCCGCATTTCACTGTCTGACACTCCATTCTGGAAGAAATGAATAGTGTCTTGTCAGTATGCCTTAGTGAAAAAAAAAGAGGAAAAAAAAAAAGAGGAAAAAAAAAAAGAAGCATTTAAAAAAAATACACCCACACCGAGAGTATTTAGAAAGTTAAATACATGAATCAAGCACAGTAAATAGTTTAGAAGACTTGAAGTTCTGCCTCATTGTTGCAGAGAGCTGTTGCGATTAGTTACATGGTATGTGTTTCTTGGTGGTGAAATGAGCTGTCCTTCCTCCACTGCCCTTCAGCTCTTTATGCCTGCTCCCTCTCTCATTTCGATGTGCCAGCACGACTGCTTGTGGGATCATTTCATGGACCAGATTAGGGAGATCTGCACTAAAAAGCCAACAAACAAACAAAACCAAGGGCAAAAAGCCTTTTTTTTGGTTTTTTTTCCTGGAGGTTTTCTTTTTGCCCTGGACTGTCTCAAGGGTCTGAGACACAGAGTGTTCCACAAACAATTGCATTGCCTCCGTCAAGGAGACAGCAAGCTGCTGCAGAGGGGCAGCAGCTGGGTCAGGGCAGCGCAAAGAAACTTCCCAAGGCAGTTTTTTCAGCAAAAATATCATTTAATTGCCCCAAAATTCTCTCTCTCTGGAGTCAGAGTTATAGCCGGATTTAATTCCAAAGTTGATGTTCATCCCATCTCTCTGTCATTGCACTTTTATACATGCATATATACATATTTAAACATATTAAGAATATTATATGTCTGTGTGTGTATCTCAGATTTTGGAAAATACCACGTTAGTGTCTCGTTAAAGATGTGAGGTTTGTTTTCCTGGAGAAAAACAAAACCACACAGGCAAACCGGTGTGTTCGGAGACAGATTTTGAGATGCCTGGGAAAACACACTGCAATGTTTGTAAAGACCTATTCAGTGGAGTCCTAGCTGCCTGCCACACAAACATTCCTCTCATGTGAATGGGTCCTTAAGCATGGGCAGGGAAACAGATGGCAGGTCACTCTATTAATACAGAGAATTCAAGCAATCCCAAATATTTCACTGTGCACTCACCCCCATGGTCTGAAAGTATATTACAATGGTGCAAGCTCCATTTTAGGGATGAGGAATCCACAGATAGACTTAGTGAGATACTGCCCATTTTCTGCCAGTTCCTATGAACTTGCACCAAACCACCCACTCTTCCCTCCTTGCTGAAGTACATTCTGTGTCTGTTGGCAAGGTGCTTTGCAGAGCTTCTCTGCGCTGAGGTGTGGGAGAAGTTTGTGAACAAGCCTCCCTCCATGTCCCCGGGACAAATGGCCAAACAGCCTGCCCGAGGAGATGAAACAGTTGGTGAATCTAGAAAGAGAACCTGGGTCTCCAGGCTCCAAACTATGTGCTAGCCTGTGCCAGCCACTGGGATGTCTCAGGAGTAAGGTTTTCCTGCCACCTGATGAGAATTATATCCTCCTTTAAGCTATTAGAGGCCCTGCACTTTAACGTGGCTAAGCGGTTTTGTTTTGTTTTTTGGTTTTCCACATTCTAAATCTTCTTTGTGTTTTTTTACTGGGGGAGCTTCATTAACATTCACCTGTCTGAAAATGGTTGGGGAACTGAAATGCAAATTACTTCCAGACAATGCAAATACGTGGCATTTTGCAAATGAACCTTGCAAGACTTATGCACATGTAAGAGCATATTCCTGATGCAGCCACTTTAGTCAATTAAGCTGGTGATGACCATAAGACTCTGTATTGTATGTCAGAGGTTAATTGTTCTTGCCCGGTTTGTCTTCCATCTCAGCAGGTGCTCCTGTGCACCACCTTCTCCTTTCCTCTTCTCTCCTGGCCAGTGACAACACCGGTTGGAAGCAGCTGGCTAAGTTTGCTATCCTGTGTCAGGTGTGTTAAATGCCAGGTCACTGAAGTTAGCAACTCACTTCTCTCCAGGGGAATATTTTGAATACCCAGAGACTGATTTTGGCCCCTAGACTTCAGTGCTATGTAGCTTCTAACTTTGCTTTTTTCTTACTTCTCCATGCAAGTAAGAACTTCTTCTCCAAGTAGGAAGTTACTTCTCCATGCAGATTTGGAGGAGCATCCTGTGAAGTTGATGATATAGGAACTGCCCTGAGGTTTCCTGCCTTCAGCTTGCCTTTTGGCCTGCACTCACACCTCTGAATTTGAATTGTGATGCTTCAGTACTTCGAATATGCTAGGCAATTGTCGCAGTTTTGCATAGTTGGCTACTGAGAGAGAGAGAGGGGCGGGGTTGCAGAAAATGGCTGCTGGAATCCTCTGCAGGCCTGCTTATAGCGCCTCTGAGAGTCACATATAGGAGACAAAGACTCCACCAGAACACGGAGTGCCAGGGAGGCTGCAGTTTTGGCCCATTAAGGGCATTGGGATGTTTATTTGCATATAAATGTAAGCAGTTGACAGAGACACAAGGCCGGGAAGACTGGGGGAGGGCGCGCCCAGGTACCCGGGCGAGAGATTGCCCCTGGAAGCCCGAGCTGAAGCACGGGGAGTAGCCGAAGAAAAGGAGCCATGGAGGAGGCAGAGACCAGACCCGCTCGGTTGGGTGGAGAGGCTCCACGCTGGATGGAGCCGGTGGAGACACAGAGAAGATGCCGTGACTTACGTTGGGATGAGCCCCTGCCAGCACAAGCGACCTACAGAGATGAGCCAAACAGGTTTGCTGGAGGAGGCATCATAGCCCTGTGGAGGACTGGGACTGAGAGACCCTGTGATTTGTTGCTGCCAGCCATAGCAGAGATGAAGCCCGGTGGGAAGAGATTTGCCTTGGAGAAAGTTCGTGGAGGACTGGTTCTCGTGGGTGAGATCCTACGGTGCAGCAGGGGGAGGGTGTGTGGAATGGATGCCCCCATCCCGGCCGAGAAGGAAACCATCTTGCAAGGGACTGACCAAAGCCCCCATCTCCTAGTCCCTGCCCCGCCCCGTCCTATGCTGCGAGCAGGAGAGGGGAAGAAGGGAGCAGAATCATGGCTGAAAGGGAAGTCTGCGTTAGAATGGAGGGGTGGGGGGAATGTGTTACCGAGACCCCCATTTTCCCCAGTCCCTGCCCCTCCTGGGCTGCGACCGGGAGGGAAGAAGGGAGCAAACTTCTAACTAAAGCCTGCTAAGGAGGGAGTGGTGGGGTAAAAGTGTTTGCCTGGATGCATTTGTTTCAAGATTGTTGGTTGCACTCCTGACTCTGGTTCTTTTCCACTGTTTTCTCTTTAGTGTAGTGTAATAAATTAGATAACTTTTCTCTTCAGCACTCTGTGTTGAGTCTGTTTTGCCCACGTCGTTAACGAGTTTGCCTCTTGAGCCGCCCAATAATATTATTTCTCCCCTGTTCAACTAAGAAGGGGAGTAACTGACTGATTTTGGTGGGCGTCTGGCCTTTAGCCAGGGCTCAACCACCACAGCATTCCACAGACAAAGGGATGAGAAGATATTCCCTAGAAAAATTTGACCAAATTTGCAATATTTGAGCTGAGGAGCACTCATGGAGTGTTAGTATGAGATGGGTTTAAGACAGATAAAAGAAAGCACTATTTATACAATGATAAAGTCCTCCTGGAATTTGTTGCCACAGAGGTTGTAGAGGCAGATATTTTCAATGGGTTCAAAAAGGGACGAGACATTCATGGACCACAGGTCCGTAAACAGATGCTAAAAGAACAGGCAGGGATGCTCCCTCTGATCCCTGATGCAACAACTTAGGAGCAGAATAGGAGGAAACAGACTGCAGATGTTGATCAGGCTTGGGTGTGCTCCCTAAACAACACTGACGCAAGATTTTTTTTTCTGACAGATCTAGGGGGACAGTTTACTGCTCTTTGCTTCCTGCTTTTGCCCCCTTCAAGGCTAGCTTTGATGTTCTTCTCATCTTATGAGTGGCTTTTCCCATTTTTTCCTCTCTATAAATATTCCTCATTGATACAACTAATCCATGTATCTGAGTTCCCACCTCAAGTTCTTTGGTCTTGCTTCTTAAGTACATAAGAGTATCCTTAAAAGTCTGGTGGGTGTCCACAATTATAGCTTGAGCAGTACTCCCTTAGTTTCTTTCAAACAGGTTGCAGAATCTCTGTTTACTTGTTGCATCTCCAGGTATTGAAAGAGATTATGCATTAAGGCCTTAGAAATAATGCATGTAAATAACAATTTCCAGAATCTTCCATTCTGCTTCTCAAATACCACCATCCTTTCCACACTCTGAAACCTAATAAATGGACCCAAATCTTCTAGGACAGTGTAATGTATACATCTAGAATCTCCCCACAAACAAACCCTTCAAAATACTTTGATTTCACACAAATTCTTGTTGAAAAGCAATATCCTGTGCAGCCAGTGCTGTCATATTGAAACTGAATAGTCAGTGTGCAGAAACACTTTTGCAGATGATCAATAAAGGGTAGAAAACTTCAGTTCCAATATTTTTCACAAAGCATCTCTGATTTCTCAGTAGCAAACCTCAAGGGGGACCTACAAATGTCTTCAGATAACAAGTCTAGAATTAAAATTTGTAACTCCTGGATACTAAAAAGGGGGATAATGACGATATTTCATTATGTGCCATTAAAATTTGCCATCCAACTCTATTTTTATGGACATGAATGGTTTCTTTTTTGTGTCTGTTCCACAAGATCTATCAACTCTCTCCCTGCTAATGTGTGTCACATCTCTGTCACTTCTTTCCTCTAAAGTGAACTAATCAATTAGCAAAATTAGATTAAGCTACAAGCAAATATATCTAACTTGTTTTTAGCTTTGTTTTTGATGTGATGCTTTTTAACAGACCTTGTAAAAGAACTCCAAAGTCTGTACTTATTTTTTTCTCTAGTTGTTTTGTAAATCTAATAAAAGATAAAATTTTTTAGCCCTACATCTTAGCAAAATGCTGGGAAGGTAGTCAGTCTTATATTTGGAAGACTGTCAGTATGGAGATGTAGGAATTGGGGAACAAAAGGTGGGGTCTTTTTTTCAGGTTACATTGATGTAGAATTTCTGACGGTGCATCACCACAAAAAAAAATGCATTTCCATGTTTGGCTTTTTCATGAGGGTAAGAAGATGACTTACTCTGCTTGCTGATTTGTCATCTCTTCTGGGACTGACGGTATATTGATTCTCATATGCTTCTCCATCAGCACAAGCAATTTAGTTAAAGGCTTGGTAACTAATAATTGCCTCTGCTGAAATATATAGCAGAAAATAATTTTTTAGTGTATTTCCCACCTCCTATGCTATATTTTGTAGATAAGGTTTCTTAGAATTTTGACCTCCGATTGCTATGTAAAATAGTGTAAATAAAACCTTCCTGCAGAATATTTTGACTTTGAAAGATGCCAATTGACCTTTTGACTTCATGGGCCTTTGCATCATGTTTGGTCATCATTTGAGAAACAAACCTCCAGCTTTTAGATATATGCATATACAAACTGAGTCCTTAAATAGCCACTGCTTCTTCGTCTTTCACCTGAAAAAGCAGAATGGACTGGGGGAAAGGTAGTTTTCTTTTTACACCACAGAAATAACTTCCAGTGTTTCTTATATCCCTCTACTAGTACGGTCAATATGGGAAGATACTTCCTTATCAAAAAGGTCACAGATCGCCGACTTTAAGTGAGAGACTTACCTTGGAAACGTAGCAGGCATATTTCACTAGGATATGTTTCTAAAGAGTGTATTTAAGGAGTGATGAAAACACTCTAGTCTTGCCTGATCTGTGAAGGCAGCTGCTTTGGGAGAGGGAATGTTAGCAAGGGAGGGGGAGGGAGAAGGAAAAAACCCACACGATGCCAAACAACTAAATATCATTATCTCTTTGTTTTTTCTCATTGTGGTTTTACACAGTTACTTTGGAACTAGAGTGCTTGGTGGACTTCCCTGGCTGAGCTGAATATTACATCAAGCAGCCCAGCCCAGCAGTGGTCCCGCAACCCTGTCTGATATTCCCTTTGTGCGTCAGGCAGAGAGAGATCTTGTTTCATGCATCATTCATAAACTCACTGCTGGGATTCTACAAGTCACTACATCTCCCAGTCCTATTGCAGAGACTTAAAACAAAAAGAGATGACTGTACAATCTTCTTTTGTGAAAATTGGTCACAGGTGCCACATCATAAGCTGTTGCTGATGGCAAAGACGACGCTTATTCTGAATACAAGGAAAAAGTAGCTATTTACTGTTGGGTCCATGTCTTGAAAGTTTTGCTCAGTCATATTATGTGCTGTCTTGCTGTATTATTTCACATGCTGACAAAGAAGTCACCTGTATCCCCAACACAAAGAACAGGAGAAAACAAAACCTATCCTTTGTGTGGAAAGCTGCTGCTTGAGAAGTTCAGCACATCACTTAATCTTGCAGTCAATCAAAACCTTTTCTCTCACTCAGCTAAGTCACAGCCAGACCTCCCTTCCTCTCAAATTCAGTCTATTCTTTACATCTATTGGACTTCTTTCCTCACTTTTCTCCTCATATATTGCTCCACAGTGGGTGGCAGATCACAGAGTCACAGAATCACAAGGTTGAAAAAGCCCTTTAAGATCATCACGTCCAACCGTTCCCATCCTATGCTAAACCATATCCCTAAGTACATCATCTACCCTTTTTTAAACACATCCAGGGAAGGTGACTCAACTGTTCCAGGCCCCAACAACTCTTTCAGTAAAATTTTTTTTTCTAGTATCTAATCTGACCCTGCCCTGGCACAGCTTCTTGCCATTTTCCCTTGTCCTGTCACCTGTCACCTGACTGAAGAGACCATCACCCACCTCTCTACACCCTCCTTTCAGGTAGTTGTAGGCAGTGATAAGATCTCCCCTCAGTCTCCTCTTCTCCAGACTAAACATCCCCAGCTCCCTCAGCCGCTCCTCATATGATTTGCCCTCCAGCCCCTTCACCAGCCTGGTTGCCCTTCTCTGGACTCACTCAAGGACCTCAATGTCCTTCTTATGGTGAGGAGCCCAGAACTGGACACAGCACTCGAGGTGCAGCCTCACCAATGCTGAGTACAGGGGCACAATCCCCTCCCTAGACCTACTGGCCACACTATTTTTAATACAAGCCAGGATGCCATTGGCCTTCCTGGCTGCCTGGGCACACTGCTGACTCATATTCAGCCTGCAGTCCACCAACACCCCCAGGTCCTTCTCTGCCTGACAACTCTCCAGCCAGTCTCCCCCAAGCCTGTAGCACTTTCCTCCTGTTCTTTCCATCTGGAACAACCATTTGGTGAATGATCGAGTTGGATTTATTTCATACCTGGTCTCGTGGGACATCTATTTTCACTGTCCTGTAATAAAAAAACAATAAAACTTTAATTCCTGAACTTTGTTGCATCCCCCCTATGAAAGCATCTGAAAAACAAAGATGATGCTGCGATCACCATTACTTCTAGCCTAGACCAGGAGTAAAATTCATTGTAACAAAGGATATTTGTATTTGTGCTGATAACTGTAGCCCACAGAGACATTCTCAGATGTTTCTGGTAATGGCATATATAATCCATCAAAGTGAATTTTGGAGCAGGGCCTCGGGATGGGTGATGAATCCTGGGCTGAATCAGTTTATAGCAAGGCAAATGTGTGCTCCTATCTGTTGCCCAGAAATTGTTCCCTACAGATGGCTAGTCACATCTTTCACTGTGTTTTCACCTGATTAGGCAGGAATATAGGAAGTCACTGATGCAGATCCCATTCAATCAAGTGAAACAGAACAGGAATTTGATGGGACCCAGGAGAAAAATCCCATATTCAAATTTCTGACTTCACATTCCTCAAAGTTCCCCACTTATGGAGGGACATTAGCTTTAGTCTTGCAATGGTCCTTGCTGCCTATCCCAGAGATTTCCCACTCCACATAGCAGTGCGACTGCTCTTGTTTATCAGACCCAGTTTGTGCGTGAATGTTAAAGGATTCAGGACCGCAGCAGAACCCTGAAATGTACCATGCTTTTCTCACCATTCTTCAAATCTTTTTAATAATGTCTTCCTCTGCTGACCTCTGTAGAGCTCCAAATAGATGCACTTCTCAATACAGTACAATCAGCATAATACAATACACAGTTTTTGCCAAAAGTCAGCTGAAGTGTCTTGGTGCCGAGTGTAGTATGACTAAAGGACTCTCGGAAAGAAGCCGAAATGATGAATGAGTCAGGGAGCACAAGCTCAGAAAGATGCCCCGCTCCTCTCTTCCTTTTCATTGAGGCTGAGGTGGCAGGTTCTTCCTGTTAGGGAGCTAATAAGGAGAAAAATAATAATAGAAACAGTATTAGGTTTGTGCTGCCCTGACCTTTTTGCACTATTCTCTTGATGACCAATGAAGGAATTTAAAACCAATGTGTTCATACCACTTATGTCACGTTACCAAGAAACCCAGGCAGACATTCAAGAGTACAATTGCATAGGCTTTTCCTTTTTCTCTCTTGTTCACTTTCATCTCAGGTTTGGGGAAGGAATAGCAATGGTGTTGAATAATGAAGAGACAAGTCCAGCTGAACTTTCAGGTAGTTATTCTTCAGGTCTGGTTGACGGATGCCATGACTGAATATTATTTACACAGTTCTGAAGACTGAGTTTTGAAGCACATTATTTTAAGTATTTTTCTAATTAGTGTTCTACTACATTTGGGGATAGAGTAGATATTACTTGGACACTGGTTGTAGTTTCATATAGCTTCTGAACTCAAATTTATTTTCTTTACAGGCAGACTTCCTCTTAGCCTGTGGATAATTCATACTTTTTGTCAAAACTAACAATAATAAATAGGAGAGGGGATATGCATGGGGCAGGGGTGTTATGCTGGCAGATACCATGTTTTCCAACACACAGTGGAACTTGGTGTGTGCTTTAGTTTGTGCACAACATACTTCTTTTTGCTGCCACAATGAGCCAAGTGTCATAACTCTCCAGGCAAACTGGTACAGAATTCATATCTATAAATTGGACACATCTCCACTTATATGATATTGAAGGTGTGAGAATTATTTTTGTGCAATGGTAGAATGATACCTTCTGCTATCATATAGTTCTTTCATTGCAAGTGTCCATGCAACATCTTTAAAGGTTTATGTGAAGGCTGTGCTTTGCTCTAAGTGACTGCCTTGTTCCTGAGTGTTCCTCCACATGCTGAAAATGAAGACATTTAGCCCTTTGCCCTGTGAATTACCAGCAGCCTTTCACTCAGCTCGCATTTAATTACTGTGCAAGTCTCTTCCTGTGGGTCTCTGGACCTCATTCTGTGCTGGTTACCCCTTGCAGAACAATTTGCATAACACAAATTATCAAAAAGTATCATTTTGAGTTAGTCTGTGTCTGTTGAGGTGTAAACAGACACTCACAATGTAAGGCACAGGGTATTCTCTGTTCCTTTCTTGTGTTGATTTAGAACCTTAGTAGCTCTTCAGGCAGATGGATCAACGTGTTTCATGAGGGAAACAGAAGGGCAAGAAACTCTGCAAATGCCTCCTTAAGGCTTGTATGCTACGTGAGGCAACACCAGTTTTTCATAAAGCAGTAATTAAGCAGAAGCACATAATTGGTATAAGCAAAATTTCTGTACAGGAACTTTAGCCCAATTTATTCTCTCGTTGGTATTTGTTACTTCCATTTGCCATATCCAAACCCAGAACCAGGGGGTCTTTTGTGAAAAGCTCATTTGTTCTGTGAAAGGATGATGTAAAATTAATTAATTTTAGGTCCTCTTTTATTAGTTGTCCAGGGGACATAATAATCCCTTTGAAATTTTGTAAAGGACAGGTAGGCAAAGGAATTACTGAGGGCTCAATTTCTGTCATCATAGCTCGACTGACTTGCTTTCTCCGGCAGCTACACGGCATCAACTGCTTGCCAAAGAGCCTGTCTTCCCTTCATTACAATTTTCTAAATCTGCTCCTTACCTCCTGAACTCTCTGGCATTTTATCTAGAGGACATATCAGTTCAAGGCAAGGGACAGGACTGTAGAGCTTTCTCTCCCTGAAGAAATTTAACCTTTGCGTTGGATTGACACTTCTGTGCTCTTAAAACCATTTTATACCTAAACCATGTCCAATTCAAATCCCCCAGCCCTTGCTATTTCAACTCTGAGGGAAGGGGGCAATTTACATCTAATTTTGGGGGGAGTGGGAGGGCAGAATTAGTGCTGAGAAAGATGCCAATTATGAACAGGACAAGCTGTTTTTCACCTGCTTGTTGCGGCATATGCATAGGCAGACTCTTAGCTGCTGTAAATTAGTGTAGTTCCACTCACATCCAGAGAACTATCTCCATTTTCATTATCTGGATCTTTATTTTCAGGTACTGAGTGCATTACACAATTTCCTGTGTGAGGTAATTTGCATTCAGGCGTGCTCCAGCTGCACGGTTCTATAATGTTTATATGCCTGTCGTTACAAAATGCTGAGTGAACAATAACAGGGACTAAACAGGAGCATATGAAGAGGAGAAAAGGCTTGGAATGAAGCACGTGCCTTGCACAGATTTTCATCATGTTAAACTGATTTATTATTATTTTCAGTTTTTCCTTAGCTAGACGTAGCCAGGCGGCTGTAGTGGAAAAGAAATAGCCTCTCTGACAATTGTAGGAAATTTAAAAAATAAAGCTATGGCACAGCTGGTTTTTTTTTCCTGATGCAAGGGCTGAGAGAAAAATGCACTTTGAGGCTAAGCTTTTCAGTGTAGAGAAAGAAGGGAAAAAAACCCAAACAGAACAGCCAAGGACAGTACAGGAAAACCTCACTGTGAGCAATGAGGTTAACCCTGAAGGAAAAAGATGTTCACCGAAGTCCATGAAATGTCTCCTTGCCACCTCGTCTGTGTGTTTTACTTAAGAAGCGGAACAACTGATGAGAGGGGAACTGGGAGGCAAAAGTGCAACTGTCAGAAAGACCAAGTAAAAGTAGCCCTTGAGATGAGAACAGGAAAGAAACAAAGGAAGAGAGGGGAAGCAGCACCGGGAAACCTTCTGTTCCCTTATGCAGGCAGTTGCTGACAGCGTCCCTCTCTGCCAGGGCAGGAGGTGTGCTGCATTCTGGCTACAAAGCATCTGAACCAAAACCTTTCAGGGACATCAGATGATCTACCCTGCTGGCTGCTGGTCTTCGGTGGGGTTTTATGAAGCTATCACTTGAAAGCCACTGATGATGAGTGAGACATAATAAGTTAGCAAGCGTCATTATTTAGATCTCCAATTGGTTTTAACATCTGGGTTATGAAGTTTACTAGAGAAAAGATTTATTAACCATTCAAGCACATTCATACTGTCTTTTGTCCTTCAGTGGGATGTCTGGCCTCCTCATGAAGGGCTAGTAGTTGTTAGCACAGCCCCTAATAAAAGTCAAGTTAAATTTCAGAAATAAAATACTCACGCTTTGCAAAAAAGTGGTAACCTTGAAAAACAGGTCAGTCCTTCAGAGCAGTGAGGACTCAAGCATAAATAATGCCAGGCATCAAAAGAGCTCCTTTACTCTTTACTGTACAGGTGGCAACATTTCTGCTCTCCAATGAGAGGCTCTGCCATTCAGTTAACCGGCTGCAAAGCTCGAGTAACTGAGAGCACGTTGCTTGAGAATAGCCCAGATCCTGGGAATTACTCATGCAAGGTACTCAATGGATATTTATGGACAGCAAATGTTGCAAAACCAAGCCAGGTTGCTAACTTAAATAGCATGCATTTCTGTAAGAAATTACATTTATAAATTAAAAACAGTTGAGAAGTACCTGAGTTTGAGTTACTGCCATTGAGATCAGTCTAAGAAAATTTAGGAAGGCAAAAGATTTTAAAGAAAGAAGGTGCAGATTCTTTAAAAAAGAAGATTTAAAGCCCAGTTCCAGCTGACCCTAGAGAATGTGCCTTTGAGCAAAGAGGCTGCAACCAGAATCAGCCAAATAGACACTAAACAGTAAGAAACGTTGCACATTGCTGAGGGACAATGAAGGATTTGTGCATGGTGAAGAGATGAACATAATGCACCCAAATTAATGGATTATGCAGTATATTGGGTCTATGGCTGAGTTCAGAGGCATTTTATTCAGGCTTATTTCAAGCTAGCACCAGAACTGGAAGCAATATTCTTGCATCAATATGTCACAGAATGAAGAAAAATAGATGCCGTGGATTGACACAGCCATGCAGCTCTCTGATCCCAACCAGTGTCCTCACATGGAGTGACATTGCACCCCGGGAACGTGCCACCTTGAATCAACAATAGCTGAAGGGTTAGGAGTGAGGTAGGAGCGCAGCACAGCAAGGCAATAGCAAAGGAGGCCACTGTGCCTTGCAGCACCTCCAGGTTCATCCTTTGTCTGCTCAGCATACTGATGTCTCTGAAAAAAACTTCCACAGGTTTTTTCACACTTGCAATGAGGCTTATTTGGTCTTTTCTCCCCACCTTAGGAAATTAGGAACCCCAAATTCTGGACACAGAGAACAGCAATAATTTACCTCTGTAAAGGAAAGAAAATAGATATAAAATGGGTTTTCTATTCATTACAAAATTTCTTCAGTGAAAAGCCATGTCGCTATATCCCAGCTGACGTGCACTTTGGTCTTCCTTCTTTTTCAGACGTCTAAATGAGTCTCACTGTTTTCAGGAGATCAAGAGAGGGTGCCATTTCCTATCTAAAACTTGAGCTTTTACAGTGGGATGATTCTACTCAAGTAATTTTATTTCTGAAGACATAAGGATTGACCAGAAAAACAAAAACCTTAACCTGAGCAACTCCAAACTTGCTTTATGTTGTAGAGGGAAAATAAAGTTTGAAACCCTAAGCTCACTAATGCCTCAATTTCTAATGAACCAACTGAAAAACAGAGACATTCCAGATGTTCTAAGACTTTGGGATTCAGATACAAGTTCTACAGTATCAAGCCACTTTCAAAAATAAATATGAAATATGGTACAGATTTAGACAATTTAATCCACTGAATTCTACTCATATCCTGTGTAGACAAGTTGTTTTGCTATTCCCATCAGTAATGACTTTTGTAATTGGATATGCAGTGAAATTCAGCTCTTCTTCATAGCTCCATCTATTACCAGTTTCTCTGTTCTCTTTTTGATGCCCAAATTATCTCATATTCATCTGGACTTTGTCAATGCAAAGCTGTTCTTATTACTAGCCTTTGTTGTTTCCCGACTTGATTTCAAGTCAAATTCCTTTCTTGTAAATATGTATCATTAACATACTTGATTAACTTATTAAACATTGCAGCACAAGCTCATTATGTGTTTGTCTGATGTGATTTAACTTTCATTTTTAGTGAGTTCATTGCAATGGAAAGGCTGTATGATGCAGAGGGAGAGCAGGGTACTGCATAATGCTGTCTCCCTGTCATGCAGTGGTTCAAAACCAGTCTCCTCAATAGCAGCTTTAATTATCACTGTCTGACAGCTTTGGAGAAGGATTGTTTTGTTGCCACCTCATAAAACCAGGAGTTGTTTGTGTAAAGACTTTGTTGCAAAAAAGTGAAAAATAACAGAAAAGGTGCTTTCTTCTAACATTGAATAAGAGACTTTATTCTAACAAAGAAAACTGTTATTCCCCTTGGTTTTTCTTATATCTTCTCTTTTACTGAACTGTAGAATTTCTGCTATGTACTTTTTCCTGCCTTCCCTGTGCTCATCTTCTGCTTATTAACTAAAGTAACTGTAAGGCTGTTTACGCCGTGGTCTGACCCTGGGCAAGTCACTGTGTGAGCACACATCCTTTCTCCAGCTGCAGCAGTGCCAGCTGAAAAGGTTACCAGCCCGACCTAGCTACCCATCCTTGCCAGAGGCAATCCAGCCTGAGCTGCTTTCGGGAACGTACTTGAATCCAGTTGGGTTAGCAGAGATTTACTCACTGCCCTCTTAAACAAGGTTTGCTTGTTTAGGCTGAAATGGGTTGGGGAGCTTTGCCATCAGCAGTTGAGGTAGCCTGGAGGAGTGGTAGCTTCTGCTGGGAGAGTAGTGATTAGCCCTGGGCACTGGGTAAGCTGCAGTAGCTTCTTCTGTCAGCTTAGGTGTAGATAAAAGATGACACATGTCCACACTCTGGTCAGCGCACTTTGCTTCTGTAATATGGGGTTGATACTGGTCCCTGCATTCCGTGCAAGATAGAGTTCATCAACATGTACAAACTACTCCAAGAATATGGGTGGAAAGCACAAAGAAAAGTCAAAGCATGATTATAAGTTGGTATGTCAGATCCTAACACAGAACTGATGGTGGGCATAGCTACTGTATTTTAGCCATGAAACTAAGTAAATGGTTTGTTTCCATGCTAACTACTCATGACAGATAAGAATTGCATCTCCCAGTGTCCCTGGAGAAAAGGTCTCATGTGGCTGTCAAGCTCTGTGTGCTAAGTGCATGCCAGAGTATAGGTCACAGCAACCCCTTCCACCCCCGCTTCCAGACTAGAGAGGAGATAGGTCATTTTTGTCATCTAGGCTCTTCTTGTTTTCTTCTCCGTGCAAGCTCAGTTAGGCTTGCTGCTCTACCAGAGACAAGAGGAATGGGCACCCATGCCTGCCTGTTTACCTCACAAGACATAGATTGCTGGTCCCCTGTAACAAGAAAAAACCCTGGGGCAATAAGAGATTTCTCTACCTCCCCACCGTGCTTCTCTAGGTGAATGGACAGGCCAGGTCAAAATTCAATTCTTCATGGTCAGCATATCTTTCTGGTGGTGGCCTCATCAGTGAAGCAGCTCCAGGGCTCTGGAATGCATTTGGCCATCAGACTGCCCTACAGACAGACATCAGTACCCAGTTTCTGGCGTATCAGCTGTTCCCTGCCTGGTTTGAAAAACCGTTTCCTGGCAAGGCAGGGGATGTCCTCCAAGCGCGGCAAAGTAGGCCTATTAGATCAGCTTTCTGATGTGGGAATTTGCAATTAAGTCAAAAGTGCAATTTCTCTACAGTGTCTGTGTGTTGAGATAAGCCCTAATATTCCTGGGAATAAAGTCACTCTCTGTGATATTCTCAGGAAGACAGTAGAAAAGGTATGTCAATGTTAGGAGGGTTGGGACGCACTGTCTATATTAATTAAGAACTGAAATTTATACTCTCTGGTAGGCATCCCCGTTTCAAGATTTACTCAGCTCCAGTTTGCATGATCCATAAAGAATCTAAGAATTACTTTTGTAAAGAAACTATTCCGACATTATTTCAGCAAAAAATGAGGCGATACGGTAGAAGGTGACTCAGTCCCTTTCCTATCTCAAAGATAAAATAGCTCTCATGCTCCCAGAAGAAATATTCTCTCCTTTGGAAGAATTAGTAAGGGAACGGGTATGGTCTGTATTGTGTGGGAAATCAGTATCAATGATTGCCACTGTCCCTGCTGGCTTTAAGCCTGTCAATCTCTGCAGCTGATAGTCTGGGGTCTTGCACAAGTACTAAACTAGTCTTAAAAAAGGTGTAGAGCAGTTGCTTATGATACGCACCACAGGACAACCTGACTGTATGAGTGGCAGATTTTCAATTTGCAATATGTCCTTTATAAAGAATCACACTTTCTTTTAGAACAAACAGGGAAGAAAATATTCTCGTGTTTATCAAACTGTGGGAGCTACATGACAACAAGCAAGAAGTCCGGAAACCATGGAAAAGAGGGCATCATAATCCATAACACTGCATAATTAATCATTTTCACAAAAACACAATCTCAAAAGCCTTGAAGTGTTTATAAGCTTCCAGTGGCCT
Organism: Hypotaenidia okinawae; assembly: GCA_027925045.1. Taxonomy (NCBI): domain Eukaryota; kingdom Metazoa; phylum Chordata; class Aves; order Gruiformes; family Rallidae; genus Hypotaenidia; species Hypotaenidia okinawae. Next base: position 115,746,720 of record BSDF01000002.1, on the reverse strand, counting down.
ATTAATAAAACACAGTCAAAATGGAAATTAACTCTTTAAAATATGATGGTAGGTAAAATGAAAATTTCCACAGGATAAAATTAGTCTGAGGGCATGCATCTCTTTGTCTCCTGTTCCTTCAGAAAGAATCACTGAATAAATCTAACTTTCGATTTACACTGAAGGTATGTACAATGGTACATGGGAAAGTAATGAGTTCTTCAGAGCAGGAAAAATGTTAGTACTGGAGCCATATAACCTAAAAATAAAAATGTTCCAACGGTTTAGCAGATTGGCTAAACATCACTGTTTCTGAAGGCAGGAATCATCAAGAAATCCAAGCATTTCTTAGACCTTCATGATATTTTTCCATTGCCTATCACATTTTTTTTTAAAATAAGATCTAATTGGTTTACAATACACACTCATCATTTCACATGCCCAAAATACCATCTATTAGAGGAACATTAAGGCGATAAAATAATCCCACAGAAGCAAGAAAAACTGTAGTTGCAGATTAAACCTCTACGGTTTAATATAAAGGGCACCACAGGAAGACATTAATGTGGAACCTAATTTTGGAAACGTAATGATAATGATTACTCTCCAACAGCTAATAAGAATAATCAGCATTTATACTAGTGTCTCTGCCTCCTGTATGATCTGGATGCATTTGGGAGTACTGAAGTGACGCTACCTTTTGGGTGAATGGGGAAAATGGGGGGAAAAGCAGGTCTCTGGCATGTCACAGAGGAACAGGGGTAGGAAGGTTTCACACAGCCTCCCTCCAGTTTCCATGAAAAGGCCAGGGATCTTTATGTGGGTGGGTTCTGGGCTTGTTAGAGCAGGCCTGAGTACTTTAGAAAAGCTCAGGCTGATGTCTACCTCAAGAGAAAGGAACTGGGAGTATGGATTCTTTATGGTCTGTTAATTCCATTTGAGCTTGGGGAATTTTTTTCATTTGGTCTTTAGTTAATTTTTTCATTTTTATTATGCTAAGTAAATATTGAAGATAGATTGTATTATTTATTTGGTGGCAATATAATAATAAAGCTAATGTAAATTTAGATAAAATTGTGTCATAATGATGTGAAAGCTCCATGGTGGGTTGACTCTGGCTGGAGGCCAGGTGCCCACCAAAGCAGGTCTGTCACTCCCTTCCTCAGCTGAACAGGGGAGAAAGATATAATGAATGTCTTTTGGGTCGAGATAAGGACAGGGAGAGATCAGTCAGTAATTACCTTCACGGACAAAACAGACACAAGTCAATAAAATTAGTTTAACTTATTACCAAATAAATTAGGGTAAGGTAATGAGAAATAAACACAAACCTTAAAAACACCTCCCCCCAGCCCACTCTTTTTCCTCAGCTCAATTTAACTCCTGATCTCTCTATCTCTTCTCCCCCACCACAGCACAGAGGGACAGGTTGTGGTCAATCCATTATATGTTGTGTCTGCCATTCTTCCCTCCTCAGGGGAAGGACTGCTCATCCTCTTTGCCTGCTCCAGCATGTGGTCCCTCCCACGTGAAACAGTCCCCCATGAACTTCTCCGACATGAGTCCTTCTGCCAAGCTTCACTTCATGGACTGCCACAGAATGGGTCTTTTCCATGGACTGCAGACCTACAGAAACAGACTGCCTCAGTGTGGGTCCCCCGTAGGGTCACACAAGTCCTGTCAGCAAACCTGCTCCAGCATGGGCTCTTCTTTCCCTGGAGCCACAGGTCCTGCCAAGAGCCTGCTCTAGCATGGGTTTCCCATGGGGTCATGGCCTCCTTTGGGTGCACTCACCTGCTCTGGTGTGGGGTCCTCCACAGGCTGCAGGTGGATATCTGCTCCACCATCAACCTCCATGGGCTGCAGGGGGACGGCCTGCCTCACCATGGTCTTCTGCAGGAGAACCTATGTTACAGAACCTGGAACACCTCCTCCCCCTCCTTCACTGTTGATCTAGTCCAAAGGCTCAGGATGTCAGTCATATCTAACACTGCGATTTCCTCAGAATTACAAAAGCTGTTATGTATTGATCACAGACTGAGTCAAAAACTGAGTTCTCAAAACAGACACAGTGGATTAGAGAGTGATGCTGGCCGTCACTAAATCACTGTGCCTGAATTTTCAAGCTGCAGTTCCCCATAGACTTTAAATTGCCCTCAGCCAGCAGCCCTGCTACAGTAAGTTGTCCAGCACTCTCCACAGCTCCCAAGCTCTCATCCTTTCCCCATTGCACTGGCATTGGCTTTTTTCTTGTGGATGAGGCCATGAGTGTTCATGTGGTTAGAGTGGAATAAGATTTGGAACCTGATTAGTTTAAAACTAGCCAGTTTACCTCTCTTTCTTTTTTCCCTGACATAGGTTAGTTTTACCCAAGATCCTTACCCCTCCCCATACCTCTGTGTGCCTTCACCAAGTGCTGGTGCTCTCTGCAGAGATGAAGGAGCTGTTCTGCCACAAGCTGCTGGAGCTGGGGGAGACCGGGACTGGTTCCTTCAGCAACCTCAGGGCATTTGCTCTTCCCTTGGGAGCTGAGCTGGCTGCAGGTGGCACAGTCATGGTCATGGCCTAGTTAACCAGGATCTTGGCCCAGATGGAAGCTCGGTTTTCGGTCCCTAGGGAACCTGGTTTCAATATGAGACGGGTAAAAATGGAAATGGGATTTTGCTCATTTCAATGTAAACCTTTGGACAGGTCATGGGCCACAGTTTGGGCCAGAAAGCAGTTTCTCCTCAGGTGCTGTCTATGCAATTATATATAAATGGTCACAAAGCACCTTATCCTGTCCTCTGCACTAATCAGATACGAGCCAGCTCTGGCTCCACAAAGGTTATCTGCAATGGCAGTGCTCAAGACAGATAGTTGCACTGACAAGAACTTTTCGGTGTGTGCTAACACAGCTAAATGTTGTACACCCCATCAAGGGGGAACATAGGCAGAGTTAGGCCATAAATTATGACATCTGTCTGGTGAACATGTACTCAGAGTGGTAAGGCAGGTTATGAATCAACTGGTTTGATAGACACCGAGCCAAGAAAACTCTTCCAAGTGTCCACTGACTAAATGCCAGGCTCAAAGCTGTCTAATGCCACGGGGATGAGATTGATCTGTTGCATTTGTGAGTATTAATCTTGGGCTCATATGAGTTGTGTGAGATCTTAACTGAGGGCTTGGAAACTTCCAGCTTCCTCTTTATCTTTTTCTGCTATAAAACGGCTGAATGATTTCAGGGTATTAAAAACAAAACAAAGCAAACATCACTACTGTGCTAAGATCTGTATTCCAAGTCATAGTGCGGAGCAAATTTTTATGGCAGAGTTTGAAGCAGAAATGCAGGTAGAATGTTAATTAAAGGGTTGCTATAGGACTTACATTATCACTTGCCAATAACTGTCATACTGTATATGGTTAAACATCATCTTCTAGGCCTGCATCTAGCAATATCTCTGACATTTAATCTTCCTTTTTCATAAGCAATACAAAACCTGTACGTTAATACATGAACTGCATGTAACCATATTAACATGTTGACTATGCTATTTTGATTCAGTTTCTTCATTCTTCAGATAAGAAGAATGTGGAGAGAAAGGAGATGATCCCAGGGTATTTTACATACACACAGTAAGATCAACAAGGTGTCAGGGAACACACCGCGTAACAAGTTATTTGAAAGAATTGTTCCCTTATTATCTGCATGTGAAATCAGAATCATGTGTGTGGATAGGAAATTGCCCAAAAATGGGGTTATGACATGAAAAAAAACCTGTGAGAATTCAGAAGCATGACATTACTGAGTTTTATTCTAGTGCGATACCACATGTTTAAGAGGATGTAGTTGGGTGAACAGAACACAGTCTGCAATGGGAATATATTGGTTAATGAAGGCTCATAGCACATGGGGCCAGACTCATCAAAGGCCTAATTGGACACAACAGCACTGATCTCAGTGGTGTTGTACCCACATATGCTGGCAGCAAATCTGGCCCCATGCCTGTAGGCATGAGCAGTAATGTTAGAGCAAATACGAAAAAGAACAACTCTACTAATGATTTTGAACTGAGATCGCTGGTGACACAGTTCAATTACAGCATTAGTTCCTGGTGTCAGAGAGGGGTTAAAACAGAATGTAATGACTCTTTAGCAGATAGATTTGGAGCAATTAGAAGTCTGAAAATGTCTCTCCGTGTAACTAAAAATATAATTGCTTTTGAATAGCTAGGCTATAGAATCTTTTTCTTCTTTTTTCTTTCTTTTTCTGCACTGAAAACTGTGAGTTTTACTCCTATTACTCATCTACATGGACTTAATTGACTGAGGTTCTAAACCCCAACCCTCTAGTGAGTACTGATGAGGTTTTAAATTACTCTGAATTGCAAGCACTTTAAAATACAGGCAAGGAAGTGTGCTAAGGCAATACAGCATACGGAGTGAAGTGGTGGGTTTAGATTATCTTGGTTTCACACCTCTGCGTGGAACTCCACTAAGGCCGCCTTGGCAAGGGCAGCATTGCCCACTGCTAATTGCTGTCTTGTTCCTATGCTCTGACAGTTTTGAACTGGTCACCAGAAGTGTGTAGACCTGGTGTTTATTATCCCTGGCCTCAGTAGTGTGATGACTGAGGCTGAAATATTTTCACTGGAGGACGAGCTTGCTATCCCTTCTACATTTCAGCTGGTCAGGAAGAAATGGGTGGGAGTGAGTGAGAACCAGTTTCATGGAGGAGCCTGACACTTCCCCACCAGGCTCTGACCTATTTTCCCGACTACCTTCTACATCACAAGTCCAGACAAATGCAGCACACACCACAGCAACACTTCAGTAGATATTCTGTTTATATCTTTAGTTCTGGAGCTTCTGGGGGTTAATTTGGTGTCTGGTGTCTAATGATCACAAATGGTCCAGCATTTGAGGATCACAACACCTGCTGTAGGAGTTCCCAAATGGTGAAGAGACATTTGCACTGCACTGAAATGAACAGGAGTGCTAATAGAATACGAAGTAGTCATGCTTTGTAGATGGACCATGCTGAACATGTATTGCAGGCAGTGTTTGAGCCCAGCATCACTCTTCTGAAGTGCCCCCTTCCTCAAAGGGAGGGGAAGTGCCTCTAAATTCTGTACTAAAGACACTCTGAACAGCAGTGTTTCCATATGACAAGGAGCTGGAGAGCCAGATATTGCACTTCCCTCCTTCCACACCTTAGATGTGTCAGACTTCAGGAAAAATGCAAAACCAGAAAGCAGTGTCTTTCAGCTGTCAGTGTGTGATCATAACCCACTGATGCAAAATAGACCCAGATCTACTCTTCTCAGGCTCAGAGTCAGGCATAAAAACATGAGGCTGAGTGAATTCTATTCGTGTGCCTCAAATGAGCTGGAGGGGTTCCTCCTGCAGGCACTGGTGAGATTCTGCTGCCCCTCCATGCCCTCCAAAGAGTCTGAAAGGCATACTGCAAAGCCACTGGGACAGAAACTCATCAGGGGGGCAGCAACCCGTCAGAGGAGCACAGAACTTGTCATGCTGCCAAGCATCCACGCTTTTCCCAGTTTTGTAACTCATTTTTGTTGTGGTGAGCAAGCTCCACTGGTAGACATGATGACAGAGGAATACCAATAGCTTTCCAATAAACAGCTACCTCCCAGGTCTCAGACACATGAGACAAAATGCGTTATCAGATTGGCTAAGCCTTCTCTGCCTGAAATCTGATCGTGCTGGCAAGTAGCAAGAGATGTCAGTTTCAGCGTCCCCGTGATTTTGTTTTGGACATTGGGACTTGCAGAGATCAAGAAACCTTAAACACTGAGACTCCAGCAGTTCTTCAGAACATTGACCCAAAGTGGGAGCACAGGCTTAATGTTGGCATGAAGAGCTAAAGCAAATATACGTATATTTTTATCATTTTTATGGCACTACCAGATGTTCTGCCTCATCTTCTACAGTGTTAATGTGGGTAATGAGGCTGCCTGAAAACATCGGGTCACTTGACCTTGAGTGGAATTTTTCTCATTCCTATGAACAGCAAAGTTGCATTCGTTAGCTAGGGAGGCAATAAATGTTTATGCCCAATTTAAGCAATTGCAGACAATACCTATTATGTTTGGAGTAGTGGTTTTTAACAGCAAAGATGAATTTAAAAAAGAATGTATAACTGCTGTTTTATTAAGACATAAATCCACAGAGGTTTAATTGGAAGGAGACAGGTGAAGGAGAGCAGTACTCTGCCGCCTTCCAGAATTTCTCCCACATAACATTCCCAGCAGAGCTGTAAGTGCCAGCAAATTCCACCAAGGAAACAAAAGGACGAAAGTCTTTATCATGAGCACAATCCTTCCTGGGTATTCAGTGATCTGCAGGTAAGATATTATTACTGACACTTGCCACTTCTGAGAGCTGATTAATTTTTCTAGGGGTGTCAAATGCATCTCAGCAGAGTCCTGTCTGTTTGTTTAAGACATGATCAGTGTTGGATACTTGTTAGTGATTCCCAATAACTCAAGTTTTTTCTCCTGACCACATTTTTAATTTTCACCTATGCAGCCCTTACATCAATTTTCAAATGATATTATAGCACTCCAGAGTTGCAGGAGACAACAGTCGATTGCAGTAAAAGTCTAATAACTAGAAGTTCCTGGATTCAAACTGTGATTAGCCATTAACCTGTTGTGTGACCTCAGACATGTCTCTTAATTCTCTTGTCCCTCAGTTTAGCTATCTAATTTGTTTTCAAACAATTACAACACCTAGACAAAAGATTAAGAGCCTCCTGTGAACCAGCTATCCTGAGTACATGGAATTAGAAAACAATGACAAAAGGGGCACAAAAGGAAGAAGTAAGAAGGCAATGGGTGCTAAAATAGTTACCAAAAAGGAAATGAAATGTTCATCCCCATTCATAGGAGTGGCTTGTTGCACTGTCTGCTCTCTAATGTTAAACAAATCTTTTTCTAAACAATCTCATCAGCGTATGTTTCTTGGAGATTTCTTTTTCTTCTTCCAGATTTGTTGACTGATAAATCTGTCATCTAGGTTCCTTTTAGAATTGATTTAATCTTACGGCTAGAGTAGATGAGAACAAGTAGCTTTCTGGAAAATCTGGTATCTCACTCAGCTGTGATGGCAACTTCAACTCCCATCGGTGATTCCTCCCCGCCATATAAAGTATATCTCTATTGTAATTAAAAATTACAAGAAAACATTGTTTTGCAAATGATGTGAGCCCAGTTCTGCAACACTTTTACACCACTCTAAATGCAAAAAGAAATTTCTGATACAAGGAATTTCAAGCAAAACTAGATGCAAGACCTACTTGTGCTGGTGTAGACATTAAGACCTCCAAGTACAGATGCAGTTGCAAGGTGCTCACAAATTCAGTTGCACTCTCAGAAGAGGGTGACCCAGTGGCATCCCAGCTGGCCAGAGAAAAGTCACTTGGAGCTTGGGTGCAGTCTTTTGACACACTTCAGCAGAGTCAAAACAGGGTCACCTCAGTTTCACAGCATCCAGGGCTAAACACATAATCTTGATGCAGTATGGATCACACCACGTTAACCATAATTCTTGGATCATCATTTCCTTAGACATTTTTGTGCCAGGGTCTGTTTTGAGCTCAGTCCTATCTGTGCCATTTCTGCTTCGTTCCCTGCACTTTATCATTGTGGCAGACAGTAGCCACAGACCTGCTTCTGTACAGATTTTTATGCCTGTTGCCAGAAGTAAATTCATCTCCAAAGGCAAAAAAAGAACAAACTCGCAATTAAAGTATTTTGTATCTGGACTTATTGCATCTTCTCCCTTAATTGCTACTCTTCTCTTGCTCCCTAAGGCTAAGATCCCTGAAGGAGGGTTCTTGCTGGTCAGACATGCACTCCCATGTGCCACAAGCCTTACGATGAGTCAGTGGCTTACCCTTCCACCTTTCTGGCTAGTCCATGGCACTGACGCTCCTCCACCACCACAGCCTGAGTCTTGTCAGTGTCCTTTAGCACTCATAGCTGAAGCACTGCTGAATCACTGTGCTGGGCCTGTCTCTCATACCTTCTCAGCAGAATGGAATTCCTAAAGAGGTATTTTCCTTCCTCAACGTGTATTTTCTTTTTCTAGAACCACCTCTTACTATCTGCCCAGAGAGAGCTTGCCCTGTCTGAGGACACAGTCAAGGAAAGATTTGTTGGCACTAGCATTTAATAGCCCCACTGGTATACTCTAACAAACAAGCTCTTGGGCACACAAGTCCTTTTTCAGGCCAGTTTATACATGATGCTTTTCATTAGTAAGCTTCAAAGTGCTTGACAAATGAAAGCATTGTAATTTTGCAGATGGGGAAAAGAGGTGTGGAGCAGGAACCCAGCACAAGGAGGGCATGATCTCATGGCTTTTAGGAAGCAATGAAATGTAAATAATGAAGAGAAAGGCAGAAGGCTGCATACCTAACCCCTTCACCTCAGCATTATGCACTAGGATCTCCCCTGCCTGACACTGCCAACGCAGTGTTATCGTCCATGAACCAGGAGGTAATTCGAGATACAACGTTTTAATTATTAATAAAAGGCGCTTGGAGACATCATGCCCTATTAGAGAAACCTCTTACAGTGAAACTCTGCAGATGGGGCAGAATGTCGGCTTAAACGATACGATTAATATTTATGCAGCTTGATAAGCTAGTTTAGATCCTGGCCCTTACTGGGTTTCTGTGGACACATTTCCCTGCTTGCAACCCTCTCCTCCCACCTCTTCCTCCTCCTGCCCCCACCCTGGTAGTAATTGTGTGGCGGCTGCTGCTGCTGTAGCTCTCAGACTCCAAGGTCAAGTTTTGAAGCTAGAAGGGGGCTGAATGCTTCTGAGCTTTAAAATGGAGCTCTCGCTCATCCCCCCTTCCCCCCTCCTTCCCCCTCCCCTCCATCTCTTTGCAAGGAAGAAGAGGAGGGGGATCTGCTGGCATCTATTTAAGTGCAAAACAGGATGTATGAAAGCATAAAGCTCAGACGGTCAATCTTGGATTAGGATAGCAGGTTTAAGTTTTGACAGGGTTTTAGGTGATGCAGAAGGAGAACAATAAGAAACTCAGGGTAGGGAAGCGCTTGGAAAAAGATTAAGTGATCCTATGAAATGGTTCTGTAAGATAAAATAGACTGGGGAGCATCGTTTTTATACGTTCTAAAATTTAAAGGAACAGGAACACTACATGTATCTCATGATTTTGTTCAAGAAAAGTTCCCCTATTTTGCCCAGTTGTGCTGAGTTGCCTTGTTCTACCTCTCAGTGACAGCATCAACCTAGGGCCTATCAATACATCACTGTGGGACGATTCACTCAGGGCACGCTTTAAATGAAATATCCACAAATTGGATTACAGCCCCAGAGCGCCTCAGTAATTCATGGTTTTACTGCGTAATAACAAGTGTGCTTGCATAGGAAAAGAGGCACGGAATTCAGCATAACGCCTCACTTTTCCAGCTTTATGTGATGAGAGCAGCCGAGGAAGCCGTGTTTTGCCTATTCAGCAGCACTAACCTCAAACCTCCCCATCCGTGAGTGAATGCAAAGCTGTGAGCATTAGAGGGCAGCACAGTAACACTTTCCCACCTGCAAGGGAAAGGATTTTAGGATGCCATCAAGTCCAAGTGGTCCAATTCAGACCGTTCTGACAGACCTCCAGGAGTCTTACAAACCCCCCCATTAAGGGGGCCCTTTCCTTGCAGGGCTGGGGAGCAGAGGATGGGGACAGTGTCGGTCTCAGGAACAGGCGAAAGAACAGCAACTTTCACATTGTGGCTGCTGATAAAGTTCCTGACCTTACAGCCTATCTATTGGCAAAAGGCTTGTTTTGTCCAGTTGTGACTTGCTTTCTTTGCTCTCACTTTATATAAAGTTTTTAATGCTTTCTTTTTTTCCCTGTGAGAGGGCAGAATCAATCCAGCGCAATGACTAACATACCAGTTGAGTTGTGATTGAAGCATATTGTGTCTTCCAGACACTGAAAAAAATTATCTGTCTTTGGAAAGGGCAAGTTTAAACATGAAAAGAACTAATGATCTGTAATAATGACAAATCACCCCGTGTGTTATCTAATTTACTAGCGCCAGGCACCTTGATAATTTTTGTGCTCTGAGTAGGATACTGGATCTTAGTAAATAATCCATAATTGCACTACCGTCAGATGAAGATTGATTCTGGAAGGCCATTTTTATCCTGCAGGATCTGAAGGATTTATTCGTTTCCTTCCTTCTTACGTGACTAAGTCACTTTAGTTATGACAAGATAAGTACATATAGCATTGGAATATACATGAAAATGCTACAGAAATCCTCCATTGCCCAGACAAGCCAAAAGACTGATTGAATTATAACAAGATGAGACAGCCCCAGCTCCCACCTAGGTGTTTCAACGAGCCTAGCTAGAGCTCCAGACCAGCAGCTGACCTCCAGACTGTCATTCTGCAGGCCAGTGGGCGGCTGGAAACAAGGCTAATGAGGAGGTGATCGCCTCCATCCCTGAGAAGCTAGAGTTCATGTCCCTGCCTCATGCCCGCCCCATCCTCCCCATGGCACAGCAGCCAGCTCACAGAGGACCAGCACTGATCAGAGGCAAATGCTGAGCATCTCACAACTTGCTGTACCAGGCTGTGAGTGTCCTGAGGCAATGTAGATGGGGTTTAGGAGGCATGAGCGACATAAAAAAAGGCATGCCCGGAACCAAAGGGAAGCAAAGCTCTTTCACAACTAATTAAAGTGGTGTTGTGTCCTAACTCCATCTTTCAGGCAGGTGAGAAGCTTTTTCTCTGTGGTAAGAAAGAGAAAGCCTGTGAACAGATGCCTGAGGCCTGCAACACACATTCAAAAGACAGGAAGGAAAAAAGAAGAGGAGAAAAAGTCTGCTTGCATACTTTCAGCAAACCAGCTGAGTGAAGGCTTGTATCATTGAATTAGCTTTTAAATCAACTAGACTTTCCATAGTCAAAGCCAATGCTTTCATTCTTGTACACTCAGTTTGACATCCTTTACCCACTCATTCAAACAGTACCCGCTATCACTGAACTATGCTGCAGGGTGCTTGACAAAACAGCGAAAAAACAAAAACGTACATAAATAAAACTTGGCATGACATGTCTTTCTGCTTATGTAGATCAACAGCCTTGCCTTTGCCGTGAATTTCTTCAAAACAGCTTTCCTTTGCAATGGACAGTAATTTATCATTGTCCAGGGAAAACTCTCTTATTGCATGCATTTAATTGTACCACGGTTGATTGGAATCTGAGTAAGGAAACATACATTGATGTGAATAAACTGATTATGAATAGTTTTCTAAAACTTGACTTGGGGAAAAAAAAAAAGATACAACGGTTGCTTCTTGACTGCCTCTTGGAGGAATCTCTGGCTCCTGCTTGCCCTATGAATGTTCTCTTTGTTTATGTGGAGAATGGGTTACCTGGAGAGAGTGTGTTATGCTGGTAACCACCCTAATGAAATACATATATATATATATATATATATGTATATATATAAAACTGAACTTCCTTTTTTCATTCGAGACTCTTGTGTCTACAGACCAGTGGTTCGCAAAGAATATCAACACTATCCAGTACACGTGGCTTTCTCTAACAGGCTCTACCCCTCCATGGTAAAGCCTTTGCAAATACCAATAGAAAACTAACTAAAACCCAAACATGGATTCCAATTCTTATAAGATGTTGCAGCAGTTATAATGACAGTGCAGGATAGGAAGACAAGCAGACCTAAGATGGCCCTAAACTAACTAGCCCAGCTAGCTCAGCTGTGCGGCAGCCCAAATATTTACCCATCTCCTTAGCTTGCTTTTTACTTTGAGCTACTGCAAGTTCACAGATTCAGGGTGTTTTGAGTGTAGGTACAAGGTGCAGTCACAAAAATAGAGACAGATATATTGTTAAGGGGAGAAAAAGGGAGAAGAAAGAAATTTGAAGAGAGAGAAAAAGGAGGAGGAAAGACAAAAACACTGCAGTTGGGGCAAAAAGAAGACAGTGCTGTCTTGATGGGCTGCTACAAGCTCCTTCACTCTTGGTCAAAAATGTAATATTTCCACTTCCCCCTCCCTGTTTCACATTATTTTTGGTTCTCTATGGAGTCCTGCACTCTTCTACAAGACTTTCAAGAGCAAGTGCTGAAACAACATAGGCCATGAGGGAGTCGAGGTTCCCTGGGGGTTCAGAAATCCACCCTCCACTGCCAACTCTGTGAGAAGAGCAAATAACTGGTGTGACAAGAAAAGGTTCAGGGCCACACAGTGTCTTTTTCCCAACTCAACCCATAAGGATTAAACTCAGAACCTCTGAAGGTCATCTAAATACTTGCTAGGCTGAAACCATGGCTGTCAGTCAACACTCCTAAGACTAACCTGTGTCACAGGCCACTTTACAGAAAGCTTCATCCCAACCCATCAAGGGTACAAAATCAAAGCAGAAGTTTCAGCTGTTGTTTGGAAGGACTGCAGACCCTCTCCCAGATTTTCTTGCGCAACTGGATTGCTGAGCATTGCCCATTTCCAGCACCTAGCAGTGGGACTACAGCAGTTTCATTTCCTTTCCTTTTCATTTAGATCTACAAAAAGCTTCAAAGTAAAAAATAGTACAACAATAAAAGAAGTGAACCCCAGCAAACAACCTGTCAGCTGTTAAAAAGTCCACTGCTTCTTTTTAGAAGGTGAAGACCCAGATGTCTGCCTGTCTGCACCATCCAGCCAGGTGGGCTTGGCTGGGCAAATGTGAGGTAATCTTTGGCGTGTGATCTGCTGTGGATCCTTTCTGAGGCACTGGAAGGGGTGAGGGAATGTCAGACATGCCATCTTTTATATGGGACCAGAGAACTAAATTATAAAACTCCAAGTACACAAAAGGCCTTTTGTTCCTAAAACTGGAAAAAAAGACCTGCCTTAAGCCTGTCTTACGCTGCATGTGAAAGATGGTAGTCAATTTTGTTTTCTTGAGTAAAGTTCTCCAGTGCTGCACCCAAATTTAACATCATAACCTTAGGATACTGTTCCATGATCATCCAGATAATTCATTATTTTGCAGCAGTTTGCTGGTATATTTCTGCTGAGCCTGTATCAGGATTTGGAATATGAGAACTCAAATGGAGCTTCAGTGATGAAACTTGCTCTGCACACTCTCAGAGCTTCTGCTATATTGACAGCTCCGTTTCACCAGCTATCTCCCACCTAAATCCAGTCATGAGCTAAAAATGTGGGAGTTTTGTGGCCAGCTTCCCTGCTGCACCTGCTTTTCACATTTGCCAGCAGTGTTGCATTCTGTGCAAAACACAGGCACTCTGGCAAACCTTTCTGAAAAACACTGAGGCTTTGAATGCTTCCTCAGTTTTACACTGTTGCATAGCTGTGATAGCATCCACCCAGGAGATCAGATGCCTGGGTATAGTGCATTTTTGAAGAGTTAGTGATTTCAAGTGCCTGGCTCTTTCAGGAACACCTCAACAAACAGACTGTTCTAGGGGGTTATGTTCTGTCTCTCTTACTGAAGAAAGAAATAAGATTTCTTGGGGAAGTATGACTTTACCCAGAGAACAAGGAACATGGCTGGGAAAGGAGCTTCCCGCGTTCCTGAATGTAAGAATACTGTAGATATGCTTTAGGCAATGTTTTAATAGTACAAATGGCAACTGACAGTCTGCTTTTCTTCTCAGCACGGTCATAAATAATGGTAAGACAGACATTTTCTTGCTATTTCCTTCGTTCCTAACTTAAACCTGGCCCGGGAAGTGCTTTGATAGAAGAGATCCTTGCTGCGGTTTTTGGTTCTCTGCTTGGTATGGACCAGTCTACACAGTTGGAAGAGGCAGCAGAAGATAGTCTTATCCCCCTTCTCCTGGGGTGTCATTGTGGACTTCATGATTTGTCTGAGGGTGAATTAATGTCGCAGTGCTTAGGAGTGGAGATGCTTGTTACAGCAGTGCCTGTGGAGTTGCTTGGAGGAATATACACATGCATGATTTGATGTGGCCTTTCTCTGTAGACCTCAGTAGCTTTGTATGTGCATTTGCCATCTGCATGGAGCTCTGTACAGGTTGAGTTCCTCCTTTATGTAAGATGTAGCTGAAGTAGGTGCTGTTGTTTGTGTAGGTTTTCAAACCAACATTTGTAATTGTTTAGGTTGGAATATACTTTTTTTCCCCCTTGAGTAACATCCAACAGTGGAGGTGTTAAAAATAGGTATAGTTGCCCTGTCATAGCTTCTGAGTAGGAAAAAAATCCCTTCAATGTTGGGTGGGGTTTTTTTGTTGTTGTTTGTTTTTTTGTTTGTAAAATCACACGCAGTTTTGATGCATGATGTGTTTCATGGCTTGTAAAGACACCTGGGTTGTGTATTTTGGTGATGAAATTCTGGTATACCGAGAAGTCATAAACTTTTCTTACTCCACTGGAGGTACATCTTCTTCATAAAGCATTTATACACTATAGACAGAGGGAAATGGCTAACACTTTGTCCTCTCTTAAGCAAAACACAGGCATTCATCTTGTATCTATGGAGGCAAAATTACCTGGCAAAGACATACCACAATGAACTCTGCTGCAGAACTGCACTAGCTGTTGGGGAAAGATATGCAGCATTCATACAGGTTTGGTTTTAAGGTGAAGATTCTCTCTGGAGTATTGAATTTATGTCTTCCTTGAGAACATGACTGAAAATATCTTCAGTGTAGTATAATCTATATCATTACAAAGGCAAAGAGAGCTCATCAGAAGTATATTTTATGAGCTTTGAGTACAAAAGCTTCCTCAGATAAGGACAATATGACAGCTGGCAGACAAGCAGCAGACTCTGTCAGAGGCGAGGAAAGCTACTCAACTGTTCTTTAAATCAAGTAGTAGGACTTTTAACAAGTGAGGCCTCCAATCCCCATGACAATATGTTTAGCACACATGGCTCTGCCGTCACCTGTCCTTGTTTGAGTAGTACGTTACTGTGATCCTATTTTGGATGAACATGTAGTCCTCTCCTAATCACTCTCTTGCAGAATATCATGTTTAATTCCTGGATTTCACGGTTCTGCACGATGCAGTTGGGTGTCGTTCTGCAGAAAGGCGACTACTCTGCATGTGAAGTGTTTGAGTGACTGGGGAGGCAGGACATAGTTGTGCAGGCTGCCGGAGGTGGGGGAAAGTGTGAGCACAGTGTGAGTTGAGGCATCCACTACTCAGGAAGGGTGAAGCCGAACAGTCGGAGCCAGGCGGTTAGAGGACGCAGAGTAGAGGCTGGGAGTGATTGATGGGGAAAGACCACACTGGGAAAGAAAATTAGTCCCTGTGGAAAAAGACCTTTAGAAACATGCCCTCTCATGACAGAACTACAGTGATGGAGGTAATGGAATAAGAAAGAAAAGGAGAAATTTCCTTTAATGGATGTTAATTCTTAAATATACTTAAATGTTTTCATTCAGATCAGTTTTCCACTCATCATGCTTCAGGCAAACTCTTGACCTTGTAACTTCTCAGTCAAAGCCTGTGAGCTATTATGATGAAATTCTTATTCCCTCGACAGTTGTGTCCTTCATGGGAGGTAAGAAACAAGAGTGCATGCTCTTTGCAGTACAGCAAATCAGTGTTAAATGTGTTACACTTCTGTTTTAATTTTCTCTATATTAGTCCTTTTTGCCACTCCTCAGCTTCTTTCTACCAAGAAAGATTGCCAACCACCTGATTAGAGGAAAAGAGCTTGAAATGCAGTTGCTTTGTGTCAAGGACCTACCTCAAGTTCCAGTTTGTGCTCAGCATCCAAAGAGAAGTTACTCCCTTGGAATTTGCTAGCATTCTCCCTTCAGGTTCCTTTCGAAGAGGTGATGATGCTCTAGACTCCTCTGCTTTGTCTTGGCTCAGTGTTTCTTTTAGTGTTATGATCCCTACACTCTTCTCATTTTATTTCACTCCCTTGTGGTTGATTCTTTTCTAAGCCCGTGGCAGCTTCCCAGTGAGGAAATGGGCTGTTCATTTCAGGTAGACCATCTCTAGCCTTGTGAATGTGGCCTGGGGAACTTCAATATTGGCTGGAAGTAAACCAGCATGTGAATCTCAAGGCCAGGCTGTGCTTTGTCTTATTTTTCAGCTTTCTGTTTTCATTCCCCCTGATGGTTGTCTCCCAACTTTCCCCACCCCCCCCACGGGTGCTTTTGTTGTTGTTGTTTGTTTATTTGTTTGGTTTCAGTAAAGAAAAACCCTGCCTAGAAATGCCACAGGAGCATGGGGAGGGAGAAGCACAGTATGAAAGGATCAAGTATTACAGCAAACTGATATCTTGCTAGTGACATAGCATACAAACCTACAGTGCAGCTAGGAGTCCCTTGACCAGGGAGATAAAACTGAAGGAAGGCAGAACAAGTTAGAGCAGAGGGTCCTATTGCATTCCTTGCACTAGAGGCCAGGTCATCGGCATTCACCTCTCTCTACATTTCAGTGAGAACCATCTCTATTGCCTCAAGAAGTTAAATGGCATTTGCTGTGCTGCAAGCAAGGAGGTAGTTTTGAGGTAAGAATTGCTGTAATCTTTTACATGCAGACTCATTAATCTCCATGATGTGCTAAATCTGATCACTTGGTTGATGGTTAGAGCAGGTATTTTCTAATTGCTACCCATAACGCACTTCTAACCCCAGCAAAGATAAATTTGCAGCCTTTATTTTCATCTTCTTGCATTTTTTTAAGGTGGGATTATGTTGGTACCATGCAAATTTACAAAAGAAAAACTTCTCTGTTCTGTAAAGGTACAGTCCGGACATCCACAGCAGAGGCAAGGGCTTCAGATGGTTATGAATGAAAGGAGGCAATGGCAGAAAAGTCAATATATTGTAATTTTGGTACAAAGTCTTCTGCCTCTTCGATGTTCAAAATATATTGCCTTCTTTCTGATGCTATTTTGTTGTGCTGTCCAACAAAGATATTTATAGTTCTAAGTTAAATATATATCTTGGGACCTTTAAAAATGGCTGTTTTCCCCCCACCTCAATGCTTTCATTTTTGCAGTAGCTATCCAGAGAAATGTGGAAGGAAAGAAGGTTTTTTTAGAAAGGTGGAACTTTTATTCCTTGTTTATAGAAAAGCAAAAATAAGCTGGGAAACATAATGCCACATCTGCTTTCCACAAAAAGCAGTGGTGACCATGCATGAAGAACTGGAGTCTATGGAAGTACCACCTCAGTGTCTCACTTGGTGAGAGAGATCTTCCATGTCCGGGACAGTTGACTTCTCCACTGGCTTCACACATGGCTGTTAATGTGGGCAAAGAAGTGTGAGTCTTCTAGATGGTGTTTGCTTTGCAGAGGCATCTCTGACACCTGATTCGAGTCAAAAAGTAATTAAAATAAGTTTGCATTAGTGAGTTGCTGTCTATGCTGTTGAAGAGCTTCCTGTGAGAGCCTGCTGTGGGGTCAAATGAACAACCAGAGCCAATGCAAAGGGAAGAGATTGCACAGAGTTGGAGAAAAGGAAGGACTGCATTTTCAGTATCTGTTTGATCAGTTTACCTGTAAAAGGGAACTTAATTTTATACCCATCTCACTGAGAGCTAAACTTCAGCCAGACCTCGCCATAGTAATGTTATGTTCAGGATCTGAAGGGGCTTCTATTTTCATGTGTCCCATTATGCGCGAGCACATTGCTGCTAGGCTTCCTGACAGAACGTAACTCTTCCAAAGAGTGCAGTCTATCGCCTCCGTTACGGCCCAGAAAAAGGAGCAATGAATCAGAAGCCAGGAAAAAACCCTCAAGCACTAGGTTTAGGAAAATAGGAAATAAGCTTCAAAATACACTGCCAAGTGTACTGCCCCGTGCTGCAGCGTGCCTTCAGAGTGGCCTTTGGGGAAGGACTGGTCAGGAAACACTGGATATGAGTTTACAGTATCTTTTGTGCACAAAAGGACGTTTCACTTTGGAAGAGAGAGGTGACTCGATCACTGTGTCTCTTCACCTGAGTTTAAGGGCTGCAGGCAAATGTCTGCACCTCTGGATGGGTCCTGCCCTGCCATTAAGCCAAACGAGTGGGATCTTCAGCAGGAAAGGATGGGACATGACATGAGAAATTGCTGGATGTGACAGATAACCAAGTGAGGAGTTGACAGAAGTTAGAGACGGCACCCTGAGGGATGGCTGGGCTGCAGAGGTGGTTGTGAGGGAGCTACATGAGAAACGGACAGGCTTAGCCAAGCTGGGAAATGCTGGGGACCTTCCTGATTGTGGTCCTTCAAGGCCACTGGTACCAGTAATACTTTATTTGGGCATAGATGTAGCAAAAGTGGCACCTGGGGAGGGTGGGGGGAGGTTTCTGTTTATTTGGGAAAAGGCTGTGGTTGTTAGAGGGTGATATCAGAGTGGAAAAAAGGAGGATCAAAAATAAGACAGGCGATATAAGGCACACAAATCCTGTGAGCAGTGCTGCTTGATGGTCAAGCCTGCTAGAATAAACCAGGTCTGTTCTTCTGACCGTACCACAGGGGTCCAGGCTATGGCTGTGAGGTCCAGACTAGGGGACAAGTGCTCAGCTGGACTTACAAGGAGATGCCTAAGTGAAGCGATGGAGCATTCTGGTGTTACTATGTCCATCACCATTCCAGTCTTGAGCATGTTGGCAACTGCTGCTACTTCTAACACTGACAGGTTTGGTCCTAGGGCACCTAGGGCAATAAAAACCCTGGCCCCAAATGACAGACTGGCATTTTGTGTCAAGAATATCTGCAAATGAAAAGATAATCATCTTCTTTCAAGTAAGAACATAATTGAGCATGTTCTGTAAATCTAACAAGAATAGATCAAAAAAGGGAAAAATAACCCATGAAAGGTTTTCTGGGAAAATAACATTTATTATTTTAGTGGGGTGCAGTGGGTTACTTAGGGACACTTTCTTAGGTTAATTTTTCAGTGTTCTTACACTGATCAAGTGGGAATTCTTGGAGGACTAATCATAAATAATCATAATCATATCCTGCCTAGATGGATACGGGTTTAAACATAGATGCAGTTGCCAGCAAATTGTTCTATAAAGATACTGAAGGCAAAGAGGGGATATGTGAAATTAAGAGCAGAATGGGCTAATTAAGATCTTCAGATAGGTGCTTAAAATTGGGTTATTATGTAGAATGTTGCTTACTTGACTGTGTCTTCTAAAAATATTTGATTGAGTTGGGTTTTTCGGGCTTTCTTTTTTTTCCTTTTTTTTTTTTTTAAACTTAATGTCCACCTCCCAACCCCCCAACACTTCTGTTTTGACCTTTCAGGGACACACAGGTGCACGGTGGAGAGTTTGACCTAAGGAACAGCAGCTGGAGAGCACGGAGCCCACCCTGCAGTTTCTCAGTCCCGCTGCATCCGGTGTGTTTTGCCTGGGAAGACTCTGGGAACACACTGGCACTGAATAACATTGAAAAGAAAAATAAAAACCTTTTGAAGCAGCAATTTTTTTTGTTGTCTTAAGGGTTACTGAGCAAGTCCACACACGTTGGACATTGCCTTCCGAACGGGTCCAGTGGTTGGTTAAAATCTCCTTCTGTCTCCTGAAGAACTCACGGCCTCCTGTCATTTTCCGTTTCACCCAAAGGCCCCTTGGCTGTCTCATGAATTCAATTAGTAGAAGCAACAGGAAGGCTGGAAGAAAGTGGACATGGGAAAAGGAAGGAAATGCTGCATCTCTGCATCAGCACTTCCACATGAAAGGATAAAGGTACAGAGCTAATCAGACCTAATCAGCTGCTTCTTTTCCCTAAATAATTTAGGTTGTTCTCTTTTTTTTTTTTCCCTGAAAATAAAAGTTTTTCTTAAGATCTAGAAGGTCTCTGCACTCATTCCAAAACTGTTGAATCTTTCCAAGCTTTCTGGCAAATCAGCAGCAGTTTCAGTTCCTAGGGAAGTGCAGGTAGTGTGTTGGCACAGATATTTGAAAAGTAGTTGTCAGGGACTCTACTCTGGGAAGCAAACATTCACATCTCTCCCCATGCAGAAGATCAAGCCTGAGTTCCACAGGGCAGTCATTGGCATTAGAGAGAGCGAGTGCATCTTCTCAGCTGCTTTACTACCACCAATTTTAGTGCAGAAATGTTTTGCAGTACCCCTAATACACAAGCACATGAATTCACCCGCTTTGCTTTCAGAGCAGATGCTTTGTGAGGTTGGGTTTGTTTGGTTTTTGGGGTTTTTTTTTGTCAGCTGTGCCCTTAACGAACAATTGATGGTTTAGGTTGAATGCATGTCGTTACGCTATTTTTATGTGCGGTTACTGGAATTGCTCCTCGTTTGCCTGATGGTAGTTGCCTGCCAGCTGGTGGCTGGATTCTGCTGGACAATTAGCAGTTTTCCCCATCTGGTGAATAGATTTACTCCACACGTATCTTGCATGTGGTAAGATCTGAGGTTCAAATGGAGATGTTTTGGTAAAAAAGTTGCTCTTCGCTGTCCAGAGCAGGGGTTTCTCCTGTGTGTTTTCTGTATTTTGAGGGAGCTATGGCTTTTGAGAGTGATGGAAGTCCTATTCTAAGTGGTTTGTGATGCTTCAGTTAGACTCTGGTGCTCGCAGTTCTCCTAGAAATGAAGCAGAACTGCAGAAATGGTGCTTCTAATTTGGTGAATAATATATATCAAGGATTTTTTTTCCCTTTTTTTGGCACAAGCTTTGTTCGTAATTATGTGTTGAGCTCTTTTGGTGACCTGCTTTGTTTCCACCTCCTGCACAGTTCCAAATTAACAGATACCTTGTAAAACCAATCACTGCAGGATGGAATTGTTTCAGAGTCCACTTCACTACACCTCATCCTGCCAAATTCCAGCTGATCATAGAAGTCATGCTGTGCACCCATTTAAATTGAAAAGCTCACAGGCTTGGTTGGGCCATTTCAAAGTTTGCAGAGATTTAGCTTTAATCCTCTTAAAATATTAGGCCATGTGACCTTGCATACCATATTGTCAGTGGGATAAAGATCCCTTTGATTTTTATTTACACTTCTTCACATGGAAGGAGGCAGGTTAATTCATTACATCTCGGTGCCACCTTTGCCTCCCCATCCCCTCCCTTAGGTCACTCATGTGGATGCAGGAATGCTTCGGCAAGCAGAGTTCGCATTTTTCTGCTCTTCTGTGTTCCAGTTTGTTCTCCAGAGGCATGCTTACAAGATGTCAGCTTTGCAGGCAAATAAATTTATTTTTTCATTGCAGATGTCCTATCACCTATCTTTACGAAATGGAGTTTTCACTATAAATGTTTCATGCAGACAATTTCAACAGTTCATGTACTTGCTTTTACTTTATAACTTTTCAATTAAACAATAGTTTTTGAAAGCTGGCAGTAGTTCCAACCCCTTGTTGTTATGAGTTTTGCCTTCAAGATCTCTTTTTTTATGCTTACAGCGTAGAAAAGGGAAGGCATAAGGAGCATAGGAATGTATATATTCTGTAACCATGGAGGATAATGGGTTTAAAAAAAAAAAGAGTACATAGAAGTCTCATAGCCCCTATCTTCATTACTTTGCATAGTTACAGACATGCAGAAGTAGTAAAATAAATGTATTTACTAATGGGCTTGGCTGCGAAATTAGGTTCCATGCAAGGAAAAATATGGGACTTTTCTGTCTAGGAGTGGAGGGAAAGGGAAGGAATATTTTTCAGAGATAAACTGAGCGAATTTTTGTTCTCTCCAAGCATTCAGTATTTTGGCATTGAAAAAAATTGCAAGAGGCTAGGTACTTTCTGTGAAAATATAATTTTAACTGAAACCTTATTTTTCTGTCTAGCGCTGCATTCAAATTTTGGCTGGTGTTGTTTCCATATAGTTTTCTGTAAGTCCAAACTAAGTAAGAGTAAAGCAGGGATGGTTTCAGGCCCAGTGCTAAAGATACACTACTTGTCCATAAAGTTCCTGAGTTTAAAGTCAAAATATTAACCTGTCCTGCCATCTGCTAGTAGCCAAGCTAGTCTTACACTGTACGAATATTATGAAGTTCAGATTTTGCCTATTGTCTCTTCTGACATATCCTTCCTTCTGGAAGAAATAACTCCTGTTACTTGTCTCTGTACTTCCCAATGCTTCATCAGGAAACAGTGTAGGTTGTAAATGATTAAAAAACATAAAAGCCCCTTAATCACCTTCTACAACAAAGCAACCTGCTCAGTTGATATGGGGTGAACAATGGGCATTGTCTACCTGGATTTCTCCAAGGCTTTCAATATGGCTCCCCATAGACTCCTAGAGAATCTGACGTGTTATGGTCTAGACAGGTGGCTGGGTTACCAGCTGACAGGCCTCACTCAGAGGGTGGTGAAAAGTAGCTCTTTTTTGAACTGTCACAGGAGTCGTCTCCCAGGGATCAAGACTGGGCTAATGCCTTTTAATATCTTCGTAAACGATCTGGATGATGGGATCAAGTGCACCATGACGAAGTTTGTGGTTGATACCAAACTGAATGAGGATGTAGACCCTTTGGAAGGGAAAGACAGATAGGCTGGAAAAGTGGGCTATTAAGAACCTTATGAAATTCAACAAGGACAAGTACAAGGGCTTGCACATAGGAAAACATAATCCAGGAGTGCAGCACAGACTGGGATCCACCTGGCTGGAGACCAGCTCTGTGAAGATGGACCTGGGGGTTCTGGTGGACAGCAAGCTTGATATGAGTGAACAGTGTGCTGCAGCAGCAAAGAAAGCCAACAGGATGCTGGGCTGCATCAGCAAGGGCATCACCAGCAGAGATAAAGAAGTCATGTTCATAGAATCATAGAATCGTAGGGGTTGGAAGGGACCTCAAGAGATCATTGGGTCCATCCCCCCTGCCAAAGCAGGCTCCCTAGCTCATACTGCACAGATAGGAGTCCAGACAGGTCTTGAATATCTTCAGAGAAGGAGACTCCACCACCTCCCTGGGCAGCCTGTCCCAGGGCTCTGTCACCCTCACTGTGTAAAAGTTCTTCTACATGTTGGTGTGGAACTTTCTGCACTCTAATTTGCAGCCATTGACCCTTGTCCTATCCCACTCACACTGGGTTCAGTTTATGTCCCCTGTGGACAGGCTGGAGAGAGTTCAGAGAAGGCCCACCAGGATGATTGGAGGACTGGGAAGCCTGCCATATGAGGAAGGTCTGACAGAACTGGATTTGTTCAGCCTTGAGGAAAGAGTGACCCAATCACCGTGTTCCAGTACTTAAAGGCTGCTACAAAGAAGAAGGAGACTCCTTTTTACAAGGAGTTACATGGAAAAGTTGAGGGGCAAGCTACTCCTGGGAAGATCCCAGCTGTACACTAGAAGAAATTTTTTCACAACCAGAACACTGAGCCATTGAAATAATCCCCCCGTTAAAGTGGTGGATTCCCTTACATCAGACACTTCTTAGATTCAGCTGGACAAGGTGCTGGGCCATCTTTTCTAGGCAGTCCTTTTGTCTAGATGAAGCTAGTGCCAATAAATATTAGACCATATTATCTTTGAGGTTCCTTCCAACCCATTATTCTATGATTCTGTGATTCTATAATCAAAGCAAATTTACTAGGTGATCTAATACAAGGCTGCCCTGATCCAAATGTCATCTGTCCAGCTTAATCCAAATGAAAATGCCTATTTCCACAAGAAGCTGTAGACCTATAGCCTTTCCCACCAGTGACAATCTGTGAGGAATCCTATGGCATTTAATAGCCCTTAAAATGTGCCAAATTCTAGCTTAAGGAAGGTAAGATTAAGGGACATCTTCTAATTTAGATATCACCTTGATCTAAGAATTTTCCGGTTCTTATTACTGCAAATAGTACCTACATGCTTAAACTGACAAACGTGAAAAAAATGGCTTTTATTTAATTGTACTGTAGATTTTATGCTTTCAGACACATTTTCTTTTTGCAGGTGAATCTACAGTATGTAAAAGATTTAGAAAAAATCCTTTCATTTTTGGGGTCAGGGATAGGAGAATGACACGAGGCAGCTAGCTGTAGCAATTTGGAGGCCTGTCTCAATTTCTGACTGAAAAGGAAGAGATCACACTTAAAATACATGGAAGAGCCTGCTCTGCTTTACTTTTCCTTATATACAGCTGCAGATAAACCCATTATCTTCTCCCTACCTCATCCACTCCCAAAAGCAGGAGTGAGGGCTGCAACAAGGGCAGCTAACTCCAGGATACACGATGAGTCAGAGGCTTCAGCTGTGATTTGTGCAGCCTGGCATATTAATGTAAACTGATAGCGGCTTATAATGAGCATCTGCTATTGCCTCTTGTTAAAGATAGGGTACTGGACTTGCTGGGCCTTTGATGTGACCCAAGTACAGCTGCTCTGGTTCTCTTTGTAAGAGGTCAGACCATTACCACAGCCACTCAGGAGCAGAAAAAAAACAACATTTGAGAGCTGACCGGCTCAAGTTGCTTGAATGCTTCTGTGTAAACCAACAGAACTAGGGAGTCCCAGGCGAGAAAAGTTAGGATCGATCTCTTGGGGAGTAAGGGAGGGCATCTGCACTAAGAGGCTCAAAGCTATACATGGGCTGCGCCCCTGGAGGGGGCTTACATTTTTTAAGCTAGGTTGAGGTTCAGTTTCTGTTTGGACCCTGAGGCTTAAAATGTACCAGACATGGCGAAGTGAGCCCCAAATAATATTGTTGGGGGACGTGTCCCATCAAAAGGGAGGCAAATTGGTGCCAGGTGTGTGTGAGAATAATCACTCATGCAGTTTCTCCCTGAATAGCCAGTTTTAATTTCTTATCTTGCATCGTTTGTACTTCCAAGAAAGGTGATATGTGTGAGAAGGGGGAAAAAAATAGTGTCTAAAGAAAACTGAGGTTGCAAATTTGCAGGGAGATTTGGGAGCAGATGTGAAAATTGAGGCTGCTTTTAATTCATTTTAAATAGCTGAATGGCAAGTCAGTGGTATTTCTCTAAATGCATGGTTATATGCTGAACAGGTATATAGCACATATCAGAGTGTTAGATCTATAGATCACTGCTCTGGAATGGTATATAACCTGTGCTGAAAATTAAATGTCATCCCACATTTAGTATTTGATACAGTGAAATATGACTTTTGAGACCTGGGTAGAGAATTGAGAACTAAGTGAATACTTTGAAATCCTGCTGCTGCCACGTGAAGGCGGAAGGCAAGAGGTTCGTGCTGGAGCGGGTGGGGGTGCCACAGCCTATTCCTTGTGATGAAGTGACTGGATTAGACAGTTTCCACATAAACAGATGCGGGGAAGGTTATTACTATCTTAAAGCACTAGCGGCAGGCAGCAGCGATGTGAGAGAAGTGCCAGGTTATAAACACAGACTTTTTCTCAGGATTCAAGCTGTTGCTTTTCTAGCTTTCTATCCTTCTCCCCTTCTGAGTGATCTGACAAAATTATTAGTTGCTGCGATAGGTGGTAAGTAATAAGAACAGCACTGTCTAGAAATTAGGAGCGAGCTTTATTTTTTATTTCTTTACAAAAATGACTCTTGCCCTTAAATACTTCCTCTTCCTCTCTGCAGAGGTTGCCTTCTCTCTCGCTTCGCCTCGCCTCTTATGCACGTAGCAGCCAAAATTCACCCTTCTCTCCCTCTGGCCGCAGGCAGGCAGAGCCCTGTTGTCCCACCTGTGCAGGGCTGCATGCCCAGCTGCCGGCTGCATGGCAAACCACATGCCCAGGAGCGTGCTGCGGATCCCACCATGCTGCCGGTGCAGCTGGCCTGGGAGCAGCTGGCACTGAGGGGGAACGGGCTGCTTTATGGGGTGAAAAGAAACTCTGGGCAAAGGGGATGTAATTCCTTCATTGGGCACTCTGGTTTATTTTGGGAAGCTTGATTGCTGTGTGTTTTAATTCTGAGTGCTGAGGGTTGTCTCAATGTAGTATGATAAGGGTTTTTTTTAGTTTTGTGGGGGTTTTTTAAATTTGAAAAAGAAAATAAATTCATAATTGAGAAATACAAAAATGTGTCCAAACATTCCTGTTAGGAGAATGGGAAGTTAAAAAGAAGAGGAAGAAAGCAGCACTAAATGACAAATTCCCTGCACACCGGACAAAATGACCTGGGGACCACCCTCCTGGAGAGGTAGCAGGCAGTAGCCCCTCCACTGCTCACAAGTGGGCAATGAAACCTGGGAACAAGGGGGTGGAAAGCCTGAGATTAGCTCTGAAGGACTGAGAGAACAAAACTCGTTAGAGATGGGAGAAGAACAGTAGAAAGGAAGGAGCTGTCAAATCACACATGTTGTTGGGGTAGGAACCAGCCAAGTTGCACAGTAAATGCCGCCAAGGAAAGATTATTACAGCGAGTCCTCACTCCAGCATAAACATCACCTGACAGGCTCTCAGGAAAAGGAGCAGATCTTAAAAAAGTACCTTTTTCTTTTTGATTGATAGTGGAGAGAACTATGGGTATAACAAGCACAAGCTGTTTTAATTCAGTGCTACTTAAGAGGTGATCACTTGAAGTATAGCAATACCTTCTGGCTGTACAGGAGTTGCTGAAATCCCAGAGGCATGGAAATGAAAGGTGGTTGTTGTTCAGCGCAAGGAGTCATCCTCCCTAAAGTCTCTCTCTGGCTGCAGCAAGGAAGGACTATGATGGCTGAATCAAAATGTTCCAACAAGCACATCCATCTGGGGCATGAACCCCCATGGGCAGCAAATACAGTGCCCAGACTGCTACCTCGGAAGGTGAAAGCAGGTTAAATTATAAAAGCAACAATAATTACAGTATCATTGAGGAAAATTTCACTCTGAATGAAAAAATTAGATGGTACAAAGGAGTCAGGGGGGCCATGAGAGACTGCTTTGAGATCTGAGGGTAAAATGAAAAAGACTGGCTCTGAAAGAACACCGAGCCCAGGAAGACTAACATGAAAAACAGATTGGTCAGCATTTCCAGAGAGGAGATGCAAGCAGACAAAACAAAACAAAAAAATGAATAAAGGATATTCAAAGATCTGAAAGAGAAGAAGGGTCTTCCAAGTCCTTGGGGCGAACAAAATAAACATTGCCAGACAGGCGTGCTAATGAAAGGCCTGGGAAATGTGTTACAGAAGTTCCACTCTGAGTAACTAAACAGATGCTTTTTATTTCTGCTACAGCTAGAAAAAAGGGACGGCATGGAGAAGAGGTGGAGTCAGGCTTGGTCAGAGGGGATAGCAGCGAAATATGTGAGCTCTAGCAGGGCAAAGAGGAGTGCTATCAGGACACAAAGGGAAGGGACCCATGCTTGTCAGGGGACCCACAGTTCTAGCCTTGCCATGCCTCAGACACCAGCAAACACCTGCAGAACCTTCTCCAGAGGAGGTGGGTGTTTGCTGCAGCTGATCTAGTTACCAAATGGCCAAGCCATTACTGAGAGCTGTTTGCTTTGAACTGAGGTGCAGCAGCTGGTGGTTGTCCAGACTCCAGAGCACTGATAACCTGTGCGGCCATGGCGATGGAGCTGCTTGCTGGGATTTACGTCTTGCTGTGACATGGTTGCAGCGTCCTTGCGCAAACCCTCTCTTTGGGTGAATGATGAACCTATTACTCTTACTAGCTGTGCTGAAGGCTCCAAGTGGCTTAGAAATGTCTGTCCCACTCTAAAGATCCTGTATTTTATGCGCACTTATCCCTCTGTTTGGAAAAACGATGGACTAAATATAGCAGCAGACAAAATGTAGCAGCACAGGCTCTGACTGTGCTCTCTAGTTTCCTGACTGGAGGTTTTATAACCCCACGCCAGAATGCTGAGCAGTTATGGTTGTCCATGAGATCAAGGGTGGCGATATTTAACACCACTGAAGTAAAAGTCCTCTGAAAATTCAGGGCCTATTTGTGTGACTCTGGAGAAATACCGGCTGGCTTTTGGATTTCAACGTGTTGCTTAATTCGCAAACCAGGAGTGGCCGGTAGCAGTGGCCACATGTCCTGTGTTACAGACCCATATTGGAGGGGTGCAGTGGAGGTGCCTGCCTCTCTTCTCACAGCCCTGCTTCTGAGGGTAGATACCCACCCCTGCGTGCAGACCTGGAAGCAGGCATGCGCTCCAGCCTGGGTGCCTGGGTGGACGACTGGAAGAAGCAGGGTATGAGGGTACATTTTGGTGGGTTGATGTGCAGCCTCGCTTCATCAGCTTCCCATCTTTAAAACGGAGGCAATATAAACTCCTCTCCAATTTAAAGATAAATTAACTTCTGCTTCTGAAGCATTCAAGTGGCATATTGAGGAACACCACAGGAGAGTCCGTGAAGAGATAAATTATTTTATACAGAGGGAAGGGATTTGGTTAGTGTAAAGTTTAGCAGAGCCTGGAACTAGATGGTGAAGGGAATTAAGCAATATACTGCACAGCTATGCATTGGCACCACCTATTGCACTGAGTGAGGCACAGGGTTTCATCAGAAAAAATAGCATGTGGCCTTATAATTAAAGGCTTTATTGTAAGGGGGTGGGGGTGGGCAGAAAATCTTAAACCTGCCATTTCCTAACCTTTGAACAGTTGACTTTGCACCCGCAATGTTCTAATGTTCTTTTAATGTTGTTAGGCTGGGGTTTGTTTGGGTTTTGTTGCTCTTTCATTTAGCACTATACAAAGCAGAAAGGGCCTTTATTGTTAAGCAGAAGTGACAGCAGGATGGGTATCCGTGGCACTGGGCTGCACAGGAATGCAGTGGAGTCAGCAGTCCAGTCCATGATTGTTTAATCCAGGATTTAGGCAGTCTCTGGGCAGTAATACAGCACACCACAGTTGCTCTTCATCAGCCTGCAAGTTAGAGAGGAACAGGTAAGGGTTCCATCTCTGTATTCTTCCCTCCCCCCCAGTTATTTTGTTGCCCATGTAAATACTCCTGCCACTGCAAATCAGGTTAAAGCATGATAGGATGCAACATTTTGCTTGTACCTCACATGCTGTTCAAGAGGCAAGCAGTGAATGCATCTGCTTCAGCAAATACTCCTTGCCCCCACCACGTGCTGTGTGCTGCCTTGCAGAACTCGTTTAGGTTAAACAAACGTGAAATGTTAACATGAGGATAGCAGAGAAGCAAGTTGACTTTTGGTGCTTAGAAGTAATAAGAGATGCTTGCTTCTCTATGAACTTTGTGTCACTCAAGCTTAACCTTTACATGCTTGTGTAGGATAAGAGATAGATTAGGTTTGCAGGAGAACTGAAGGTTAGGAAACAGAAGAAGACCTTAAATCCCAGAGGCATGGAGGAGAAGCCAGAGGTCTGATTGCATTGCATTAGATGGTAGTTGTTCTCCTCTTCAAACCAGTTCTGATACGCACAGGGTTGTGTAGTGCCATAGTGTTACTGCCTCCTCCATTCTGTGAACCCTTAGACAATATTTTCAGAAGAGCAGGAGATCTTCAGACATCAAATTTAAGCCTACAGCAATATACTCAGCTGCTTAGACTGTTGTTTCACATGTACAGTGAAAGACCAGCACCCCAGTTAGAGGCTTTGCCATGCTCAGGCACTTGGTCCTGCCCCTGCATGATGTCTATTCTTGCACCCCCTGCAAAAGAAGAAATGATGTGGGGACTGGAATGAGAAGCCCAAGTGGGCAGATCTGCAGCCCTGGTAATTAACTGGTGTGGCAAGATAAGTTTATGCTGATTCAAGCCCTAGAGCCACAACTGCCTCATGGAGCATCACCAAGTGATATAGACCACTGGGTTTCTGCAGACCATGCGATGCAAATTGCTTCAATTGATGGGTCAGTAATGGAGAGAATTCATAAATAAATGTATACACTAACTAGATGTTCCCAGACTGGTAGGTATATGCAAGCCATATGGAGAACGGCAGTACTAGGAGTGCACAGGCAAGACCAGTGCAGATGCCTTTTTGTGTTACCCACTGTACGACTCCTCTATAAGTGAGGGCACCACAAGCCCCTTCACCCTTCTCAGTGTTACCAGATGCCTGGTTCTGCAGTACGAGTCAGACCATTCCCTGAAGGGTGCACATTTCATTACATTTGGATGCATGAGGGACCCTGATGTGGTGAGATATGGGGTGTCTGGTATATGCTAAAGTCTCTCTTCCCACCAAAAGCAGTATAAGTGAAGGCCCTGAAGTGAGTGAGAACACAGAACTATGCAGCATAAGCTAGTCTAAAACAGATGTTCTGATTCTTCCATCCTTTCTGAGTCCAATTTTATGTTCCCACCCTTCCTCTTTTTGCTGCTGCTTGTAAGGTCGTGGCATGAGATCTGAACCCCTGAATGCTGCTGAAGCTTATTTTTTTTTCTTTTAAGTTTTATGCAGTTAGTTTCAGCTCCCCAAACAAGCTCTTCAGGCAGTTGCGTAGGTATCAATCCTGGTGAGAAGGAGGGAGCAAGAGCCGCTGGATGCAATGCTACCTGGGGCACAGCCAGCTTGGATCAACCTCACCTACTAAGGAATCAAGGCTTCATTAAATATTCCAAGTCCTTCATGTTGCTTCTGGCCCTGCAGAAGTGAGCTATATATAGCCCTTGATTACAGACCATGCCTAAACAATTGTCTAGCCCACAGACATGCCTAGAAATCTCTATCACTCCCATTGATCCAGAACGAAAAGCCCTCCAGACCTCACCTCCGCCTCCCAAAGCAGTCCTTCGCAGTGTTCGTTGTTGCTCGCATGCGTTAATGCTTACGGCAACTTTGAGTGTTCTGTATTCATCATGTGGGGCAGTGACAGGCTGTGGTATAACTGTGTGACATGTTTGTGCTACAGGTATGGTGCAAATTAAAACTAATTCCAGGGCGGCAAGGAGAGTAGGAGAAAAAGGAGGTAGTAAAGAACTGGTAGAGGAAACTAGAGAAAAAAAATAAGCCAAGCCATCTTTATAGATCAGGCAGTATATTTGCAGCTACTGTTGAGAGATGAGTTATTGAATCATACCTATTTTCACCCTGGCCATAGATTTCAGAAATGCATGCAAGTACAATTATCTTCACCCAAGCGGTGAACGTTTGGACAGTTATCAAATCTAAACATTGTTTATGAATCGATTTTTTGCCTCCTTAAGTTCAACTTGGCTATCCTTGCAGCATACCAAGCACCATAACCAGCCTGATGGATTACATAGGGGTTACATTTTGGACCTGGAATCTTGCACACAGCCCTCATCCTGGAGAGATGCTTTCAGATGCCTGCACTTGGGGTGGGAAGGAAAAGGCAACCACAGGAGATGTATCCTTCCAGCCTTTAAATGTAATTCTAAAAGTAGTGTTCTATAAGGACACTCTTTTGTTGTTGTGCAGATAACTCTAGTTAAGCTTCTGTGTTCTTGTTGTTGATTAGTAGCATAAGCTCTGAGGGTAACGGGGGTTCACATTTTCTGCGAGGCCAAATCCTACGGTCAGCTCTTAGCTTTAACTCATGCAAACTCCTAATGTGAAAACTGCAGGGATTTGTCTGCATACAGGCTTTTAGAATTTTATTAGCTGTAAAATTGTCTATAATGAGGACTTCACTCTGGTCTCAGAAGAACCTGTGCTGGCTGCTGTCAGGGACAGAAAGTAGAGCTGGATGGATTAGTGGAGTAATCTGGTAATGCAAATTCTTTATATTTAATCAAGGGAGCATCTACTCTGCAGTCCCAAATGCTTCTTGGCAAAACAGACTGGCAGCACTGAGCTCTGGCAAGATGGCAGTACTGTTATTTCTCCAACTACCTCCCCTTCCCTCTGGGAAAGGCTATAAATAGAGGTCTGCTGGGAGCCTGATCTCACGTTCACAAAGGCAGCTGCCGGCTGGGATTGCAGTTGACAGACCCACCCAACCCCCATCATGTCCCTTCTTCATCTTTGCTCTTCCTTTCCTTGCTGGTGTTTGTGTGATTCTGAGGTGAGCTGGTCCAGGGAATTAAACCAGCTGAAAACTAATCACAGGAACAGAAGAGTCTGATGCTTGCACATACTGCATGTTGCTTCCTCCACGTTTCTGGCTACCCCCAGAGAAGCCAACTTTACCTTCCACGCGACTTTCTGATGTGCTGGGCAAGGAAGTAAACAGCACACAAGACAGCTTAGGGATTTGAGTTAATTCCACAGCTATGTAGTAAGCTGGAGAAAGGCACATATTATTCTCAAACACTGGGCCAGACTGCAGACCGCCGATCACATGCTACTTGCTAACTGCAGTAATGGGTACTATTTCTATACCTGCAGGCCACAAAAAGAGCCAGGCCCTGCAGGTTAAACCGAGGCAACCAAGGCAGACAGGGAAACAACATGCTCGGCGAACTACGGACCACACAAGATATCGTTACCCCCCAAGAGACTCGGAACTTGTGTGCCCGCTCCCTTGAGAAAGAGTCACATATCTGCGCAGGAGGGAGCGTGTCCTCAGGGAAGGGCACAACCTAAATGAGAGGAGGAGCACCAGCTAGGGAAAGCAGCACTGCGATGGATTTAGTCAGCTATGATAATATATCTGTTGTATAAAATTTCCCCCCAAATGCTTAGCCTGTTAAAAGCTGCTGCCCAAAAAAACCTCAGGAGGAGGGAGATAGGGGTGGGTATTTTTTAGGTGGCCAATACTACATGCACCTTTACTAAAGATGTCCCCGATGCCAGGTATTTTGCTGGAGGGACCAAGTGACATCTGCTTTATCAAGATGCAGGAAATGCCACTTCCCGTCTAGTCGGGGGCATCAAGCCAAATACTGGTCTCAGTTGTCAGCCAGTCAATTATTTGATTACTGATGTACAGCCAGCCTGTGTTTGTGGATCATCCTCCAGCTAGACTGCAATGATTACATATACATTTGACAGTCAGTCTCAGGCTTATTTTCATGCTTAAAACCATTACTTATCAACACAGAGGGCTGGCCTCATTGAAGCGAGTTGTTCCCAACAAATTTGATGTGCAGTGATGAGTTTGCTCGGGTCCACATTCTTTTCTTTTTTTTTTTTTTTTCTCAGTGAAAAGAACCAGTTTCTTCTTCTCAGTAAGATGAAAAAATAGTATTTTTTTCCTTTATATCCTGAAATAAATTAAGCAACGTTTCCTGGCATTGGTGTTCATTTTACGTCTCAGTTTTGGGAAACGCTATTCATCCTGAGAAAACAACTTTCTGTCTGTTGGCTTGAGGATCCAGCTGCTTGTCATGTTAGGCCATGTGGAGACAGCATCTGAGTCCAGCTGTATTGCCAGGATCAGTGCCCTGGGGACTCAGCACAGAAACACTTTGATCCCTCCCAGCGACAGGGTTTTTGCTAACAAGCCTCCAGACATTTCAGTTGGTATGTCATCACCCCTGCTAAACTAGAACGGAAGGATGAAACAAAAAGTATCTCCAAAGACCTTTAATAACATCAGTTGAAGGGGAACAAGTAAAACATCCCAGGTGAGACATTTCTGTAAAAAGCGTTAGCATCGGCCACATGACTGTACAGAGGACAGGGAGGCTTTTCTTCCCCCCTTTTTTTTTCATTTTCTTTTTTTTTTTCTCCTTGTCTTCAGAGATGAAAGAAAGCATAGGAGCTATGGACTGTGAATTGCAATGAACAAAGCACTTAAACAGCCTTTAAATAGCTGGGTAGGGTCAAAAATAAGGCAAAAAGTCTGAAATGCATAGGAGACAGAATGAACCTGAAAAGTCCTAGCTGGTTTTGTACTGAGTGGCCTCGCTTGCAAATTGTACCTTGCAGTAATGGCCTGATTAGTTCACATTTTCCAGGCATTTAACAGGGACTAAGTTACATAGCTGCTCTACATGGTGACAGGACGTATGCTTTTAATTCCCACTGTGATCAAGCTGCAAATATAAGGTATTGCTTTTACCTTTTAGAATCCAGACTGCGTATGCAGGGGGCATGTGAGCTGTGCGGCCAGGATTTGAGATGAGTGCCCTGAAATATCTATCACCTGATGCTCTTGTGCTAGGACAATAAATAAGAAGTTAACTAACACTTTGTGTCAGTGTAGTGCTCTGGTTAGTGAGTAACTTGCAGGAAGCATTGAATTTTGTGCTAGACACCTGAAATGCAGAGTTTTTACAATCCAACTGCATTACTTGAGTAGAAATGAGATTAGCTGGATTGTCAACAAGGCGGGATGTGATTAGCATTAGCAGAGCAACTTTCAATAGATCATGTTAATGAAGCAGGGAGGGCAGCAGGGCCAAAATCATTGTCTTAATGAATAGGAAACATGTTTTGTAGATGATTTGCTTGCTTAAAGAAAAAGAACTGTGAAGGAGAGAGAGCGCGCATTAAAATGCAAGGCTATCTCTAACATGCCCAGCCGCGCTCCTCCCACTTCTGCAGAACAATTTTGCAGGAGACAGGCAATTTGATCTGAAAGCCTGACTCTGCATCCAAAGGCATGGGAAGTTTTGCCACTTGGAGGACGAAACTTTGTGCAGTCAGATAACGATCCATCATAACCCAGTGGAGCAGAAACGTTTAAGCAGGTGTTTAACATTTAAGCACTTTGGCTGGGGTACGATGCTGAAAACATGCAATCCTTACAGGACTGCATTTCTGAAAGGGCTACCTTGATGGTTTTATGGCTAAGAGTCTAGGAAATCAAGGCACAGATAACTTTTTGGCAGTCTGATTGTGTTGATCAGTTAATCTTTTCAAGCACCATCCAGTACTTACCTGACTAGTTAATAGAGGTATTAGTGAAAAATGACCAGGTATTAGGGTCCGCACAAGGCAAACAGTGGATTAGTTGTCTAAAAAGCTGATGTTTCTGGAAATCCACTTTTTATCTTCTTCCCAAGATATTTATTTCAAAAGACTTACTTCGATTTTTTTAGGACAGGAAGCAAACAAGGCACCTCTTTACTCCTCACCTTCACCAAAATGTTTCTATCTCTCTTTGTGCTGCAATTTGGAACTGCAGAATGGAGAAATCTTCTTGTAGCAGTAACTCAGCCTTGCCTTGCAGGGACAGAAAGGAAACATTTTTCTTCTGACACTCACTGGTTTTGGCTCCCCTTTGGTCTCATCAAAATTCTGCTTTCCGTCCAGAGCACCTCTGTGTTTTCAAGCCAGGTAGTGTTTGCATTACTGTTGAAACAACCCAGGAAAGTTGGATTGTTTGTATCATGTATTCCTTAGTGAATGGCACCCTAAGAAACATTTTCCTGCCAAAGCTCCCAGCTGTCCTCTTGACAGAAACTCTTGTGTCAGTGAGTGCAAATAGCTCAGTAAGTGGTTCTAGGGTAAATGTGAAAAATCTCCCCCATGCCAAAGGGAGATTTCTCAGGAGCATTTCACAATGTCACTCTCCACAAACATCAAGCCATGCCTGGTGGCAACCAGACTGACATTGCCTCGATATTTGTCTTCTCTTCATAGTACTTTGACAGACTGTTTAGTTGTGGCTTGGTTCCCCCCTCACCCCGCCCGCCTTTTATTTAATGGCAGTGTTTGCAGGCTGTGTTTGTGCTAGCTAGGTAGCAGCATGCCCACTACTGTATTAGCCAATCTTTCCTGCCTTCACAGAGCAGGGATGCAATCAGCTCTACTACTGTGCTTACGGTACGCCCTGATCAGAGCTTATTCCTCATATTTTTATTTTGCACTATTTCACTTGGGAATATGGGCACATATCAATCATGTCAAGATTCCTGAAGGCATTGTATCATCCTTGCCTGCCTGCTCTAGCTATAAAGCAAAACAGCATCATTATATATTGCCCTCCTACATGAGTCAGGTGATTCAACTTCACTGGCAAGAAACTAGTTCAGGGAACATCTGAGATATATTGGTCACATCACTGAGCTGTCTGATATTGTTATACAGCTAAAGAAGAGGGAAAAAATTGCTCCTGAGAAGCCAGACTCATGTCTCAGATTACCTTGAAAAAGGTCCTGGTGACACATAGTGTTGAGAAGAGATGCCTTGCAGGGTGAACCTTGTCCTTTGGTGTGAACCAAACAGTACCCCTTCACTGGAAGACCTTGAGCTCATATTTTATGAATATGGGTGGATGTGTCAGTTCCATTCTTCTTGTCCTAGCCCAGTGTCACAGCCATCAAACAGTACTGACACAAGGAGAAGCCTCAGCAAGAGCAGAAGGGATTCCTGTCCTTTGTGTCTCTAATATGTGCAGATTGATGCCCTTTACCTCACGGGTTGTACCCTGAAGAGACTCCTTGGAGCATGCTCAGTGTTCACTGAGGAACTCTTGCCTATTGTTCAGTTCTTCAAACTGTGTAATATATGTTAGATTTCCTCCTTTCAGCGAATGGAGCAGTGCTTAGTGGCTTATTGTCTATCTGTGAAGTCTCTTGTCTAAGTCACTGCTTTATTTCCTCTCAGGTTCTGTTAAACACTGCTACAGTTCTGATCACACTTTTGCAAGACTCCGGCCTTTTGTTAAATCAACTATTCTGGAGACGGAGCATCCTTCAGTAACAGTTGTGTTGATAGGCAATAACTGAGTCAGCAGAAATAGTAGACAATATAAACTGCAGAGAATTTTTATTTAACTAAGAAGCCTGATCTTATGTTAGCTTGAAAACCTTTTTTTCTTCTTTTCTCTGAGGTATGGTGCATGTTCGCTTTCTAACTCTATCCCTGAGAGAATCTAAATTTACTCTGTCTTGGTTTTTGAGGACTAGACAGCAAGGCATCAGGGCTTGATGGAGGAGAAAACTCTGAAATGAGAGAAGAGAGAGAAACTTACAGAAGAAAGTTACTTGTCTGTATTTACTTGTTTACAATAATAGTTTTTAGTGTCTCTGAGGGTTCATTTACAAAGCTAAGTGCAGGAAGCATACTGTGCTGTGAGTAAGCTGGGTGTGAGTCAGCTCTCACATAAAACCCATGTAATTCATCACTTTTCTGTTAGTCTGGCTGCGGTGTCACGCGAATGATGCTGCTGGGTGGCTTTTTTAATGGCAATGCAGCCACAGCTGCCCAGGGCAAAGCATGGGCCCAGCAGGCTGCACACCCCATGTAGGTGTGGACAGGCACGAGAGTAACAAATGCCCTACACGTGAGTTTTGCTATCCATACGGCCTTTGCAAGGAGCTTTAATACCAGCATGCACTAAACTTCTGCTTTGAGACTCCTTTCTTCTGCCGCAGTTGTGCGAGGGCAGACTCTCATTTACGCAGAGGCCTCTGTGAGCAGCAGGCCTTAACTTTCTTTAATGAAAGTACCCGCAGACAGAAAAAAGGAGTTCTGCTTTTATGTTTTTGTGTCATCTAGGCTTTATTCCTCAAAGGCGTTTTCCTGCCGATAAGAACAAAACTCTACACGCAAATGGCTATTTCTGTCCGCATCCCTTGAGGTGACGTCCCCTCTGTCCCCTCCTGGCTCTGGATGCAGTGACAGCTGGGAGCAAGCCATCAGGAGGAGTGAAAAAGCTTTCCTGATCTGTCCCACCGGTTACCTGGCTGGGAGGACGCACTGATGAGGAGTCGGTTTGGAAGAGAGATTCTGAATGTCAGACTTTCTCCTTTTTGGCAATGGCTCCATCTAACCGCAGTGATGGAAATGTTCAAGATTTGCAAGCTATGCTTTTATGGCAATGTGGCAAGTGGCTTTATTTTTTTCCCCCTTTTTTTTTTTTTTTTCTTTGAGGAAGAGCTGGCTAAGTTCTTCTTTAGGTCAATAACACATTTGGAGAGAGGTAGAAAATTCAACCCCCTCTTTCTTCCTTGAATGCAATTGTCCCCAGATCTTTTCTTTTATGGACTGTAAAGCCATATTCCTTTACTCCTCTGGTAAAAGAGCTCAAGGCTGTAAGCAGCTCTAAGCATAGCTGTGTAGCAGGGGTTTGATATGCTGCTGTAATTCTATTGAGCTGCAGCAGCTGTCCATGTGGACACCATTGCTTGTTCCCAACAGCACAGTGACACTTACCTTAAATATCAGTGGTAGCATTAGACACAGCATCAAGTTAATAAGTGCATGTGGAGTCAGTAGTGGAGAAATACTGACGTCAATTTATAAGTTTGATCAAAACACAGAAGCTATTCATATATGCTGAAAATACCAATCATATTATAATTATAAATAAATGAAAGAGGTCTCTGTTGTTGATGGCACAGGTGCAGACATGGATAAGATATAAAACCAATTTACACTTTTCCTCCTGTGGGAACAGCTCTATTGGTATGAAAGATTTAACTGCATTCACATTAGAGAAGCTATGCTGGTTTTAGTCCAGTGTAGCTACAGAGGGAGAGAAACTGTTATTCACAGATTCTCAGAATTGTAGGGGTTGGAAGGGACCTCAATGGGTCCAACCCCCTGCAAAATCAGGGTCCTTAGGACATATCGCACAGGTAGGTGCCCAGACAGGTCTTGAATATCTCCAGAGAAGGAGATTCCACAGCCCCCCTGGGCAGCCTGTCCCAGTGCTCTGTCACCCTCACTGTGAAAAAGTTCTTCCACAAAAGAAGAACTATGGTAGTGTAGTCCAAAACTTGATGTTAAGGCTCAAGTTAAGACAAAGACTTGTGGTTAAGGCTGATGAGGAACAGAGCATAGCTTATATTATCTCTGTGGTGAACATAAAATATACACAGAAATGAAATGACTTGCATTAATAATTTCCACTAATTTATTATGTCAAGTGAGGAATAAAAAATCTGCTGCTGATCATATTTCCACTGTACATCACTCTCTAGCATAAAAAGTTCATAAGCCATTAGGATAATGATTTCTGCCATTACTTGTCAGTAAAGTGTGAAAATATTTTTTATTATCCATTTACATTAATTTCAACATGTATGCATTTAGTGAGAAACATGGACTTTTTTGAAGTGATTGCTTCCCATTGATTAATGTAGCTAGAAGCTTCCTGATTTACCAAATGACACAGAACAACATTTTATTAATGGTGTCTGTTTTGTGTATAAAGCTTTGCATCTGAAGAGGATTCATCTGTTAAATAGGAAAGCTTAGAGACATTCAGAGTTAAAGGAGAAAATGTGTTTGTAGAGTGGTTGCTGTGATGAGAACTTCCCTTCTAATGCATACCAGTAGTGATATTTAGCCTTTGGATGAATGGAAAGTTTGAGTCCAGAGAGGCTGGATTTATGTAGTCTCTAAGGTGAAGAACCACCCTGATATAGTGAGCCATATGTATGCAATGAGATGTAAAAATGCTGTTTGTTCTCCTCTGAGAAGGATCTTTCCCTGCCACATTCGGTTTCACTCAGGATTGGATGGCAAAATCCACTGGTAAACTGCAGGTTGGGAATGAGGAGATGATCTTCACATAACTCAACATCTCCTCCCTTTAAAACAGCACTTGTCTGTTCAAGATGTCTTTTGCTGGGAATTTTTGATCCTTCTAGACCAAATTTTTTAAGGGGATAAGGAATTTCTGAAAAGAACAAGGTGTGTGTCCCAGGATAAGCAATAACGCTATGCTTGAATAAGGACCTGGGGCTTAAAAGTTCAGGATTTGAATCACTAATTCAAATTAGTAACATAAACCTCTGCCACCAGCTCTGCTGTGACAGCACGGACTCAGCTCTTCCCATTGCAGTTCAGTTTTGTAGAGCTAACAAACTGGTATCCGAGACTCAGCCTGATCCTGGAGACACAGACTGCCATGTGCTGAGGCCTCTTTTTGTCCTAGTTTGAAATGTTTTCTTTCCCTCCTATTCCAGAAAGAGGAGATATTTGAAATCTTGGATTTATGACATAAAAGCATGTTTTATTTACTTATTGCAATGTAGAGCTGGGTTGAAAGCAGCAATGTTTGCCTCTACTCCTTTTGTTTTCTCTTTCTGTGAACATTCAAGTGAAAAGGATTTTGTCCTCCACATTTGTAGAAAAGCGATTTTAGCAATTTATTTGAAAGTGTCCTTGGAAACCAAATATTATATTTTGCCCAGGCGAGCACTGTTGCTCAAGGAGCTTGAATATGCACTCAGCTGGGTAATAGGAACAACACCATGTGACTAATAAAATCAATGTCTGCTAAGTAATGTGGTTCAAACTGGATATGTTCTTGATCAATTCACGGGTAATCTTTTTTTTTCCTGACTGAAGAATAAAATGGAACTAGTCTAACAGCAGATACAGTGCTATAGAAAAAGTTAATTCATATAAAGCAGGATTTGAATGGATCTGATTAGCTCTACTTGAAGATATCATCTCTGATTTAATGCTATCTTAACTTAGTCAAAGTGGCATTAGACCTTTCCTTCATATAAACTGTTCCATGTGATTAAACCAATTTCTGCCTTTAGTCCTGACATGCTTTGTTGTTACAATGCACTTTGAGTGTTGAAATGTAGGTTTACCTATCATTAAACATCGCTGGGAAGAAATCTGGCATAGTGCTATACTTTCTTATTGCTGAGGTAACTGCTACATATTAACTCTGTGAATCGCTGAACAGACTGTATTGGGAGGGACATTGCCAATACGGAAAGGGAGCTTGGGGGAAGTTACATGGATAGAAGAAGTAAACACTGCAGAAGGAGCTCAGGAGCTTCTTC
The DNA here is from genome assembly GCA_027925045.1 of Hypotaenidia okinawae. Taxonomy (NCBI): domain Eukaryota; kingdom Metazoa; phylum Chordata; class Aves; order Gruiformes; family Rallidae; genus Hypotaenidia; species Hypotaenidia okinawae. The sequence goes on along the minus strand of BSDF01000002.1, from coordinate 115,706,398 downwards.
AAAGTCAAGGAAGGGTACTTCACACCCAGGCTTAGATGTCACCAGGTGCAGTTTGGCTGAAGAACGGCCCTGTCCCAAGGCAAGAAAGAAAAATGACAGTTCACAGCACTGAGCCTTGACTCACTGAGAATCACTAAGAATAATGCTCTTTCAGGATTTGTCCTTTTCACTTCTACTCTGCCTCATGCTAGTAAAATAGATCAAATACAGTCCAAAGCCTCTGCTGTTTTGATTCCTATGGAAGCAGATGAGGGGAAATCTCTAGTCCATAGAAAAATCACAGAATCACAAAATGGTAGGGGTCCGAAGGGGCCTCTGGACATCATCTAGTCCAACCCTGCTGTTAAAGCAGGAATCACCTAGAGCACAGGATCGTGTCCAGGCAGGTTTTTAGTATCTCCAGAGAAGGAGACTCCTCTCTGAGCGGCCTGTCCTACTGCTCTGTGAGCCTCAGAGTGAGGAAGTTTTTTCCTCATGTTGAGGTGACACTTCCAGTGTTCCAGCTTGTGCCCATTGCCCCTTGGTCTGTCGCTGGGCACCACTGAAGAGTCTGGCCCCATCCTCTTGACATCCACCTTTTAGGTATTTGTAAGTGTCGATGAGATCCCCTCTCAGTCTGCTCTTCTCCAGGCTAAACAGCCCCAGCTCTCTCAGCCTTTCCTCATAGGACAGATGCTTCAGTCCCCAGTCATCCTCATAGCCCTCTGCTGGACTTCTGAAGTAGTTCCCTGTCTTTCTTGACCTGGGAAGCCCAGAACTGGACACAGCACTCCAGATGTGGCCTCACCAGGGCAAAGTGGAGGGCGAGGATAACTTCCCTCTACATGCTGACTGCACTATTCTTAATGCATCCCAGGATACCATTGGCCTTCTTTGCCATGACACCACACTGCTGGATCATGGATAATTTGTGGTTCACAAGGACTCCCGGGTCCATCCGCAAAGAGATGCTTCCCAGCAGGTCAGCCCCTAACCTGTACTGGTTCTGGGGGTTGTTCCTTCCTTGGTGCAGGACCCTACACTTGCCCTTGTTGAATTTCGTTTGGTTCCTCTTCTCCCAACTCTCGAGCCTGTCCAGGTCTCATTGAATGGCAGTGCAGCCTTCTGGCATGTTGGCCACTCCTCCTATTGTTGTATTATCAACAAATTTGCCAAGGGTACACTCTGTACCCTCATCCAGGTCATTGAGGATTCTGTTGAATAAGACTGGACCAAGCACTCACCCCTGAGGCACACCACTGGCTACAGACTTTCAGCTGGACTCTGCACCACTTATCACAACCCTCTAACCACTGCCATTCAGCCAGTTCTCAACCCACCTCACCGTCCACTCTAAGCTTGCCTATGAGGATGTTATGACAGGTGGAGGCAAATAAAAGCCTTGCTGAAGTCAAGGTAGACAATATCCACTGCTCTCACTTCACCTACACAACTGATCATAGAAGACTAACAGATTGGTCAGGCATAATTTCTCTCTGGAGAATCCACATTGACTTCCTCCATATGCTTATTGATGACCTCCAGACTAAGCTGTTCTGTCACTTTTCCAGGGATGGAGGTGAGACTGATTGGCCTGTAGTTTCCTGGGTCCTTCTTCTTGCCCTTTTTGAACACTGGAGTGATGTTTGCTTTTCTCCAGTTCTCAGGAACCTCTCCTGTGCAAGCTGTCCAATTATGTCACCACGCTGATTCTTAACTCCACTGTGGCCCATCTGAGAAGGCCACTATGAACCAAAAACAATCGAGTAACATTTTGCTGGCACTTCAGCAAGGACCACTATGATCAAGATGAGAACCAAGTTTCAGAGCAAAGGGAAAAGGCTCAGTGTCAGATCCCCCACCTCTTCAGTGCTTTTCACTTGCACAGGACTGTGGGATGCCCAGTGGGTGGGCAGGCAGCCGTGGGGTGCAGGCAGGTGGCCGTAGGGTGCAGGTAGGCAGCCATGGTGTGAAGACAGATGGCCATGGGGCTGATGAAACAGCGTGTTCTTTGGTAACTGCTTTGAGGAGGGGAAAATAATATTTACTTACCCTAATGCCACCTGCAGTAAATGTCTTTAATACATAATGTTAAACAGGCAATTAATATAAAAATGTTTCTATATCTAGAAATATAGCAGTGTTCAAGTTAATCCCTAATGGTACAGAGCAATCGCACTAAGCTTATTAAACTTCATATCCAAAGGCGGTGTATTTACTACAGGGCTTTCATATCTACTGGTGAAATTCCAGGCAGTTATATCTTTTAATTTGAAGGTAAACACTGATAGATCCATCACGTGGAAACAGCCTGTTGTAAACTGAAGATGAAGAAACAAAATACTGTGAATTAAATGTATTGCCTGTATGCTGCTTTCTGTCATCGTATACCAGGACACTGCTTCAGTATCGATGAGATTTGGCAGCAGAAAAGAAGAATATGGAGGAACACATTTGTTTTACAGAATGATTCACTACCAGGGCTGTGTACAGAGCACAAAGCCAAGCCAGTGAATTTCTTCACCGAAGTCAACAAATAAGCTGATCAGCAGTGTTTGCTGATAACAACCACAGTCTCTCTTTTACACCCAGCCAAAGCAATCAAAACTCAGTGAGCATGAAGGGACAGTATGAGCAAGACCTACAGTTAATGGATGAACAACAGCAGCCGCTCAAGCTTGGAGAGAGCTTGCTCACCAGAATTTGAATCTCCTTGCTACCTGTTGTAGCAATGGAAGTGGTTTCTTCATGCAGCATTAAAGATAACCCCCAAAATAACTGGAAAAGAGTGAATATTAGTCCTGGGGCTGTTATACTGTGTTTCAGCTTATTTTCCTAGCAGCATTACGGAGGACTGTAATTCTGTGAATCATGAATATGATTCATACTAGCCAAACTGACCTTTGAAAATTGGGATTAGGCAAACATATCAGAAAGAGATTCAAGCTCTAACAAATAAGCTGATAAAATGAATGAATGATATTTACAGATCCTGCCAGTCTATTAAGGGGTCGCTTTGGCAGACCTGTAGGTCCAAATGTGAGAGTTTCTGCTCTCTTCATGCATATCTGAACAGCCATTTGTACATACCCAATAATGAGGAGTATTCTCACCATTTTTTGCTATTCACATAGATGGCCGTGTGATAAATCTGTATGCAGACTTCAGCGCCTGGTCCAGAAGACGATGCACGTGTTTTTGCAGGTCTGAATGTTTATGAAGTTCCTGACAACCTTATAAGCCCAGCTGAGACAGAGGGAGAGAGGTGAAGAAAGGAAAATTATGGCAGCTGTATAAAAACTTTGTGTTATCACCTACATCTGACCTTGACCTAGGGTTGAACTAGGACCATGCTCTGAGCAGGAAGTATTGGCAGATGACTTCCAGGGGTCCCTTCCAGCTGGCTCTGTGTGCACACACAGGAGGAACCTTCTTGAGCAGATGGGGTGGTGAGCCTGGTAGGTGCAGGAGATGGCCATAAGCTCACTGCAGTCCACCAAGAGATGTTAGAAAGTCACCATTTTTAAAGCTTAATCAGTTAGTGGCTGTAGACAGTTTTGGTAGTGTAGTTTGCAAGACCTACACCCTAGCTCAGGTTTGCTTAGCGTGAAATCGTAGACATCAGAAGCGCTGGAGGAAATTTAAATGATCTCTTAGCTAGGCTATTTTCTTAATCAAGGGATCCTTGACATTGGTTGAGAACATGACCTGCCATAGCCCTGGAGCCTGTAGCTTCATGACACAGTAACAGAATGTTCTTCCAGGCACCCCTGTGATAACCTGTGCCATTACTGAGTTTATAACTTCAGTTTTCAGTTAAGCATTTAGAAAAATTGGCACAGTTTGTGCATTTCTGAAACTGTGGCTTCACTCCCTAGCTGTATTTGGTAGCTGTATATGAGCCCTTAAAGCATTTTGGAGTCCCTCTAAAAGAGGGAAGCTGTTTAATACAAAAATCTGTTTCCTTTTTTTAGTCCTAACAGCAAGGTAAATAAGAAGTGTTGAGAACTGCATGTGACTGGAAGATTTGAGGTTTGCTTAGAGCCATTTCAGTGATTATTTTGAACCTTTATAGCAAAACCGTATCATTTCCTTTTTTCACATTCATAACTTACTAACATGTTTACATTTTCAGCTGAACATTTCCATTCTTGGCTGTGCTGAAAGGTGATACTCTGTTTACTGGATGTAACACTGAGCAATATCCCTTCAACCTTTTGAATTACCTCAGGTTGAAAAGTATAATCCATTATCCAAATATCCTCCCTATGTTTTTCTAGTACAATAATATTGCACAACAAACTGAAGATGAAAGCGTGCCCTCGATATAGCAATTGGTAAGGATTTCTTTGGCTGAAGATGAAGGAAGAAGGTTTAAAATAAGACCACCTCTGTGTGTGCTCAAGGAGTGTTTTGCTTAGATTGTAACTCAGTGCAAAGAACAGTTTGCATCTGTCACTATAAAAAATTTCCTCTGTGTGGATGAGAGGTTGGTACTGGGACCACCACACCCATACTGGGGTTAGCTACTTAAAAACACTGTTAAGATGTGAAGCCAGAGTCTTCCAATATCATTTAAAAGGAGGAAAAGACACTCCCCCCACAAACCCAAAACAAAATCAAACAAAAAAAAGCCCCAAATAAAAACCCTCAACAAAATAAAGCATGACTTGGATACAGTCTGAATGTAGCTGTGAATTGGTATATGCTACATCTATTTGCAGGCACACACACACACAAACACACCCCTTCTCTGTCTGAGAAAAATGAAGGAAATAATGATTTAATTTCCTTCAGCACTTTGTCCTCCATTATTCTTTGTATAACATTGACTTTCTTTCATTGGGAGGCTGCAGCCATGTGAACAGATAATTGGTCTCCATGCAAACATTAGTAGTCGAAGAGGGGACATTGCTTATTTCCTGGAATATAAGAGCTTTACTACACAGCTGGAGTCATTTAAATGCTAACGTCTCATTATGCATGAGACTTGTTTTCCCTTTAAATAATAATAGTTTAAAAAAGTTGTAGAAGGCTAAGCATGTAAAAGTCTTCCTTTTTTCTTTTTAACTGCATGTTGTGGTTTAACCCCAGCTGGTAACTAAGCACCTTGCAGCCACTCGTTTACTCTTCCCACTTTCATTTCATGAAAATGAAATTTTCATTTCCCCATCCCACTGGGGAGGGAAATGGAAAATAAACACTTGTGGGTTGAGGCAAAGACAGTTTAAAAGAAATAATAATAATAATAATAATAATAATAATAATAATAATAATAATAATAATAATAATGGTGATGATGCGATACACAAACGCATTTGCTCAACACCTGCAGTGAAACAAAAATGCAGATGCCCAGTCTCTTTCTGAGCAGTGATTCTACCTCCCAGCTAGCTTTCCCAGTTATATACAGAGCACCACATCATATGGTATGGAATATCCTTTCGGTCAGCTGGGGACAGCTATCCTGGCTGTGTCCCCTCCCAACTCTTCATACACTGCCAACCTGCTCGCTGGTGGGGTGGAAAGCAAAAAAACCCCTTGGCTCTGTGTAGCACTGCTCAGCAGTAACGAAAACATCCCTGTGTTATCAGCACTGTTGTCAGCACAAACCCAAAACACAGCCCCATAACTGGCTACTATGAAGGAAATAACCCTGCCCTAGCCCAAACCAGCACAGTACAGTTTAAGCTATTCAATGTAAAATGATCATTAGAAGTCAGTTGCATTTTTTGCTTCTGCTTAAATGTGTATTTAATACTGTGTTTTGTCAAAAAACAGGGAATTAAGAGATCATCCCATCCATCCTTTTACCCACAGCAGGATCAACTCTACTTACATCATTAGTTGACAGATGCCAACCTATTTTGGGAGGCTTCCCAGGCAATCTATTCCTGTGTCTTGCTATACTTACCACTAAAAGTTTTCCTCTGACTTCTGTGCCAGATCTCTTGTGTTCCAAGTTGGGTCTATTAGTATTCTCTTTTATTCTTTTTTCTACTTCCTCCCCCACCTCTCCATCCTAACTCGGTAGCTAAAAATGAACACAGTATTTCACCTGAATCTTTCCAATTGAAAGAAAAGGAAAATGTCCTTTTCTTGCAGGTTTGCTCTTGTTTATATAGAGCAATATGCTGCCTAGTTGGGTTTTTTTGGGTTTGGGCTTTTTTTGACAACAGCCTGATATTATTTACTTATGTGACAAGTAGTCCCAGTCCTTTTCTGTAGAATTCCTACCTGTCCAGGTGTTTGCCAACTGTGTTCATGCAGACGATTGTTTTTGCCTAATTTAGAAACTTCTACTTGTCTTTAATAAAGTGGATCTCCTCTTTTTTTTTCTTTTGACTTTGTGTTTCCAGTTTGTCAGAATTTTCATTTTTTTATTCATCTTTTCTCTTTCCATGTTGGTATAACCTGTAGATTCAGGAAATACTATCTTTTCCATCACCCAGCCCATTAACAATAACATTGAAAGCCAGTATGCCATTAGTAACTCCCCTGTAGATAGGGTCTTTTCAGCCTGTTTTGTCCTCACTGTCTTATTTACAACTTTGTGTGTTTTGCAAAGAGCTAAATATTTCTGAGCCTACATTTCACCCTCCTGGTTATCTTCTGTGGGTGCACAACGTGGACCCCAGTCTGAGGTTGGGATTGGAAATTCCCATATGCAAACCGATATTACTGCTACCGCAGCTACAGGAATTGCTGCAGAAAGGGACTGGAGGAGTCAGGTAGCGCTCATCAGTTATCTGTTTGAATTAATACTTAAGGATTCATCACAAGAGGAAGCTGAACGCTAGTAGTTTCCACGGATGTCTGAGGTTTAATTGAGATTTAATCCACTCTGTATTGCTATCCCAATATGCCACAGCTACATTTTTTTCCTGCATGTATCTACACTTTTGCATGAAGATGATATGAAACATCCCTCCCCTGCATGGAGGGAGGTTGGCATGGCTGGACAAGGGCTTCAGCTGCCAGAAAAACCCCAGGATCTATGCAGGGAGAGACACTGCTGGGATATTTACCTTCTCACAGGTGGAGGGTATGCTCCCAACCCACCAGATACACAGAATCGCTTCATTGCATCTTCACAGATGTGAAGGACACAGAGGTTTGTTTGCTTCCTTGCTTGTTTAAAAAAGAGATAGTAGAGTGGTTCTGTTTATTTTTTCATGGAAGACCTGTATTAAAGTTCATGTACTCCCTGAAGGTCAGAAAGACTTGCTTGAATCCAGCGTGCTGTGGGTCTTGCCTTGCATGCACATGCCATGAGATTAGGCTTAACATAACACAAGGGGTCATGGACTGAGCAAAAACTGCATGTCTGCTGGCCTGTCAGTCAGTTGTGATAGCCGTCTGTCAGACAGACCGGGCCGAAAACCACTTCTCCCTTTGCTAACAGCAAACCTACACAGAGGTACCTCTGTGTCTTTCTTCAGTCCTTACTGCCTCATGGTTCTACAACGTGCACACAGAGGACTGGGACATGAAGCTTCTCCCAGCAGCTTTCCAGCCTGGAAACACCTTGTTTGCTCTGTATTTGGGCAGGGCTGCTTGCAGCTTGGGAAGCGCTGAGGGAGACTGATGTGTCCTTGCCCTACATCTGTCACTGCTTAGCCTCCAGTTGGGTAGACAGGTACGCAGGATTGATTCAGGGCATTTTTATGCTGCTCTTACAATCTTAGTATAATCTAATGCAGTTCCACTGTCAGGTTTTTGCAAATGCAGCCTGACTTTGAGAATATTTACAGCCTGACTAGTTGGATGTTATCCTTCCTGTCTTCCTTCTTGTAATTCCCAGCAGTAATTTCTTATCTCAATATTATACAATGAAAAACCACTAGATTGGCAACAATAAAGTGAATATCAGGTTATTGACAGTAATTATTCTGCAATTTATCTGGAGTCCTCTGCCCTGCTTTATCTGATGTTTATTTTTTCTGATCCAACTTTCTGCTCACTTGTTTTCTTGCTTGAGTAAAATCATCCTTAATGACTTTTTCTTGTCCAGAAAAGAAATTCCTTTAGCAGAAAAAGAAAGGCTGATCAGAGAACAGCTTTCACTGGCATATTTGTTGTGACTACTTTGTCGTCTGTAGCATATGTGGGAATAATATGCAAAGTAATACCACTAATAATAAGGTCTCCTACAAAAGCAAGGTAGGGAAGGTCTATGATACATTGAACAGACATGAAAAGTAAATAGGTGATGCGTTGTATAATAATAATTTGCCACAGAGCATCAGGGTAAGCTCAATAAAACAGCTGGGACAAATATAACAGTTGGTATTGGGTACTGCTGACACATCAGGGAATGAAGCCCAGTAGGAACAGATCTGTGGTATGAAACAGCTGAACTACATTACTAATGGAGACACTCATCATGACCAAAGAGAGGAAGCAGAGCAACAAAAAATGAGGAAATGTATTAAATCTAAAAATAAATAGCTGAGCTTAAATTATTGCAGCATGTAATGAGCCTTTTGCTGCTCTGGATGACAGAACGTCATGTTGCAGTAACTTCATTAAAAGGATGCGTGGTAGCACAGTGGTAGTTCAGGATGTCTTAGAATAATCTCAGGATATTTTAAAAAAATTTTTTAGCATCTCAAATCTGGAAATCAAAATAATGCCATGCAAATAGAGTTTCAGGTGTGCAGTCAACACAAATAAAGTGAAAAATGAAGCCACGTTATGCATTCAATCTTAGGAATATGATTCCAATTTCCTGGGGAAAAAACCCACCACCAACCTCATAACAATCATCAACTGCTGATTCTCATATTTCATTTGAAACAATGGCCTCTGAGCAACTTCCTGTATTGCATAAGCAATGTCTACCATCTGCCATCTATTTGTTTTGTTCTTCTGCAGAGAAGCGTGGACAGTGGTGTGGCTTCTTTCTTCATTTAGTTACTAAGGGATTTTTGTTTCATCTTTTACTTACAAGTTACAGTGCACTTCTTAGGGGAGAACTGAAGGTGCTACAATTCATGGTTGGCTGTAGGTCCTTGGGAAATCTATTCAGATAAGCTCCTGAGAAAGTTCTACCCCTGGGCGGGGTGGGGGGGCGGGGGAGGTGGGGATTGGTGGTGTGTGTGGATAAAAAATATTAATGGGTAGTTTTTCAAGCTGTATTAGCAAAAAGCTTATATTTCTGTGGGTAGTTATGTATCTGTGTATACAGTACCTGAGAGCAGGGGGAGAGAATTGGAGAACTTTGTGGGAGATTTGGGTGTTACAGGAGTTTAGGCCAGCGGTGACCACTTTTTCCTCTCCCTTCTCATTCTCCTTGTGCTTACTTTGTGGGTTGCTGCTACCTCAGGGCTGAAAATAGGTATGACATTGCAGTGAAATTCTCCTATCTGTCTTACAGAAGACTCATTTAGCTTGTCTCTATTTGCTAATCTTCTTCCACAGCCACGCTAGGCAATCAGAGCAGCAGTGAGAGTAGTGGGGAAAGTGCAGAAGGGAAATGAGAATAACCAGGTGCTTGAGGCACTCACTGACCAGCTGCACGCAACCCGCATTTCCAGCTTACGAATTGAGAAGTGAGAGGTGGGTCCGGGCTGTGCTGTGAATCTGCAATGAGCAGTAGCTTCTGCCGAGATTTTAAGTCAGAGAAGGGCATGCTCTGGGAGATCGTGTGCTGAAATCACTCCAGTTTTCCAGCTTGCAAATGCTAAAACAAGAGCTCCCTCAGTGGAGCAGCGAGTGACGTTCAACCTAGCCGCCTCAGAGAACCAGATAACTACAAACCTCTTGAGCTTCCCCCTCACGCAGAATGCCATAAAGTTGAACGCACTTGCTAAGCTTTACCACATCTTTATGTTGTACCCCCTTCCCTGAGCCACGCTGCTTTGTTTTGAGCTGGCAGAAAATGGAAAAGCTGTGTAGGCTTCTTATGTGTTTCCACAGCTGCCTGGGCACAAATATGACAAAGCGTAATAGAGTTTTCATAAGGACTAATCCTCACCGTGACAGTACCACAAAGGCCTGCTCGCATTTGTTCGGCAGTTCCTGCCACCATCATTTATTTCTCTTTGAAAAGCGACCCCTCTGAGGATCTTCTCCGAGCACCTGCTCCATCAGGGCCAGGGGCTGCAGCCACACACCTACCGAACACACATAAGGGGAGAGTGACACAGAAAGAGAAACCAGTTTCCTCTGCTCTGAAGGAGGGAGTCTAAAAATATTAAACAATGCTGAGCCGGGCTGGTTCCAATCCCATTTTCATATTTACACTTAGTATTTAGCAATAAAGTAGCGCGGCTCATGACTGGCTGTTCTGGCACCTTTTTGGAGTTCTGCTATTAGTATCTTATGTGACAGGCATTAAAAGTACCTGTGGAAGTATTTTTAAGAGCTCATGTCCTAAAATGCACACGATGGAGGACCTATTTGCCTGGAATGTGCTTTGCTTACGGTGTTTGAGTCTCACCTAGAGTTGTTTGCTTGGATGAGTAGGTGTTCTGCATCAGAAAGTTTACTGTGAGCTCACGATGTCTTTCTAAAGGGTGTAATTTTTGCTTTAAAATTTTCAAAGCTAAAAGTGAACATTGCTGTGAGCTCACACAGACAGCAAAACATTTTAAAACTCTTGCCTCAGCCCCTCAGACTTGTGGTTCTTGTTATCAAGTTTCACATAGCTTTTGTCATCTCGCTTTTCTGTCTGTCCCCAAAGGAAGTGTCACTTTTGCTTCTGTTTGTGAGCAAATGTGGATGCTAGATCTTAGCTGTGATTTACAAAAGGTCTTGCTCTTCCTTTTGCAGGTAAAGATTCCTGCCAACACATAAGCCAGTTTTTAGATTTAGAGGAAATAACACTGGAAGGTAATAAAAAATAAAACGACAAACTAGTTAGTGCAAAGCTCTGGTAACAACTGATTTTTCATGTGATAGTTAATCTACTCCCCCTTTTCAGCCCTTGTCCTACCCACAGGATTTATTTCCTTGGTCTGAAGAGCATCATTGTGCAAAATTGTCCTGATGGTATGAACTGTTCTTGTCCTCCCCTGCTGCATTTCTACCTCTTTGTGCTCTGACTGAATATGTCTCCTGGTTATGTTGCGATGTCAGGAGTGGGCTAATAAGTGGTGGGAAGGAAAGCAACAACAAAAAAAGCTTGTAGCCTCACTGTAATGGTTTCCCCTGGCAGCTGGTTTTGTGCATTTTCCTCTGTGAGATCCTGACTGGAAGAAAGCTTTGGTAGCAGCATGACCTATCTGTTCCTCTTTGGGTTTTGCTGTTTCCCCCTCATCTTTTAGTCATCTTTTCACACAAGAGTGATAATTTTGTTTATGAAACCCGCCTGTTGATAATGGCAGCTAGGCAAAACCCAGGAAATTATCTTCCCTTCCTACCTCATGGGGAGCTGTGCGTATAAAAGGACTTGTCTAGCTCAGTTCCCCCATTAAAGGGATATAAGTTTCTAGGCTGTTGTTTTTGTTGGCCAGTTCTCTGGATCATTGGAGCAAACAAGTAGATCTTTGCACCTAAATCCTTCAAGCTGAATTTTGAAACCAATGACTAGTCCTGCAAGGGAAATATCTTTGAATTCCCTTTCTGTTTGGTTAGGACAGTCTTGTTGTGTTTGCTTTTCCCCTATCAGATTACTTTTTGAAATGTAATATATTGTTGTCTTCAGCAGAGAGAGACTGGACAGATTTGAGATTTGCCACTAGTTTGAGAAAGGAGACAGATTGTACATCCCCGTTTCAGCCAGGTTTCTGTTGTTCTGATCACCTGCAGTAACACCCAAAGGGACACCTTTACTGGTACGAAGGAGGTCACAGTCAATCAAACCCAAGCCCATCTGGAATGGAGAGCAGGGTTTACTGTTAAATAACTGCGGGGTTGTGGGTGGATGTGAAGGGAGTCTGCAACACCTGTGATTTATAAGGAAAGCAAGAAAAACACAATCTGCCTTCAAATTCAGGAAGGCACTGATCCTCACTCAGCAGTGTAGGGGTCCTCCTGTCTCAAAAGCTACCTAGAAAACAAATTCCAGAGAGATCTCTTGTGCATTTAATCCAGTTCTGCCAAACAGGGCTTTCATTTCATAAAATCTAGGACAGCTCTCAGAAACATAGACCAGAGGTCTTCTGCATTTTTAATAATTCATTTTCTACCTGTTTATTTTCTAAACTCCCTGCAAAGTGGCCCTCAGTAAAGCATCATGGCAAAAATCTTTCAGTTTGTTTGTGCACCTCTAACATAGGAGTGATTTATGTGCGGGTACAGAGAGCGAGGAGGGACAAAGGCGGCAAAATGAGCCTTTGACACTTCAGAAGTGATGGCAGGTATGTAATGAGTGGCACAGTGCATGCTGAATCCCAAGGAACACCTGTGAGCATCGTAAATTGAGTGGAAGAGCTACGTGTTGGGTTGAGCCGGTGCATAATTGGAACCCTGGAATGTATTTGTGCAGTCTGCAGCAGACGTACTGAAATATGTGGACTTGGCGAAAGCAATCAGTAGCGTCAAATAATTATGAAATACTTGAAAGCCCCAGGTAAATAAACTCTTCAGAATTGGCAGGCATCAATGGGTCATTAATTATTTTGTTATTTCCTTCTTTCTACAGTGAGCTGTCGTAAATCCCTGGTGGAAAATCCAGTGAGGCAGACAGGGGAGAATGAAATCAGCAATCCAAGCAGTAAGAACAAAAAGAAGAATGGCACTTACAAATTTTCCTACAAACTCCACAGTCCTTTCCAATTCCAATCTGGTAGAAAGGATTTAGCTGAGTAGCTTGGCTGGGTGAAGTGTAGTTTTTTACAAGTCTAGCACAAAGGACCAATACATTTGATTTGGTGGATGTTTAAGCTCTAACAATAATATTCTGCAAATTCAATTCTTTAATCATTGTGACCATAAGAACCAAGTGTTTGTAATGTGCTCAGGATGTGTAGAGAGTAATTACATCGGATTTTAATAAGACTTGCTGTGAATTGTTGACCAATGATTCACTATGGGGGAAAAAATTAATTAAATTTTAATGTGAAAAGTTATTGTTAATTAAAAGTTGTATGAAAAACAGCCATAAAAAGTAGGGAAGGTGGACAGGTTTTGAAATTACTAAGAGAGTATATAAAGGAAGGAAATAAGATATGCATTTGGCCTGGATTTTACCCTATGGGATGTATAACCTAAAAAGACATATCAATGTGCAGATTCTCTTCTTCAGCCATGAAAAATCTGTCCCAGAAAGGTGCACATAGGTTGCACCCATGGATGTAGAGACAGGTGTGGGCTGTGGGATCAGTGGATGGGTTGGACAGAGGGAGGATGTTTACCTTCACACCCTCCTATATATTTGCCTCTGCAGAGCTTACAAAGGAAAAGACCATGCCAGCTGAGGAACTGGTGTGGGAACACAGCAACCTGGAAATGATGCCACTGCTGCCTCAAGGTGCATGCCAGCCCAAGCCCTCACCAGTTATGCCTCTGCCTTCATCCATGTTTCCCATCCCCTATGCAGCCTCTGCTTCCTGTCCCCCACAGTGACCTTTCAAAGGGACTTGTAAAAACCTTCCAGTTATGTGGAAGCTGGAGACAAAATGCCAGAAATAAGTTTAGGCACAGATCCCAAAAGTGACTGAAGTGTAGTTTATGATTCTTAATGAAAAACGGCAATCCTCAGGCCTGCAGCTGAGCAGCCACCCAGCTCCACCGTACCTGGGCTGCTGCAAGCTCCTCACACGTAAATATCTGCTTTTGAGTGTGATCAGAACATATAGGACATGTGGTTAAGGAGTCCAGAGCCCAGTTCGTGCTCAAACCTGATTAGGATCTACATTTTCATCCTCCTTGGAGAGGTTTGAATAGAGACTCTGCATTCTTACAACAGCTACCTGATCAATTTTAACATACAAGAGGGAAATAACATGTTTGGGATTTTTTTCTGGATTTTTAGTGAGAGGATTTTGTGTGGCAAGTTTGAGCTGAGTTGGAGGCTTTTTGTGAATCGTATTCTTAGGCACATGTTTTCCCTGCACATTGTACTGTCACTCTAGTCAAGGTTGAGGACCAAGCTTGGAGGGCCAAGCACTGTAAGATAAATAACAGAACACCTCCACCTATGGCAATGAAGCCCTCTTTAGACACCAGACCTTAGCATTTACCTCTATGAGAAAATCTATGATGGATCAGCAGGGTCTCAGGTTGCAGGGGGTGGGGGTAGGGCAGAGGGGTGTGTCTTCACCAGGCTGTTTTACAGATTGCTTTCTCCTTTTACTGTCCAGAGATTCATGGATCTTAAGTCACTTCATCATACGTTTCTTATTCAGATCATTATAATGAAACCAGCAGGGTTAAATCACACATTACAAAGTGATTTTCTTTAATCATCAGTTTATCCAAAGGGCTGACAAGTGAGCTATTGAACTGGATAATCCAATGCCCATTTTTCCCTCAAGGATTAGGATTTATTTACTTGTAACTGACAAGCATCTACTATCTCATTTTGATGGTATTTGTGCAAATGAAAATTTAAAATCTTCTCCATTATATGGTAAATTCTTATGAAAACATCTTCTTAAATTTTCAAATAAATGCAGCTGTATGTCTGTATAGTCAGCTTTTAAAAAACCTCAGTTCAGTGGTCTGAAATATATTGGAATATAACACATTATTTGTGGTGTAAATGCTTTACAGTAAAATATTACTCACTTATCAGGGGGTCAGTGACTGAAAATGGAACTATAATTGTAGTCTAACTACTGAGATTTATTTTTTCAAACAAAAAAGAGCTTGAATTTCTTCCTAATGCTCAATATTTCTTAAAGGGCAAATACATAATTAGAATCAAATAGTAATATTAATTTGGCTTTGTGAACACTGCACTTGCAGTTCTAAAAGAAACCCATGTGGAGCTTTTAAAAGATGCTTGCAGAATCCTGTACCTCTTGATTACTGAAAGCATCTCTAAATATGTAATCAATACACATATATGTATGACCTTTCAAAGAGCAGTTTGTATGTCATTCTCAGTAGCCCCATGAAAATGTTCCAGATAAAATGTCAATAATGGGATCTTTTTTGGTATATCCACTGATCAAAAGTTACGCTTGCTACACAGGGCTATGAATACAGTGACCAGAGCCACACAAGCATAGCTGCACCAACAACTTGTAGGTAACAGTTTATTTCATCATTATTCTATTGCCTAAATCCCCTCATTGTGTGACTATTAATAAGCATATTTGAAAAATAAAATTAGCTGGAAAGGTCATCTCATAAAGAAAGAGCATAACTACCAATATATAGCCCAAAACACAAAGAACATGGCCTTTGATAAAAAAGGAAACCTTTGAAAGCAAATTATTTCTAATACTGTAATTACCTCGTATATAATTAAAAAAACCCTGAAGAGCACTTGCACAAAAATTAATGATTGATCCCTAATCAGTGTACACTGGCCTACAGCTATGCCATTGAGTCTGATCTGCTCATCAGAGCACTGCAGTGCCAAAATAAAGCTTCAAAACAGGTGGCCACCCAAGCTCTGCCTTCTCCTGCCATCCCTTGCCAACTTGCTGTGTGAACACAGAAAGGTCAGTACTGGCACGGGACCTGCCACCTTGGGGACTCGTTGTTCTCCCAGAAATATGGCAGATGAGTGGGGGTGGCAGTTTACCTTTTTGGTAATATTTTGACATTAACCTTTGAGACTCTTATGTTGCTGAATCGTGCAGGACCCTGAAAGAAATTCTTTCTCATTTTTCCTGATCCAGTTCAATGACTTCAACCTCTTTGCTGGCAACGAAGCCAGCCACCACACCCATTTTTGTCATAATTCTGCATTTGATTGTAATCATACTTCTTAATTTGACAAGTACCTAAACATCTACAGTCTATTCACTTACTCCGTGCCTATAATCAATAATTCATTCTCTGAATAACTCCATAAAAATGGCAAGGATGATGAATATTTTCTTTCTCTCTCAGTTTAAAATAAAATCCATATTAGTTTCATCAACTGGCAATTATTAATGTACCTTACTTAACCAAGAATTGATTTGATTCTGACAAGTTCTTAATGTCTTTAAATTGTGGTAAATAATTGCTATCCATTTTCAGCAGTTTAGTATATGAACATAAACTGATCTTATTTTAATGGAAGACAGAGTTGTAAAACCTTGCAGAATACTGGGTAAAAGCCTCCAACTGCTGACAGTCATTTCTTTTGTTCTAATGCTTGTGCTGGACCGGGTGTATGGGCAGCTTCAGCAATAAATAGAGGCTAAACAAAGCTTGGGGCTGAAAAATCAGAAGCAAAATCAAGATGCAGATTCCTAGGTTGCGACTCAAACTCAAATATATATGAAACATGTCTCATCCTGATTTCTATTTTTATTTCCTAATAATCTGAACATGCTTATATAAATGCCTACCTTTTAGAAGTCCTCACGGGTTTGGTATAGCTATTAATAATTCAGGAGTCTGAAAGAATAGCCTGTCAGTGACATTAGCTTGTCATAAAATTGGTACATTTTATCTTATCGGTATGGCTATATTGCGTATACTTCATATACAGTAAAACTTCTGTAGTAGATACTTAGCTCATCTGTTTAGGCTTCTTTGTTTAGTGTCTTCCCTCTGCAAAAGCCTGTGAAGAAAAGGGGGAAATACTGGTAACAACTATGGAATGAAGGACTGTGGGTAGGACAGGTCTTATCTGAAATGTAAAATGAATAGTTTAAGGACTGTGGTTTGTCTAGAAAATCTAGTTAGTTTAAAGACCTCGTGGCTTTTCAGTTCATTATTGTCTTCCTTTTTTTGGCCAATGTGTAGCTCCATTTGGCTGTCCACTGATGGGCTTCCAAAAAAAGGACATTGAGCCTAGGTATTTGATATATTGAGTATGAGCTGTACTTGTGCAATAGCTGATCGAGGATTCCTAAATCCAAATTGGAGTTCTTACATCAAATGTGATCTTGCCTACCAGTCTGTCCCAGGTCTTATTCAAAGGCACTTGATCTTTCCTGTTAGAAGAAAGATCTGTCTTTCATTGCTCAATATCCCAGCAGTAAGACTTACTGTAAAGAGCTGAGCTTGTAGGCATAAGATGAAAAGATTTGGAATGAGGAAACTAGAACTTGTTAATGTTTCCTGCTTGTATGGATGACATTAAGCTTCCCAGACCTCAGGAAAATAACAGTGATGAAAAAGAACCCAACCCATAAAATAAATAAATCCTGTTTCAAATTCACAGAATGCAGGTAGAGAAGTGCTGCACGGATTTAGTAATTTATTTAAAATGGTGCTGCAAGCATGAATTTCAGCCATCCTGCTGGAGTAAATTGTACTAAAGTGGGCTACAAGTGTTGTTTAGGCCTCAGACATAAGCCTCTTCCCAGTAGGACAGCTTACACAAGCCTGCTGGAAAAATGCTTGTATTCAACAACAAATCTAAATTCATGTTGAGTAGTAAACCTTGGTATAGTCTGAAATGACGAAGAAACAGTCACTTCCAAAGCACATATTATAGAAATATCCCATATACAGGAGCTCACATTAATCATGTGAGCTAGGACAATAGGTGACCTTTTCTAATAAGAAATGAAGCATCTAAAGCAACCATTAAATTTCACAGCAGCCCTATTTACTGTACGTCTGTGGCATTCATCATCGCACAATGTAAATGTCCTCAGACTGGCGACATTTGCCAATCATTCTTCACTGTGAGGAAAATTGGTCTGAAGCTTTTAGAGCACTGCTCCCCAAATTTAGGCAATGCCAAGGCCATTATAGCTCCTTTTCAGCTTTAAAATGAACAGAGAGCAGCTGTTGAGCAAGCAAGGTTAACAAACCTTGGAAAAGCATTAGTACTAATTTGTTTGTAGCACTTTTTGAAGCACAGGAGTTGAAAACGGCCATCTGACATGGGGCCACAACTTCTCCAGGAGTCAAATCTACAAAGTCACTGGTAAGATATTTAAGCTTTGGCTTTCGATAAAGTTTCTTGTGCTTGCAGATCTAATTCATTAAGGGTTTTTAATAAACAGAGGCTGATATGTATTGAGATGCAGTCACTGCCTTAAGCTTTGCAGTTTAATTTCAAACTCCAGACAGAGATGATAATTAGAAATCCTGTTGAATAAAGATACTATAATTCAGTGGCTGGGGAATGCATTCTCTTTTTGGGCTTGTGAACTCTCACTGTCACTTTGAGAACCTGGATGCCTACTACTCCTTCAAGACCTTGCTTCACTGGCACATTTCTTCCAGCTACCCTATTAGGGTTTTCTGCTTTTGAAATTAGCCTCAGGCCTTCTCAGCTTCACAGAAAAATGATGTTAAAACAGCAGCTAGACTTCTGCAGATAAGGCAGGGGCCTTGAATACATCCGTGGGTTTTCTTGGGCTTTTTTCTTGTTGATCTGCCCAGTTCTTTACTATCCCCTTCTTGTGACTTAAAGCCATCATTTTGAAAACAGTGTTCTCCACAACCCCAACCATGTCTTGTTTCACATCAACACTGAGGATTGGGTGGCAGGCCAGGTCTTGCACCATTAAGCTTCACTGGGTGCCAGAGAAGTTTCATTCTTTGCCACTGATAGATGATCTTATGGCTACCATCAGGCGAGCCCTTGGTGCTATTTCTGTTTTAGCTTAGCTGCTTTTGGTGCAGCTGATTTGCCTAAGAGATTTAGGAGGGTGGGGAGGTCTCTCTCTTTCAAAATGCCCACTTCCATGTCTGACATGTCTGAGGCTGTCAATTAGGGGCTTCCTCTACTTCCTTCCCCAACAGCTCCCACCTGGAAAACTTCTTTTA
This sequence comes from Hypotaenidia okinawae, assembly GCA_027925045.1. NCBI lineage: Eukaryota > Metazoa > Chordata > Aves > Gruiformes > Rallidae > Hypotaenidia > Hypotaenidia okinawae. Next base: position 115,687,636 of record BSDF01000002.1, on the reverse strand, counting down.
AATGCCAGGTTTCTTTGTTTCTGTGAGCATATATATATTATACTGTGTCGCAGAAGATAATGTCCGTTTATAGTGTCTTAAATGTCAAACATGAATGATCTTCTAATTCAGTGAAAAATGGGATTTGAGATTAAAAGGACCTGGTTCAGGGGCAAGTAATGAGAGTTATAACTTCTTTAAAATGGGGCACTACTTTGATGAGGGGAAAATCTGCATGCACAGCTTCATAGGTGGACTGGTTTTATCCCTTGTTTGGGTTATAGCATTGGATTCAGTTTCATTAGGTTTTCCTCCATTTTTGGGTGCTTATGATAGTCACTGAAAGGAAGGCTTGTGGAGAGCAAAGAAACCTAGCTTTGGAGGGGAACCAAGCCTCTGTAATCCAAGTTTGGTTTTCTGTGATATGGATTATTGCAATCCTTTCTCCATGGATATACCAAAATAACCTCTGTGAAAGCTTAGCTGGTCTATGATGCAGCTGCACATCTTCCAAAACAGACAGCTAAGAGACCTATCAGTCCAGTTGTCCTTTTCTTTTCTGGCAGCTCTGGCAGTTCCTGCTTGGACTCAAAGTGGTTTTCTTCAGTTTTAAGTCCTTGAACAGAATTGGTCCTGGTTATGTCAGTGTCCTCCTTTTTGTGGATTGTGGTGTCAGTGACCAGCAGCCAGACTGGGTTCATTGACTTTCAATGTCTGTGGACAAAACTGAGTTTGTCTCTAAATACTAAAGTTGACCCTATGCACACTGTAGGCGAGATGTTAGATTCACCTCTTTATGTCAGTTTCTCTAACAGATTGTCAACATGTCTGCCAATGGCTTTAATTAAAAATCTCCACATATTTAACACTATGTAGAGCAGTACACAAGGAGTTCAATTAGCTTGTAAGTTTAGAGCAAGAGTGGACAGTTTGCATTATGCACAGTGCCTGAGAAGCAAAAATGCATCATGCATCCCTCATCCTGTGGCAAGCAACAAGCTCCAGGAGCTGCTGGAAAATCCAGATCTCCTTTTATGATGGAATTGAGAGCCTCTGGTGAATACCAGGTCACCTGCATCATCCCAGCCCCCCTATCCTGGAAGGGCACTGCAGGACCGCAGACAAAGAGCATGATTTTCTTACCTGGGAACATCTACCACTGCTTCCCTACGTTACTGGTCTGCAAGTCCTTGTGCCTTGAGCGAGACTGCAGAGAGGTGACAAGAATCCTGTCACCCCACCACACGTTTATAAAGCCAGAGTCCTCTGTCAGGAGAACCTCAAGAGATTGACAGATGCTTTCCACCAACACCACCTTTAATAACATTTCCAACAATAGTAATAACAATTAATTGAAATGAATGTGTGCAAATACTGACTGCAGTCTCCAAAATTTATAATTAATTGGCTGAAATGTTTGCTTTTGGCCAAATCTGAAGACTTGGACTCATATATATATATATATATAAATATTTTTTTTTATATTGTGCTTGCATTTTCCTCTGTGGTTCAGAAATCTTGGCTGAACATCTTCTGTTACAACTCCCCATAGGCAGGGACTTCACAAAGGAAAATATGGCATGTGATCTTTGGTATAGTTCCAATAAGAAGTTGGTTTTGTAAAGGAAAGCAGCTAGCTGCCTCTAGCTATGAAGCTTCATTGCAAGACTTCTGAATAAAAATGTTTGAGTTCTGTATGACCTTTTTTACACCAAAATCTGACTTACTGGCAGATCATGCATCATAAGCACTTTTTGTTAAGAGGTGGGAAAAAATTTTCCAGACAGTTAACGTTTTCCAGACCTCTGCTGCTTTGGGTGACGAGTGACAAATAACACTACACATCAAAAGACTATTTTCATTTCAGTCCACATTCTTTATGGGTTTTCTGTCTCTCTCTGTCCAAAAAACACCAAAAACCCAAGTACTGTCCCGAACATGAGACAGCGGAGGAAGGAAGGCTATCAAACAAAGTCTTTATAAGGAGAAAGTGACAGAGGCGGGCTATGGCAGTGGTATAGAAAATACCATTCCTTATGAAAGATGCAGTCACTGTATCCATGCACTCCTCACTGTATCAGCCACAGTCCCTGCCTGTCCTCAAGCATTAATGAGCGCTATGAAGTTGTCAGAGCTCAGACCTTAAACCACACACAGAAAGCAGATCCTATGTCCTAATGCAGGGTCCATCAGTGCCGTTTTTCACTATAGAAGTGAATGTTTTCAGTTTCTACTGAATAGATCCATAGAGAGACACTATTTCTATGCACAGAATTTTCTTATTTTGTAAGAAAGTAGTGGGAATTTTCCACATGTGAGCAACAGTATATTTTGTTATGCACTCTTCTTGTCCACCCAGACTTTCCTTTAAATACTGTTCTGCAGTGTTAGTATTGTAAGTGTCCATTCTGCAAGGAACTACTAAATTTGAAAGCACAGTATTTAAAGGAAGATTTGATAGGAAAGAAATGTCTTTTTTTCCCCCCTTTTGCTTTGGTTTGGTTTAAATGCACATTTTAAAGATGCTCATTTAACATGATTTCTTTTTAGCACTTGGAGGAGCTAACCTTAGCCATCAGCTTCACTGTAAAGAGACCATTTTTCTTCTGACAAGCTTGTGAGCATCCTAACCTATAATTCACCCAAATTTGTGAAGCATTAATTCTCTCTGGCAGCTCAATCCATTAAAGACAGTAAAGAATTTGGATCAATTAATACATTCTTTTGACAGACGCAGTAATGAAATTGCTACTTCCATTCTATTTGCCCTTTGACGTACAAGCCCAGATCAATCCCAGGCTGTTATGAAGGACCGTTTTTATGTCTGCTCTCCAGCAGTGACTGGCTATTCTCTGTGCATTCTTGAATTATGTCCCTGGGACTATTTATATAATATATATCGCAGTAGCATAATGATATTTTCAGAATTGCTCCTTATTTCTATTTGCAAAATTTTACAATTTCTTGTCTTTTGGATATGAAAATGGGACCAGCCTCAAGGCAGGGAGAGCTACAATTTAGAGATGTCTATCCACTGTTGGTGGCAATCAGAGGTCTTCTCTGTGGTCCCTAGGGTTCAAGACTGTGACAGGGACCATTGACTTGTGCCTGAGCAAACCAGGCATTTCTCCAACACGCATGTAAAACCATTTGGCACTGCAGCCAGCTCACTGGTCCTCTTTGGTCTCCTTCTCTGCTCCTCTGTTTTCATAAGCATCAGTCATATTTGGATACAACAGCAGGACCGACCAGCTTATATTAGATGCATTTTTTTACAGTTAAGCAACATGTATGAACATTTTAAGTGCTGTATTTTAACCTCTTTTGTAATCTGATATCTTTCTCTTTTTTATGGAGCTGAATTAAAATGACCTATAAACTCAAGTCATAGGGGACCAGAGGTGTTGTAGACCTTGCTAATCATTTATAAACATGTACAGTTGGCTTTGCTAAGATACACAGCCTGTTTATTTGTGTTTCTCTCCTTCCCAAATCCCCTGAACCTCTGCACCTCATATGTTAGAATTTGATTTTAGAAGAGTGCAGAGGTTTATGTGCTATGTTGCTTTATTATAAAGTATCAAATACCTTGTTTTGTCTTGGATTTTTGTCAAGCCCAATGACAGTTTAAGGCTAAATGAGGTGCTGAGAAGGAGAAAGAGTTCAAGTAAATACATATTCTTTTCAACTGATGTCATTGCCAGCAGTTTAGAAGTACCTCTATTTTTCTTTTAATTTAAGTAGTTATCCAGATCCATTCATCCTGATATTGATGTGGTGACACACTGTCTGCATAGTAACAGCCACGGTGGTAACTAAATGTGTGATAGCTTTTTAACTTCTACAGTTACACTGGCAGACACTCTGAAAGGGAAATTATTGCAGAGAAGTTATTTGAGGTCTACCTCAAAGCCAGATTTTAGTAGCTCAAAGCAGGAAAAGGTAAATGTGCTGGCAGTGGGTACAACGTGGAAGACACAACACAGGGAGGTACAGGTCTAAGCAGCACTGGGATGAGGGGGCAGAGTTGTATGCATAAAAGCAAAAGACCTTGAGAACTAAGGTAAGAGAATGTGATCATAGATAACAGAAAGGAGCGCACTACTAATTGTTGCAACAGCATCTAAATTAAAAGTCTTCTCATTTAGAGATGGCAGATTACGATCTGCTATACGAAGATATGGCTGTGAAGAAAAAAAGCATAGGGAATATGTGTTGGGGACGTTTGTTGTCCTGTACCTGGGTGGAGACAACCCCTGTTATCCATACAGGTTAGGAGCTGATGTGCTAGAAAGCAGCTCTGAGGAAAAGGATTTGGGAGTACTCATGGATGAAAAGCTGGACATGGGCCATCAATGTGCGTCTGCAGCCCAGAAGGCCAACTGCATGATGGCAGATATCCACTCCACCATGGGTTTCTCCACGGATTGTGGGGACATCTTTCTCTCTGGCACCTGGGGTGCCTCCTCCCCCTGCTTCCCTGGCCTTGGTGCCTGCACAGTTCCTTACATCTTCGCACTCCCTTCTCTGGTGGCAAAAGCAGCTGCTTGTGGGTTTTTTTCTCCTAAATGTGATTCCCAGAGGTGCTGTGACCATCGCTGATGGGCTTGGCCTTGGTCAGCAACAACTCCGGCCTTGAGCCATCTGGTGTTTGCTCTGTTAGGCCTGCAGAGAGCTTCTAGCTGCTTCTTGCAGAAGCCACACCTGCACCACCCTCTCCTCCACCAGAACTACACCTCCTCCACCACACAAAACTACAACAGCAGGGACATCCTCCAACAGACCAGGTTGCCCAAAGCCCCACCCAACTCGACTTTGAACACTGACAGGGAGGGGGCAGCCACAGCTTCTCTGGGCAGCCTGTGCCAGGGCCTCACCACCCTCACAGTTACAGTTTTACACATTGTTTAAAGATTTGTTTTCAGCAGCTGAAATTTCCCAGTCCTTTCTATTTTCCAAGAGCAGATAATATTTATGGAACAGAGCTGGTGGAAAAAAAATCCACATATATGCGTACTCAATATTTGCTTTCAGACTTTAGGCACATTCGGACATTTCCTTTAGGTATGTGCTATTCATTCTACATGGAAACCAAGTGAGTTATAAATGTTAAAGTTAAATCAAAATAAGCAATTCTTATTTATTCCCCCTGCTTTGTATTTTTCTCAAAGCGTAACTGAAATGACTTTCTGAGCAAGACTGCATAATGCTCCTCTTTTCCTATTGAAAAGACATCCCTCATGTCTTGTACACTGGCTCAGAAAGACTAACACCTGATGCATTTTCCTATGGGGATGTAAATTATAAAATGGCTTTAGCTTCATCTTCAGAATAATTCTATTCAGAACCACCATTAATGAACCATCTATTATCTTTATAATTCATTGTTGATCCCTTTGCCACTCAGTTCTTGACCTGTCTAGCAGTTATCTACCTGAGGGTGCTGAGGGAGCTGGCGGATGTGATTGCTGAGCTGCTCTCCATCATCTATCAGCGGTCATGGGCAACTGGAGAGGTACCAGATGACTGGAGACTTGCTAATGTGACACTCATCTATAAGAAAAGTTGTAAGGAAGATCTGGGGAACTACAGGCCTGTTAGCCTGACCTCAGTGCCAGGGAAGATTATGGAGCAAGTCATCCTGTGGGCAATCACAGAGCAAATATGTGACAACTAGGGGATCAGGCTGAGCCAGCATGGGTTCATGAAGGGCAAGTCCTGCCCAACCAACCTCATCTCCTTCTATGACCAGGTGACCTGCCTGGTGGATGAGGGAAAAGGCTGTTGATGTAGTCTATGGCGACTTCAGCAAAGCCTTTGATACAATCTGCCACGTTATTCTCCTGGAGAAGCTGTCAGCCCATGGCTTAGACAGGTACACTCTTCACTGGGCTAAAAACTGGCTGGAGGGCTGGGCACAGTGAGTGGTGGTGAATGGAGTTAAATCCAACTGGTGACTGGTCACAAGTGGTGTTCCCCAGGGGTTAATACTGGGGCGCATCTTCTTTAATATATTTATTGACGATTTGGCTGAAGGAATTGAGTGTACCCTCAGTAAGTCTGCAGATGATACAAAGTTGGGGGAAGTGTTGATCTGCCAGAGGGTAGGAAGGCCCTTCAGAGGGACCTGGACAGGTTGGCCAATGGGATGAAGTTCAACATGGCAAAGTGCTGGGTCCTGCACTTTGGTCATAACAACCCTAGAGATGGCTACAGGTTATGGACAGGGTGGCTGAGAAGCTGTACAGAGGAGAAGGATCTGAGGATATTAGTTGATATTCACCTGAACATGAACCAGCATTGTGCCCATTTGGCCAGGAAGGCCAATGGCATCCTGGCTTGCATCAGGAATAACGTAGTCAGCAGTACCAGGGAGGTGATTGCCCCCCTGTGCTCAGGTGTGGTGAGGCCGCACCTAGAATACTGTGTTCAGTTTTGGGCCCTTCACTACAAGAAAGACATTGAGGCCCTGGAGCGTGTCCAGAAAAGGGCAACGAAGCTGGTGAAGGGTCTGGAACACAAGTCTTACGAGGAGCAGCTGAGAGAACTGGGACTGTTTAGCCTGGAGAAGTAGAGGCTTAGGGGAGAACATATTGCTCTCTAGAACTACCTGACAGGAGGTTGTGGTGAGCTGGGGGTCATCCTCTTCTCACAGATAAGTAGCGATAGGACAAGAGAGAATGGCTGCAAGTTGCACCAGGGGAGGTTCAGGCTAGAAATTAGGAGAAATTTATTCTCAGAAAGAGTGATTAGGCATTGGAATGGGTTGCCCAGGGAGGTGGTGGAGTTGCCATCCCTTGGGGTGTTCAAGGAAAGATTGGATGAGGTACTTAGGAACATGGTTTAGTTAGTAATATAGGGGGAAGGTGATGGTTGGATAAGATGACCTTGGAGGTCTTTTCCAACCTTAAAGATTCTGTGATTCTGTGATTTCAGTATCATAGGCATACTTTCTTCCTTATAATACTGCTTGAATACCTTTATGTATAGTGTGTATTTCAAATAACAAGATACTTACACTTTCCTTGTGAAAGAACATTTTAATTGATTACAGAGTCTTTCAAAGCTATTGGAGTCTTGACACTATCTTTTAATGAATCAAGGGTCCTCTCTCACCATCTACTGGACTTTTGAACACATCTGTATTTTTACATTTCACACTCAGCAGAGACAGCTGAGTATGTTAGCAGTGCAGCATTTGTCAGCAAGAAATCCAAAATATGCCCTGGATTTAGACAAAGGCCCAGTAAGGTTGGATTTAAGACACAGCAGAAGAAATCCTTCTTTTCCATGTGTGTGTTAAATGGCTGCTTGATTGCAGTGCAATGTACAGATTTCACCCGGGAGTGAAAATTTAAAATATCTTGGTTGTATTTGTCCTGAAAGCACTGTTTCCTTTCTGTTAATGCTTCTTTACTTAGTACCAGTGTAAACACTGAAACAAGAGGCTTTCTACAGGTGCAAATGTATCTCTGTAATGGAAATAAGTGTGGAAATAATCATTAGCATGTATGCATGTACATAGTGCAAATATAGCCTACACATTTGGAAAACTGTGTGAGGAAGAAGGTGAGCCACAGTTGTGACGTTGTGCTTTTCTTGTAGATCACTGTCTGAGGAGAAAGTGCTGTCATCTTTCTCACCAAACACCCATGCGCCCTGCAGACAGGCCTTGCCATATTGCACTTGCATTGGTTTAGTCATTTCATGAGCTGAGGAAAAAGGCAGAAATCACTCGAGGAACAGTTTAGCAAATGCAAGAGAACAGAGAGCAAAGATGGGATCTTGAGAATGAATTCTGGATCACAGGAGAAAGGAGATAAAGTAAGGAAAACAATAACCGAGGCAAAATTAGCCTCTCCAGAAGCAGGCTCTTCTGTTGGAGCATCAGAGCTGCAGCCTGGCTCTGGTAGGACCCAGCCCGCAGCTCTCACCCGGCCGGGCAGTTTTATGAAGCGTGTGGCGGCCTCTCCTGGTGAATCGGGGGACATCGGCACTGACCCAGTTGTTAAAAGCTCTCGATACCCACGCGGTACATCTTAGGGATGGTTCACAGTCACAGACCAGCCAGTTTAGGGTCCTGTCTTGGTTGTTATTTCTTCTGTAATGGAAATGTGCTGATCTATTACGTTCTTTTATTCCAAGGGGTTTTCTCTCCTCATCTTGGTATGGGGTTTGCACATGTCTGGCCAAAGAGATATATTCTCTTTTTTTGGGTGTTACACAGAAGGCTCCTTGAATTATTGCTGATCACATCTGACATAGAATTATGGAATCACATACTGATTTTGGTTGGAAGTGATCTCAAATGTCATCTAGTTCCACCCCCACCTCCGCCATAGGCAGGGACACAGAGATACCCTCCACCAGACCAGGTTGCCCAAAGCCCCATCCAACCTGTCCTTGAACACTGCCAGGGAGGGAACAGCCACAAATTCTGTGAGAAAGGTGTTCCAACGACTACCCACAGAATTTCATCCTAATATCTAATCTAAATCTACTGTTGTTGAGTTTAAACCCATTGCCCCTTGTCCTATCACTGCACTCCCTGATAAATAGTCCCTCTCCAGCTTTCCTGCAGGTCCCTTCAGGTACTGGAAGGCTGCAGTAAGGTCTCGTCAGAGCTTTCTCTTCTCCAGGCTGAACAAGCTCAACTCTTTAAACCTTTCTTCATAGGAGAGGTGCTCCAGCCCTCTGGTCTTCTCTGTGGCCTTCCTTTGGACTACCTACATGTCACTCTTATGTACTGGGGACCCAAGAGCTGGACACAGTACTCCAGGTGGAATCTCACCAGAGAAGAGGACCAGAATCTCCTCCTTTGGCTTGCTGGTCACACTTTTGATGTGGTCTGGAATACAGTTGGCCTTCTGGGCTGCAAGCAGACATTGCCAGCTCATGTTGAGCTCTCCATCCATCAGTACTTCCTTCTCCTCAGGGCTGCTTTCAATCCATTCTCCATGTCACCTGTATTTATGCTTGGGACTGGGTCGACCCATGTGCAGGACCTTGCACGTGGCCTTGTTGAACTTCATGAGGTTCACAGGGGTCTGCCTCTCAAGCCTATGAAGTTCCCTCTGGATGGCATCCCTTCCCTCCAGTGTGTTGACCACACCATGCAGCTTGGTGTCATCAGAAAACTTGCTGAGAGTGCACTCAATCCCACTGTCCATGTCTCTCCAACAAAGATGTTCTATAATGTCAGTTCCATTATCATGCCCTGAGGAATGCCACTAGTCACTGGTTATGATTTGGACATTGAGACATTGACCACAAATCTTTCAAATCTTTGAGTGCAACCATCCAGCCAATTCCTTATCCACTGAGTGGTCCATCCATCAAATCCATGTGCCTCCAAATTAGAGACAAGATGTCTTGCAAAACACTGTGAAATGCTTTGCACAAGTCCAGGTAGATGATGTCTGGCACACCTTATGCACCAGTGCTGTAACCCTCTGTTAGATGCACCATAGAATGCCACCAAATTTGTCAGGCATGATTTGCCCTTAGTGAAGCAGTGTTGGATGTCATCAATCACCTCCTTATTTTTCATGTGCCTGAGCGTAGTTTCCAGGAGGATCTGCTCCCTGATCTTGCTGGGCACAGAGGTGAGATTCTCTGGGTCTTCTTTTTTTCCCTTTTTAAAAATGAGAGGTTACATTTCCCCTTTTCCTGTCAGTTGGATCTTCACCAGACAGACACAACTTCTCAAATATGATGGAGAGTGGCTTGGCCACTTCATTTGTCAGTTCCCTTTGGGCCCACAAATGCATCTCATCAGGTCGCAGGGACTTAAAGCACTTCATGTTCCTTAGGTCTTGAACCTGATCTTCCCTGACTTGTGGGCAGTTCTTCATTGTCCTTGTCCCTGCCTTTGCCTTCTGTGCCCTAGGTGTTGTGACTAAAGCCCTTGCTGGTAAGCCTGAGGAAAGAAATGCCCATGTTTAGTATAGAGAGGACACTTTGTCCTGTTGCATTTTTATGTCTGTTGATGGATCATGAAGGTAATGCAGTAAAAACTGATTGCTTCCTGAATAATTCCTTTATTGCAAAGGCTCTGTGGCTTGCTAGTATGAATTACTTTTATACTTCTTACCTGTGCATTCTTCATAAGATCATTTGATATTCAGGTAGTTCTTACATGGTCTATTGTAATTTATTATCAGTGAAGCAATAGTTAACAGGTATTTAAGAGGAGGTTAGTGCTTGTGCTCAAATTGTGCTTCTACTTTATTTGCTCCTTCATTGCTAATTAATTTGCTATATCTTCACAGAGATCTACTGTAATGTAATAGAAGCACAGTCATAACATTTGAATTAAATAATGGGAGCTTAAATAAACTGTTGATTTTTCCTTCTCTGATAGGGCTAACTTGCCATGAAGTAGCACCTTTTCATTTTATTTTAGAAGAGCAAAGGCTTCTATGGAAACAGTATAACCAAAGGGCTTGTAAAATGAACAAAGGAGGACATCAGATAGGGAAACAGAACTGGAGTTTTTAACTCCAGGATCCACCCTTGCAGAACTAGTTGAAGTAAAGGAGTTTTCTAACAGATTTCCTTCAGTCTTTCAAGCATTCAGATTTCAGAATTCACACTCTGTGAGCACTAGTCACTGAGGCCTCAGGGAAGACATAGAAGTCTGGGTCTCAGCTTCCTGCTGTGCAAAACAAAAGGTGGAACTGATAATAAATATTTTTTGTAAAGCATTTTGATATTTATGAATAGCATTTCACTGAATGGTCTGTGTTGGAACATCTTTTTGTGTCGTTCTTTGCATGTAAACCTGTCTCTGTGTTCTCAGTGCTCTCACTTGCTATCACACCTTTGTCTATTCACTTGCCTATGTGCTGCAAGTCATGTTATTTTGAAGCTCTCTTCTCTCTATACCCTCAATTCAAACATTAGCTTTCCAGAGTTGTGGGAGGAAGGGAGGGCATAGAGGAAGGCTTTGCTTTTCACTGGAATCTTAAAAGAAACATTGGACCTCAGCCACTTCTTCCTGGGAGTTGCCTGCTTATATGGGAGCTCTGAATAACCAGTTACAGGCCACTGTTTGAATTCCAATTATTTTCATTAATGGGTTTGGTGTCAGGGTTGGCTGCCATATGAAATGAAGAAGGGAGAAGGTCACCTTCCTTCTGAATCAGCATTGAAATTCTCACCTCTGTTAGGCTAGTAGGAGACATAGGGGAGCTCTTGCATAACCTGGGGTCCTCTTTGGCATCCATGACTTGACAACATTCTGTGACCTGGATACTAGCTTTACAAAGTATGTGACCAAGGCTTCTCCCTTGTTTTGCCCACCATATCTAACAGTACCCTAGGAAATCAGGCTGCTGTGAGAAGGGAGCTGGATCAAACAAAACAAGGTTTCACTAGTCAGTGACTTAAATAAGATCAAACTCATTTGTTGTAGTCTCTAAATATTTCATAGGCTGCCATATCATCAGTTCCTTGCTCAGCTCCTCCAAGTGGCTTGTGTTTGCTGTTCTCATATCACTGTCCTCTCTGCAACATCACGGTACCAGAAAGAGGACTCCCACCAGGGCAGGTTATCCCTCTCCTCTCTTGAAAGGAGAAGAGAATGGCGTGCAGTTGGAAATGCCATGTTGTGATACAGGAGCTGGAATGAGGGGGTACACTTATGTAACATTTCATAAGTAGCTACTTACTCTGAGTAATTTCTGAGCTGGCAAGGTCAAAGCAACTCCTGAAAAATTAAGCATACTCCCCACTGTGAAAGCTGATAATCACCTCAAATCACACAAGTGCCACTGAAGATGTTCCCATTTCTTGGGTGTGGGTGTCAATCTCTGCTCAGATTCCAGAGCCAAATGTACATTTGTATTGACAGCACACCCTGCTGTAACTTTCTTCCTAGAAGGAAAGCTTTGTTGGCGTTTATTAAATGCATCTCTGAGCAGTCTCAAAAATTCTAGCTAACAATTAATATGTCTATTTGTTACCAAAGGATTGGTAGTGATGGCTGGAGGACTGTAACCAAAGGACTGATAATGATGACTGGAGTACTGCAGCAGGAATACATGCCCTTCACATTGCATCTTACCACTCCCCTGGCTTGCTTTCTGCTAGTTACGAGGCTCACTTAGCCATTCTTTGAGCCAGTGCATCTTGCTAAAGGTAACACAGTAAAGCACTGAGTGGCTTTTTGTCAGTCTAGTGACCTCAATTGATCCACCAGAAGATGGACCAGTTGCTGGGGTCAGTGCAAGGGAAGCAGGCTCACACACTCCAGTGGAAGAGCAGGAAGACAGCAGATTGGCTTAGCCAGCTGGGGGAATCCCACCCAAGCTGTGTCTCCTGTGTTGGCTGTGGTCAAATGGCAGACCTGAGAGAGTCCAGAAACTGGAGGTATCATGCAGGTGAAATTATTTTGCTACTTTTTTTTTAATCGTTTCTTTCACAGTCTACAGTGTGCACCATTTCTAAGGATGATGGAGGTTTCTGTTACAACCTGCCCCATGTTTTAGCAATCAAACAGCTCTATTATTTCATGCAAGAAATGCCTGGTAAGCCTTACAGAGCTGAATTTCTCCTCCCTATTTTTGCATTTCTTCATTGCTCCTCCTCAAGAGGATGTGATAGAAAACAATGTTTAGCTTGATTTCCTCTGAACAAAATGAAACCAAGCCTGTCACAGAAGAATAACTCAGCTCAAAACTGATAATAATGAGGATGGTCTGATGAGCAGAAGTCTCTCAATCACAACATGCTCCCCACAGCACAGCATTTTAACAGATACTGCATTGTGAATTGTCTTGAGAAAAGGCTTCTGGCCAAAACATTGACATTCACAAGCAGCTGCTGCACTCAGAGAATGTAGGTTTTAATTATCTTGGGTAAAACAATCAATTTGGAGTGCAAGGCAAGTTAGGCTCCTGAATATTACCGATCACCTGGAAAATCACAATGGATGTATGCTTTTCTTCTCAATCTACCTTTCAACCTGAAGCTCATTCCCTGGGCTGTAACAAATGCATTATGTTTTGCTGAGCAAAGCAGCTCGGCGGAAGAAAATCCATGAAATGAAACTTGAAAAAAAGTGGATTACCTAGATGAATAAGAGCTACGTTATTGTTAGTCACTCGCTGCTCGTTCATTTCATGGGGATTTAATGTGATTTCCAATTAAATAAAATATCAGCTAACCGCAGTCATTTCCTGTTGTGTCCTGCAGTTTTCTCTAAGACCGTCACAACACGATGCCTTTGGATATCCGGAATCATGCACACTTAGCATTAAATATGTACATACACGTGCCTTTTCCTACTCTACTGCCTCCTGCTAGAAGCTGCAAACATCTGCCTGGAAACTTGTTGCGTGCCAAGCCCAGTGCTTGCTCCCGGTAAATGCGGGCCGATGCTGGCAGAGCAACACCGGATGGCAGCAGTGGGTTTCCAGCCAGCAAGCCGAGCCGCAGAGAGGCTGTTGTCACCAGTAATGAAGACGCGGAAATTAATTTTGTTTTGATTTCCGAGCAGAGTGCTCGGCATGTTATCCAACTCCCAATTTCTTCAGTCTGTCATTTGTTCGTGCCTCACAGTCCTAGATTCCTCCTTTTAACTCAACCTCCCACTGTAATTGCTGTAAGAACGACAGACTGACCGGGCTGTAGGATACAGGAGGATGTGTTGAGTATGTAGCATCTGCTGAGGGTTTGGGATTGTTGCCAGTGCTTTGTAACTGGAGGAAAATTGGACGGTGATTTGTCTTTAGGGTATACGTCATGTTTGTCCTGCTCTTTGTCCCTACTTAACATGTCAGAGCTGTGACAAGCAGAATAGAAGAAAGCCTTTCAGAAACATATTTTGCAATTACTGCTGACTTTACTGGGCAGATGACAGACCTGGAATGCAAGCTGCCTGATAACTGTTGTTTGCAGCTGGGGGGTTTCTTCACTTGATAGGTCCCATCTGACTGGGCATCACCTAGTACTAGGGAGCAGAGCCCTGGACAAAGACAATTTGTTGAGCTGTTTTCTTCCTTCTTGGGGAGATTAGGACGATGTCAGTCTCTAAAGCCAACAGCCTCTTACTTTGTCTGGCATATGTGCTGCCTGTTGCTCCATTAATTCCCAGATGCAGTTGGTTTCAGCTACACAGAGACTGAAATATTCTTCTTATAAGGATAGAAGTGGGGGATGTAGAGTCCCACACCTCAAAATACATCCTGCCATTCTCCTTAGCCATTAGTGAGACACCGTCACAACAAACTTCAGGCACAGATAGGTCTAACTTTGTTTCCAAACATCAATGTTGCAGTAACAAGACTCGAATGGTTGGACTTAATGATCTTTAAAGGTCTTTTCCAATCTTGTAATTCTGTGATTCTGTGATTCTGAAGATGGTATTTTGTTGGTTTTTTTTTTCTCTCCAGGAACAAGCAAAGGTTTTCCAAGTGTCTCAGATCCCTCTAGTTGCTCAGACTTCTCTATTTCAGTGATTTAGCTGAGCTGGTTCAAAGGAGGAGAACATTATGTCTTACTTTCACTGCTGATTAATGTCCAAAACCCACCGGTCCCAGCTGAAAACAAAGACCTCTGCAAAACCAAATATTTTCACTGTAGCTCCTCTTTCAAATTCATGGTTCTTTATGTGGTCAGACCATAGTTTAAAAAACCGTTAAGGTTCTTTAAGAGAGGTCTGTTCTGTGTCTGTCTGTGGTGAAAACCTATTTGATTTCGCTATTTACACAGGACCATTGGTCAGAAGTATGAACACCTAATTTCCTAATTTTGCTTTTTTAAATGTCTGTTGGGTCTCAATGAATGAAAATAAAGATGAACTCTGTTGTTTGGTTTCTTGGGTAGAGAGAAGTGAGTAAGTTCAGAAGATCAAGCTGGACATGAACACATTGAATGTACTTATGTTTTACCTTCAGCTACACCACAAAGTACAGGTACTGTGAAAGCTGGATGCAGCTCTACACTGGAAAACCGGTCCTGTCTATCATGTCAAAACAAGACCTGAGGAGATTTCCATGTCTAAAAAATAGGAATATGTATAATGTAATAGGATATATGACACATATAACATATGCCAGCTGTGTAGCAGGCAAGAAATGAGAAACAAGATTTCTTCCCAGAAAAAATTGCAAACCATGCATACATATGTTGCACTGTGCTAAAACAGGACAGATGGTGCTCAGAAATGTCCTTTCTGCTCTACCTTTGCCACCCTTAGTAGCAGTTGCATAGTGTTCCCCTGTGCCACCTCTGTCACTTCACTGCGTTGCCTGCATCAGTACTAAAAAAATCCTCCCATTTGAGTCCCCCGGCAGGTGCTTAGAAGCATCCTTCATTGCTCCAGGCTGGTACCTGACCCATTTTGCTGTCATTGCCACCAGACCCAGCCACCTCTCCCAGAATCTTCTTTTTTTTGTTACGATTACTCTAGATTTCCTTGCTTGGGTTTTGCCTTACTCTACTTTGCCCGTACGGTGCTTCCCTGCTTGTCTTTCCAAATAGTGATGTCTCTTCTTCAGTGTGAGTCACTCTGTGGCTGCAGGTTCATGGACCACTGGTGTGAGAGGGGTCAGAGACTCACTGGTTGCTGAAGAGAGGAGCAGTGAAAAGTATGGTTGAAGGGATGGGGAGACCAGGTTTGCAGCAAGCTGAGCTTAGATCTGTATAAACCACTGCAGAATCCACTCTAAATCTCACAACACCCTCAAGCACCTCATGCAGTCAAAACTGCTGACTGTTTTCAGCACTGGAGAAGCCACATTGATCACCCGTAATGCATGTTTACATGGAAGTTATTTACACAGATGCAAAATGCAGCAGCTCATTAAATAATTTTTCATCACGTCACTTGCAGAGCAGAAGAAAATTTGGCTGCTACATAGCAGTTTCTACTGAAGTGGCTAGGACATATTACATTGACATTCAGCTGAAGCAATCAGCTTGAGAAATTTTGTATTGAATGCATTCTAAAGAGTAATTAAGCTTCCTACAGTAAGCAATGCTTGTTAAATTCGGTGTTACTACTCGTTACTTACAGCAGATAATGCTACATTGTTTTAAACAGCCTCTCTTATCTCCTCTAAAGAATGAGATTATCTCCTGTCTTGTTCTTCCCATTCTCTCATGAAATAGGTGTCTGTGTCCCTCAATCTGTTTTTCACGTGGCCTGCCATAGCAATGCTCAGATCTGGAGCTGTCGGAGCAACAGCAAGCCAATAAGCAGTAACAATACCATTCCATTTCTCTGGGCCCACTCTGCTCACATGGAGTATTTTCTCTTATTACTGGAAATTACAGGGCTCCTCACCTACCAGGGACTACTCAAAAGAGTAAGAGCAGCAGAGGCATTGAGACACTGGGATAATGTTGCCGCTATAAAAGTGAGTGGACTGTATAATTTACGTGACTAACTTGGTTATTCAGGGCAGACAGAATTAAAAATTTAAGTCCCTTGATGAGCAGGGATTTCCTGTAACTTCCATGTTATGGCTTGTTTATCTAACTGCAATGCCCAGGACTTATTATGGTCCAGTACCAGAATGTGTAAAAACACCAAACAAAATGAAGTTCACCATTTCTCCTGTAAAATACTGCTTTAATATAATGCTATGTTAATGTGATTAGAATTTTCTTCATAATTAGAGGTTACATTATGGAACACCTCAAAGCATGAATGACACTGTTCTTGATACCATGCAAATATGTATCACTTAAACGTGCATTATTTGCAAATCCCGAAGGAGCAATTGAGTCAAGAAAGCTAATTCTTCTGAGCAGGATTAGCACATCCCATGAGAAGCCATGTCACATTACAACTGATCTCTCTTTTTTTTTCTAAAAACGCACTTGCTATGGTTTCTAGGTACTGTATATGATCCTTTTTTTTAAATTTCAGCTCTGGGATAGCAGTCACTAGGGATGATTTTATAATCTCATGACTTTTTTTTAAAACACAAGAGCAGAAGCATAAACCGCATTATTGCTGAAGGAAGTTGGTCTGAGAAGCCGTATTCCCACATGCATGAGTAAGTGAATTACAAGTTAATCTATGTGCAAAAGAGTTTCAGTGATCTCTGTCTGCCTTCTGTGATTTCAGCTCTCCCTGGAAAAATGAGCCAAACAAGACTACAAACAGGTATTTTTCCACTGTCAAATATTTCTCATTTCTAGAGAGAGTCCCTTGGCACCTCAGTAACTTCTTTTTCATTCTTCAAGTAGATTACCGGTCACTTAGGCAACAGGCACAATTTCCAATGAGTGAACAGACTTGCCATGAAAACCTGCCAGGTAGTCAGTGAACAAGTGACATCTCCATGACTGGTAGAAGAAACCTCCACACGATCTCTTCTATTTACAGCATGACAGAAGCTGCTAAACCAGAAAAGATCTGAAAAGTAATCCAAGATTATCAACAGATTAAGGCAGGCACCGTGTGCAGGTGTTTATCATCATGCTGAGCTTTTCCAAAACGTAAAAGGGAACTGGAGGTCAAACTGACATCCTCTTTTGGCAATTTGCACACTCACCCCATGAATCATGCAGAACGCTTGGTCATTCTAGAAACTATTTCAGCAAATAGCACAGCATATCCCATCTTTCAGCACTCTTAATAAAGTCACTGATATTTTGGTCACAGTGGGACATTTGCATATGTCTGTTTGCATGATCTCCATTTTCAAAAGAAAAGGTAAATTATTTAAGACCATGTGAGTGTAAGTTCCTTGAGGAAGAAAGGTGTTTAGTTTTGGGGTTGGTTTTTTTTTTGTGATTTAGGTTTTCAGCAGGATTTCCTATTTTGCGGTATAATCCGTTCATTGTTTTTTGCTGCATCACCTGAAAGGTCAGCTACTAAAGTCATGGCTACTATAGTGCAAGTTGAGAGGATGCTGTAGTAAGACCTGTCAAGTACACTACTATATGGTGGGTTTGGACACTGTCTTCTCATTTCATCTTTTTTTCTCAATTGTCCCTGTCAGCTGGGCACTGAAATGGTCACCTTCCCTGTTTTGTCCTTGTTGTGGTTCTGGTCAGAAATATCTTGCAGGGCAAATTGATGCTCTCTGACCTGATTTTGCTGATGGTTGGAAATCGAGACATTCTGGACTCTTACATCTTTTCAGTGTGTTTACCAGTAAATACTAACTTCATAAAATTTAAACTACAGTTCTGTCGTGGCCAAGATGTTGCATCAAAATTCATGTTTCCAGAAGTCTAAAAATTAGCTATGCAAAACCTAGTCTTGCTAACTTCTTTACAGTTGCCTCTTACATACCTTCACCTGTCATTGTTGCTTTTCAGAGAAAACATTTGATATCAAGGTGGTGCTGGGTTTGCAAGGATCAAAATATTGCTTCCACTTGTCTTTCCTTCTGTCAAGAAATAAGGTTAATAGTATGAGTGACTGTTCAGGATTATCTACAGCCTGGTTTCTTCTTTGTCTGTGGCCTTTAAGGGTTCCTCAGACAAGGTGTCAACACTGTATCTGAGAATGTCCTCACTTTGAAAACTCAGAATGGTTCACAAAGAACACATAGCCAGTGGTGTTTTGGTTTTTTTTTTTGGTTAAACTGTAAATATGGCCAAATTTTAACCTTGATGCTTCTGTTTATTTTTCTTCCTATCCTTTTCTATTAAGGCAGTGAGTGAGATTTTCATTTCTCTTTAGAGGCAAAGCGATACACAGACAGTTTGTTTCCAGGTCTTGTAAGGTTCACACTTGTGTAGACTGGATTAATTTGCATCATATCTTCAGAGGGAGGAGACTGGTTTTCAGACATGTTATAGAACCACAGAATCACAGAATGGTTTATGTTGGAATAGACCTCAAAGACCATCACATTCCAATGCCCTGCTATGGGTAGGGATACCCTCCACTAGACCAGGTTGCCCAAAGCCCCATCCTCTACACTGCCTGTATTTGTGATTGGGGGTTTCCAGACCTATGTATTGGACCTTGCACTTGGCCTTGTTGATCTTGATGAGGTTCACACAGGCCCAACTCTTAAGCCTGTGTAGTTCCCTCTGGATGGCATCCCTTCCCTCCAGCATGTGACCCACACCACACATGTTGGTGTTGCTGGCAAACTTACATTCAATCCCACTGTCTGTGTCACTGACAAAGGTGTTAAACAGCTGTGGTCCCAGTACTGACCCCTGAGGGGTCACATCAGGGGCTTCACTCGTCTCCACATTAACATCAAGCTGTTGCCAAGTTTGTGATGCACCTTCATAGAATCATAGAATGGCATGGGTTGGAAGGGACCCCAAGGATGCTAGAGCTCCAGCCCCCTGCCACAGGCAGGGACACCTAAAGCTTGTCATTGACATACGGGTGACAATCCTTCCCCATCATCCCTGCCTGTCCTTCCTAAAGACACTGTATCCTTCCATCCCCACACTCCAGTCATAGGAGCCATGCCACCTTGTCTACCTGATCACTCCACTGCAGACTTCTTGGAATCATCTTAACTCCTTCTCAGTCTCCCTGACATTATGCAACCTTCTCACTGCATCCTGCAGCTCAGCCACCTGCTGCACAAGATCCTCCCCTGGGGTACACATTCTGCAGGCAGGTCTGCCACTCATCTTTCCACTCATTTGTCTTTTCCTGGCCTCTGGAAAAAACTCTGCGGACCAAGATCTGACACTCCATAGCAAGCTGGGCTGGCTCCAGAGCAGCTCCCCTTAGTGACTCAGAGGAGCCTGAAATACTGCAAACACTATCATCTTGGCTGCATGTGTTGCTCATTAAGCAAATTGCTTCCCTTTAATCTAGCATCAGTGACTTTGTATTGAAGCTTTGAAATATGTAACCATTTGGATACATGGATTCCTGTAGCCCAGTTGGAGTTCTGAGCACAGAGAAAAGATTGCATTAAATAAGAGGTGATCAAAAAAAATCAAAAAAGTGTAGACAGACGCTGAAGCTCAAGGCCATCTCAACTCATGAAGATCTGAAACTCTGAATGAGGAAAAAATGTCTCTCCAGAAATAGTCTACAGCCTCTTGGAAACTCTCTGAGTTGTGTTTTGTCTTTGAGAATCACCCCTCCAAACGAATCACCCCTCTTTAGGCTTTACTGGAAGGCAGAATGCAGCAAACACCTCTGAAAGCACTCAAAATAGCTAAGTGCCTAACTTCTTCTGCTTAATTTTTTGGGAGGTACATTCCCAAACCTAGTCCTTACACTGTCACATTTTTCAGAAAGTTGGAGGAGTCCTGTAGAGGACTACTCCGCATGGAATTTTTGCAGCAGTCAGGAAAAATATACAGGGAATCTTTGAGGAATATTGTAAAGGAGTTCAGACAATGCGAAGCACAATAAGCAAATTCCATGAAGTATTATTATGTGAACGAAGGCTAGTGTTTTCTGCACCACAGCTTATACAGGCCAAAATAAAAAACTATTTAGCATTTTCCATACATATATTCCAGTGGCTTTGCACACAGACTGCCCCAAATGTTTAAAAACATGAGCCTCATAATTGCTTCTAGCCTTACAGCCCTCAGGACCTGACAGAAATCTTTCAAAAAGTGAATTTCTGTAAGAAAAAAAGAAGAAAACCCACAGAAAATGTGATGCAAAAGTTTTACATTAAGAGGATAATAATTATGTTGAGTAATACCCACTATGTGCTAGACACTTCACTAGGTACTTCGTAAGGAGGAAAGCGTCTGCTCCAAGGAGCTCAGTCTCCTGACTGAATATTCAAGCATAATGTTTTATTTATTTCCTTTGTTTTGAGTCTTACTGTGACTTTAAACATTTTCTCAGCATATTCGGGGGTTTGGGGTGTGAAATATATAAGTACGCATTTGAATGATAACAGTGCTTTTAGGTTAAAGGCTTTTAGCTCAGATATTTTATAATAATCTCTCTGTAAAAAATTATCAGAGTGCTGGATAGATATGAACAATTTAATCTGAACCATTAATTTGTGAGTTTAGCTAATTGAGCTTCCCTGGACAAAATGTGCCTTGCATGTAATGAAATCTGGGGGGGGGGGGGGAAAGGCATAACAGGACAAAATAACAGTAATTTTGGGGTCTGCTGTTTTAAGACACTGGCTCAGAGCAGCTGACCGTGCTGGGGAATGAGGGCTGGAGCAGACTTTGAAGGAGGTCTGTAATGCTAAAGGGGAAAGGCATCTGATAGGGTGGCATTCCTTAGTGTGGAATACAAAACTGTCCTCTGGGATATTGTTAAGTTGGAGACGAACACATCTGCATCTCTTCTATAGCTCTTGTACAGTGGGGAGCATACGTTTTGTTTCAGGACCGGCTGCCTTTTTGTGTTTGCTGTTTAGACGAGGGATGACGGCACATGTTGAAGTATTAAAGTAATTTGGATCATGCTGTCTCCTTCTGCTAATATAAGACTTATGTCTTGTTTTCCCTCCTTTGTGTGTAAGAATCGGGTCAGTGCACCCGGCCCATGCTGAGAACGGCTTGCCACCACAGTAAGGGAGACAGAAATGCCATGTTCAGCATCATCGGTCGATAGCAACTACAGCTGTGTCCTCAACGCCGTAGCCTGTAGAGTACAAAGTCAGCTCCTGAGAATGACAGCCTGGTCACCCTTTGTGGCATTCTGCACTAAAGGTGGTCCTCAGCTCTAACAATCCCCTAACAAGGACATTACAATGGATTGAGGAGGTTCTGGCACTGATTCTGGACATGTTCCCCAGTGGAGAGTTTTCTTCTCAAGTGTATACCCACAGATTTAATAGGTATGTCTGCACTGCGGGCACAGCATTAGGAGAAGTGTAGCGGCAAGAGGATAGCAAAAAAGCCTCTGTAAACCCTCATGCAAAGACCCACTCTGTCTTAGCCAGACTGCAAGCCAGCTTTGTGCAACCAGTTTGGGTGCTGCCAGGTTGCACTGTTGCACAGAGAGCTGTCAAGCCAGGAGCTGGGTTAGGCAGTAAATAAGAAGTCAAACACATTACAATATCAGCACCATCACCTTTCAAAGTCATGACTTGCTAAAAAGCATTCTTTGGAGACTTTTGTTTTCAGCTACAGCTGTTTTCAGCTACAGCTGAGAAGACAACAGATTCCAATCCAGAGACAGGCAGGTGGCATTTTTTCCCATAATTCACTTCTTGTTGGGGGCACGGGTTCCTCCTCTGCCAGCTGCAGTGAGAAGTTTTGCACTCTCAAGTGCATCAGAAAATCCCTTTCCCTAGTAAGGGGATAGTAGGGGAAAAAATAAAAGATGGCAGCAAATACAGACATGAGCACTCGAAGCTTTACTAATTGTTCTGCATTTTATCTTCCTATGGAAACATCCAAGTATAACAGGAAAGTTCTGTTTTACAAGGTCCTTTGCTTCCATAAAGAAAACCAGGCTGCTGTCTTGCCAGTCTTTCAAGGACTAACTCCCCAGTTCCACACAGTGCTGTTGGTGAGTAGCACAGCTTTGCAGTTTGGTGTCAAGCTTTACAGTTGTGGTTTCTTGCCAGCTCATGGGTCAGCACCTAAGAGCTGCTGCGCTGTGACTTTTGTGCCTTAGGAACTCACTCGAACTCACCAGAGCTCTAGGAAATCTGGGTCTTTGCAGGGTTTTGAATGCAGTCTTTCTTCCAAGAGTATGGTCCCTCTTTCAGAAAGTGTTTTATTCCCTTGTTAGCCTTGTCCAACAAACTGAACGCCGAAGCATAATAGCAACCTGAATCCACCTTGTACAAGAAGTGATTTGAAAGCTGGAAGTGATGAAGTAATTGTCAATCTCTGAAATACGTCGTCTGAAAGTTAAACAGTTAAGGAAGTAGAAACCCCTAGATGCTGATCATTGGGTCAGGGGTGCTTGACCTATTTTCTGGAATAGGTGATGCAACTCACTGGGGGGTTCTCCAACATACATCATTGATTTTCAATGCTAATGTCTAACAGTATAGGCTGCAAATAACTTGTGACAGAAGTAGAAACAGGCTGCTGAATATAATCCAGAATACAGCACAGCATAGAACTTAAATCTATTAGAGCACCAAAAAAAAAAATAATCCTTGAACTGACAAATTTCACAATTTATTATTTTTATTTTCTTTTTGTAAGGTAAACTGACTTTTCATTTGGCTTAATTTGCCTTAGTGCACCTGGTGTACATTCACATTTTTATGTCTGTGGATATAGATGCAACAGTTGATTTATTCCCCAAGTAAAAGTGCATTATGAGGGAGTATTATTTTGTGTCCCACACTGAAGGATATGTCACAGTATGTCAGTATGGTGTTTTAAGAATTACATCTATGTTGTACATCCATCAAACAATTCAAGAGCGATACATAACTTTTAAGAATAATGATTTGCTTAACTTTCCTTTCATTGCTATTAACTGCTTAGATGTTGTATATTATGTCAGGAAACATCGTAAAAACAAGTTACATTCACTAACTGTAGGTTTTGAAAGATTAAACTATACTCTCATGCTGATTCAATGCTGTTTCATGGAGAAAATGTGACGGCACTGTGGGTGCAAAGCCCGTGTTTTGTTATAAGGGAAACCAGTATTTAGTTTATAAACCCAGAATCAAAGAAAAAAAATCTTGTACATAATGAGTTGCATATTATCACATGCATGCATGTTAGCAACTGGAAGAACACTTTAAACAAAGTAACTGCAAGATACAGGGATACAGGTTATAATCTCTTGGTACAAGTGTTTAAAGGAAAGGGAGTGTTTTCAAGACCTACCACTGCTTTATAAAACCAACACCAGAAAATTGAATGTGTGTAGGTGAACAAACATTGCAGAGACTGACACACATAAAACTGCTTTAAGCAGAAAATAATACCTGTGGGGAGGACATTGTTTAAAAGAGAGTCCCATGGATTTGTTAAGTTCCTTTTTTGTGTGTGTGTGTAGATTCCCCAGAGTTGTGTATTTTCTAATTTAGGAACTGTTGAAGAAATTGCACCTGACCAAATGAGAAAAATCTGCCAGGAACTTGTTAAATGTGTGTGGATGCATGTTGACCAAAGACGTAAATTGGCATTTTCTGTTTCAGGTTGGCAAGATTATTTTGATAACTCTTATTGAAAAAATAGAACACATAATTAGAGATAATATTGTGAATGTTAAAATTATTTCTATTCTTGCATATTGTAGGTAAAAGTTGCCTTGGAGAATTTAATGAAATACTAATCAATATTGAAATTAAGGAAAAATTAAGTTCATAACCATCTAGATTTTTTTTCATAACAATTTAGAAACATATCCAGAATCTGTTTTATTTTTATTGTTTAGAGTGCCTCATCAGAGAAACCACATTTTTCCAGCTGCGGTACTGTTACCTTTAGGTTTAGTCTGAGCACTGATTATTCAGCTGAAGGGGATTACTTCACTGATATGGTTTTGCTTATTATACAGTATCATGCCTGAAGGATTATTTTTAGCTTGGTTTCCTAAGGAAAGAAGGGCTGTGGTCTTGCTTCCATCTGTACATCTCCTCATGTGGCTGTTGAGCACCTGGGATAATTTCAGGGGAGAAAGGGACAGAACCAAATGAAGGTCCAGGCTGAGCAGGGGCTGCTGCAGACTGAATACCCATCAGGAAGATGCCTCTCACTGTTACTGCATGTGTATTTGCAGCTTGGCCTGTGCAGGGGCTTTTCCTTGCTCAGTAGACAAGGCGAGAAGGAAAGCCTCACAGCAGGGGAGATGCAGACCCTCTAAGGGTCTGAGGTGCTATGTGGAGGGCAGCGCCCAGGGAGTGCTGTGCCTGTGGGAGTGTATGGGGCAAAATTGGGAGTAGGAGAAAGGGAAGATGTATGTGGTGAAGAGAGACCTAGGGCACTGGAGACTCCAGGTTTTGAAGACAGTGGAGAACCTCAACAAGCACATACAAGAGAAGAGCATGTCCTGTATGACTGGAATAATCAGAAGTTTGGGCAACAGGACCAATTGCACTGATGCTGGCAGTGGGGTGATAACTGTTTCTTTGCTTTTTCAGACTTGGAATAATTTATTTTGAAGCAGATCAGGTCCTAGCAGGACATGGTTTTGCTCATATGAGTCCCGTGTCATGGGATACAGCTTGTATCCAGTGAGACCTCCTCCTCCTCTCACCCAATTGTCAAATACTCGGGCTAAGGTTGTAAAAGGAAAACCTGTTAACAGAGAACATAATTGATTTCCTTTGCCATAGTGACTACCTCAAGACTGCCACTGAAATCCTTTATTCATTTCAGTATTCAGCTTTGTTAAATACCCTTTCTTACCCCATGTAAGTCAGCTGGTTTGTGCCAGTCCCTTACCTGAAACCACTGCATACTTAGGAGTTTTTGCTAGTGTTCATGGCGCTGCAGGCTACAAGCTGGCAGTAATTGCTGTGGCATTTTTGGTATTTGTTTACTGAAGAGACAACTGGGCCCAATAAGTGAATATATTTTAAAATACTCATTTAGCCAAAAATACCATGACTAAATCTGATTCTAGCCTGCAACGTGAGTCCCAGAATGGTGTGAGCTGGGCTCTGCCCCTACTCCTTAAGGACAATTTGTGATGGACAAAAAACCACAAGTAACCTGAATATTACATTGGCCTGATTGAAGGCAACTAACTTTCATCTCAGTCTTTTTTGGGTGGGTATTTTTTTGTAGGTAAGATCCCCAGGACTCGATCTTGTCCCAGCTGACACACTGCTTTTTTAATAGTGTAGAAAAAAGTCTTCACTGTGAGGGTGACAGAGCACTGGGACAGGCTGCCCAGAGATGCTGTGGAGTCTCTTTCTTTGGAAACATTCAAAACTCACCTGGACATGATCCTGTGCAACCTGCTCCAGGTGATCCAGCTTTAGCAGGGGGATTGGGCTTCATGAACCCCAGTGGTCATTTCCGACCCCTACCTGTCTGTGATTCTGTGGTAAAAAAATGCAATATCTCACAGTTTTTCCTCTGATAGCCATTCATTTATTCACACAAATAGGGAAACACCAGTAATTTCCCATTTCCTTTAGCTCTCTAGGCCTTTTGAGAGGTTGGTTTGTGTGTTCCAGCAGTGACAGCTTTGGTCAGTTGTTTGAGGAGGAAGGAAAGGAGGAGGGGAATTGGTTTTCTTTATGATGCTTTTTTCT
This sequence comes from Hypotaenidia okinawae, assembly GCA_027925045.1. NCBI lineage: Eukaryota > Metazoa > Chordata > Aves > Gruiformes > Rallidae > Hypotaenidia > Hypotaenidia okinawae. Next base: position 115,661,597 of record BSDF01000002.1, on the reverse strand, counting down.
TATTAAAGGAATTCCCTAATGTCCCTAGAAATATTGTTCCTCTGGTGGCCTTTTGCTTTGTTTGCTTTGTTTTCATTAGAAAAACTTGTACAGAAATTAAGTATAAACTGGCAAGTACAAACTGATTCAACTTTCTTAAAGAGAGCATGGGCATTTTTGGTTAATGGAAGGGTAGAAGATTCCATTGTCGTACATCTGATACTGAATATAATCTGTTATATGATATAAGTTTCATTATTATCCAGAGTACAATAAAATATATTTCCATTGGTCTAAGAAATATGATTACTCTCCAAATCATCCTTGTCCTAGGTACACATGTGCACAACTCCTGAAATGAATGTCAGTGCATCTCCAGTGGCACTGCAGGAAATATGAAAGCACTGTCCCTATGGAGAAGTTTACCTTCTTACTTTTTGTTGGCAATGAGCCCGTGCATTCTAGCTTATTGAAACTTAGAAAAGCAGAAAGGTATTTCAAATCCCAGGCACTCAATGAATGAGATGTGAAATGAATTTCATGTGGATCAACCCCCCGGAGGCTTGTCACAATAGATAAGGCAAAGTGGATAGATGCTGCATTAGTTCATGTATGCTTCTGAGTAGCAGAGCTAATAACTGAATCATAATTTCACTTCAGGACACAAGGCTACTATATATTGTCCTCCTTTGATCTCTTCACCCATTGCATCAACTAGAAAATATCATAATAAAACTTTCAGAAAACTACGTGAAGGAAGATAAACGGTAAAACCTTACAAAATACCCAAAATATTTCACAAGCAGCACCTATTACCAACCCCTTTAAAAAGAAAGGTGCCAGACATGTATTTTATTTCTCATCCTCAAGATATGTAAGCTTATTTTCAATTATGTGTATGTGGGACAGCAGTAAAAACTTCATGTGTGACAGACTGTGCTTGTGTTTTACAAATCCTTCCATTTTACTCTTGTTGAGAAGATGATATGGAGACACCTGAGCTGATACTGCAGTAGAAGAGCATACTTTGCTCAGACCACATGGACTCATTTACTTTTTCTCCATGAGAGATTAAACACGTAAAGAATGGGGTAGCCCCTAGGTGTTGCTTCTCACTACTCACAGTAGCTGAACACTTTAGAGGTTTTGTAGGAGCAAGAAATATGAAATGTACTATGTTAGGGCATTGGTTTAGGAATCTGGGTACGGAAAGGTGAATTACCATGGGTTTTGTTAGCAGTTGTGCCAATATCAGCTCTTTGGAACACTGATCTCCTGCCCACTGAGTCACCAAGTAGGAAGTAACGCTATCAAGAGCAAACACTATCTCTGTGGCTAACCAAAATATTGGGTTTAATATGAGAAAGCGCCCAGGAGTACCAGTTGACCTGATTACTCCTTCTCCCCCTTTACTCCAGAAGTTCTCCCTAAATCATGTTGATTTAGAGATTAAGTCCCAGGAGGCACCCAGGAACAGATCTACCTGAGAGGTGCTGCTCCCCCAGTCCTTTGGCTGTTAATGTTGCCTCTGTGCAAGTCACACATCATTTGGCTACACAAAGGGACCTTTTACCCTTTTAAAGGGAAAAAAATACACAGCTGCCTACCCCTGTAACTTTGGATTAAAAAAAAATTTGTTCTTTTATTTTCTGAGGTATTCAGATGCAAGAACTTCTCACGTTATTCTAGGTGAATATGGGCTGCAACTTTTCATTTTGGCTCTGTGATTTTTTCATTTTTTCTTTTCCTCTTTTTTATTTTTTTCTTTTCCTTTTCTTCTTGTGTTCATTCCAGTTATTTTGATTCACTTCTGCACACACCAAAAAGCCCACCACAGAGTACATTGGCAGTGATTTTAGGTGGTGGGGTACTTTATAGCTCAGCATAATGGCTGAGCAAACGAAGAATGGATAGCGCATCTGTTATTATTGCCTCTAACCTAAACTCCCAACAAGTGACTACTAAGGAAATCACTGCCTTTGCAGTCTGAGATAAAATTGCAAAGCATCACCACTTTTGACTGGCTTCCTGCTCTGGTTGAGTAAGTATGGGAGGGACAACAAGAAAGCTCATAATATCAATGTATTTTTTATTTAATATAAAATATCCAACAAGTGGATTCTGGAATAATCACAATCTATGAATCACAATGTAGATACAAATAAAATTACTTTCCAAACCATTTGCATCCATACAAGTTAATAGAGTTGTACTTGAACCTTTTTTTATGAATACTCCCTGAAAGAGGTAAAGTGTGTCCCTTGACTCTGACTAAAAGCACAATGAAAGATGATTAAACACTGATTACTGATTTTTAGGTAAAAGAAAGTAATATATAAATGAAAATTCTGCTTGCTCTTAAGGGAAATGAGCTCTGAAATGCTTTTGAAATCATATTCTGGAATCAGAATGCTCCAGTAAGTCATAATTTAAGAGGTGAACAAATTGTTCCACATCACCAGCCTATTTTATTGATAATAAGATGATGACATAGGAGGTATTGCCTGCAATGGTTATTCGGTATTACAATATTCTCTTTACCACAGGCTGAGAATTTCCATTTCAGAAGTAATCTTCAAATCTATCTTAATTCCTGTTCTGTTAATCATTATTTGTTTTCTGTTCTGTGTTAAAGGGCAAGTTTTCTCTGCTATTTACTCCACTTTTGAGTTTGTTCTCTGAGACTTTATATTACTTATTTTCACTGAGTCAGAGACCAGGTGGATTTTTGCTTGCCAAGTTCCCAAGTCTCTGTTTCCCATGTCATGTGAGTTCAGTCTAGCACAAAACCACAACCCAAGCTCCCATACTTATCTCCATATAACTAAATAACTTTAATGGACTACTTATTTGGGTAATAAATGGCTGTGTGTGGAGTTCATGCACATCTCAGATGACAGAGTTTCTACTGTATTCTGGTTTAATAGTGTATAAAACCCCCAAAGACTTGCAAGTGATGACTGTAGAAGAAGCTTCTTTCTGTGGCTATACAAATAGGACTTTAATGTATATGAAGCTTGCTATAAAGTTGCTGCTTTTAATTTCTTTCATGATTACTTAGGCTCTGCAAAGTGGATGTACAGATCGGTAGCAGAAAAGCCTTTGCTGCTTGCATAGCTATGTGGTTATTGCTTCTTTTTCTGCACCCCAACATAGATAGTCCATTACCCTTATCTGTCACTCCCACAGGTGTTTATTGTCCCCAAGCTAGTGCCACTGGTAATGGAAGAACCCTAGGGCTGAAGCATTGTGTTTCTCCATTTGTTCAAGGAGCAGTCTCACCCAGAGGGCAGTGCCAGGCTTCTGCTAACAACCGTCCCTCAGGAAGATTGAACACTGTGTTGTGGTCTTGGTCCTTTATTTTTCAAATGTAACTTTATTTTTCCCTCTAATCAATGACCCTTGCTTCACAGGCCACAACTACACAGGCTTATGCATTTTTCACTGATCTAGCAGTGGGACTGAAATTAGTTCACAACTGTGTCACCTCTCTGGAGGCCGCTCTGTAGTTAGTCATTAACTAGCATACACACAAGCAGGTAGGCATGTAAATATGTCAGGAAAGACCCTTTGGAAGACAAAGGGACTCTTCTAAGAAAATTTTCTTCTTTTTCTCTACTTAAAAGTTAGGAGATATGAATATTCTTAAGGAATGAAGCAAGCATTACAAAGATTGTCTGTGGTCCTGAGACTGAGCTTTCTTTATCACCTTGGTGACCCAGTTCTGAAGGTCTGTATTTTTCAAAACCCATCCCTTTTTGTGCTCACAGTGTTAAGGCCAGGCTTCTTGCGATTCATGGGTTACTGTCACTGTATGTGTATTTATATTTATAGTTAGCGCCTATCACTGTATTGATAAACATTCTTTGGAACCACTCTGACACTTACTGTGTGTGCCTGCTAATGGAAAGCATATAGGATACAAGCAAATGTGCAGTAACTCGGGTGCCTAACAGCTTGGAAAACAGCCATTCACTTGTCAAGTTCTTCATGGAGAGCAGCTGAAAGCCTTGTCAGCCACACTTTGTTCTCTAATGTAACTAATCTTGTTTTATTGCTGCTTTCTCAGACAGACAGGTACAGCTCAACTTGAATCGTGGGGGTTTTTGTTGTTGTTTCAGGTTGGGGGATTTTTTGCTGTTTTTCTTTGAGTGCAAGCAAGCATGTCACCTCTGTCCTCCTTTTCCATCTCTGGCACATAGTCTAAGGTTACTGGGATAGCATTTGTGGCAACAGAAAGATCTTAAATAATGTTAGCGGTGCAAAGCATTTTACCTTGCCAACAACGAGTTAGAAAGGTCTAGACTTTAAATCAGCTATGAGGTGGTAGTATAGAGCATGCATGCTGTGCAGGATGTCCTGAGGGTTGTAAGATCAATTCAGCTTTGCTCAGCCATGTCAACAGCAACTATCTTAAGATGCTGACATGGCTCAGCTTGATAGGTTGAAGAAATTTAACTGCTTTGATAAGGTTAAAGGGGGAATCCAGGCAAGAATAGAAAACAAAACAAAACACCGCTTAGAAGCTTGACTGCACACCATAGCAACCCGTTGAAGACTGACAACAGAACCAGTGCAAATTGCCTTTCCTGAAGAAAAAAACTTAAATTAATAAGCCCTGTGTTAAAAAGGAATCAGTTGGTCTCTACAATCTTTCCTGCTATACCTGGTGTCAGGCGATGACATCAAAAAAACCAAATACATTGCTCTCCCTTTCTGTAGCATAAGCCTTGTCAGCATTAGGTGGCTGAGGGCTTCAGAAGAGGCTGCCTCCAAAATGCAAAATTGTATACTGAATTTAAAATTTTCTACTGGACAAGAGCTCTGCGAGTAGATATAGAGCTTTTAAAATACTTTTGGTGGAGGAAATAAGGCAATGATTTATTGAAAAAAAAAGTTGATAGAGATTTAGAGTAAAATTGGAAACTTGTGTAAGTCAATGCAAGGGTCATCATGCTAAGACCTTCAATAGATTGTTTTCAAATCCATTATTGTATGCACCCAGTGCAAGTCTGCTCTTTAATGTTTTAAAGACTGTATCAATTCAATTAGTCAGTGAATTAACTCTTGTTTTCTAAATGGAAGCTAGTTTTTTTCTGAATAACTTATTAATGCAAAATTGCTCTTGAAATTACTTTTGTTTATTGCCTTAAAAAAAAACCCAAACCCCAAACCACCCAGAAAACTAACAAAAAAATACCCACTGCTAATTTGTCATCAGTAACCATCCACCATACAATACAACATACGCACAGCAGGCACAGGCATTATTAGGCATCTGCCGTTACCAGTTACAGGAACTGTTCACAGTGTTTCATTACTTCCTGTTTTCACCAAAGCTTGTGTCCTTCAAGCTACTTCTAGGTTTTGAGGTCTGCAAAGAATCACAAACACAGAAGCCATGTAGTATTTGATGCCTCACACAGGCCAGGTTGACCTTCATGAGACTTGACTCGTTCTGTGCCTGGCAGAGTATGTTACATGAAAAAATTGTAACTGAAACTAGGTTGCTGAGATTTATGAAATTCCTGATTAAGTGGGGAACAAAGTTAGTGATCTAATCAATTGATATATTAAAGAATAATTGAGTGTTGAGGTAGGATTGAGAAAACAGTATGAAGAAGAGCTAGGAGGACCTCAGGATAGGCAGGAAGTCAATTTTAGGGAGCTGCAGGTATGGTCAGGCAGGTGTAACCTGGCTTGGAACAACTAGCACAGAACTGTGAGCAATGCAGTACCTTCTGGAGAGCAGTGATGAAAACTAGTTGTGGTGGTTTGACCACGGGCTGCAAGGCCATCTTTCTCTCCAGCACCTGGGGTGTCTCCTCCCCACCCCCTTCCCTGGCATTGATGCCTGCACATTTTCTTACATCTGCTCATTCCCTTATCTGGTGGAAAAAAGCAGCTGCTAGATTTTTTTCTTTTTTTTTTTTTTTTTTACTTCTTAAATGTGACTTGTAGAGGTGCTATGACCATCAATCAAGGGCTCGGCCTTGACCAGCAGGGACTCCTCCGGCCTTGAGCCAGCTGGTGTTTGCTCTGTCAGGCCTGCAGAGAGCTTCTAGCTGCTTCTTGCAGAAGCCACCCCTGCAGCACCTCCCCACCCCACCCTCCACCGGAACCCAAAAGTACAACACCTGTGCTCTTAGGACTGGACAAAACTACATGGAAAGAATATCGTATTGGTAGAGATTCGAGGATACATGCTAACCTATTTCAAATAGATCTATCATGTGAAAATCTTTATGATTCTAACAACCCAAGTAACTGGAAATATAGATAATTAAGTCCTAAAAAGTAATAATCAGAAATGTAAGGCAAAAGTATGGATTGGAACTAAAATGCGTGGGATCACACAGTGCTGTATTTTGTTCAGTATTATGTTTCTAGAAGCAGCCAAATCACTGACATTTCAGAGTTATGATAAGATGTCATTAGTCATGCTGGTGTATAATTTGGGAAAGTGGTTCTTTTTCTGATATAAGAATTTAATGTAGTATTTTTATACTAAACTATCAGACTAAATTCAGAAGTCATGGTGCATACATCCAGTCTATTCAGGCTAACTGTGATGAAAGGTTGGGGGCTTGTTTTGTTGGTTTGGGGTTTTTTTTTTCTTAGACAATAGTGCTTATTGCCTTCTTTCAATGGGCATTTTTGGTGCAGGAGGGAATGTGAAGATTAGTCCCTTCACTTAAATTTGATAAATCTTATTTTTGGCTGTTTCTGCTGGAAACTCTGAAACAGAACAGGTAGCATGTCCCCCAGAGATCCAAGTGAACCAGAAACTGCAGCAAAGTTTGAATTAGATTTGTTAGAAAAAGTCTGGGGCAATATGGTGCAGAAGGAAATTATTTGTTTTGTTGCCTTTGGTATAAAAGTTACAATGGTTCATATATTACACAGTCCTCGTATCTCTCAAATACAATCAGTTCTCCCTTTTATTATTTTAATCTGCTGACAGCCAGAGTATTATGCTGGCCTTTAGAAATGGGGCTGGGCATCTAGAAACAGGTGCCTTGGTAATTTTAATGACAGCTTTGTCACTACTTCAAGCAGAGAAAGAATAGATCCTACACCAATGTTTTGGGGGTTCTAGCCATTCCAGGGAGTGCATCCCATAAGAAAGCTTGGCTAAGATGCCACATCTCATTTTGTTGGGTTATTTTCTAGGCAGCAGGAGAGTTACTGGACAGGTCAGAAGGATGTGACTGCACCCACTGAGGTTTTTTAACTAGTGTTCTAGCATTTCCCTATAATACAATGCCTCTTCTGATGTTACACTTACATGCCCTAAAGATCAGTCAGTCTTCTTACTCCAGAAATTGCTGCTGGGGCCTGCACTATGTTTCTCAAAATGTTTATGTTTCATTTGATATCCAATTTCGTCCTACATAGAAAAAAATGATTGAGGGAATGGTCTTTAGTCCAGGTTTCACTCATTTCTTTTGTTTGCTTGATTTAAGTCCTTATTATTTCAATGTCAAAATGCTGTGCTTATATATTGGTGTTGTTAAATAGTTTGTTTTTCTTTGCAGGTAGCATATATTCTCATGTTGATTTCCTATAACGTGTGTAACTATGTCTAAATGCGAGCTCTTCAAAACTGTTTCAGCATAGAAATTTTATATTTGCCAGTGACACCTAACTCCTGGGTTCCACTGTGATGCTGCCACTGGCTTTGCGAGCAGATTTGGTTAAGTGACTTCATCGCTCGGCATGTGTTTTTCCTCTTGCAAAATGTGGGTCATGATGTTTGTCTATTGCTTATGTGAAGTGCTATATTGGAGCAAGATAATGTACATAGACACATATATACACAATAGTACAGGCTTGGTATTCTCACAACTGAGGGATGCAAGGTGAAAGTAGAATTTAAAATACAAAATTTAATGTGGAAATATGGCTAGTAACTTATTTAAACAAACATATAATATACAAAACTGCTGTCTGGGTTTTATTATCTGGGAATTTTACCCAGGACCCTGGAGACATGCTACAGGAATTTCTGCTTCTGAGAAGAATTTCATTCTAGAAGTAATCCCAATTTCCTTGTCTTGATTTTTGCAATTCTATAGAGGCACAAATGCACATACAGATATTAATATTTATAAAAGTAACCATCGGGAGTGAGGTAGACTAGTCACACCAACACTCGTTTTTTGTTTGCTTTTAAAATCTTTTTTTAAATTCTGGTTTATTTGCCCAATTGTGTGCATATGTAAGGCTCATACATCAGTTCTCACGATTCCCAAACTGCAGTATCATGGCATCAACACTTGATATTTAATTGTAATGGAATAGCTTCATTACCCTTTGTGAAAACTTGTTCACTTTTGCAGGAACCTAGTTTAGTCTTCTTTTCACTTTAGTCTATTTAGTGAGGATGAAGAGGGTTTTGTAGCTCTTGGGTTTTGAATCTAACAACATTTCTTTTTTCTAAGTCCAGTTTTCTTCATTTTATTTTTATTTTAGTTTCTAGGCTCCTCTTGATATGATACAGAACCAGATCAATGGTGTGGCTTTAAGTAAGTCCAGGGTATTTAATTTGACATTGTACTTTGCCTAGATCCTACCTCCCCTCCCAGGTTATGTCACTGGTTTGAGTAGATGATTTTAAGAGTGTCTTGAGCTTTCTAGTGCAGCAATTGTTTTTTGGCATACCTCCGAAGGCTGTGAAGCTGCCATTTAAACAGGCATCAGCTACGTGCGTACCCACAGGCACCAAAGAGCTTTATGAAAACTCTGGTTGTTGCATGTCAGATAATATATCCAGGAGGAAAAAAACATGAAAAGATTGCTTAAATGATCAAAACAGAAACGGTGAATAATGACACGACACTGAGAATTTCTGAGCATTGAACCAGCTACAAAGCACACTTCTCAGTTCTCCTCAAACAGAGCCTGTCAGGAAAACAAAGCAAGTCAAAACCAAGTAGCACAGACAGGTCTTCTTTCTCACAGTTTTGATCTTTTGCCTGCTACTTTGAAGAGTGAGTTGCATAATAGCTTGAATGAACACTTAGCATTTAAATTATTTAAAAGGTCATCAGTGTGTGGGAGAGCTATGCTAAAAGCTGGAGAAGATTTTTGAAATCAAGCAGAAAAGACAGCAACAAACTACAGGCAAACCTATAAAGCATAGCTGAAGTGGAGGAACACACCTTACAAGAAAGCTTGCTTGGAGACCGCTGCCCTTGAAACATTCACTTGCCTATGACATTGAAGAGCTACACTGGATCTAACCATGTTTACAGTCTCAGCACTCCTATCTCCTCATTTAATAGAATATCACTTGCTTTTATTTTGTCTGTCCACCTGCTGAGCCATTGACTTAATATCCAGTTACCTTTGCCAATTTTAGAAGCCATATGGTATTTTTTTTTCCTAAGGGGGAATGATGATCCACAAATTTGACTTGTGGGATAGCAAGTGCCACTTTTGATTGGAAATCAGGAGTTAATTCTGAAACCAAAGTATTTTATGCTTTTAACAAAAATAAAACAAAATAAAATTTTGGGGAGATGGGTGTTGTGATGATATGAGTTGGGTCTAGTACTGGCACAAGAAGTTCAATAGCTATAGAACTGAATTTTCATATTGCGGTGGAGTACATGGCATTGCTTTGCCGAGGATGTCTGCAAGAATGAATCGTGTTTTATGATAAAAGTAGTGCAACCTGATACCCCGAAATACTTCAAGACTACAGAGACACACGGGTTTACACAGTGCTTGAAAGGGTTTGCTGAAGACAGTGCAAGCAGGGAAGTATTAGAAGCTCCCTTGAAGTATTAAATAGAAGTGTAGTATTACAGACACTGCTTCAGAGCACTGGCAGTTGATTATGCACATCTGTGGGACTCCCAAGATTTTCCTTTCTTAGCAATCCCTGGAAACTAAGTTTGAAAGTTTATTTGGTTTCTCCTTAAGACACAAACACCCTGTTTATTGGAAGAGATGCATAAAACTTAACTGTATTTTCCTAAAGCTTTGGTTTCCTGTGGTTTTCCATAACAGAGATTTAAGAAGTTGGTCTCAGGATAAACTCATTCCTAGATCTCTTCCAGAGGCTTGAGTGTTCAGTGTCATTGCTTTGGGTGTCTGGTCCATCTACCACAGGACAGACACTGTTTTCTTTCAGGAATAAGTTCCTGAAAAGGGCAATAGCTAGTGTAGAAGTATTTCCTGTAGGGATTAATGTAATAGCAGGGCAGATGCATAGAGATATTTGAAAACGCACATTTAAATACAAAGGGAGAGGATATATGACATGAAGAACATGAAAGCAGGAGCAGGGTCATCAGCTGGAGGAAATGTTGGCTTCTGAGCAGCTGGCTTTACAGAGCAGATCATTGATCTGAAAGATCTCTGCTGCTTCACCTGTAAGACTGAACTGACACACTACATCTTTCAGTCTGAGCTTTCTTGGTGTCTCTAACTTCATGGTTGCAATTCCATAGCTGTCATCATCTTCTTCAGATGAACCATGGGTAATTAAGGGTGAAGGACAGAATAACAAGGTAATAATGATGGTTACCAAAGCACAGCATTAAGTAATTGGTAACAAACTCTAAAACAACAGGGAAGAGAGGCAACTGGCAGTGGGATGCACTTGCAGTTCAATTGCTTGTCTGTGTTTCTCTTTCCAAGTGTAAGCATATTTAAAGCAGTATTTTCTATTATATGTTGCAGAAAACTAATGATATCCGCCCAGGGAAGAAAATCGGTTCTTCACCCTTTCAAGCCAGAGGACTATGCACAAGTAGTTTTTGTAGTCTTTCTCTTTAGATTCTCCAGAATCACACAATACCATGCCTTCTCTAGGGTTTTTTTTTGGACAAGTACCCAGATCCTCCCTTTGCAGTTAAGGGAGGTCACTGGAGAACCTTTGAAATGGGCCTGGACACTCAGTTCCTACCAAGTCTTTTAAGGAGTGACTTGGCTTCTCCAGCTACTCTTGTAGAGTATCTCTGGTAGAGGTTTCATGGGAGGTAGTCACGTTATTTTCACAAGAAGTTTTGGACATGGGTTTGATTAGCAGATTGGTGTGAGTATTGTATTGAACAATATTGAAAGAAAGTGGTATGTGGTAAATGGGGAGTGAAGTAAGGATGTAGACTGCATCAGAGTGGAGGTCTGCAGGCTGTGGTGCTAGAATTTGGGGAAGACTTGTGAGAGGTATAAAAGGAAAAGATGTTTATGTATTTGTTTGCTTGTTATATACATCTTTGTTGAATCTCTGTTGAGCATCCACATCCACTACTCAAAAAATTTGTCCTGCCATTTAATTAAAAAATTATATAGAAGGTCAGAGAGGTTTTGCTCTTTCACTCTTACTGTTTCTCATTAAATGGCTCATTGGAAGCTACAAGAGGAGTACAGAGGTATTTATCTCCTTACAACTCATGCATGTCTTAATCTTTCTATCATAGGCTACTGTAGCTAGGGCCTTATGAATTTCTGTTCCAAGGTGAAACTCCCTTTCTTACAATGAAATTTAGAAATAGTCATGAACTCCTTCCATTTCCTCTCCACTAAGCAATCTTACACGGCTCAGAGGGGTCAGTGTGATCATATTCTCCAGGCTGTAAGAGGAAGCTTGCTGTGCATAGATTTTCTACCATGAAAAATGAAAATCTTGCCCTTACATCTAGACTGCAGAGCAGGTGCTTTATGCTGTTCACCCCATATCCCCCCCAGCTTCCCAGCAGTGCACAACAGGGGAGTGCACCACAGCTGCTTCCCAGCTGCTACACTCTTCCCCAGGGAAATCAGGGCAAGGAACACGGTGCACAACTGAGACTCTTCCTGACATGGGGACAGCATGTGGTCATCACATATCGCACATCCCATGGGACAGATCTAACAGTGAGTGCACCCTGCACTCTAGCTGTGTCCCTTGGGGCTCTGGGAGATTTCAGACTTCTGCTGATGCAGCTCTGCTGTTTAAAGATGAATATGCACCTAGTGTCTGCATGCCTTGCCTGCCTTCCAGCTTGGGCCCCTGGCAGACGTGTTGCAGGAGCCTGATCAGCTGAACAAACTGTTCCAACAGATAAATCAGAAATCTCCTCTTACAACCTGTGATCAGTTCCCCGTGCACACGCAGAGGTGTGTATATACATCCCTTGCCCAGCAGTGCCTTCCTTTACTGGAAACTGTACCATGGCTTCTCAGTCACAGACATGACACTTCTGTCTCCTTACGCTTCAGCTTAAAGCACCTAGAGATTAAGATAGTCCCTGCTAGCACATAGTCTCCTCCTGAAAGGGCTGGAGGGCAAATCTTATGAGGAGCGGCTGAGGGAGCTGGGGATGTTTAGCCTGGAGAAGAGGAGGCTGAGGGGAGACCTTATCACCACCTACAACTATCTGAAAGGAGGTTGTGGAGAGGTGGGCAATGGTCTCTTCAGCCAGGTGACAGATCATATGACAAGGGTAAATGGCACAAAGCTGTGCCAGGGCAGGTTCAGGTTAGATGTTTTTTACTGAAAGAGTTGTCAGGGCCTGGAACAGGCTGCCCAGGGAGGGGGTTGAGTCACCATCCCTGGATGTGTTTAAAAAAGAGTAGATGAGGTACTTAGGGATATGGTTTAGCACATGACAGGAACAGTTGGACTTGATGATCTTAAAGGTCTTTTCCTACCTTGTAATTCTGTGATTCTGTGATCACATAGTCCACCGTAATCAGGTAATACATAATTGTACCTGCAACAGCAGCATCTAAGGCAGAAATATGCACTGGAATAGGAAGACTTGACCATTTGCAAAGTACCAAAGCAGACCAGTGCCTGGCTGTGCCATGTGACCTCTTCTGCCACTGCATGGTTTTGTGATAAATATTTGTGCCAGAAAAATACTCTCTTCACTAGCTTTGGTTTTTTAGACTTAAAAAGGAACAGGAACATTTGGGTTTGTGGTTGCTCCTGATTGCCTCCTCAAGCCCGTGACTGAATTTTCACAGGAAAATCTGCCAGGTCTGGAAAAAGAAATTTGTATCTTGAAATTTCTGTCAATGCTTGAATTCCTGCTGCAGCTTATACGACCAGTATTTCTCATGGGAAGAGAGGTTAACTATTACCTAAAAGAGTTCAGAAATGGAATATGCTGCACAAAAGGGGATGCTGAGAGCTGGAATAGCAGTGAATAATTGCACATATGCTGTACTTCTCCAAAACCCAATAAAAAGTAGGCATACTCACCAAGGAACATGCCTTGCAGACCTTCTATGTAATGGAGATAATTAGGAAAAAAACTGTGAAGCAAGAAAATTAATGACTGATCAATTAACCTGCACATTGTTATCAAAATGAATTACTTAAACCGGAGTCTTGCTCGGTGTAGCAGCTGCTGGTAATAACTATTTCATACTCAGCATGCTGAGGACCTGAGAGGTTCAGGGGTGGCCTCTGGAGCTCTGAGCACCTGGAGGAGGATGGTGGGGAGACTGGGAGTCGTGGAGTGTGCAGCAGCAGCAGAGATAACCACTTGGGATGCTGTGCTTGCTGCTAGGCCACCTGGCTTCCGAAACACAGCGCGTTGCAGCCCAGCTCTGTCTTCTGCCCGTGAGCTAACTTTGCTGGCACACTTCAGGAAAAACATGGTCTCGAGGCACTGTTTTGGTTTCCAAGTCCCCCCAGGAGGCAAAATTAGGGACGTTAGGTTTTTATTTCTGTTTCTAAGCAACGTTTTTGTCCGCAAAGCATCTGAGTGCTTCACAGGCAGTGAAGGTCTGAGAAATAACAAGCTATTTTTAGCCCCATTAAACATAAAATAAACTGAAAAAATAGAGATTTGCTTAAGAATCATACAAGAAATTTAAGGGAGAAATTCAAATTTTCAGGATTCCAATACGAGCACCTCAGCACAGTGCCCTTTCTTTTCCTTAAAAGTTGTATCTGGCTGCATATCTCATCAATCCACCTTTTGATGCAACAGGAGCTAAAGCAACCAGTATAAAATGGGTGTTCTGGCAGCTTTGGGATGATTTCTGATTATTTTGGCACCTACCTCTGCTCCTGGCTTATCCACAGGCTGTCTTTGATCAGGGATAGAAGTCTGTTTTCCACCTTAATGATTCATTTCAGTGGCATTTTGCTGTTTAATAATGCTTAGAATCCTACAGCTGGAAAGATTATAAAGGGATGATGCATACTTACAAAACTATTTTTAATCTTGTGGTCATAGCAATATAATTCACAGAATCACAGAATCGTAGGGGTTGGAAGGGAACTCCAGAGATCATCGTGTCCAACCCCCTGCCAAAGCAGGTTCCCTAGGACAGGTCGCACAGGGAGGCATCCAAACAGGTCCATCCAGACTCCACAATCCCCCTGGGCAGCCTGTCCCAGTGCTCTGTCACCCTCCCTGTGAAAAAGTTCTTCCACATGTTGCTGCAGAACTTCCTGTGCTCCAACTCGCAGCCATTGCCCCTTGTCCTGTCTGCACAGACCACTGAAAAGAGGCTGGCTATTTCCCTCTGTCTCCCACACTTCAGATATTTATAAACCTTGATCAGATCCCCTCTCAGTCTTCATAATGTATTTAGAGAGGCAAATTTTCACATTGCACTTGGAAGCTTCTAATGTATAAGGCTTGGGACTCTGCAGAGAAGAAATGAAGATCACAAGTTTGTAAGTATGCAAGTGAGGGCCAAAACCACCAGCTCTAGTCTTCTGTCTAGGGGCCAGATCCTTGTTTGTTCCGGCACACGCATGTCTGTAAATTTGATAACAAAATATGGTACCGAAAGGCCTATAATTTTGTTTTGGACTATGTGTCACCTTTCCCCTTGGTCACAATAATTTTCTTTGACTAACAGAACAGGCGATGACTCATACACTGCAAATGAAAAATAACACTGTGCTGTCAGCCTTCTGGCATGCCTGCCAGAGAGGGAAGTCAGGTTTTCTTTACCTTCAGCAACTAAAGGAACCTAAAAGGTTTTACAGCTACACACACATTCCCCATCTCCAGAGTAAGAGAGGAAGAAATATGGAGCAGTTTGCTGCTTTCCCCCAACGACCTTAATTAAATTTCCCTTATTTTCAGGCTGCTCCAGGAGGATTCTCTTTCTCTTCTTATTCACAGGGCTCCAGGGTGCTCTCACATATATCTCTGGAAATGATTCAGGCCAGCAAGAGAAATTAAATTTAAACACGGAAAACTGACCTTCTAGTAATACCTACCAAATGTGGTAGAGCCTCAGTTTAGCTGGCACCTCCTGCGCAGTGTGAAGGGCTGAGGAAAGGTTCTTCCTTTCCAGAAGCTGTTGCCAGTCACAAGGAAAGACAGACTGCCCTTTCTCATTTGGAATTTCATGCAATAATCAAAACTTTAAGAAGCCCCTTTATTTCAATTTATTTCAAACTTTCACAAATATCTAGCTGCACAATCATCAATATTGAACTATTTCCAGCAACCAATTTTATTTTGCCAAATTCCAGGGAAAGACACGTGTCATAGCAGTTTTCCTAGCCATTTCTGTTCCCTGGCAGCGTGTTTCTGCTGTGTCAAAAGCCACATGACAAGAGCCCTGAAAGCTATTGCTCAGGATGGAACCATTGACAAAGATGGAAACGTGCGTGGGGGGGTGATCTGAGGATACTGTAAGCCTGAAAACCCAAACTACCCCATCCATTCTCATGCTGCACTCACAGTGCAGAACTAAATTATGGGTGCACACTCCATCATTTCTAAATACAGTATTCCTAATGGCTGGATGCCCCTGACACTTGTGTCTGTCTGTATTGCTGACATGGCCAGTCTGCGGCAATCTGTAACAGCAGAGGATTTTTGGCCTGTCTTCAGTTCATAAACCTTTTGTTATATGCCACTTGTCACTAGAGTTCAATTAATTTAGTCTGCTGTTAGTAATGTGTGCTTTCTTTCTCCTCCTGTTTCCCTGGTAGCTGGAGTGCCTGGTACAGAAGGGTTACATTTCCCTCTGGTTGAGGTGGGGGTGGTCCAGGAGCGGCTCAAAGGGATAAATGTACACAAATCCATGGGTCCAGATGGGATACATCCACGTGTGCTGAGGGAGCTGGCAGAAGTGATTGCTGAGCCGCTTTCTATCATCTTCAACAGGTCCTGGAGGACAGGAGAAGTGCCTGAAGACTGGAGAATAGCCAATGTCACTCCAGTCTTTAAAAAGGGCAAGAAGGAGGAACCTAGTAACTATAAGCCAGTCAGCCTAACTTCTGTCCCTGGAAAGGTAACGGAACAGCTTGTTCTGGATGTCATCTCCAAGCAATTGGAAGAGAAGAAGGTCATGAGGAGTAGTCAGCATGGATTCACCAAGGGGGATCGTGCTCGACCATAGCCTTCTATGATCTCATCACTGGCTGGGTGGGTGGAGGGAGAGCAGTGGATGTCATCTACCTTGACTTCAGCGAGGCTTTTGATACTGTCTCCCATGACATCCTGATAGCAAAGCTGAGAGAGCATGGGATAGATGAGTGGACAGTGAGGTGGGTTGAGAACTGGCTGTCAGACTGAGCCCAGAGGGTCGTGATTCGTGGAGCGGAATCTGACTGGAGGCCTGTGACTAGCAGTGTTCCCCAGGGCTCGGTGTTGGGTCCAGTCCTGTTTAACATCTTCATTGACGACCTTGATGAGGGAATATCATCCACCCTCAGCAAGTGCTGATGATACAAAGCTGGGAGTAGTCGCTGACACGCAGGAACACTGCGCTGCCATCCAGCGAGACCTGGACAGGCTGGAGAGCTGGGCAGGGAGAAACCAGATGAAGTTCAACAAAAGCAAGTGTAAAGTCTTGCACCTGGGGAGGAACAACCGTTTCTATCAGTACAGGCTGGGGGATGACCTGCTGGAGAAGAGCTCAGTGGAGAAGGTCCTGGTGGATGACAGGTTGGCCATGAGCCAGCAGTGTGCCCTGGTGGCTAAGAGAGCCAATGGGATCCTGGGGTGCATCCGGAGGAGTATGGCCAGCAGGTCAAAGGAGGTGATCCTCCCCCTCTACTCTGCCCTGGTCAGGCCCCACCTGGAGTATTGTGTCCAGTTCTGGGCTCCCTGGTATAAAAAAAGACAGAGATCTCCTGGAGAGAGTCCAAAGAAGGGCTACAAAGATGATTAAGGGCCTGGAACATCTCCCCTATGAGGAAAGGCTGAGTGAACAGGGACTGTTCAGTCTTGAGAAAGGAAGACTAAGGGGGGACCTAATTAAAGTTTATAATTATCTTAAGCATGGGATGCAGGGGGAATTGGCCAGCCCCTTTTCAGTGGTCTGTGGAGACAGGACAAGGGGCAATGGCTGCAAGTTGGAGCACAGGAAGTTCTGCACCAACATGCGGAAAAACTTTTTCACAGTGAGGGTGACAGAGCCCTGGGACAGGCTGCCCAGGGAGGTGGTGGAGTCTCCTTCTCTGGAGATATTCAAGACCCGTCTGGACGCCAATCTGAGTGAAATGTCCTAAGGAGCTGCTTTGGCAGGGGGGTTGGACCCGATGATCTCTCGAGGTCCCTTCCAACCCCTACAATTCTGTGATTCTATGTTTCTATGATTCACCTTTCTCCCACAACTTTATAGCTGCTCATTTTAGAAAAGAGTGGGGCTATGTGAAGCTAACCATGGTGCCAACTTTTGCAGAGCCTTAGTTTGGCTCAGATTTTTTTTTAATTATTATTAAAGACAAGATCCATCACAAGGCATTCTTAAAAGAAATCTTTAAGCATGAAAATTTGCTGCAACACTGTTTAACCTGTAGCCAGAAGCAGCTTACACTTTCACAGTCCTAATTTAATTTTGCCCTAACATACTTATTCTTGTCTGGCTTTCTCAATAAATTCCAGGTTGCTTCAAGTATGTAAATTTTCCTTCAGTGATGGACACACATTACCTTGGACTATGAAAATGTTTCTAAAAAGAGTACAGAATGGTGCTGCTATTGAGATGGGTATTTATTACTGTTGGAAGAGGCTTGGGTAAAGTAAGAATCTGCCTGAATTTTCACCCAGGTACTTGCATTGCATGTGCCTAATCCTGAATGTCTTCAGGCATATAGGAAGGTCCTACTGGAGTCTGGCTTATTTGGGACCTGTGTTTTCCATTCAGTCTTGCAGAATATAATAAATTTCTCTTGTAGTGCTTCTTAATTTCCCCTTTATCCAAAAACTCTGAATCCATTTGTTTACTTCTGTCTCTGTCCCACCCATAACTCCCTTTTTTGAGCTTTCCATATAGTTTAGAGCCTTCATATTGACCTCAGATGTGTGTCTCTTTTTGCTGTTGTTGGGAAATGTGTTTTGAGAAAGATCTGAGTCTGCTGCCATCTAGTTAACTCTCCTCAGATGAGCTAGTGTTTTGAAAACCATGCTGAAGAAATGTTTAACTGACCTTCAGCAAGTAAAGGAGGCCTAAAGGCTTTACATTTGTGCACACACACACACACACACAGAGTAAAAGAGATAGAAATGTAGAACTGTTTAATTGGTGTTTCATAAACAGTTACCTAGACATACAAAAAATGCTTGAGCCCTTTTGAAAGGACTTCTACTGAGGTTTCCAAAGTGCTCCCTTGGAGAGCTGGGGTCTGCTAGAAGCTCCAGACTGATGAGGAACAAATCATACAAAATTTCCCATGACTGTTTGAAATCCAGACCCCAAATTCTCTGTGCAGTGAGTGGAGAGGGGTGGTGATTGACAGCTACAAAATCAGGTGTCTGAATATATGAATAATGTACCTCCTGGGTGCACAAATTTAGTCTCTGACTCTATTCCTGACCCCAAGTAAAAACTTTTAAGAGTTGTTGCCCGAATGCATAATCTGCTACATAAAGCTAAATCCTATGAATAATCAGACTTACTCATTTTGAATGTAATTTGAAATCAGCAGAGACAATACCACATTCACTGCTTTACCTCTCCTGGAGGCTACAGAGATTAAAGCATTGCTACTCTCATGTGATAGAAGTGAGCTCCACAGAAAAACCTGTGCTGAAACACCTACATTTCTAATCAGAACAACTAGATAATAGGCAGTAAATAAGTTACAGGATCACATATTGCACAATACAAAAAAGGAATACTGTTTTTTTGCTATGAGAGATGCCATATGGCAGCACCAGTGTTCATGAGCTAAATGAACCACAGGCAGGAGGCATTCTGGCAGGTTTGTAGTCTTGCAAGAAGGGATGCAGCAGAGAGGGACGCTCACCCAGCAGTGGCAAATGCCTGTGGCAAATGCCAGCACCCATTTGCTCTGAGGGTGGTGATAGCAGCATTCACAGAACATTGTGGTTATGGGTGGGTTCACAACTAGATGGTTAAAAAACTGATTGGATGATGGGTCATACAAGGTAGGCTCGACCAAACCAGATTTGCTTGACTGGTGTACCTGTAACTATTACTGTAGGGATCTACCCTGGGGGCCATCCTGTTATTCTTTGCCAATATTCTAGGCGAGTAGATGGAGTGTGTTCTTGAAGTGTGAAGTTTGCAAATCACACCAGATTGGAAGTGACCAGTTGATACACTTGAAGGCAGAGCTGCCATCCAAAGGGACCTAAACAGGCTGACAGGAATCCTATGAAATTCACCAAGGACAAATGCAAAGCTCTCCACCTGTGAAAAAAACTCTATGTAAACACAGTGACTAAGGGACCAACTGCACAGGGAGCATCTCTGCAGGAAAGGGCCTGGGGGTCCTCAGGGACAGCAGGTTGGCTGTGAGCCAACAGTGTGCACTGGCAGCAAAGATGGCCAAGATTATTCTGGATTCTATTAACCAGGGCATAGGCAGTAGAGCCAGGGAAGTCATTATCCTTCTCTACTCATCACTCATAGCACTACATTTAGAGTACTGTGTCCTTTCCTGTGCCCCCTCTCCCCAGTATAGGAAAGACATTGGTATAATGGAAGAAGTTCAGTAGAGGATCACCAGGACTATTGAGACTTAAGCACTTACACCAGGAAAAGCTGAGGGACCAGGACTGGCTCAGCCTGCAGAAGAGGCAGCTTTGGGTGCACCTAACAGCATCGCCCCAGCACTTACAGACAGTTACCAAAGACCCTGTACCAAACTCTTCACAGCATGACAAGTACAAGATCTGATGCAGGTAAGTGAGAGGTTCCAACTGGATTTAAGGAAAATCTTTGTTACAAAGAGGATAATCAGGTGGTGGAACAGTGCCCAGAGAGGTTGAGAGCAACCATATCTTGTCTTACAGCTGATCCTGCTTTAACTCATATATGAGACCTCTTGAGCTCCCTTCCAACCTGAGTTATCCTATTAACTTAAGACATGAGATAAGGGATGCTGGAGCATGAGATGGCATTGAATAACGTACATAAATAGGTGAGTAACTAAACACAATCTTATTGAAGAATCATAGAATCGCTTTGGTTAAGAAAGACTTTTGAGATCATCAACTCCAACTCTTATCTAGCACTGCCAAGGCCCCTACTAAATCATATCCTTAATGAGGATAAACCAAAATACTGAATTACCTTGTCATTCAGTGAGCACCATCAATGTTCTACTCTGAGAAAGGCCTTGATCCCACGCAAAGATACAGCATGGAGTTATCTAATTACTGGGTCATAATGAACATTAAAGAAAGAATAATTTTTTTGTTTCACAGGCAGTCTGAATTCCATTATTTCAGACTTAATGTCCTTTTAACACGGATAAATGTAACACTCTATAAAACACACAAGAGGTTTTGCACTGAAAATGTGTTGAGATGTTTTTTTATCATTTTGCAAAAGGTTCCTCTCCTTGACAGATTGTTGTACCGATATGGCTTGCTTTCTTTGCACTTAATCATGCATGAAGCATAAACAGGGTGAAGGGTGTTTCATTTCAAAGTCTATGAATGGTAATCTTGCTGGCTGCTGCACTGGCCAAGTACATTAGGATGTTATGCAGTCTGTTGGTTCAAGTGGCAGGCTTGTAAGTCCCAGGAGATAAATGTCCGTATTTTTCTATCGTCATGTGGGTCTCTGCCAACTGGACCTGTGTCAGGCTGGTTTTGGACACTATCATCAACAGATCAATGCATCTGTATTCATACTCACATCAAACATCTTTTCTATTATGAGCTAAGTCCTTAAATCCCTGTCTACACAAAACTCTCACTGACATCATCAGGAAATCTCTGGGCTGCAGGTTTTGATAAGACAGTAACTGTTAAAAACAAGGAACATTTCAATAAAACATAAAATACAGTATTTAAAGCTAGAAGGTTTCCCCATACATCAGTAAGAAATTTACCTGGTCTATTTCTCTTCTATACTTCTGCCCAGTCTCTGCTGCTGCTAACCTCTTGTCACCTTGGCCCAATGCATGCATGTAAGTGGCATAAAACATTTCTCTGACTGAGAAAGATACACAGCACAAAATCATAGAATCATAGAATCAGAATCATAGAATGCTTTGGGTTGGAAAGGACCTCAGAGATCATCTAGTTCCAACCTCTCTACCATGACAGGGACTCCCTTCACTAGACCAGGTTGCCCGAAACCCCATCTAACCTGGCTTTAAAAGTACCCAGGGATGGGGCTTCCACAATCTCTCTGGGCAACGTGTTCCAGCACCTCACCACACTCAGAGTAAAGAATTTCTTCCTAACATCTAACCTAAACCTACCCTCTTTCAGCTTGAATCCATTGCCCCTTGTCCTATCATTTCATTTCCTGGTGAACAGTCCCTCTCACACTTTCCTGTAGGACCACTTTAAGTATTGATAGCCTGCAATTAGACACCCCAGAGCCTTCTCCAGACTGAACAAGCCCAACTCTCGCAGCCTGTCTTCACAAGAGAAGTACTCCAGCCCCTAGATCATCTTTATGACCCTCCTCTGGACTTGCTCCAACAGCTTTACATCTTTCCTCTACTAAGGACCCCAGAGCTGGATGCAGCACTCCAGGTGGGGTCTCACAAGAGCAGAGAGGCAGAATCACCTCCCTTGACCTGTTGGCCACACTGCTCTTGATGCAGCCCAGGACATGGTTGGCCTTCTGAGATGCTAGCACACACTGCTGACTCATGTTGAGGTTGTCATAAACACCCCCAAGTCCTTCTCCCCAGGACTGGTCTTGATCCATTCTTCACCCAGCCTGTAGTTGTGCTTGGGATTGCACTCACCCATGTGCAGGACCTTGCACTTGGCCTTGCTGAACTTCATACAGTTTGCACAGGCCCACCTCTGAAGCCTGTCAAGGTCCCTCTGGATGGCGTCCCTCCAGTGTGTGGGCCTCACTACACAGCTTGGTGTCATCAGCAAACTTACTGAGGGTGCACTTGATCCCACTGTCCATATCACCAACAAAGATACTGAACAGTGACAGTCCCAGTACTTACCCCTGAGGAACATCCTAAATCATAGACCTCTACATGGACATGGAGCTGTTGACCACAACTCTTTGAGTGCGGCCTTCTAGCCAGTTCCTTATCCACCAAGTGGTCCACCTGTCAAATCCATGTCTCTCCAATTTACAGACAAGGATGTCATGCTGGATGGTGTCGAAGGCCTTGCACAAGTCCAGGAGGATGATGTCTGTCATCCCTCCCTTGTCCACCATCTCTGTTGCTCCATCATAAGAGACCACAGCCAGAATGGCTGTGAATGTTACATTTCATATAAGTGCTTCTTCGTAAGGGTTATTTATGTGTCTGTATACCTATATGTATACTTTAAAAGAAGAAATTTAAAGGGTGAAGATAAAAACACAACTTATCTTCTTGTGTGTGACACACTGCTTTCCTGCAACGTAAGTATACATCTGTTCAGCTGAAACCATTGTGTCTTTACTGCCATTAGTGTTTCTTCATCTGCTATCATAGAGCAACAGCAATGACAGGAGCGAGGTTTGCAGAGTTGGTTACTGTAAATTATCTTCCTCTTATGTGGCAGAGTGTCTTACTTACCAAAAATTATGTACACCAAAAAATCTTATTCTTATGATATTCATCCATCTATCCTCTTTATGATATCAGAAAGATCCACCTATCACAATAAAATCTTTCTGAAGAGAAGATTTTTAATAACGAATGCATTAGACTCCTGCCACGGTCTGCTGCCATCAGTATCGGACAGAAATGTTGACAGGGAAGCAACCTGTACTTGGGGGGCATAAAGCAGCAGAAGAGGTCTCGTGTGGTTGGTGTCAGATGTCACAACCATTGTCACTAAGATGTCTGATATGCTGGCTATAATGGCACCTAAAATAACATACAGAAGGCTTTTTCTGTTTGCTTGCTTGTTTTAAGTCACTATAATTTCCAAAACCGAAGTATCACAAGAATTGCAGTAAGCCTTTCTTATGCAGAACCTGCTTTCTGACAAGGCTAGAAGAAATAAGAAAGATGGAATTTAAGAACTGAGATGCATTTTTCTAATCCAATTGCTAATAACAAAATATTTCTCTCACCAGTAGAGAAGGATGGTCCAGTAGTTCAGTAGCATTAACAACCATCCCTTCTCCCTTGTGACTACATTTTAAAATATAACACATACATTTGAGAGCTGGGATCAGTGACGGGGAGACAGAAGTGTTGCAGTGTTGCAACCATACACTTTGCTGGTTTAAAACATGCGTGTGTAGCAACCACCATATTCACTGCTAGGAGAAAGTGAACCAGCAATTCCCAGCTCCAAAAATATGAGCCTCTGTAGCTTGAACAGAAGGACTGCATTTAGGAACTGGAGAATGTAACAGCCATATAATCTAGGGATCAAGAAATGAATGGGAATTAAAAATCCAGTCTGTGGCAGGTAACATATGGACATTTTAGCAGTCCTGATTAGAATAGAGGAATTAAATTGCGATTTAGTAACGTTAGTTTTAGGACACATGCAATTTATTATAAAAACATTGCAGCTGAATAACAGATTACATTTCAGGGATCAAACATTTTCCTGACTTGTTCTGAACACAAGGCACATAATTTATTTGGTTTGCTCAGAAGTATAGATATTTTACTGCTTATCCCTATCGAATAGCATGTCTCATTTAGTACTTAAAGACCCTACGTGCATGCAAAATTGATAACTAGAACTGTGTTCATAAGCTGCTCAGAATGCAGAGATACCCATTTTTTCATGTTCAAATACCAAGTGGAATGCAAAAGGATGCATTTTATGTATGGCAGGTGCAGGCACTCAGGTTTTACAGATGCATCTAAGGTCTCACACTTTCAATAATTTGGCATCTCTTCTGCAGTAGATACAAAACAGATCAAAGGTATCAAATATGGCAGGGCACTGAAGTTCCATCTTGTATCCTCCAGTGCTGTACATAACTCTCTCAAGCTACGTGTATATTCTCTAAAATAAGTTGTTTGCCTCGACGTGAGTTCAACTGACACAGCCACTTGACCAGAAAGGTAGGGCTTAAATACAAATCTATTTCTTCTGATAATTGTTTTAACGATTTTTTAAATGTCCTTGGCCTGTTAGGTATTTTGCAGAGCTACAATACACATAACACAGTCTTCTGTAATGAGCCAGAGAGCATGCTTATCAGTATTAGACCTAAAAGCGGCCTCAGAGCTTCACTGTAAGATTATTTATTCTATTGTTATAGTGTTTCTAGCTGTTTGGATGTCATTGGGGATTCATGTCAAAGGAATAAAGGAAAGCAACTTCCTACTATTGATGGTCTTTTTTGGTTTTCTTCAGCACTGGGAAAGCTCAGGTAAATGTCAGATGGCAGTGCAATGCTCTCAGCACCACCCTGGGGTCCTTAGGGTAGGGCAGGTTGCAGCAGGATCAGGACCCATTAGATAGATAGTCCCCTCCTGCCAAGTTCAGTCACTCCAAACTTCAAGATTTTGTGGAGAAACAAGATTATTTCTGAGCTGAGCAGATGGGTTAAGAGCATGTGAATATCACTTCATTGGTTTATTTTGCTTCATAAAGCTTTACAGTTCCTCAGTTCAAAAAACCCCAACAAAAGCAAAAGCAAAACAGCTGAAGGAAAGCAAGGCAGACACACCTTGAAAAAAAAAAGTCTCCTACAGATAATAACATAATAATAGATAATAGCTAATCTTCTTTCATTGAACGGCAAGCATAAGAACAGAATGAGAATGTGCAGTCTAAACAGAGGTAGAAAGTTTTAAGATGTCCTGTATTTTGTATTCCTGATCAGACAAAATCATAGTAAATTTTGTGCCCTCCTAATCAAGTGACTTCTTTTGATGGATTTTCCCTAGGTAAGCAGACCAAGAAAGCCTCATTGTCCTCGTACTACATGCCACAGTCCTCTGGAAGACTGTGCTGAGCAGAGCTGCATGAAGACATTTTATTCCTTCATATTCTCACTGAGGTGGGTGGCTCCGTTTCAGTTCATTAGTCCCATTTTCTAGCTCTCCTTTGTTCTCTTTTTCAAACAGAAACGTGGATTGTTGCATCAATCTAGATCAGAGTCATGTCACTCCAGAGCCTTGGTGTGGATGTTAAATTCTGCATACTCCATCTGGCACTACTCACACATACTGCCCAAGAATAAATGAGTCTAAAATGTGGTGTTTTCTCTTCACTCCTGTACTACTGGCAAGGGGAAGGATTTTTCTGACTGACAGAATAAAGGTCAGAAGTTGTGTGAAAATATGGCAGACTCTAAATGTAGGACTCAACTCAATCTGGGCCAGAAGTAAAACATTCACTCTATTCACTTCTACTTTACGTCATGAGCTGAACTTGCAGATTGCAGCTCCCTTATTACTTTAGGGTGCTTTTTAAAAAGTCTTTTAAAAAACGAAGTAAAAAAGCTACTGGTTTATTGGTGAATTTGCTGTGCAAATCCCTCTGTTGTGTAAGGAGTCAAGCCAGATGAATGCAATGGTTCTTTTTGGCTCCGAGATCAATAACTCTTTGGAATTACTGCAAAGACTTTGGTGTACTACTGCCAACTCTTCAAAAGAAAAAAAAATCTATTTTCTGTGTCCTTATACTCACCCTGTCCACTTTGAAATTATACTGCTCATTGACAGAATACAAGTGCAGTTTCCAGTTTAATTGATGCAGCACTTTTTCAGCACAGAAAATACAATTCTTTGCAGTAACTGATTTGTTACAAGTAAATAAAGTGTAATTATGTAGCCTGCTGTTCATTATATTACACAATCCATTTAAGCTCCTTCCCTACAGATGTTTAAGCCTATACAGATGCTTGGCAGCAGACTGAGGGCATCTTTACTGCGTGTCTGCAGTGAGCAGGGACCGCAGTCACTAAATCTGTGAGATGTGGTAACAGATCATACAGATTGTCTAGTGGCTGTCCAGCATTGCATAGACACTTTGTCATGGAGTTGCACACAAGTTACTCGGTCCTGCTTGTGAAGGCATTAATTAGCTGAGGGAGGGTAACTCACAGACGAAGCTGGTCTTGCTTTCGGATGCAAACGGTGTGCCCGGCAGTTTGTGTGCCTCAGCGTTGCAGTCCCCTGCAGTTCCAATTTGGAGGGTAGTCTTTTTGTTAAACAAGTGTCAACCGTTTGAAAGGTAGATTTAGGGGGGAGGGGAAAAAAAAAACAAACAAAAAAAGCAACCAATGAAAAAGAAAATTCATATTTTTGAAAATCCAGCTTCGCCTGTGTTAAAAGCAAGGCTCTGTACAAGGAATAGTGAAAATATGGCAAGCAGTGACAGTGTCTCAACTGATAATATCTATGGGAAATACAACCCTGCAGAAATCTCAACTTGCTGTCAAAAACATCCCAAGCGTTATACACATGGCTCGTGCAGCTAAGACCCTGGAACCAGAGTGTGCTGGAGTGCTAAACTGGCTTTTGACAGCACTAGCCTCCTGCAGGAGAGAGGATGATTTTTTCATTTCATTGCTTTTCCTTCATTCCATTCAATGACTATTTAATTCAAACCTGGGAAACCAGCTAAGAGCTGAAAAAGCAGAAACATTGGTATTCCTCTAAGAGAGCTCTGAAAATGGGAGGGGAAGAGAGGGAGATGTAGTACCATTTCTGAAAGCTTAGCAAAATTGTCACCAGAAAGAAATAATGCTGTTCAATTCACCAATAGATATTGTTCCCTTTCTTTAAATGTTAGCTAGTTTTAAATGGCAAGCTCTTTTCCTCCTTTAAAAAAAATATATTCATGGTATATTTCATGTAGTTTTTCCTTTCTTTATCTGAGTGCTAATGGAGCTCCAGTTGATGCCCATATGCTTGTCCAAATCACAAGAGAGGAACTAGCACCTGGTAAATAAGCAATGAGGTGGCTTTCACAGTTTGTAATAAGATAGAAATACTAGAGACAGAGAAAAAGAATAAATGTCGTTTATTGTTGAATCGGGATGGTTCAACTTGTGAACCACAGGGTTTGTGCAGTCTGCCAAGACAGCTCCTCTGGCTCACAGCCCATTCCTCATTGCAGTCTTTCCTGGAGATTCCTCAGAAGCAACCTGGGAGGCAGACGAAATGCTCTATCAGCAGAAGCCTAGTCCAAGCTGCTCCCTTTCCCAGGGCTGCTGCTACCACGAGGGTGCAGGTCCAGGCATGTAGCAGGATGGGGACTGCAGGAACTTTCAGATCCTCTACTGCCCATCCACTCTTAAGTGTGGACATCTGTTACTGGGCCAGCCTTCCCCAGGCACTAGGAGAGGGTCTAAGGCTCACTGCATATAACTTGCTTAAGCAAATATGAGCAGATGACAGTGTGCAGTAGCAAAAGGAAGCAGCGTTTCCTTTGGAAAAAGGCTTATGCAAATCAGGATAAAAATCCTCTACTTAAACTGTGTTTTTCAGCTTGTTGATTTGAAACAACGATAGCTTCATCTCTCTATTTTAACCAACACACTGGCAAGTAACTATGGCAGTATTCAGAAGTTATCTATACCCTTGTGTTCGGGTCAGCAAACCGGTCCATTCCAAAGCAGAGCACAAATTAATTCAAAATCATTGATTTCCTTTAGGGTGCATGTGTGTGTGTGTGTGTGTGTGTGTGTGTGTGTGTGAGGTTCATTAGGAGGTCGAGTTACTTTTAGCATATCTGAATGAAAATTTAGATTCTTGTGGCCAAAGTGCCAGCCATGAAGTTGAATGAGACAAGTTGATTAAAAGGAATCAAGACAAGGAAAAAAGAATATTGCTTTTACAGAGGAGCAAACTGAAAGCCAGGCCATGGTGAAAAGCTGCTTGTCTGCACAGTTTATTTCATAACCTTCAGCTATCAAAGCTTTTTGTGGAAACCTGGTAGAGTACTACAGATCTTTTAATATTTTTGACTTCTCAGTTTTTATTAATTTCAAGCTTTTTCTTCCAATTAAGAAAAGGTTTTCTATATTGCAAGAACATAGGAATAGTACAACTATATTGACAGTACTTCTTATGACATGGATAATAGAGTGTTTCTGTGAGAAAAGACAATCTGAATTTTAATAGACCCAAAATGGCCTTTATTCTGTATAAGGTTAACAAGAAAACTTTGAAAAACCTTCCTTCTTGGGAGGAAAATTAAAAAAACCCAACAACACAGTTCAATATATAAGAACAAAAATATAATACTAATTATATGCAGTTTCTCAGGATTACTGCATAAAAGCTTCTGTTACAACATATGATGGGGCTATATATGTAAATTAGATAGGTTGGCTTGAGAGTCATGGCTTTATATCCTCATATTTCCTTAGGCATAGAAAAATAGGCTTTCATGCCGAGGGAAGGAAAAATGCTTCTGTCAGTTTGGTAGAAACAGCAGCCAGTTTCTGGTGAGGTGGAACAGTGATCTGCAACTGCAGAAGTGTTTCTATTCCCTAGTATGAAGGCAGTGCCAAGTGAGGGAAATTGCTAGAAAAATAACATTAAGCATTCACTGAATATTGATGAGTTCGGGCTGAGTTTTACTAAGCGGTTGATCATCTTCAGCAAGCTTTATATAGATTTTCATTATATTGTGGAGAAGGTAGTTTAGTTGTTTGTTGACCCTGTCATTAAAATCATCTTCATGTCATATGCAAGATAGATACTTTCTTATGACTTCGATTTCTGAAAGTTCAGGATTCTCTCCCACTTTCAGAAGATGTGCAAATGCATTGCTGCATTCCATGGATGGAGGGTTGTTGTGAGTGGCTTAGTCAGGGAGACTTCATGCACCTGCCATTCCACTCCTGGTGTCCTGGAGCCTTGAAGCTTCGAATACTCATTTCCCTGATCTAAACCCTCCATACTGGAGTCAGCACAAGCATTCCTCTTGTGATCAGGGAACCCAACTTGTCCCAAGAATTGACTAGGGCCATGTGTCATGTAGTCCTTCCACGCCTGTTCATACCTCATCTGGATTCTCTTAGTTGAAATGTAGCTAAAATGAAAACTATTTGCCTCAGAGTACTCCTTCTTTGTCAGGAAGTCCCTTTGGGACCAGCAGAAGCTGGACCAAGAGATAGCTGGTTTTTCTAGCACATACTAACTTTCCCAACCCAACATTTGGAGCAGGGTCTGAATGACAACTGGGAGAAAAACTGATACTGATAGCTACAGCAGTGCCTGCTCCAGGTTGGTAGGTACTGTGTGCTGTGTTCCCCTGCAGCTGTTGGATGGCTTCTGCTATTGCCAACTTACAGATGAATCACCAAAAGTTACAATAAGAAATTTCATCTGAGGGCTCAAGTACTTGTGACTTTCAGAAACAATTTGACAGAAGCAGTGCTGTTGTGAACAAACCTACAAGCATAGGACATGTGGAAAAAGGACTTGAGATCATGCATAATGTCAACATATGGGCAGAGGAAAATTAAAGGGCTGTAATTTTCATAGGAATTCATACATATTTTGGCACAGAGTTTCCACTTCTGAGTTCAGACAGACATGAATGTTAAAAGTTCCTGCTTTTGTTTCCCTCTGCCCTTTTTTCGGTCGTTTTGGTTGGAAGGCAGAGGGAGCAACTTGTCACCTGTGGTGAAGAGGCAGCACCAGGACTGCCCATAGGTACTCAAGACAATCCACCTGCATAGCAGACGGAGTCAAAACAGGAGCAAACCTCTCACATGCCTTATGTGGGCACGTGTGTCATCTCCCAGTACTCACTGAGGAAAAAAGAGAGGGCAGCTGTGGGAGAGCACCATCATCAATCTCACCATCCATCTGTGTTTGCAGGCTTTTATCTATTAAAGGATGAAGTTTATGGTGGCTATAAAACCCCACCCAGAGCTAAAAGGCAGAGCACTTATGGTAGGCTGGAAGCTGTTTGTGGAACTGTGCACCACACATACAAATGGTTACACAGAATTGAAATTCTCTTTCCAGCTGCGCCTGCTTTTCGTGGCAAGAATGTGCAATTTTTATAGATGACTATATGATGACCTTGTCAGAAAAAGGGGCATTGTGTAAGTAGGATGTGTCATAAACAGTCATTACTTCCAGCACTCCCTAAAAAAATGCCAATATTGACAAGGATGCGAACAAGTTCAAAAATTAAACTTAGATGATGAAGGCCTTAGAATGCAATAACTAACAGCTCTTCCAAAAGCCATATGATGGAATAATTCTCTCAAATGTGTTACCCAGTCATCTGGACATGCTGCTAAGTATAAAATACAGCACAATTACAGATCTTTATCTCTCAAATCAAGATCATTCCCTTTATGATTTCCCCCCAGCTCTATAACAACGTAATTATTTTGCCTATATTAACATTTCTTTCTGGATATTGTTTTCTCACACTGCAACTATTTAAAGACACATGGTGAGATTTAATCTTGTCTTTAAAATAATTCTGAGGGGGTAAAAATATCTTTTAAATAAGTTTGTAAGTTTGTTTTCATTTGCTTCAGAGGCATAAACAAAAAATGCTTAGAAAAATAAATGGTCTGAAAGTTGAATTTACCTGGGAGAGGAAGATACTTTAAATAAAAGAGGAATATAACTCCAAATTCATCACATTCCTGAAAATTCAAACTAAATAAAGCACATTTCCAGAATTTTCTTGAATTTTTGATGCCTTTTATTCAGCAATATTACTTCTTTCTAAAAACATGAAGGAAAAAAATCAATGGGGAAGACAGCCACACCCTAACTAAGAAGTGAAAACAGTATTCTCAGAAATAGTTGATTATTTAGGTTTTATGAAAAAATTTCAAATTTCTATAATAACTGAAGGTGAGAACACACAATTCCAGTTATTTTTTGTAGTTTTGCTATTTTGTGAGCAAGTAACCACTTCTATTTATCATAAAAATCTTGATGATGCTCTTTATTTGTTCATGTATTCCTTATGCATATTTTTGACCAACGCTAAACAGCATGTTCCCAGCTAATTAATGCCAGTCTAGGGTGAGAGGATAGCATGGCTCAGGGACCATCCTAGCGAACGTCAATGGGATCCAAGCAGTGTAGTGGAAGAGAATTTAGCTATCAAGGCACAAACTGTGCAGTGACACTGCCTGCAAGGCTAGAGAACAGGTCACAGACCATTTTCTCTACTCACACTTCCTTACCATGACTCAGGTGTCTAACAGGTTATTAATGAGGCTGTGCAAGGATCTTTCTGACAAAAAATGGTATGTGAGCCAACAAGCTTTGAAGAAAATGTATAAACTTACAGTGCTGACAAAGTTGTATTTTAACATGACTTGGCTAGCTGAGGTGCCCAAGGCTAAAGCATGTCAAGCATATGCACACTGAAGCTTGACTTTGCATTAATTGTAAAATAGAGTTACTGTTTTGGGATGCAGTTGATGAGAGTGTCACTGATGATTATTACTGTTAAATTATGAGGGGTTCGTAACTTCCTTTGCTTTCAGTTTTCCCCACCTGTTCTAACATGCAGTCTACATGGTGTCTGCTGGCTCAGAAAGCAATCAGTGCTCAGGGCTGTTAACACAAATGTGGGACAGGTTAAAACTTAGTCCAAGACATCTTTGCTCCTTGACTTCTTCTTCCAAGCCTCTGTGTAACCTGCCATTCAAGACTTTTTGATCAGAATTTCCAAACTCTAATACCCTTTTTTAGCCTCCCCATTTTAAAAGCCCTCCTTTAAGTGTGGCTGTTCTGTGTCTCAGTGACACATGGCCCAAATCAGCTGCTCTGAGGTCATCCCAGAGTTCAATGCTTCAGCATTTTAAAACACGAAACACATATAGGTGGTTGGCAGGAAGTCAGCTTCCTCTGAAGAACCACCCAGAGAAAGATGAGGAGGTGATAAAAGGAAAGGTGTCCATCAGCCCCTTCCTCTGCACGGCGTGGGACAGCACACTGCCAGGTAGGCATAAAGCTGCCATCAGCCGCTCATCCTCCCCTCCTCACTGCTGCTGCAGAGGCTTCATGCCAAACGCCCGCGCGTTGGAAAACATTTGCTTTGCGCTATAAAAAGCAGTGGCTAACAGCTGCACATGTTGTCTCCAGTGTTGTAAACCTGTCACCGGCGCGGTATTGTTTACATATGGCTACAAGGCCCTCATAGCCCAGCATCCCTACGCGGTGCAGCAGCAGCCAATGCTTTCCTGACAGCTGTGTCAACTGGAAGCAGCACAGCCAGCTTATTTGTTTCAACAGAAGTCTCGGTAACCCCCACCCCAAAGACACAAATCAGATTCTTTCATTTTTTTAATGAGCTCAATGTTAATAATAGATCAACTGCAGTGCAGATGCTGGAATGGAAATAGCTGGCATTTCCCTAACAAGGCACATAATTCTCCTAGAAATAATGGTTCTCAACTGAAATAGTTACAACCAGTCAGGCAGCACTTATAATGCAGGACCAAGTGTCCAAAATGAAATCAAAATCTGGGAAACATGCAAAGGTGCTAATTTTCTACATCAGTGGGATTTATCAAGTTCCTACTGATTAATATGAGAAGTTGTTTTGTTGTTCAATTGATAGGGCTTTGTTTTGCTTGCACAGACATTTGAAAGACATTGATTTAGATATTACAGGAACTTCTAGATTGGCAGAATGCTTTTAAACCAGTAAATCAATTCTCCCTGCATTATTTTTGGCAGTTATTAAATAGGGGAATTTTTGTAATCCCTATCTCGGTGACAAGGTTCCTATCTATTGAGAGAAACAGTTACTATTTTTTGATATGCACATACTAAGACTTTTTTTGAAAAATCAGAGTTTAATTAATCACTTCTTCCAGCACCTTCCATTACTTAAAGAATATTTATTAACCTTCCCTGTTGAAAAGGGGTCATTTACTAGGGATTCTTCAAATAGTATGATTTGAAGTTGCTTGGCAAGAGGGAAAGATAAAAGAGAAACACATAAATCAGCATTGGCTTCAGAGCACATGCCATCCCACAGAACTCTGTCCCCAGATCATTAAAACTGATGTTAACTGGCTTACCTTCATGGTGGGAATTATTCTGTCGTTATTCCTTAGTTATAAAAGAGAGAAGTGCAGGCACATATTGTCCAACTCAGCCAGTGTTCATTTGCTTCAAATCTAGATTTTACAGTACGTGTCCAGTCCTTTCATGATGGAATAGATGGAGCCTTGTCACATAGTGGAATAATGGATGTCCTCTCCAAGCATAAGTCTTTAGAAGAGGTAAGGCCTCATCCTGAAGTACACTAAGCACCTATGAGTGAAGTGCAAAGTGTTCTGCACCTCCAACTGTAGTACTAACACTACAATTATTAGGGGTGGGATATTTCAACATCACCACAATAGTCCTGTTTTCCTGGTATCTGCCAATTTGGGCTGTGGAAGCCATGACTTTGCAAAGCCCTCAGAATCTTACCAGAAATATGCAGACTGACGTGTTGTAACCACGCTAGAGAACTTTACTGTTAGGAATGACTGGGAGAGTGGTTTGCTTCCAGAGTCACCTTGTGATATTACTCTGTTTAAAAAGTGAGACCAGACCCAGTTGTCGTCCTGTTTTAGGAATATACCATGGAGGAGGTTAAACACCTGCCGAGCCATATCTGCCCTCAAATGGACATTCCATTAGCGAATGTCCATCACTGTGACTGGGTTCAGTTCTCCTGGTGGCCAGTGCTCATGGCCATCCTGATGGTACACTCTTCATGTCTAAAAACAGTTATCTTTGGGTCTGTCTTGATTCGTAGTCTCTGGATTGATGGGTGGTCATGAAGCAGCTGAATTTGTTCCACCCAAAGGGCACTGCAGTGAGTTGACCCTGGCTGGAGGCCAGGTGCCCACCAAAACCTCTTGTCACTCACTTCCTCAGCTGGACAGGGGAGAGAAAATATAATGAAGAGCTTTTGGGTCAAGATAAAGATAGGGGAAGATCATTCACAAAATGCCATCATTGGCAAAAAGGACTTAACTAGGAAAAAAATTTGATCTAGTTTATTAGCCAATCAAAACAGAGTAGGTTAATGAGAAATAAACCCCAAATCTTAAAACACCTTCCCCCACTCCTTCCTTTTTCCTGGGCTCATCTTTTTTCCAGTTCCCTCTATCTCCTCCCACAGAGTGGCACATTGTACAGGGAATGGGAGTTGTGGTCAGTTTCACAAGGTGTCTCAGCTGCTCCTTCCTCCTCAGGGGGAGGACTCCTCACACTCTTCCTTGCTCCAGAGTAGGGTCCCTCTCAGGAGATGGAATCCTCCACAAATTTCTCAAAGCCCAGTCCATCCCAATGGCTGAAGTTCTTAACAAACTGCCTCCCTTCCACAGGGTGTAGACCTTCAGGAACAGATTGCTCCAGCGTGGGTCCCCAAGATGGTCACAAGTCCTGTCAACAAACGTGCTTCAGCCTGGTGTCCTCCCTGCAAGGGCTACAGATCCTGCTAAGAGGCAGTTTCATCATGGGCTTCCCACTGGATCAGTTTCCTTCATGTGTCTCCACCTTCTACATCATGGGGTCTTCCACGGGCTGCAGGTGTGATGTCTGCTTCCCATCATTATCCATGGGCTGCAGGGGGGCAGCCTGCCTCACCATGGTCTTCTCCATGGGTTGCAGGGGAATCTCTGCTCCAGTGCTGGACTGCCTCCTCCCCCAACTTCCTCCATGATCTTGGTGTCTGCAGAGTTTCTCACATCTTCTCACTCCCTTCTCTGACTATAAAAACTGGCCAGTAGGCTTTTTTTCCTTCTTAAATATGTTATCACAGAGGTGCTACGACCATCACTGTTGGGCTTGACCTTGGCCAGCGGCGGGTCCATCTTGGATCCAAATGGTTTTGGCTCTGTCAGCCCAAGGGGAAGCTTCTAACAGCTTGTCACAGAAACCACCCCTGCCAGCCCCTCCCCCCACTACCAAAACCTTGCCATACAAACCCAAAGTAGGCATTGATCCTAGTTTATCTGAGATACTTTCTTTAAATATTTTGCCTTTGAACAAGAATTGAAACTACAGCCAAAACTAGCTCTTAATCTTATGTATTATAGATTATGCTAAATTGCATAGAATTTGAAAAATGTTTCATAATTATTAATCATCATCTAGAGTCTGCCAGCCCACACAGGATGATCAAAGTGTTGGGTTTTTTTTTTTGCCTTTGTGGTGTTTTACTACACACTGATAAAGGTTATGACATTCTCATTCAATACTTCCTACTTCCTTAACGTTAATGACAAAAATAGGCAGTGAAAAATGTAACACTTTTAGAACAGATTAATTTCAGCCCCCTATTTGTATTCATTGGTTTTATTGCCAGCATCACATGTTATCTGTTGTGGTCTGGCATTTTAAAAGGGAGGATGACTTTATGCAGTAAGGGCAATAACTAATAAAATAGTAAAATACCATTATGTTCCAGCAGATAAATGTGTATTAGCATTTCTTAGAACTAGACTTACTGACCAGCCAAGAAAAAGGGAATTAATCTAATTTACTGTTATATCATTTTATCTAGGAATTTGTACATTAGTCTTTATGTGATTAATATACATTAGTGCTAGAGCACCCTTTTCATGCCCTTAGTAATTAGCTGTTGCTTGATGTGAGGCCATAACACTGTCTACTGAAAAGCAATTATAATCTATCAAGTATTGGTCTATTCAGATTTTTAAGTTTGGGGCTTTTTCTCCAGAAAACCTACAGTTTTTTTTTATTTGGTCACACTGCAGCTCTTCCACATGGAAGCCTGAAAATTTTCCTGAACACCTTCTGCTAAAGAAGAGCATGAAAGCCATAGTAGCAGCAACAAGAGCTGTGAAAAAGATATTTGGTTGGATTGAATTTCTGGGTACCCTTGAATTCACATCAGTAATTCTCCAGATATATGTCACCTGTTCTGGATGTTATGTTTAACAAGTAGGGAACTGTGTTTTAGGATACCTTCTAAACTCAAATCTTCTATAATTCCTCTTTTTCTCTCCTTACTTCTCCAGAATTTTTTTCTTCCAAATCTGAAGGCACCCTCCAATGTCATGCTAAAATGAACATTTAGCAGTTAGTTGTATATAACTCTGAACGTACCAAATTTCAACTAGAGTTCTAAATTTTGAAATGTTATTTAAGAGGAGACTCAGATCTCTTTTGCAAACATTTTTACATGCATTTTTCAGGCATCTGAATCATAAGTATACACTAAGCTAATTACATAATCAAATTACTTAATCAAATTCACTCCTCACTGAGGGCAAAGGGATGTTGAGCAACAGAAAATGAATGATAAAATCGAAGGTTTCCTAACAGTGATGTGAATTGAGTGAAGCAGGAGAAGCTGAGGCATACTTCTGAACAGTTTTTGCTGTTTTCTGATGGCAGTGCTGCAAAATACAGATTTTTCTTTTAAAAAGGTATTCACATAATTAAAATATCTTATAGAAAAACTGAGACCCTCTAAAGTCATATTGCTACCACAGCTGAGCCAGTGAGCAGAAATGTGTTCAAATGTTGCAGTGATTCATTGCCCCTGGACCAGTGTTAAAGTGTTATATAAAATTCCAGTGATGTTACAGCCACTAAAAGATACTCACATACCTTTCCTGGTGAAGTAAGGAGAATAAGATGCACAGATATGAAAAAACATCCTACTGTTACCACTGGAGTTCGAGCTAGATCTGCAACTCTTGGACTGTTTCTTCTAAAATACTGCATCTTTTAACAGCAGTAGTACAAAGCTCTGTATAGTCCAGCCTGATGCACTCTCTTGCTTTTTCTTTTTTTGGCATATGCAGACTTGTTTCTGACATCTGCATCTTCTGTGGCTTTCTGTTCTTGTTTTATCTTTCTGGTCTGAATTGCACCATTGCTTTTGTTGAAATTTAACTTATTTAAGGATGTGGGGTCATGGATACCACCAAACTGATGGAAGTCTCCACTCCCTAGGGAATGCAGGAGGGCCATACAAAGGTGCTAAATCCATATTGGTCACTTTAATAACAGTATATTTTCCCAAAACTATGATGTTAGCGATGACCAAAACATTTGGCATAGTCAAATCCATAATAGGTACAATCTAGTGGATTATTTGAATATGAGTATTTCCTGTTCACTGAAATCTGCCAATAATATTATTGTAACTGACAGCTTGAATAAAAGAAACAGGACTGGCATTTAGGAAGATCAAGTGAATTATATGCATGGTACCTCTGTTAGCCTTCCTGGCAGCATGCATATCTAAAAGCATGGCATACTATTCTAAGAAACACCGGGTTTGAAAGGGCTCTCCATCTTAAAAAGTCTTGTTACTGGAGATGTCTATTGCCTGTACCAAGAGATGTGTGAAATTGTGTTATGCTTGACTATGGTTACAAGCTGTGTGCTGTTTTACTTGGTGTGCTGAAAATCCTCCCTCCAGAGTGTCACTGCTTGCAGGCACACCGTTCTCTGCTGAGCTCTTGCAGCTCCCCTGGTGAGCTGCTTCCTTAAAACACAGCAGTGGAAAACATATCACAGAATTACAGAATCACTATGTTGGAAAAGACCTTTGAGATCATCAAGTCCAACCATACCCATCCTCTACTAAACCATATCCCTGAGCACCTCATCTACCCATTTTTTAAATACATCCAGGGTTGGTGACCCAACCACCTCCCTGGGCAGCCTGTTCCAATGCCTGATAACTCTTTCAGTGAAGAATTTCTTTCTAATGTCTAGTCTGAACCTGCCCTGGTGCAGCTTGAGTCCATTCCCCCTCATCCTATCACCTGTTGCTTGGGTGAAGAGACCAACACCCGCCTCTTGACAACCTCCTTTCAGGTAATTGTAGGCAGTGATAAGGTCTCCCCTCAGCCTCCTCTTCTCCAGGGTAAACAACCCCAGTTCCCTCAACTGCCCCTTGTGAGGTTTGCTCTCCAGCCCCTTCACCAGCTTTGTTGCCCTTCTCTGGACATGTTCCAGGGCCTCAATGTCTTTCTTGTAGTGAGTGGCCCAAAACCGAACACAGTGCAGTCTCACCAATGCTGAGTACAGGGGCACAATTACTTCCCTGGACCTGCCAGGATGCCATTGGCCTTCTTGGCCACGTGGGCACACTGCTGGCTCATTCCAGTCAGCAGTTAAACAACACCCCCAGGTTCTTCTCTGCCTGACAGCTCTCCAGCCAGTCTCCCCCAGGCCTGTAGCACTGTATGGGGTTGTTATGTCTCAGGTTCAGGACTCTACACTTGGCGTTGTTAAACCTCATCCCATTGGTCTCAGCCCATCAATCCAGTCTGTTCAGATCCCTTTGAAGAGTCTCCCTACCCTCAGGCAGATCAACACTTCCTCCCAACTTAGTGTCATCTGCAGACTTACTGAGGGAACATTCAATCCCTTCATCCAGATCATTGATAAAGATGTTGAACAGAACTAGACCCAGGACTGAGCCCTGGGGGACACCACTTGTGACCAGCTGGATTTGGTTCCACTTACCACCACCATTTGGGCACGACCATTCAGCCAGTTTGTTACACAGCAGAGGCTGCGCCTGTCCAGGCCAGTGGCAGCCAGTTTCTCAATTAGAATGCTGTGAGAAATGGTGTCAAAGGCTTTTCTGAAGTCAAGGTACGCTATATCCCCAGCCTTCCCTACATCCACTAAGCAAGTCCCCTTGTCATATAAGGTGATCAGGTTAGTTTGGCAGGACCTGCCTTTCATAAATTGATGTTGACTAGGCCCGATCACTTGGTTGTTGAGCATGTGCTGTGTAATAGCACTCAAGATGACCTGTTCCATAATCTTCCCTGGCACTGAGGTCAGGCTGACAGGCCTGTAGTTTCCTGGATCCTCCCCCTGACCCTTCTTGTAAATGGGTGCAACATCTGACAGCCTCCAGTGGAGTGAAACTTCCCCACTCAGCCAGGACTACTGGTAGATAGGGGTTTGACAAGCACATCCCACAGCTTCCTCAATACCCTCAGGTGGAACCCATCTGGCCCCATAGACTTGTGAATGTCTAATTGGCCTAGCAGGTCTCTAATCATTTCTTCCTAGTTCATGGCAGTTTTGTTCTGTTGTCTCTCCCTATCTTCCAACTCATGAGGCTGAACACCCAGGGAACATCTCACCTTACTATTAAAGACTGAGGCAAAGAAGGAATTAAGTACCTCATCTTTGTCCTCATCCCTTTTCACTAATGTTCCCCCTGCATCCAGTAAGGGCTGGAGATTGTCCTTGGACCTCCTTTTGCTGTTGCTGTGTCTGTAAAAAGATTTTTTTATTATCTTTCACAGAATTGGCCAATCTGAGTTCTAGTTGGGCTTTAGCCCTTCTGATTTTCTCTCTACATGATCTTACTTCATCCCTGTAGTCCTCCTGAGACACCTGCCCCTTCTTCCAAAGCTCAGACTTTTCTTTATTTTTCTGCTGACCACCCAGACCTCCCTGCTCAGCAAAGCTGGTTTTCTCCCTCACTGGCTCCTTTTCTGGCACGTGGGACAGCCTGTTCTTGTGCCACCAGGATTTTCTTCTTGAAGAGTGTCCATCCCTCCTGGGCTCCTTTGCCCTTAAGGACTGTCTCCCATGGAACTTTATCAACCAGCCTTCTGAACAGTCCAAAGTCTGCCCTACAGAAGTCCAAGGTGGCTGTTCTACCTACCATTCTCCTTTCCTCACTTCTCCTAGAACTGAGAATTCTATCATCTCATGATCACTATGCCCCAGGCACCCTCCAACTGTCATATGTCCCACTAGGCCTTCTCTGTTCACGAACAACAAGTCAAACAGGGCACCTTCCCTGATTCGCTCACTCAGCCATTGTGTCAGGAAGTTGCCTTCCACACTCCCCAGGAATCGGCTAGACTGTTTCCTCTCTGCTGTATTATACTTCCAGCAGATATCCAGTAAGTCTCCCACAAGGACAAGGGCTAGAGATCAGAAGCAAGAAGCAAGCACATAAGATTTACTTAAAAAAAAATCTGAAATCTTAAGCCACTGAAATCAGCACAACACTTGTGAGGGTCCGGCACTGTCTGGTATCTGAAACCTGCATGCATGGAGCTGGGTACCTCAAAGCTGAGAAATGAAAATGCACAGATGCCTTATTATGACACAAAGTTGTGGCTTTGACAGTGAAGAAATGTTAACTCTCCCTTAAAAGGCAATGCAGTTGCAGATTTCATGGGGAAACTTACAGTAAACTTCAGTAAAAGTTTCTCACTCAGACTTTCTGTCCATCATACACAAGCACTGAAATTCAGACATGGTCTTCCAGGAGGGACAGTGCAGATTG
The DNA here is from genome assembly GCA_027925045.1 of Hypotaenidia okinawae. Taxonomy (NCBI): domain Eukaryota; kingdom Metazoa; phylum Chordata; class Aves; order Gruiformes; family Rallidae; genus Hypotaenidia; species Hypotaenidia okinawae. Next base: position 115,621,125 of record BSDF01000002.1, on the reverse strand, counting down.
AAAACTTTAACAAGTTTGATGATGAAACTCATGAAAAGCATTTAAGGTAAATGCTGTCAACAATAAGAAGGACATACAGACACAATGAGCCAGGACGTCCCTTCCCTCAGGTTTTCAAACTATATTCTTAAATATGTACTCTCACCTTGAAGTAGTTCTGGAGCAGAGACTAGGTTCATTTCTGAAGCTTGGCAGACTCCCTCCTTGAAAGCTGATAATATTCTATGTGGCCATAGGCATAGCTAAAAAAGTTAGGAATAGTCTTTTCAGAGGGCTACGTAAGAAGAATGGCAGCTGAAAAGAATGTGTTAAAGTCCTTTCCTCTTTGTGCAAGGCTAAGCAACGCTGTTTGTGATCATTTATTTAGGTTGTGTCATTATGGGATCCAAGTTAGATGCAGAACTTCTGACAGGCTGTGCAGCTCATATGTTCCCCAGGATGTCTGCTGTTTCTAATCTAGCTGCTGCCATCTGGGCACTGTGAACAAACAAATGCATGAGCTAAGCCAGGTGGGTCTTGTGCCACTTCCAAAACTGAAACATCTCTAAAGTGAAACACGATGAAGTATCCGATTTCTTTTTCATTAAATTTGAATGGATGCATACAGCTACGGGCCATACCCTGAAGTCTTACAATAGCAAAATCCCCTTTGAAGTTGTCCAGCAGCAATTTATACTGTCAGCAGTTTTCATAAATTTTTAGTTATTCTTTCCTCAGGCCTTGGCTTGAGTAAGTGCTTGCCCGAGGAAAGATCTGAAGATGGTCTTTGCTGATTAAATGAGAGGTCATTATTACTGTGAGCTGTGAAGTGAACACTTGCCACTGTGCTGGCTTCTTCAGAACTTACACAGCAGTTGACTCTGCATATATATATATATATATATATAAGCATTGTCAGAGTCCTGCTGTACAGCAAGGAGCAGATACAAAGCAAGACTTCATGAGGTTTAGAGTACTCCTGGCTTTCATAGCTTTCATATCAAGATATTCCTACCTTCCTGGGTCCTAAGGAAAGCATTTATGGAACCAGTTCTTCTCATCCTTGAAAACTGCACCTCATACTCTGGTCAAGATCAGGGGTGTGCTGATATAAGGGAGACCAGGGTGGACACATTTGGGAAGGATGTGATCATTCTGCTTTTGCTTAATCTCACCACTGCTTTGGATATCTTTCTGTCCTATTTTTCTGTCATTTGGTTGATGATATACTTTGGCTGGAGAGATACTCAAGACTATAGCTTGTTATAATTCCTGTGAGTAACTTGCAGTAAAGTTATTACATGGTTTTTGTGTGTCCTGTGGAAAAAAAAAAGAAAAAGAAAAAAGCTATAACAAAATGTTTTCATTGTATCATTAATTCAGTTTATTATAACCATAAAATGTATTGACTGGGAGTAGTATTAGGTCTATGTTTTTCAATCCATTTTTCTTGCTACTGCAATAATGCTTCAGCAAAACCACTTATTTTTCCCTTTCATGCTCCATATTTCCTGCACATTCGTTCTTCTGATAATATACGGGAGGAAGTTACAATGCTGAAAGCAAAACTTTCACCCTCTGATTTTTCATACTGAAAAGGCTGTATGATTTAGTTGCTGTCTTCATTAGTGTAACTGAAAAAGGATTAAAAATATGCAAGTTACTAGCAAAGGACAAGAGCAAGAACTATCCATAAATCAGTAAAGGCTTGAGGACCTTTAAATTATTTATTTTTAATTATTATAGTTAATAATAATTTAATGTAGCCTAGAATAAATGAATTGATTATTATTGATTTCTGTGATGGCTTCAGAATAGAGAATTCTCACCCTGGCTTAAAAAGTTGACTGATAAACTGACTATATTGTTAAACATTAGCCTGGAAGTAAAAGATAAGAAAGCGTGTGCTTTGTCCTGTGATCAAGCGAGTTGTCAGTCAAGGCTGCAGAAATATAGCTAAGGAGTTTAAGAACTGAGGGAATGCAAGTTCAAGACCCAGGAGGGGAAACATAAGACCAGACAATATGCAATTAATGGAATTAAACCGAAAAGATTTAAAAGGGGTTCCCCTCAGGAGACAGCATGAAAGAAAAGACAACAGTTCATTCAATAAGGACAAAGGCACAAATGAGCTAACTATGAAAGGATCAGGATATTTACAGATGATGGTGTCTGAAGAATTAAGGAACACTAGCCTGCAATTGCTGTGAATTTATTATGCCCCAGTAGCATGTTCTAATTTGGTCTTGTCTATTCTCTGAACAAATACTCTCATACTTAAATTCTAGAGCAAAAGGAATAATCCCTTTCTAGTTGCAGTCAGACTGCGAAACTGATTATGATCAGCAAAAATTCAAAGACTGTAACAAACAAAGGCAACTTCACTGAAGTTTCCTGTCCATCATCTGTATCAGCATTTGCAGGCTCCACAGCAATTTAAGATCTATTTTGGCAACATTGCGTTCGTGAAATCCATGAGCAATGCAGGTCCTCAAGCTCCCCTTCCCATGCCATGCAAGGCAGAGAAGGATAAGGTGGAGAGAAGAGCAGAGAAAGTCTACTTTCATGTGCTGGACTCCAGCAGACGTGGGTGTGAAGGCATGCACGCGGGCAGGAGTTGTTCCTTTTGCTGCATTCCTTGCTGAGGAATCCAGGAACTCTCCAAGGAAGGAGGTTCTGGGCACCCAACAAGAAATGTCTTTCCGAGGAATTTCACAAACTCTGCAAGGAGCATCCCTGGTTTTAATAAATGTCTGAGACTCACAAATCATCTTTTACCCTGCACATTATGGAGATCTTTTTAACTAGAAAATGAGAGGTAATAAAAGGAAAGTAGGAGAAAGTTTTAGTGTCTCTGTGATTGAGATTAAAAGGGCTTCAAATATTTCAAGTTACAGAACTGTATGTTCAGAAATCTGCATGAACCAGGATCATTGCCAAGATGAAAACTGATGCTGAGGTACTCAGGAGGTTCCACAAATACAGTGCTCCAGCGAGCAGCCACATCTCCCAGTGAAGCACAGAGCTCTGAACTGAAAGGGAGGTGGCCCTGAGTGGCCCCTCCAAGGAAAGAGGAGTGTGCTGTCCTCTCTCTCACCTCTCTGCTTTTGACACATGGGGTGGGGGAAAGAAATTTCACCCTTTTCCTTCTGGCTTCTCACTCCATCCAATGCCATACCCGTCCAACACTAGTCAGAATTCTCAATTACTCATCACCATGCTGCTAATTGCTGATCTGCACACCCTTAATGGTATTGCTCACTTCCCATGGGAGGGAAACTATTTGTGAGCTGGCCAGTGTAGCCTTGCCCTCCCATTTTGGAAGGCAAGACTGAGGAGTTTGCTGCAACAGTGGTGGCTTTCTGCTCTCTACTGCCGCAGTCTCATCACAGCTACCAGCAAGGACCAAGCACCAGCATCGGGGGATTTCCAAGCCTGCTTTATCAATGTTTTGTGTGCTCCTGTTGTCATTCTGTTTCCAGTTTTACAATACAGAGCTTCCCCCTTTTCTTGCTGGAATGCAGCTTGTTTTGTACCCGATGTTTGAAGAAAAGATGGGAAAATGCAAGCTGCCTGAGGTAATTCTGCTCCTCTGGAGTTAACAAATCCAAATATGCTGGCATAGCAAGTCCTGACAAGTTTATAAATGCGGGGAGCTGGAAATCCCACATTGGCAGGGTCAATTTGCTACTGTGACATTTCCAGGACCAGACGAAAATTTCCCCGGCAGTAATTAAGCTGTGCCTCACTGTACAGGAACGAGCAAAGAGGAGATCACACAGTTTTAGGAAACCCTGTGCTTTTACAGGCAGGTGCTCTGCTGTCACATTAGGTATTTCTCTGTTCTAACAACCATGCTTCTACCACTTCCCCAAAAAGAACTGCAAAGCCATTACTCTGTGTTATGAACTAATCATTTGCCAAATTAATTCCGATAAATCAAGTCCCTACTGAGTCACGTGTAGAGCAGTGTGGGTGGATGGTAGAAGAGGGGAACAGGAAATATTGGCACTCATAAATTTAAAAAAGAGCAAATTGATATTTTTTAATTTGTTCAAACAAAAATTGCTCCCTAGATGGAATGCTGTGTGCTGTGTTTTGCCTGGAGCAAGTGTTTATGGCTGAGTTATAAAATAGGAGTTTGTGACATCTCACAGCACAGCACATGTACACGCAGGCACACACACGGAGGCCAGGTTCTGCCCGATTGCTTTGCATAGGATTAAATCTCTGCTGTCTCAGCTATTAGTGGGTGTCTTGGGAGGCATCAGGTTTGAAAATTTCCTTCATCTAACACTACCTTGTGTCAGCTTGTTATGATGATGTGTGGTCTACCTTTTGTAATGCCCTCCATGGCACCCATCAGTACTTCAGGTAACAGCACAGGAACCAAAACTAGTCGTGTCCGGGGGAAATACTTTAATGGTAGGTCTAAGAGCAGAAACGGTGCTTTGTTTTATCAGAAGATTCAAACAAGTGCTGAACCTTACCTTAGCTCTGTATCTTTATAGGCAATGCTAACCGAAAGAACTCAGTAATCACCATTGTCATTCTGCAGAAATGTAAATGATATAGGCGCCATCAAGAATTCACCTTATTTATTTTTCCCTCTTACATTACCTATGGAGAAAGTGAAGACACGCTGCTTTTACATTTATTTCCCAAAGTATAGCAAATGATCATTACATGGAATGGTGCCAGCTCGTGCTTCTGCAAATTGCAAATGTTGCAGAAGAGTGGTTCATCAGTTGTCTTGGTCAGTGTTGCAAAACTAATTTTCTTTTTATATTGAAGGAAATGCTTGCTGCTTTGACACAACATAAGCTGTTTTGCCTGCACTGTATAATAATGAGTTTAGCCACTAAGGTATGATCTTAATAAGCAAAACAGGCAGAATAATAATTCAGAGATTGTGCTGACTGTGGTCTCCATATAGATTTTGAACTGCCTCTGGGACTGTTATGTACATAAAAATCTATGCTGTAAAGGTATGTAAGGTGGAGATTGTGTCTTGCTTTAAAATAGTCTCCTCAAAGCTGCAAAGTTCAGTTTGTGCTCAGGACTGTCCCCTCATGATAAGAGGAGTTTGCTTCTATCCTGCCCAGAATCACACATGGCAACTGGATGCCAAGAAATGAGTGAGAGCTTTGCAGTGGGGAAAGGCTCTTCAAAGAGTTTTGAGTTTGCAGTGTGGGCTGAATACAAAGTGTCTCTGACTGACAGATCCATTACCATTGAGGACTTGTGAGGCCACCCAAAACTCCCAAGGTAGGGCACTGAAAGGTATTTATTTCCTTCTAACGCCTCTCTCACACTCATGCATACACATTCTGTTTATATGAACAGCCAGCAATGCACTCCTCTGCAGGTGTGTTTTTGGGAGGGGGTGTATCACACGATCTTTTCAAAATGTTATATTTCTTCTTAGGAAGTCTTTTCATTTTTCATTCCCTTTTAACACTATAATGAACATAATTTGCTATTGATAGTAAGGATAACACAGGCAGCACCAGACAAAATAAACCTAGGAAAATCCCTGGTGTACACAAAACTGGGAGGGGTGGCTAACACACCAGAGGGCTGTGCTGCCATTCAGCAAGACTTAGACAGGCTGGAGAGCTGGGAGGGGAGAAGTTTAATGAGATCTAGCAAGAGCAAGTGTAGGGTCTTGCATCTGGGGAAGAACAACCCCAAGTACCAGTATAGGTTGGGGACTGGCCTGTTGGAGAGCAGCGTAGGTGAGAGGGACCTGGGGGTTGCGGTGGACAGCAGGATGACCATTCGCCAGCAATGTGCCCTCATGGCTAAGGCCAATGACATCCTGGGGTGTATTAGAAGGGGTGTGGTTAGCAGGTCTAGAGAGGGGGTCTTCTCCCCCTCTGCTCTGCCCTGGTGTGACCACACCTGGAATATTGTGTCCAGTTCTGGGTCCCTCAGTTCAAGAAGGACAGGGAACTCCTTGAAAGAGTCTAGCACAGGGCCATCAAGATGATTAAGGGAGTGGAACACCGTCCTTATGAGGAGAGGCTGTGGGAGCTGGGCCTCTCTAGCTTGGAGAAGAGGAGACTGAGGGGTCACCTTATTAATGTTTATAAATATATAAAGGGCAAGAGTCAGGAAGACGGAGCCAGGCTCTTCTCAGTGATGTCCAGTGATAGGACAAGGGGCAATGGGTACAAGCTGGAGCATAGGAGGTCATGGAGAATGTCAACATAAGAAAAAACTTTTTCATTGTGAAGAAGGCGACAGAGAACTGGGACAGGCTGCCCAGAGAAGCTGTGGAGTCTCCTTCTCTGGAGACATTAAAAACCTGCCTGGATGCCTTCCTGTGTGATTTAGTCTAGGTGAACCTGCTCTGGCAGGGGGGTTGGACTAGATGATCATTTGAGGTCCCTTCCAACCCCTAACTTTCTGTGATTCTGTGACATTAGTCAATTTAATTTGCTGAGGTGAGGAAGTGATGGTCTTTTGCATACTGGACATTTTTTTTTTTTTTGGTTATTCTAGGTCACTGAATAGAGTTACTTTCCTAACTGATTGTTTGAGCCTTCACATAGTTCCTTACCTGTTACAGGCTCGATTCTCAATTGTCTTCTGATTTATGCTAGAATGAGTCACAATTAACCATGATATAGTAAAAACCAGAGCAAGATCAACATATGAAGCATTCTGCGAGCATTGTCCCAACTGCAAATTAGTTCTGGTTTGTGATGGGCTATCTGGAATAGCAGCTGAATTACAAATCTTTGTAAGGAGGATTGTGGTCTGCACCTGCTTGAAGGCACAGCAGCTGCCAATCGAGTCTTTCTGTTTGACAAATAACAATGCATGCTCACAAATGCATGTTCTCCTCTCCCTCTTGTCAAAGGCAACAAGAAAATGCAGAGCAGTGAATTTTCATTAGTTACCTGCATTTCAGTGTCTGTTGCCAAATATTTGACAGTTCTGGGGCAAGGGCAAGATGGGGGAGAGTGGGAGAGGAGCCATCCACCCCACCAAACTGCAGGCAGTAGACACAGCCACAGCAGAATTGCTGCCTTCTAGAGCTGGTGTGGTTTGTTGTGCTTTCCAGGGTTTGGGTTTATTAACAGATACAGACAAACCTCATCACTTCCAGCACAGCCTAGTCCACACTTTTTCATGCTGGGTTTCCTTAGGTGCATGGTAACTAAAGTCATTGCTTTCAGGTTCCATTACAGGAGACCAGAAAGAAATAGGACTTGCTTGGAGTCACGACTTTGAGAAAGATCTTCTCATTGCCCCCTTCTCACAGTCTTATTTTTCTGGTCACAATAAAACTGTCCTTCCTCTGTCCTGATAAGCCCTTCAAAAGCCTTTTTCTGATTAGCAATTTTTTTTTCTTTTGAGTTAAAGCTTTGGACACTATGACTGATGGGTAGCTGACAAACCAAAAGACAAAATAGTGAACAAATTTAAGTCATTAAGCCCTTAAAAAGAATCTATCCACTGTGCTAGTTTCTGTGTGCAAACACTCCATGAGACCGTTGTAGCTCCACATTTGGTCCCAGAAGCTCATTTATGCTTTGTGATCAGAAGTAGCAGTCTCACCCACTAGGCTTTTTGTTCTCTGAATGGATGACTTTGTCATACAATTCAGTCTTCTAGTGTAAATAGCATTTCTTGTGAATTTTTCTATTCACTTTCAAGGTGTATTTGTGCGTAACAGCTTTAAAGTGTTTTCTCAGCACTTGTGGTTAATAGAATTTGATCACAGCAATCTGTAAAAATCAAATCAAACACAGAAGAGAGTGTCAACACAGCAATGTTTTAAAATGCCCGTGTATACTCAGCAAGGTTTGGGGAGGGAATTACTTTGCAGATGGCTTGGGGGTGTTGGGAGGATGGTGTTCATCTGAGTTTCCAGTGTCTGTTCAGCTTCAGACTATTTTGTAGTCAGGTCCATAAACCATAGAATACATTCCAGAAGGGAACCCAAAAGGTCTTAACCTCTAGCTCTTAATTTCAGTTACTAAACTACTGTAGACATATGTTGATCTGTCCTGCTCTTAAGATACTCCAAGAGATTCTACAATGTACCTTTCGATCCTCATACGGCTTCAGACCCATACTTCCTTAATTAGAATGTATTTCCTAATGTCTAAATTAAATCTCTTCAATTAAATGACTGCAATTTAATTGCTGCAAGTTAAGCTTATTACATCTTATCCTACCTGCAGTGGACTCAGAGGACAATTATTAATTTTCGCATCCTTGTTACTCATCCTGGTCCCTCTGTTTTCGCTTCCATAGACTAACTACCTCCAGATATTTTTGAAATACACCTTGTTTCCTAGTCTTCTTGCCTCCCATGAGCTGTCTTCACTATGTTTCTATCTTTTGCAATTGTGGTACTCAAACTCAACATAGGGCTCTAGCAGAAACCCTCCCAAAAAAACCCCACCAACGCTGTTAAAATTTTTTTTAGGAGCAATCCCATCTCAAATCTTAATCATTCTCATCTAATAGGATTTATTCATGTCATTAATACAGAGCTCCTGGAACACTGCAAAACCTCTTGAAAACCTTGGGAAACCAAACATTCTGAGTGTTTCATGGCGTATCTTCCATGTGAGGTAGTCACTATGCATTCAGAACAGTCAGGGTCATGTACAACATTGTACCTGTATAACAAGCACTACAGAAGTTGAGAACGAGCATTTCACTAACTTTTCTCTATGAGCTCGTTTCAAATGACCAACCCAGAGTACAGTCCTGGCCTGTCCGAAGTCTTATTCACATGAATTTAATTCTAAGTAAAGAAGAGATCACAAGTTACTTGACTCTCCTTCCTGTACTCCAAATCAGGGTATAAGCAAGTTTAAAGCTATGGATTGTATCCGGATGTGTGTTAATGCTACTCCAGAAATAGGTGCTTTGAACAGTTCTTCAGAGGCTGTGCATCAAAACCAAACGTTTCTTGAAGTTAGGCCAATTCCAACAGTTTTGTATATAGAAAAGAAAAAACAAAAACCAAAAACAAACCCCCAAAACAAACCCCACAACACAGAATTAAGTTGCAGCAAAGTCAAAATGCCGCATTTTCATGGCTTCAGGACAGGTTTCAATAATTCACTTTTAAAACAACTTTTTTGTTCTATTACAGAATACTGTTAAAACTATATGGAAAGCTTCATATGCAAAAATAAAATAAAATATCTGCTTAATGGTGATCTGAAGTTATTTTTCATCAATGCAGATACTAAATGAAGCTTATGTCTGAAATGCTTCATGACATGTGACACTCCTCTCCATAACTCTTATCAACTTCTCATGCAAAGGCAGCAGCCCAAATCATCCTTTCTTCATAGTTAAATTTGTAACATTAATTTGTTACAAAATTAACAATAATGTTAATTTTGTTTATCAACTGTATCCTAATAAACATGATGTATGTATACAGTGACAGAAGAAGTAAATGCCAGTGTTCTGATACGTGTCCATTGCTTCTATTCATCTTGTATATGATCAAAATTACCAGACAGTTGGCTAGTAGTTTGAAGTGGCCCTATCTTGCAAAGCAGTTAAGTTTTTCTTTTTCTGTTCTTTTTCTTTTAACCTGGACCATTTTGAGCACCAGCTGCAGCAGCACATCTGGGCAGCACGGACAGATAGAAGTCATTAGGCCAAAGCAGACAGAAATGACAATATGAATCCAATCATAGAATCATAGAATTGTAGGGGTTGGAAGGGACCTTGAGAGATCATCGGGTCCAACCCCCCTGCCAAAGCAGCTCCCTAGGACATTTCACTCAGATAGGCATCCAGACGGGTCTTGAATATCTCCAGAGAAGGAGACTCCACCACCCCCCTGGGCAGCCTGTCCCAGGGCTCTGTCACCCTCACTGTGAAAAAGTTCTTCCGCATGTTGGTGCGGAACTTCCTGTGCTCCAAGCCAAATGATCAAAGCCAACAAAGCTAATACTTTATTGAGCTACACTCTTCACTACTCCACTTGGCAGTCTGACATTCCAGATTAAAACTATCTACTTAACTGTTTCTTTTGGCTAGGATTTGAGCTTTTGGGAGTAACTGAGGAGTTGGTAGCAGTTCTTTTCTTCCAGACTCTGCCCTTTGGTGGGATCCTTCATCTGAAAAGTGACACAGACAGCTAGGGAGGTAAACACTGCAGCAAAATTTGTCAAGGATTATCTGTCAAAGTCTGTTACAAACATGCTTTAATAGCTCACCAAACTATGTTTAAAACTACAACTTCTGTAGCATCTTTCTCTCTGTCGACTTCTGTTGTTTCTTCTGTTTGCTTGTCAAAAAAAAGAGCTCAGGAACATCCAAGCTTTCATACAGTATTTATATTTTTCTGCCTTCAGCCCAAGGCTGGAACATAAAATGAAAGACCAACAGCAAGAAACAACCATTCTTGAACTTCTACAATCTACGTTGAACATAAGGCTTTTAACTTGTTTTCTTTACAAGATTGGTTCATCTCTTTCTCTTCAGTCTGTATAACAACAACAAAAAATGTACATCTATGCACATGTGTAAGCAATTGTGCAAAATTATACATAATTACAATGTGTGTGTTTCCTGGAAATCAGCAGCCTGAAACCACCATCTTCTTTCACTCTCTCTGTTTTCCCTTCCCAAATATTAAATGTTTGTCAAAATAAGAATAAGAATAACTCCATTTTCTGTATTGTTGCTGCTCCATTGATACTGATGTTGACACCTTTCAGCATTTATCACCTTCTCACCACATTTTCCATTTAATAGTTCACATCATAAGACTTCATACAAAGGCACAAGGACAAATAAATATTTTTAATTTACTGCTCTCCTGAGTGAGCTTTATGATAGCATTTTTGAATGACCTTTTCTGTTAAACAAAAATCATTCTAACTCCCCATCTTATTTATTAGAGCTATAAATTCAAATAATCAAAACTTTTCTCTCTTTTTGTTTTCTTTTGCATAAATTCTGTCACAATTATGAATATATCTATTTGGATATGAGAAAAAATCTGTGTTTTGTTAAAGCACAGTACTATACTAGAAGGCACAGTACTAGAGTACACAGTGCTACATGGTTGGTGCTGTACCTGCCAGCTGGTTATGAGTACCTTAGGGGTCTGTGCTGGCATCTCTCCCTTCAATATCTTTATCAGTGACCTGGAGGAGGAGGTGAAATGCATCCTCACAAAATCTGTAGATGGCTCCAAACTGAGGGGTGCAGTCAACATCCTCAAGGGCAGAGTTTCCTTTCAGAGGGATCTAGACACACTGGAGGAATGGACCAGCAGGAATGTCATGAATGTCAATAGAGACAAATGCATAGTTGTGTATCTTGGACAGACTAACCCCCTGCAACTGTATGGACTGGGGACTGACCAGCCAAGGAGGTGAACAGGATCTGCAGGTGCTGGTGGACAGTGAGATAAATAGGAGCCAGCCTATTTTAACACTGTAGTCAGTTTTGGGTCCCCCATGAAAAGAATGTTCTTAGTAAGTGAAGTGAGTTCAGTGGAGAACCACTGGAATAGTCAGGGACTGGAGCACTTGACTTCTGAGGGGAGGATAAGGGATAAGGTAAGTAAGATTGTGAGAAACATCTACTCTGTTTCTATATCTATTTCTAGATCTTGAATATGGTGAATGTGAAAATAGCTGCCACTTAAGAAGGGTTTAAGGTAGGACAGGTTTAAGGTACTCAGACAATTTGTCATGAGTGAGATGGATTGACATGCTGTGAGAGAAGAAAAAGACTAGCCCAACAGAGCTAATGGTAAGTTGTCAGACTAACGGCTGAAATTGTCGCTTTGAATGAGTCATGGTCCAAACAATTTTAATTCTGAGAGGTTTAAGAGGTAAAGCTGACTCACCCATCAAAAAGGTCTGCTTCGCAGGAGGAGCTATGTGTTATCTTGAGATGAATTTGGGAATACATTCTCATTCAAAGTATTTACAAATAACATTGAAAATACAGTGAGCAGTGAAGTATGAAGTTTGCTGATGCTAAGAAGTTATTTGGTGTAATAAGGAAAGAAGGTACTGGAGGGAGTGTCCACATTCGCCTTTCAGTTTTTATTGGGAATGTGCTTTTGAAGCAAATTTTATGATTCTCAATTACTGCACTTTATTTTGCACTGTCAAAAAGTCTTTAAGTGCACGATACAGATTGCAGCTTAGGAGAAACTAACCTGGAAGATACATTCTGACTACTAAATACTTTTCGATCTGTGTGCCCTGGCTAGTCCCTGGTAACTTCCCACACACACATACTTGAAATTCATACACCGTGGTGTTGTGGTTTTGTGTGGTGGGGTTCTGGTGGAGGAGGGGGGCTGCAGGGTTGGCTTCTGCAAGAAGCAGCCAGAAGCTCTCTGCAGGCCTGATGGAGCAAACACCAGCTGGCTCAAGGCCGGAGTCATTGCTGACCAAGGCCAAGCCCATCAGCGATGGTCACTGCGCCTCTGGGAATCACATTTAAGAGGGAAAAGAAATGCAAGCAGCTGCATTTTCCCACCAGAGAAGGGAGTGAGAAGATGCAAGAAACTGTACATACACCAAGATCTTTGGACAGAAAGATGCCCCTGCAGCCTGTGGAGAAGCCCATGGTGGAGTGGGTGTCCCCTCGCAGCCCATGGAAGAGGACAGGGAATAGAGAACCCACCTGCAGCCCGTGGAGAGGCCCCACTCTGGAGCAGGTGGAGACATACAGGTGTTGTTTCCACCCATGTTGGAAGAAGCCTCTGCCAGCACTTACAGCCGGTGGAGAGAGACAGAGACAAAGATAAGAGAGAGAGATCCACGCCGGAGCAGGTTTGCTGGGGGGAGGCTTGTGACTCTGTGTGGGACCAGGCTGGAGCAGTCTGGGCTTGAGAGACATTCTGTGATTTATGACCCCATAGAAGTGACCCATGCTGGGGCAGCTGGTGAAGAGCTGAAACCCTGTGGGAAAGGACTTGCATTGTAGATGTTTGTGGAGGACTGTCTGCTGTGGGTGGGACCCCACGGTGCAGCAGGGGAAGGGTGTGAGGAATGCCTCCCCTCAACCCAGCTAAGAAGGAAAACAACTTGTGAGGAACTGACTGCAACCCCCCATTCCTTCCCTCCTTGTGCCACCCTGGCGAAGGAGAAGGGAAAGAAATCATGACTAAAGTGAAGTCTGTGAAGAAGGGAGGAGTGGGGGAGGTATTTTAGGATCTGGTTGTACTTCTCATTATCTGACTCTGATTTCACTGTGTGTGTGTGTGTAGTGTAGGAAGATGCTGGTTTTTTTCTTTTTAGTCCATGTTGAGCCTGTTTTGCCCATGACACTGACTGCAGAATCTCTCCCTGTCCTTGTCTCAAAACTGGGTCACTTTAAAATCTTTAACTGAGATGATGTACTTGCTAATGTACTTACTAATGTACACAACAACAAAATGGAGCTGAAATTTAGTTTGGATAACTACAGAGCAATGCACCTGGGTTAGGTGGAGAGGCAGCCTTATGTGTAAAAATGGGGTCTCAGCAAGATCTTGGGAACATATTAGATCCATGAAAAAACAGCTAAATTTTTATTGTACCTCTAAATGGATAATCAAAGGCAAGGAATGACTGAGCAGCCTAGGAAAACAGACAAAAGAAATCCACAACATTTTGACATGGATAACATGGTAAAGACCAATAGGTATGGACTCTTTGCTGTCTTTTTCCAGTACAAGAATGGCTAGCCAAAAAAAGGCGCTTGTTGAAACAGGTTTGAAACAAAAGAAAGTGATTCTTTGCCCATCAGTAGAGTGTTTGTGGGTGTCATGTAAGTAGAAGGTATTTCTCCTCTCCAGACTGCTAGCCCAATTGGACACAAAAGTTGAAACAGAAGGGAAAAAAGGCAGGTGAAACTGAAGGAACTGGGGACCTAAGAAAACTCCAAATTACTGTATTTTAATCTTCATTTGCAAAATCTGCTGTTCCACAGTCAAAATCTCTTTCTGTCCCTCAACAAGGTCAGTAACAAAGTAAGAACCTCAGTGATTTATTCCATATTTACCATCTTGAACACAGCATCTTTTATTTAACGGTGTGGGGTTTTTTGTAACTATGTATACTTGGTTGATTGCTGTGAGTCAGCAAAAGAAAAGGTAAATCTAAGGCAGTAAACCTTTTAGAGCAATGTTTACGAACCTGCATTCCAAATCCAAGCAAGCCTACCTTTAGTAGAGTCTTAAATCACTGTATAAGAATGTCTTCACCTTCACTGGAATGCTTTTAGGGTACCTTGATTTGAAAATTACTCTCTCCGAGGTTGAAAGGGAGACCTGTTTCTTTCCATTTTGGGTCTTTGAGTACAACTGTTGAGTAATAGTCAGCTTCAAGAAGAGCTGTCAGTCTATCAGACTGCACTTGGAGCTGGAGGTGATCAGAAAACAAGAGAAATCTGTGTAACTTAAAGAGAGACAGAATGATGTTTAAAGACACTTCCCCTTGAGCAAAGCAGAGTCCCTTCCTGAGCACTGCTCCAGATGTGCTGGCGGGATTTGACTTGGGGGGTGCGTGTCAGACAGCCAAGGTAAAGATAAAATAATTAGTATAATTGGAAGATGCAGTTTGCAGGAAGTAAATCAAGCTCTTTTGTTGCCGTTCAGTTTGTGCTGCCTGAGAATACCAGCTCTCTGCCTGTTTCTGTACTGCATTGTTCTTTCTGCTGCTCTCTGTGGCTTGGAATATATGCTTCCTGGCCTTGGAATTAACGTACCATCTGAGGCATGGCAGCTTTTAAAAGCGGAGCACCTCAAACTACTGCTGTAGCATACATAATTTGCTTGGTTCAAACCATCCTGATGGGAGACAATTGAACTTAATAGTTACCCCAGGGAGGAATTTGGCCCATTAAGTCTTGTAAGACCTTATGGTCCATCAAACATGGCCTTATAAACCCCAAAAGATAAAAATCCACCTATATATTATCTTCCCTTTTTAAGTCTCATAATACAGGGAGCTGTCATTTGCCAGCTGCCTATTCACAGTTGATTTATGCTACTGATATTGATAACTTTAGCACTTTGTTCCTTTTGTGTGAGGAATTGTCCTGAAACGCTTATTGTCTACTCACTGCTTTAACAGCTTCAGTGCCATAGGTAAAGTACGTGCAAGGGCTTTGCTGAGAGCCTGGCATTTCGTTAGCTTCCAGCTGAGTACCACAACTTGTGCTGCATTTTCTCAGCAGCTGGAACAGCCTTGACACCTATTACATGGTCACCATCAGGGGGTTCAAAGGGGTTCTGAACGGAGAAGTTGGGGCTCTACTAGCTTGTGAACCATATCCCTACCAGAGTGAGCTCCACTGCAGGGACAAGAGTACTGATGGTGTGGTGTGCATGATTCTAGACTGAAAACTTTGTAAGTAGAAACAGATACTTATTTGTACCTGTTGGAATGGAGGATAGAATAAGAATCTGGGAATGTTTTCAGTCCTTATCAGGTTCTAAGATATATTTGTAAAAATCCACCAGTGCCTTTTTTTCTGTAGTGATTATGAATTCTGTGGTCATAATTTTGCATATAGACAATCTTCTTAATTACATCTTTGTCAAATGCTTGAGGTATACCGAATTGAGAAAAAAAAAAGTCTTATAAAATGGGGGACTTCTTACACACAGACCAGAAATTTAGAAGCCCCACTGCAAAGATTACTTGTATGGGAGCGTGTGATGTCCAGTGGAATAATGAGATGGCAACTGCTGTATGTTGGCCCATGTTAACAGCAAGTGACTATCCAGCCACCACTGTGGAGAATTAGCTGGAGCTTGTGGTTTTATTTGGTCCTGCAATGACAGACTTCAGTGAGAACCTGCACTTCTGTGAAAGCTAAAGACTGAACTATGTGAAGGTAATTTATAACAGGAGGTGACCTGGGGTCTGACTGATGGTCTCCTTCCCTCCTCACATCTGCTCTGTAAATTCTAATGGTCAATAAATCAGTTAACTGCTAGATATGACTTGAAACTCTACCATGTCCCCACACCAAGGACATTGGGGGAGCCTGCTTTCTCAATGCTCAAAGAAATCCACAGAAAAATAGGTACCAAATAAAAGTTGCAAGAGACCCTGAGCTCACAGTGATGGCACCAAGGGCCAGTAACTCCCATGAGATGGGTCAGCTGTGGCCAGAGTCTGCCCATAGGTTATCTGGGGATTCCTCCCCACTGCCCTGCACAGGCTAAGAGCTGGCACCTGCCCGCTGAGTGGGATGCTCTCAGGCACCTGGTAACAGCAGTGTTGCCGTAACTGTAACTTATTTGAGGAGGAATTCTGCTCCAGTTGCCCAAACTTGGATACTGTAGCAGCACAAAGAGATTGGTCACATGGAATGCTCGCTTTCTGCAGGAGGGCGTAAAACCACAAAGATCATCGGAACTAAAAGGTAACAAAAAAGCTCATATTGCTTGGTTTTCTGCTGGAAGATGGTATACAAGAAAAACATCTTACTGTGTAAAAACAGTATTTTTGTTAAGGTTGGTAACGACACCAAATTGATACCTGGCTATGTAGTTGTACGGATTTATGGCAAGAATGTGTGGTTCCATTATGAGAAATGAATATTGATGTCTGTAGTATATAGAGACAAATTGAGCTCTAATGATTTCCTAATAAAGTAATTTGTTCATAGATCACAAGGGGATACAAGCGAGAAATTTTTAATGGTGAGGCCAAGGTAATTATTTTTCAGCATCTAATTACACCTATACAACTGAGTTGGGCTACATTTGCTGAACTAAATGATGATATAGAATGTCCCACTGAGGTTCACATTCATCATTAAAAGCCAGTTCCTGGCCTTTGACAAGAGGGCAGAGCAGCTCCTGAGAGGTAATTTAATATAATTAGGAGGATATTATGTTTACTATCTGCACACTGTGCTTGCTTTAGATTAAATCCGACAACTGGAGAAGTAGAGGGACATTTTTCCCCAAATTAGCCTTGTCATCTCAGATCAAACTTTGCCTGTAGTTTATTCTCTTCCCATCCTTAAATTGCAGCTAATGAGAAGGAAGAAGCCCTTCACAGGAGTCACGAAAACAGTATAATGTTGATGTTGCCGGATATCCAAAGAGAGTTGTGTAAGGGTTATAGAGGCACACAGAGAAGGGCTTGCCCTACTTTGCTGGACATGGTATACAGGATATTGCTGTGTTTTAACAAGTGGTTTTGCATGGCAGTAGCTGCTGCCCAAGCATTCACACACCATTCAATGTGTCGCATGCATACGCACACACACACTTATTCTTGGGTGAGCTTCCTCCTTCTTCAGGCTTGACCCTAGGTTTCCCACAGCAGAGTCTCAGGCATCAGATTTTATAAAATAATTTAAATTGAAGGTGCAGCATCAAGATCAGCTCGGGACGGGTGCCTCCAAAGAGAAAGACCAAGATCAAAGAAATCCAGAGCAATTATACCCTTGGGACCCATACATCCACCCTTCATGGGCCCTTCACACGCTGTCCATGTGTTCTTTAGTTCAATGGCAATTTATTACTTTGAGATTTACTAACATCTATTTGGATTATTCTTCTGTGTCCACACAGGCAGGCTCTTACCTTGTTGACTTGCACTTCCTGCCAATTTCACCAAAGTCCAGAGCCTCTTTATCTTCTGGTTTACATTCTTTATGCACCTGCCCTTGCTGGTGGAAGACAGAGAACTGAAGAGTCCCAGTCTTGGGAAAAACACTTACCAAGACATTAGTGTGACGTCAAAATGCTTTCCCATACTAAAATACCAAATACAGCACTGTATACTAGCTGTCAGGGAAACTACTAGGAAAAATAGAGAAAAATACCTAAAATACCTCTATTGCAGCCTAAAGGCTTCAGTAAATCTAGCTACTCACACTAAGTAAAGCTAAGCAGTCAGCACAAATCTCACCCTATTATAATCCTAAGTAATTTATTCTAATTAAAACTTACTTATTTACACTAAACCACTAATATCCCTCAATATTTCTCAGAAAATGTAGAAAATTAAAAAAATTGTGCTATGTTTCGGTTTACAAGATATTGATCAACAGACTTTTTTTTTTGTTAGTTTGTTTATACATATAAACCTGTGTTTCATGGTAAGAACAGCTCTTTAAAACTTGTTGTTTGTTGCTTTTGCTGCTTTGGTGGTCCACACTCTCCCATGGAGCTGGTTTGTTGGGGTTTTTCTTCTCATGAAGGTGTTCCTACACCTTCCAAAGAGATGGGTACATTTTTGTGCACGTGAGGGCAATATTGAATTTATCCACTTTTTGCTCTCCAGATTGGAATTCTGGACTGACAAATTCAGCTAGTCTTCTTTACTGCCATGCCTTGAGGGAAAAAGGCACTTAAGGCGCTGGCGGAAGCAGAGTGGGACATAACAGAACTTTGATTTGGAGTAGAACTGTTCAAGGCAAGATGAACATCATAAACCAGGAAATTGAATATAGTTTAATGACACCCAGCAAAGGAGTTTTCAGTAAAAATGCATGTAGTTTTTCATAGCATCTTGAACATATTGAAGTTTCTGGACGTCAAAGCAGCAAGACTCCCACAGGGTAAGTAAGAAAACTAACAAAGAAGATAACAAGATAAAGATCTGGTGGGAATTTATTTAAATTAAAAGACGTTTTATTCCAGTAAATCATCCACTTGTTCTCTCCTTCCACTCTTTAGGGAGCTATTTCCCACAGGGCTCCCTGGTCCTTCTCTCTGAACAGACCTCCTCTGAGCCGGAAACAGACCTGGACTCCCACCATGAAAGGGAACACTCAGACTGGTCCTTTGGGGATTAGGTCCTGCTCATGAAGGACTGCAAGTCTTTTCCCCACACTGTTCTTCTGAGGAACCTCATTGCAAGTGCTGGCCAGGAGAAGAAAGGAATGTTTTTCTTGTAAAATTCAACCAGCCCCTTTAGTGAGTAGGTGGATACTCTGGACTTGTTTTGGCGTGTGTGCTCTTTCACCTTCCACAGACTCTGTTTTAAGCTGATCCCCATCACACCTGGATGCAGGCATAGAGTGGGTCTTCCTCCCAGTATACTGCACACATCTCTCTGTCTTCTCTTGTCACACTTACCAGTTCATCTCTTCATTACAGGCAGTTCAGTATATTCCCAGATAGCTCCTGTGCTGCTGCTTCACGATGAAATTCAGCTGCAGCCCCAAGTCAGTCTCATTACCCCCAAATGTCTCTGTAAATATTATCTGACAAGATGTGTTCAGCACTCATTAGAAATTTGATTTATAATTTACCTGTGTTAAAACACTTCTTTCCATTACTCAGTTCAGCATAGTAGGTGTATCAAGAAGAAGGGACAATAGGAGCTAGCTATAAAAAGGGAAGTTTTTTCTACACTATACATAGCTGGTACTTCAGTGTTGTATAGGACATTGTCACCTTGTGACACATATTATCCTTGTAATGCTATTAAGAGCAGCATCAAAATACCTTATTTGCTTTGCCAGCAGCAGTCATATAAATTAAAGATGACCAGAAGCAGCTTACATTCCTATATAGCAGCTTTGGAAAATGATCTAACTTTGATTCCAAGTAGTGTAACAATCTCCTTTGTGATGTAATACTTAGGATTTCTTTTTATTTTATTCTCCAGCCTCAACTTTTGTCAGCTACAAACACTAACAATCAGTTTCTACTTACCACTTAAGATTCTCTCCAGAAAATCAGAGCATGGAAACTTATCCTTTGTTCTGTATTTTTAATGAAATCCTGGATTGGTTCACTTAAAAGGTATATGGAATTGACTTCCCTTAATTTTTACATATTTTTCCATCCCTCTTTCTGTTTTTAGTGACTAACCTCACACTCCTTACTGGTAAAGTGTGACTAGGTTTATTAGTCATGTGACTAGGAGTTTTTAAGTGAGGTCACCATCTTAGCAAGTTAGCTAAAAGAAATAACTCTCTTTTTTTCCCCTTTTTGTAGTTAGACTTTCTGGTCAGGTCTTTTTTTAAATTATTTTTTCCATGCTGTTTTTTCTATGAGTAGCAGAAAGAAACTTGCCTGTATGTCCAAATTCTCTGGTTAAACAGGTGTAAATCTATGACATCTCACTGATACAAAATATATATAGATATATGAGACATCTCACTGATACAAAATATATATAGATATATGAGGCATCTCAAAATTAAAATAAACAAACCAAGAATCTACAAAGACTAACATATTTTATTTATCATTGAAATGCTGTGTCAGAGGCTGGAATATATCTCTTTGTGGCAAGATCTGATGATTTAGAGGTACATAAGCTACCAGACTTCTTAAAATACCTACCGATTTATTTGCTACATAAAATAAGACTTTCCCATTTTAACTTTGGAAATGCTTTTACTGGCTATTTTTCACTCGTTACATCACAAACTCCCAAGGCAATTGATGTTCAATCTTTCATCCAGGACACATCCAAGCAATTGTTCCTGCCTTGTCCTGCTCACAGAACGGAGGGTACCTGGATTGGCTCTTTTGTTTCATCAGACAGATTAAATAATAGACTGGAAGATGACTGTTCTGTGTGATAGCAACTTCCAAAGGGTCAAAATTAGTCTGTAGTTCTGTAATTAGAAGTAGGTAGCCTGTTCTGTGGGTAATTTAAATACCAGTCTGCTAGCAGAACAGGAGCCTGTAGCCAGCCATTTAGTTCAAAAGACAAAAGCTCTGGGCCAAATCTCTTTTCATTCCTCATCTTTCTATAACCTTCTTCCTCCCCTCTGTTCACAGGGTTAGCATTGGTCCAGCAGCCGCCAGTTGCCCACCACAGCTGACGCCCACCGTAGGCAGAAATTCGCTGTTCTTCTCTTGAGCCTTTTTCCCTGGCACTGACAAACCTCAGGAGCGAGCATACATTGGTGGCTCCCAGATGTATCTTTAAAGCAGACACACCAAAAGGCTGAGACACACTGCTTGGAGAACAACTAGTGTAAATCGATGTGTGCTGATTTATGGCGGCTAGGGATTTGGCTCAGGAAGGCGAGCAGTCTGATGGCATTGTAGAGGTGAAACTGCAGACAGAGTGAGCCCCACCACGTTTATTATGTGCAGTTCTGGAATGCAAGCACTGCTCTCCTCAGAGGGAAGCTTCCTGGTCAGCCAGGTGCAAGTGCTGCCTGGAATTCATCAGCATCTGAGTGCTTACATCCCCCTGCTTTAGTGCTGTAAATCAAAGGGATGCACAGTAATGTTGAAGAACGTTGCGTGTGTCAATTCATTAGTCAATGGAGTGGGAAAGATCAGCGGATCAGTCATGAAGATATATGAAGTCTGCCTTTTAATGATGTTAGCTCGTAGGCAGGTTGTGATGGAACCTTTGTGGTCCGACAACTGTGTTTAATATGTGTAATCCATACCCCAATAAATCTGTGGCTGGCAAGGAAGCACAGCCACTTTGTTCAGTTTATGGAAGGAAGCACACCAAGCATTGTTGGAAGCATTATCATTTAACAGTGTTAGGACAGAAATATAGAGAAGCTTTTTATTGGAACCAAATTAAAAAATCAGAATCACCCAATGAACAGAGTCAGTGGGCTACGATGCTTTTCAGGGCAGGATAGACACCCATCAGATCCCATTACTGTTGCAGTCACGTCGGTGTCCATAGGAATTGGATGTTGCACGGATTGTGTGAGGCATTAATCAGTCTAGAGGTTGTCCCTGCTCAAGGTGCAGCAGCTCCAAGTGCAGGCAGGAACTGACTTGCATCAAAAATGTCATACTGACATGTTGCTGAATGAAAGAATGAATCTACAGGCAAACAAAGGAAAAGCAATGCACAATAAGGATTTAAAATGCTGTTCCTTCTTGAGATGTATACTAGAAGAAAAATAAAAACTCTTGAAAGGAAAAGAGCTTGAGGCAAATCTGCTTATTTATAAATAATTCCTCTTCAAAACTTTGAAGACCCTGACAAGGGCCAGATCCTCAGCTGAAAGGACTCTTCCAAATTAAATAACTCTGCATAAATGTTCAGTAACCAAAGGTCTGGTGCTGCTTAGTGCTCCAATTTCTTTCTGCTGCAGTTTACCGTTGTAATAATGTGGGATGTTCTGATTTACCTCTGCTTCATTCTGCTCCCACACAAAAAAAGCGGAAAACTCATTCCTGTTTTTTAGAAGGCATTAGTTTTCAGGCACAGCTCTCTGATAAAGCAGCAGTAGCAGGTGGCAGCAGTGTTCCCACCCACACAAGCTCTCTTCAGTAACTGGAGAGCCAAACTAATTACACCAGAGTGAGGATAAACGAAGCACATAGAGGAGTAAGCCTGGATGCAGGAATGAATTGCAAGTGTTCTTTCAATCACTGTACCACAAACAGCTGAAACAGCTGGACCTCAGAATGCATGGTCCACTGAGATCAATAGAGAGGACCACATGCTTTTGAGAAGAGGTTATGAATTGGTTGTATTATCAGATTTGATTCAGTATTATATTAAAAAAAAATATCCTTATAGATGTAAACTTTTTTTTTTTTTTTAACAGAGATTAAAGCAATCAGGTCACCAGAAAGACTAATTTGGTGCACTACTGAGCAGCACTGGTTTAATCCTGCCCTAGGATACACATTGATCCCAAAAGATATTTTTGGTTGAACTACATAAAACGTTGAAACATGTCTGTGAATATGAGGTAAGCAGTGAAAGAACTTTGTAACATATGAAAGCTCCAGATAAAGGTATATGGACTTAGCTGACAGCACTGAAACAAGCTTATCAGCTTCTGAAGGTGTTAGCAGTGATTTTAAATACTGCCATCTGAGAGACATGGAACATAAAGCTGTACTTTAAAATCAGGATAAATTCAGTGAGCAAACATGCTTACAGAACAGGGCTTTATATGGGATGTCCTGTATGACTTTCAAATACTATCATTTTTCATGTATGTATATATATATATATATATAAAATCTATTTTCATGACAAAGGAAAACTACACAAAACTTCTCAAAAGTTTAACAGTATGTATAGAAAACTAAATCTCATCTGTAAAAAAGTAGCTGCTACTTTTCAATATTTTAGGCTGGTAGTTGCACTTTATGATGCTTATCCTTCATTTCCTGTTCTATACTGCAGGGCAGATAACATACATCCAGCATCTAACACATTTCATGTTACCAGTACTACCTTTTTCTAGGTGGCATTATTCCTTTAAACCATACACGTATCAGCATGTTAGCTTACAGCTAACTTTAGCATTTGCTTTATGTCAAAGCAGTCTTGTTGACCATCCATTCCAAGGGAAACACTGTCAGAGAAAAGGGCGGCTACTACTGATTTTATGTGGTCTTCAGGGTAGGTTGATTAGAAGATAGCTGACCAGTTGCTGGACTTCACTCAGTTGACATCGATGTGGAGCTGAAGAGTGAGATACCATCCTGGTAAAAGACTGAGGTATATATGAAGGAGACTCTCTTAGCTACTATTTTGAGGAGAAAGGTGTAAAGTTCGGAAAAAATAAATCCTCCTTTTTCTGCAACAGAGAAGACATTTGGTATCTGTGAAGAAATAGAGATGCTCATTTTCCTGGATTTTTTTATCATTTGCTAGATCTTTATGTTGCCAGTACTGTTTTAAGCAGAAAAAAGTTTTTTAGATACTACTCTGCAAAAAACCCTGCTGTTTTATACCATAAATCCACAGCTATTTTGACTCAGAGTGAAAGACAATCTAGCACAGCATCCTGCTTTGACAGAGGACAGGACTGGATACTCAGGAAGAAGTTTTAGAGCACACAGTTGATGCTTATTACCCTGCTTGTCAGAGATCTGCAACTTAGAGACTATCAACCACTGTTTTCTGCTTGTTTTTAACATGTGTTAGGGGACTGTCTTTTGCCTCCTGACTTTATCCAGCAGTTCTGTGTTTGTCATTAAGACCACACCATGACAACAGGTTCCAAAGTTTGACTCTTCTCAACCTGATTTGGGGCTGTTTCACTTGATGCCACCTCTGTTATGCTTCCATCCTCACCTTTTCCTGGATACCCCAGAGAAATGTGTATGTGATGCTTTTTTGCAAGGACGGTGAATGAACTCACAGAAAGTCTGAGGTGCAGAAGGTTTGAGCACAGGGAACCTGAATCAAGGGGTTTCATGGAGTAAGGTGTTCCCCCAAAGTGAGGTTTGAGGTTGAAGACCAAGGAGCTTACAACAGACTAAAGGAGAGACAAAATCATGTGAATTCAGTGTCTGCACCAAACATTCAAGTGAAAGCTGGTGAGGGAAGAGTTTGACCAGAGTTGTGACAAATGGTGACAGAACTTTGGAAGACTTCCAAAGGAAATGCAAGAACAGGATTAATATATACTTATTTAAGATGTAGTCCCAGTTCAGCTTTTGGGCAAACCTCTTTCTGCTGCAGGTGCACAGTTGGTGATCAGAAAGTTAATGCAGCAAAGCACCTCTTATTATCTTTGGCTCTCTTACTCTAACTGGCTGTCATTCAGAGAATAGGAAGCTCAACACTGCGTGGAGAATTGTCCTCTCCACCTGTCAGTGATTAATTTCACACATTCAGTCATCAGGGACTCTGTAGGAGACTTGTTATTTTTCTTTCCTGTCTCAAAGCAGAATTTACTGTCTGTACTTCGTATTCAGTTCTAAATGAATTTTCATAGTTTGGGGAAAAAAGCCTCATTAGTTCACAACTGTTTTAATAATGCTTTGGAATTAAAAATATTTGCATTTGTTGCATTTGAACCACACAACTTCTGTACTTAATTTTTCAAATGTATTTTAATCATATGAACACAAATAATCCTCAAGCAAGGTAAGGACTCTTTTTAGGACTCTTTTTTATTTTTTTTTCCTCCTAAATGAAGAAATAATAGATGTTTTTCCTTCTTTCCCCAGCGCTCCTAGTGTGGATTCCTTGTTATTTGACTGGCCAAGCAAGGACATGTCTAAGGCTCAAATTGATGTTGCTTCTGTTGCCCACTGTCCAAGGTGCCCAGAATGCTTCCTCTGAAAAATCTCAGATGACTCAGGCTTTGAAGGGAACAACTGTTGACCTTGGCATAACTTCAGTCCTCAGGAAACCCTGGTTCTGAGAAACCATGAGGCCCCCAAACCCATGCTGCAGGTAAGAAAATCTTTCTGCTACTTCCAGCCCCTCCTGACCCTTTGTTGGGCAGAGGCTTTAGCTTAATTTGTTTTCTGAGAGATTGTGGCTCTGACAGGATTTGTAAAATAGCAAGATAATGGGGAATGAGCAAACGTGGTAACAAGATAAGGTGGCTGAAATCCAGATGAAAGGAACTAGCTTGAAAGGCTGAGCAAGAAGTAACTCATACGCTAAGAGCTGAGCAGGAGGGGAGGATACAAATTTGTATGGGAAGCTGGTGGGAAAAATAGCATCTAAGTCATATATGAGGAAGAAGAAATGGAGGTGATAGGGTGTGAGTGACTCAGTTTATTGGTAGAGTGGCAGGGAGTTGAATGAGTGAGTGGGCAACAAAGGGTAGGAAAGGCAGAAAGGGGTATGAGGAGGAGGGAAAGTCTGTATTTGAGGGCATAAGGAATTGAAACAAGGAAATAAACATCAAGGAAAGGGTTATAGAAGATGTGGAAATTCAGAGACATTGGCATTTTACCCAGAGCTTCAGTTTGATCAGAAAGGTTTGGCAACATAAAAGCCAATGCCTGTGAATGTTTAAGGATCAGTGCCATAACAGAAAAAGCTCAAAACAATGTCTGCCACAGACATTGCTCCAGAGATCTGGGTAATTGACACATTAAACATGTATTTATAATGTATGGAAAAAGCAGTGTGTTATCGTGGGGGACTTTCATCTGAATGTCTTGTACTGCTGGTCTCACGTTGCCAATAATAAAATGTCCTTGGAATTTTTAAATGTTATAGGTGACAGTTTCTTAAATCAAAAAGTGCTGTGTCCAGCTCAGGGGACTTCTGTATTAAACTTCATCTTGAAATATAAAGAGGGATCGATTGGTAGACCAAGTTTGGTGGTAACTTTGGAGCAAAGTGATCTCTAAATATCGACATTTCTTACGGGCAAACAGAATAAAGATTATGCTGGTCATAAACATATCTGAACTTTCAGCTATATAAAAGACATGCAAATCAAATCAAAACTCATAAAAAGTTCAAGAAAAAACATGCATATTAACTGGGATCATTCAAGTATATACTATCACACATAGAAAACACACAGTCCTGTAAATAAAGAAGATGACTGCTGCTTAGAGGGAAGAAAAGAAAATAGAACAATGCAACACTGTTGGATTTCTCTTTTCTATTTATGTACTGTTATGGACACATCAGAAATCAGGAAATAACAGAAAAATCAGTAAAGAAAGTAATATAAAATAATTGTAGCAACAGAATAAAGAAGAAATTCCTGTAGAGAATTCTTCATGATTTTTCTGGCAATGGCATGATCTAATTACTAGCAGATTTGAGAAGTAGACCTTGGCTGGAGGCCAGGTGCCCACCAAAGCCACTGTGTCACTCCATTCCTGAGCTGGCAGGGCAGAGAAAATATACCAAAATCTTGGGCTTTCAGATAAGGACAGGGAGAGATCCCTCACCCCTCCCTTCTTCCCAGGCTTAACTTCAGTCCTGATTTCTCTATGTCCTTTCCCCAAGTGTCATGGGGGACAGGGAATGAGGGTTGCGGTCAACTCAACATACATTGTCTCAGCTGCTCCTTTCTCCTCAGAGGGAGGACTGCTCACATTTCCCCTGCTTCAGCGTGGGCTTCTTCTCATGGGAGACAGTCTTCCATGAACTTCCATGAACTTCCATGAACTGCTTCAGTGTGGGTCCTTTCCACGGGGTGTAGACCTTCAGGAACAGACTGCTCCAACATGGGTCCCCACCAGGATCAGAAATCCTGCCAAAAAGCCTGCTCCAGCATGGGCTCTCTCTCTATGGGTAAAAGGTCCTGCCAGGAGCTTGTTCCAGTGTGGGCTTCCCACTGGGTCAAGTTCATGTGCCCCTACCTACTCCATCATGGGGTTCTCCATGGGCTGCAGGTGGAATCTCTGCTCCCCATCATCCTCCATGGGCTGCAGGAGGACAAGTGCTTCACCATGGTCTTTTCCATGGGCTGCAGGGCAATCTCCCCTCTGATCCCTGGAGCACCTCCCCCCACAACCCTTCTTCACTGACCTTGGTGTCTGCAAAATTTCTCATATCTTCTCATTCTTTTCTCTGGTGGAAAAAAGCTGCCACTAGTTTGTTGGTTTTTTTTTAATATGTTATGACAGAAGCACTATCACTGTTGCTCATTGTCCCTGACCAGCAGTGGGTCCATCTTGGAGCTGGCTGGTATTTGCTCTGTCAGACCTGGGAGAAGCTTCTAGCAGCTTCTTGTAGAACCCCCGCCACTACCAAAACCCTGCCAAGCCAAAATAAATGAGCAGAATTTGGCAAAATTTGATCAGTGAAAAAAAAAATCTAAAAATATTTGCATTTCTCTGTATTTGAGGAAATATCCAAGTGATGTCACATATGAACAAGAAGGACTTTCCATTCTAACAGCAACTAAGGTTCAACAGCAGATAGAAATAATTTATTGACAATGCTTATTACCTTGTATCCAAGAGTGGAGAAAGAGATGACCAAGAAATTTTCTGAGCCTCTAGACCTGAATTGTGAATAATTTTCCATGTGGAAATTTTAGTGCAAGTTTTAAGGAAATATTTTATGAAACAATTTACCCATTTCAGTTTGCACTTTGTAGCTACTTTTCAAACACTCCATTGCATGGCACAGTATTGTTTCAGTTTTCATCTGTTCCCTACTTCCAGTAAGAATCTCTAAAAAGAAGTGGAGGATAAGATCTATCAGGAACCATTTCAAGATGGCTGTGAATGTGATAGAAGTGTCTATGCTAATGAAATGCCCAAGCAAGAAACCTGATATTAGCCATGAGACTGGAAAATAAACAGTTGTTTGGCTGGAGAGCAGTTTAGAAGACCTGATGGTTTGTCAGGGCCACCCAGAAACAGGGATGCCAGAAAGGAGCTCTCCATTGCTTTCCGTGGCCTTTTCTATTGACCACAGAGTGTGGAAATGCTGTATGAGTCAGAACACAAATCACACATAGGTGAAGGGAGAGCCTAGATTTGTGTTAACATGTACACCAGTGCTTTCAAAAGTATTCAGGTAAAAGGAAATTGAGGGAATAACATCAAGGTCTTTGTGGATTTCTGCAAACCAAAGGAAAAATATTTGTGTAAGTATTAGAAACAGCATTCAGAAATATGTTTATCTTTGTAATATTGGAAAGTCTGGGGACTGTAGTGCAAGTGACATGGATGAGGTGGGGAAAGTTTTGTTAATTGGCACCGTGCAACCTATGCTATAAAACTGTATTTGTGTCCACTCAGTTGTGGAGTTGTGGTTTCCATAATTAAAGAACTATGGAAAAGAAAATAGAAAAGTAAAAAGTAAATTCTGGGGATTAGTAAAGCCCTGGAAAGCATGACTCATAGTTCAGGGGTCTCAGCTGAATTATTTTAAAGAATTGTGGGAATTGTTCTACTTGGAGGAAAGAAGGCTCTTTGCTCTCCAGCAAAAAGTGTAACAAGGTCCAGTGGATGAAAACTGTACATAAAAATGCTAAGTTATGGTGAATTAATTTACCAGTGTTGACTTGTGTATTTTATCAATATAAAGTTTAAAAACTGAACATAGCTCTTCTTCCAAAGGATCTTTTCTGAAATACAAACATATTTCATGGTCCTTTGATGTACCAGAAGTCACATTAGGTAGATGTGTTGGTTCCTTTTGTCTTGCAATTGATGTGACTGAAGTAGCAGAAGTAGAAGACATCACACTTCCTTTCCAGTGTATGGATTTTATTTAGCCAAAGTTGTTGGTTGAAAGAATGGAAAAGGATGGTGTTTGCAGGTTAAGGAAGAAGAAACACGATTCAAAGAAGGCAGAAAAGGGTAGGAGGTAATCATAGAGAGAAGTAACACTAACCTTTTGGGCTCATATATTTCATAGAAGCATGAAACAGTTGACTGGATATAGAGAAAGAAATCTTGATAAATCCAATGCTAGTTATTCAACCTTAACATGTAAATAGGAGTGGCGGCATTCTGACAGCTCTGGACAGGGCACCAAGCAGCAGGCTGCAGGCTGAAACCTAAGGGAAAGAGCTTTGACAGTTTCCACATTCACGGG
The DNA here is from genome assembly GCA_027925045.1 of Hypotaenidia okinawae. Classification (NCBI taxonomy): domain Eukaryota; kingdom Metazoa; phylum Chordata; class Aves; order Gruiformes; family Rallidae; genus Hypotaenidia; species Hypotaenidia okinawae. The sequence goes on along the minus strand of BSDF01000002.1, from coordinate 115,592,002 downwards.
CAAGTAGTGGTCTTTAAATGGGTGTAAGTAGAGCTGGTTGACCAGTTGAAAGTAACAGGAGAAGGAGACAGTGTGCTCCGAGTTCAAGCAGAGCCAGCAGAGCCGAATACTCATCTGGAGCTCTGGGAGCAAGACTAGAGGGAGTCCCCAGAGAAGAGAGACTTTAGACATGAAGGTGACATGATGCTCTCTGCACCAGATTAGAGGTTCTAAGAAAGATGTATAAACAGCTTGAAAAGGTTGCTATTTTTAGGACAAGTAATGCAAAACCTTGTTTGAGGCTGATGGGAAACTGCTAGATGGCAGAGAGGAGTCGAGTGTGAGGAAATATGACAAGGAGCAGGGGAAATCAGCTCTCTGAGGGAACGAGGGTTGTGGATGTTATTTCTCCTAGGTGGAGATTAATGAGGACTTTGGGTTAGAGTTTGAAACTATTACAACAAGTGACCAGGAAACAGCAAAGGTAACAGTTTGAGGGGGAGAGAGGAAGATTTGTGTCTCAGGCAGGTGAGCTGCTCTAGCACATTTTTACAAATGACACCTTCTCTGAGCAAGAATGTTCCAGGGGGTTACATTTCAGACCAATCAATTATTTTTTTTAATACATAATTTATTCCTATAAAGGGGACATGCTGATCTGATTTAATTAGGCTAATTTTAGAGGTCTATGTCAAATATGGGAGTGAAGTATGTGGAGGTGGTTAGAAGGCATAGGTGTGGAAAGAAAGGGGGAAAGTCTTTGTAGGGAGCATCAGTTTTCTCTTGGAATAAAATGACAGGAATCTGGGCAGTATAAAATCTGAAAATCTGGATGTTACAGAAATCTTTCATGGCTGGGTGCTAAGGTGATCAGTATTGAAACCTGAGGTAGACTGAATCATGGAAAAATAATCATTTTGGTTGAATGAAAATCTGCAGATGTACATGGGAGGGGATGGATTTTCAGACAGGTGTCTTCATATTATTACAAAGTCTTTTGGAATATTTTTTTTCAATGTCTGTTGGAGGTGAGGACAGTGGAGTAAGGGAAGGGGATGATGATGTTGGCACAGAAAAAGGAAGGGAAGATAAAAAGAAAAGGGATTCAGGGGCACTGGTCATGTGAGAGAGAGGGCAGAGTTGTAAAACAAGATGAAATTAAATGAAGGTAATGTAAGAATACAGATAGAGAGAATGAGTCATGAGGAGATGATAAAGAAGAAAATAACAGATTATCTGTGGAATCTGAAGAATCAGTCCAGTGCTAGGGGAACAAGAAGACCAAAAGAGAGCTGGCAGGAAGGCAACAAAGCAAATTTTTTTTCTCAGTGGCTCCAAGCAGGGGATCTGTCCTTCGTTTGAGAAGGGAGAGGGAGACAGTGGAACAAGCTGAGTGTCTCAAGTACGTATCAGGAGTGATTTAAGTCAAGTTTCTATCACCACTGAAAATAACAATTGAACTAAATCCAAGATACTGACCTCTGCAAAGGTATTTACTGCATCCTGATGAAGACTGATAATGTAGCCATAAATATAGCAAGTAGCTGGAAATTCACAGTTGAGAAATACCAAGAGCCCTTGAGGCTTTTCCTCCCGTCACAGCGGGTAACGTATTTCAGTGAAATGTGAGAACAAAAAGATGATAGCCCAGAAAGATTTATCTTCTTACTAGGGCTTTGTGTTGCATATTGAGCTTGGATTCACTTCAGCCAACATTTTTGTGATCTAGTGTTTCTTTACTGAGGAGCTTCAAATAGAAAGGAGCTTTACCAAGGAGATTGAAATAGAAAATTATGTGATTGATCCATCTGACTTTAAAAGGCAATAGAATAGGTAACTGTCTCATAGCAAATATTTGTGGCTGTCCTGAAGCATGAAGAGACAGAAAAATCTTTATCATTCGCATTATATAATTTCCAAACTAAAACAGTGGAGGCTGGTAACCCACGTGAAAGCTTTGCTGTTGTGAGAAAAGCAACAATTTGTCACATTTATTAAGCAGGGAAGTTCGTGAAGTCCTGAGAAGGACTGAAAAAGTGAGGTGGATTTGGGTACAAGACATTTCATACAAGGAAAACGATGCTTGTGTCCAGCACACTGGAGCTGTAATACAAGATAGCTGTAAAACGCTGTTGGTCCCTCCCTTTTGCTTCTTGGAAGATTTGAATAAGCAGCCACAGAAATGTGCCCCAGTTCTTACTGAACCCTAGCCTTTTTTTTTGGTTCGTTTCCCCAGAGCATTTAAGCACTTGGACTTTCCTCAAGAAAACGGTCATCTGAAACAGATTCTTAGCATTAAACAAGCCCAACAACCAAAACCCAAAACATACCCTTAGCAAAAGTATATTTTGAATTATATTCCTGTGCTGACAGGTGTTAATGGCTACAGTCAAGTGGGACTTTGATCTGCAGATAACGGACAGATTTGAAGCAGACGGGTGTGCTAATCACACAGGCTGGCATGCCACACAGATGGGCCTGCTAATAACCCAGCCTGTAAGGAAGGATGAAGCAAGTTGTGTAGTTTGATAACTGGAAATGATAGAAGGCTGTGTCTGGTGGTTTGTGTGGCAAAGAAGCTAAGTCACCTAAGCTGTTTATAAATGTGAAGGCTAAAGGACTTATTGTGCAGAAGGTGATGTGAAGGACAAAAAGAAGCTGCAACACCTTCCAGAGAACAAACACAGCCCTAAGGTGCGTAAAGAAATACGTAGCAGAGGAATGACTGGACAGGCTTAGAAGTTAAGCTCTCTTCTTTCCCTCCGAACAACAGAGTTTGGAGTGAGGGGGTACAGCAGGCATTGCAAGAGCAAGGGCATGTGGGGCCTTGAGGGCAGGAGTGCAGCAGGGAGGAAAAGGTAGTACCCCACCTTTTGCCTCCCCATTGGGGCTGCAGCATTCAGGAGATGGTGCTGAATGATTGTCACAGGCATGTTACTGGTGGCCCTGTGGATTTCTCAGCACATGCTGAATTGCAAGTATTGCCATTGAACGCAGATTTGAAACTGTCTGATGCCAAAATAGCAAGTGTTTACTTCCCTGTTAGGTATGTAGATTAGTTATGTGTTGAATCATGTTTTGGGTAGGTTTCTCTCTTGAAAGAATCAATGAAAAATTTTGATTAAGGAATTTTATGGAAAGGGTGACTTCATCCCCACAACATGGCCTGCAGAGAGATAGAGATGCTAAATGCTGGCTTTATTAAAATAAATTGCAGAGTTTGTAGTGACTTCAGTGGAATAAGAATTTCATGGATAATGCTGAAATATATAAAATAAAAGAGTTGCTAATTACTTTTCATAATTTGTCTTCTTAAGCTTTGGTGTAAGTAGATAAAGTTTACATGCAACATAAACTTTGTGCGATATGCACCACTGGTGACTCAGAACATCAGTTGAGAGTTATAGGTTGAAATTTTTGGGACAAAAATATGTATGTGCTTACTGGAGTTGGTATAAATAGAAGGCTAACAGTACTCTTCTGATTTTGCTACTTCTGAAACAGTATTTGAAAGTTGTTGAAACAAATTTAAAGCAATGTGGGGAGATGGGATTAGGAAAGATATTCATACTTTGAAACTCCTTTGCCATTGGGGTTTTAATGGAAATTTTCTCTCCACCAATTCAGGCTAATAGCTCTTTCTTGTGTAAGACAGAAGGACATTAACGTTGCTGAGAGTGAGTGGCACAGTGCCGTGAGGACCAGATAAGCTCTTCAAGACAAATAAATAAATGGTTTTCTGAAGTATGCACACATGAGCATTATCAGCCTTGGAAGTTGCATTAGATTTTCAAATGTACGACTTTGTTAGCTATATCAGCACTTGGCAGTCTTTAGTGAGAATCTCTACATTAGGAAAGGGGAACAAAGAGATTGGCAAAATTTTGAATATCAGTGTATTCCCTTTGATCAGAAAGACGGATTAGTTCTGGGGAAAAAACAAAGCTTAGTTTGCATTCAGTATGGAATACATTTTTAAATACATAAGATTGATTTAATATGTAAAAATGTCTATAATAATACACTATATAAATTCGTAATAAATTTTAAATATCCAATTCTACTTGGTTGATTTCTGTGTAAATCAACTCTGCTTCTTATATGGAAACTTTATTCACAATGAAAGAATAAAGAGTGAACAATTTAGAAATAAAGGCTTTGTAACAGATTTCATCCTTCAATGGCTTTATCTTGATCAGCATCATTTGTTTTCTACTCATTTTCATTCCATGCCTAGCCAGAATAAGACAGCTTGGGCTCTGCCTTTGTGCTTTTACTGACAGACCCAAGCCTGCAACACAGGGAGACTGCTGATGCCTGGGTAACAAGTGTTCAGGCTAGGGTCAGAGGTGGTGGGTCTTCAGAGCATGGTATGAAACCCAGATCCAGAAGTGTAGGGAGGGAGGTAGAGACAGAAGGAACAAGACACTTGTGTGTCTTTATTTTTGGAAGGAATTAATTCTTGAGTTTTTAATTGTTGCCACCCAGAGTTGTGTCTGATTCTTATGACATTCTGTAGGTACTCCTTAGGATAAAAGAGTTCATGATGCTTTAAAAGATGAGATAAAAACTATTTCTTTCCTGCCCTAGATCAGGTGCTCCACATTATCTTGAACCTCCACTAGATTACTTGTGTGAGGGTGGGGAAGAGGCTCAGGGCTTCTTGTCTGAGTAGATGTCAGTTGCAGAAATGGACACTGGGCATGTCTTGAATCAAAGATGGGCGTGATCAACTCTCTATGGGCATAAAAAATACCTTAGTGTTAACCTTAGCATTTTAATTGCTTTTCAGACTTTCTGAAGCCATTAAATGAGATCACCCTTAGCAGAGTATGTGATAACTAACTTGCATGCAATTGGTCAAACCTCTAAGCTCAGACATTTGTGTACCTTTTTGTATTCTTTGAAAAACTGGGGGCAACTCTCCAACTGCCTGGTCTGTCATTTAAAAAAAAAAAAAAAAAAGAGACAGGGAAAACCTTTTGCCAGTTCTTAGATAGATTGTCATCTGTGCCAGACCGCTTTGAGCTCTCCTTGACTTTTGGGCTGAGGGACAGCTGCTGTGCTGCCCGGTGCCAGTCTGCACTTCAGCCTGCACGTTTTCCAATGTCTGGCAGTAGGTCCTGGGAAGAGGATGATGCCTCACTTCTTTCCAAAGGCTATCATAAAAGCTGAAAGGTACTTTCTAGTGTGCCATTGGGCACTGTTTGTGTTTACCTTGCCCATGCCAGGAGTCCTGGCTGCTGTTACAATCCACAGAGTTGCTGAAGAGAGGGAAAAAACCTGCACAAAAGTTGAACTTGCATTGTGACAGAGGAGCATGTGTTATAAACCTTGGTCCAAAGAACTTGTTAAAATATAAACAAAGGATAGAAAGATAACCAAGATAATTTCTTTTGTAAATCTCTGGCAATATATGAATTCGATTACACTAGAGCTAAGATGTCTTTCTTGCTTATAGCTCTTCCAAACCAAAACTCCTCTTTGTGCTCTCTACAGCATGGATTAACAGGTTATGAACTGATCACTGTGCTGGGCAGCCATTGTCCTTCACAGAATCATAGAATACACTGAGTTGGAAGGGGCCCATAAGGTTCATCGAGTCCAGCTCCTGACCAATCTCACTACCTTGCAGATTGAGCTTCTGAGATGATCCTGCTTGAGCTCAATACTGCTTCTCCTTGGGACCACAGTGGCTTTGTCTGTTCACTCAGACCATAGAACTGTTCAACTGGTCTCTGGTCACAGATACTAACGACTGCTATGAAATAAAAAAACATGCCCCTGATTAGTCTGTTGTAAATGTCACTAAGTGGCAAAAGCAATGACAGATCTTTGCCCCCTCACACCTCTCCACTCTTCTAGGAGTATGTGCAGACAAGGGACAGGATGGTGTGGATTAGCCTTTTCCCTAATGATCTAATAACTGGATAATTAATTTTTTCACATAAGTAAGTAATGCTCCTTTTTTTTTTTTTTCTTTTTCTTTTTTTTTTTTTTTGCTTTCCCTACCCTGTAACCATACTGTTGCCTGACACCGATGAGAATACGCAAAAGCAACCAAAACCGGGGCTGCGAAAATACTAGCTCTTCTTGCTTCCCATGCAAGTACTGATTTCGGGAAGCCTCCCCCATCGCCCGCCCCCGGGCTCTGTGGGTGCTTTACAAACACCTTCATACCTGAAACGAGTAGAATTTGGGGGGGAGGCGCCTCTGGCAGCGGGGTGCAGGCGCTGAAAAAGCCTTTTCCATTGGGGTACCGGGCTGACCGAGCCCCGCGCAGCCCGTTTCAGGGGCTGCGTTAGGAGTATGCTAGTGACACCTAGTGCTTAACCTAAAAATGCCGAGGAATCCGGCGGGTTTGCTTTGGAAAGGTGGGCGGTTTGTTGGGGTGCCCGCTGCCAGGGGCAAAGCAGCCTGGGCAGGGTGCGGAGGGACCCGGGGCTGCTGTCTGTCCTCTTGCAGCCCAGCAGTCTCCCAGCCCCGTCGTTCTCAAGCAGAGTGTTCGAGGATTAATCACCCTCGATAGCAAATTGAGTGTCGCTGGGGTGCAGGTGAGGTGATGATAATGATGGGGTGGCCTGCTTTTTACATCCCCTGCATTTTTCCGTCTAATAAACTGGCAGAGTATGGCAGCTTCGGACTATTTTGTACAGGGTGGAATGCGGCCTGGTCACTGACACCGCTTTTCGTGTCCATCCGTACACAGAAATTGCCTTGGGAGCGGTAGGGGTGGTAGTGTGCTCTAGTCTGATTTTAACAGGGAAGAAAAGGTAGTATCTCAGGGCAGGATCACAATAAACTGGGAAATAAAATTCCCACACAGTGGGGAGCTCAAAGCTGGTGACACACTGCCTGGATTCAAGGCACAGGAGAAGAATCTTCCAAGGACATCTGACATCACATAGCAACAATAGCTATAAGTTGATGAATTCAACATTCCTACAGTAACACTGACAGTCAAGCAGCTCTTGCAGCTTTTTAAAATGTTTGGTTTGTTAAAAATCCCTGTTTCTAAAAATAAAGATAAAATGGGTTTATGAGATCATAAACCGTGTAAAAAACAGATGTATGCTTAATGTTGCACAATATAGTTAAAGAAGTTAGCATATGAATAACTAATCATCATCACAAGTATCTCAAGACATGATTAATGCAAAAATACTATAATGTTGCTAGTAGAAATAGAATATCAGCTTGAACTATATACAGATGTATGACATTTTTACCCCTTTGATATTTACCATATCCAAGAAAAAAACCCCAACCCAATAACAAAATTAGACCACGTGAACAACTTGCTGTAAAAGTAACATAATGGGCACGCTCTCAGACTGATTCATTATGAAGAACCCAGACCAAAGTTTAAGACTGCTGTGGCTCCTGCAGACTTGCACACATCCATATGTGATTAGATTAGTTCAAGGCTTCAAAGATGCAAAGCACTTCTGAATCAGAGGCAAGCTGTAGGTCTGGTGTCTCGCATTAGATGTGCCTAATACGTTTAGTGCTTTGAAAGTCGTATAAAGTCACTAGAGACTTCTTGAATTACCTTTTGGAATAAATTCAGCATCTGTGTTGTTTGATAAAAGAGTGACACAGATTTCTGAAGGCAAGGAGCACCAGCAGAGGTCATGTGAAGAAGATCGTGGGACACAACAGGAAAGGACTAAGGTCATCCCAAGAGGTACGCTGGAACCAGAGGAGACCTTTGGTGCAGGGGCATAATTTGCACTATTCTGTTCCTGAAGTAAAGTGTTGCTGCTGTATTAGTGTAATAGTTTTGAATGCTGCTGAAAAAGCATTCATCATGAGTTAAGGCAAGTTCATCATAGAATCACAGAATATACAAGATCATGCTTGAAATTGGAAGGGCATAAATAACAGGTATTCTGGCAATGCTGTTCATGAAGACAGAGAGGAAAACAAGCCCCTGCAGGAATTCACATGTACTATGGAGACAGAATTAAGCCAAGATTGTTCTGAATGGACAATGGCACTTGGTGTTGCTGAGTGTTATGGAAATCGAACTTTTGTAATAGTATAAGCTAAATCAAAATACATCCATAAATACAGGCCATAAAACCAAGTGATAATTAGAAAAAAATCTTATTTTTTTAGCTCCTCTTTATTCTGCAGATAATGTTTTGTACTCCCAGGGGAGTGAAAGCACTAGAACAAGTAGAAAGTCTTGCATGGATTGTACAGTGCTTGCTAGTTGTAGTGGATTCTTATTCAGTACTACCTTGTTTGGGAGCAACCAGAGCAGGAGGGAAAAAAGATGCTGACAGCTCTATAGTCATTATATTTCTGTAGGGTTCATTCATTTTGATGACTGCTGTTACTCTGATGGTTTTCTTGATATCTGAAACAAAACTGCAGTTCTCTACAGCTCAGCTCACTTTAAGACACCATCAAATTGGTATAACTCTCACAAGCTTTCGTTAAAGTGATGGTGACAGCGATTGAGTTCTAACTAGCACTGTTTTTATGCTTGCTATAAATAATTACTTTCATCAGCCATTTTCTCGACCATATATCATTGGAGAAAGATGCAGTGCATTCCAGGTCTCCACACATATTTGCACTGATTTATTGTTTCACCTTCTTCATCTGAATATAAGAACAGCACAGGAAGAGTTATTCATCCAGGCTTTGATTTCCTCTAATTTTTCTGTGTAGTTTTAGAGTTTGACTCTAGTGACTTTGGGGATGGCTTTTGCGTTGTCTTCATGTGAGCAACATTTTAGTAAGGGTCTCTTGGGTAGATTCCCTTGTGCAGCACAGCTTTTTGCACTGCTAAGGCAGCAACAAGAAGCTCTAATAGGGCCACAAAGTGCTAGCAGAGAATCCCCTAGGATGGGAAACTTCACAGCTTGACCTTCCTGCTGCATATCCATCTGCCTCCACATGAGGAGGGGAAAGAATGCACTTCAATGGCAAGAGAGAATGCATTGGAGATGTGACAGAGAAGACTGCTTCACTTAAGGAACTCCGCTGAGGGTGATGAAATAGAACAATTTTCCAGTAAAGGGAATAATGCAATTTTTAAAAGTTAGACAGCTGAGAGAGCTTAAACTGCATAAGGCTTCATCTTGGAGGCCTTATTGTCTGTGCACTTATGCTGTGGAATGACAGCCTAAGTTGAGGATGCTGTTCCAGGGAACATACTCTCCCCATTTGCTATGCAGTGGGGCTGGCACCCATCTGACCAGGTTCAGGAAGAGAATGAACCAGCCAATGTTGCTCCTTAACATCACTGGGAAATCAAATGTGGACCTATGCCAGTTCAAGGGAGCAAGCAGGGATGCAGCTGGAGAGGGAATGGGAAGAGAGACCAACCAGGGCTGTAAGACTTCCAGGGCTGCTATGACAAGGCACCCTTGGTGAAACTACTGACCAGTCTCCTGACTATTTGGAGCATAGTATAGGACCAGTATGGCATAATGTGCCAATGTGCCATAACACCACTACTGTGCTTATTTGCCATATGAAAAAACAGTCGACATCCATATGTAGGTGGACTTTGTTGCTCCTGTGTGAGGGTTGGAAAATAACAAAGTCCAATGAAGCAATTTTTTAAGCACACTTGTAAGGTCACTCATGCTCCATTGTGTACAGGTTGTATGAAGGCATAGATTTCATGTAGCTTTTTCTTGGTTTGTTTATTTATAGAACGGCTTCTGTCTTTATTGTTTGGGGGGAGGGAAAGATGAATGGAAATAGGATTCTTAAAAATTAAAAATATTTTTTGGATTTTTTTGTGAAACAGGTAAGAAATTAATTTCTAACATATGCTTCTCTTGACAGAGTCATTTTAATTTGCTCTTAATTGGTTGGCTGAATGGCTGTTTCCATGACAGCACAGCAAATATACAGTAGGGGCACTGATAAACAGTGATGAATAACAGATCATTAGACTTCAGGGAGAATTCTTTACTAGTCTGCCACTGCTTTTTACATTTGTCAGGTAGAGACGATGCATTTTACCACCATCCATGACACCAAGATAAAAGCTGTCTGACTTCCCAAGGCCCTGTATGCTAAAAGACAACAGTTACTACCTTTGAAGGTAGGTCAGGCACTGGCTTTAAACTATGTTGAAGTACCTATTCTAACAGTTAACTTGCTAACTACAACGATGTACAATATTGAACATCTTATCTATCTTGTCAAACTCAAGCAACAGCACTTGTAAGATCCAAGTGGCTTCTCCTCAGTGACTGTCTCACATTTTTCCAGGCCTCCCTCAGAAGGAAACTCTTACTGAAAGCAGATTTATGCTCTAGTTCATTGCTCTGAGGTTCACTGTGCAATCTGTGTGGAAAAGTGTCAGGGTAACTCATTCTACTGAAAGCCATCAGAGGACACTCTCAAGGGGATAAAAAAATAGAGGTGATAGCTGTTGCATGTGGGGTAACTCTATTGCCACAAGAGGGGCTGAACCCAGATCTTCTTTAGTTCAGCCTTAAAACTTACACAGGTCATAGAATCTTATCATAGAATCATAAAATTGGGTTCGAAGGGACCTCAGGGATCATTGTCCCAAACTTTCTTCTCAAAAGTTCCATCTAAATAGTAGCACTGCCTAGACAAGATGGCCTGGCACATCATCCAGCCATATCTTAAAGTGCCCAGCGTTGAGGAATCTCCCACTTCACTGGGGAGATAATTTCAATGGCTGAGGGTCCTGGTCATGAAAAATTTTCCTCTAGTGTACAGTTGGGATCTCCCCAGAAATAACTTGCACCTGTTACCCCTCAACTTTTCTATGTGACTCCTTGTAAAAAGGGAGTCTCCATCTTCTTTGTAGCAGCCTTTAAGTACTGGAACACGGTGATGATGTCACTCTAAGCCTTCTTTTCTCAAGGCTGAGCAAACTCAATTTTCTCAGCCCTTCCTCATATGGCAGGTTTCCCAGTACTCTGATCATCCTAGTGGTCCTTCTCTGAACCCTCTCCAGCCTGTCCACAGGGGACATAAACTGAACCTAGTATGTACTGATTAGAGTGGGATCATGACTCTACCTCTGCTGGTGATGCCCTTGCTGATGCAGCCCAGCATCCTGTTGGCTTTCTTTGCTGCTGCAGCACACTGTTCACTCATATCAAGCTTGCTGTCCACCAGGACCCCCAGGTCCCTTTCCACAGAGCTGCTCTCCAGCCAGGTGGATCCCAGCCTGTGCTGTGTTATGTTTTCCCATGTGCAAGACCTTGCACTTGTCCTTGTTGAACTTCATAAGGTTCTTGATTGGGCACTCTTCCAGCCTATCTAGGTCTTCCTGCAGAGTGGCTCTCCCTTTGGAAATGTACTGCCCCTGTCCATTTGATATCATCCACAAACTTCATCATGGTGCATCATCCAGATTGCTTATGAAGATATTAATCAGCGTTGGGCCCAGCATCGATCCCTGGGGACCTCACAGACTTCGGAAGCAGACCTGTGGCTGCCTTTGCTCAGAGCAACAGCAGCTGAAGCATTCTAGTTTCAAAGGAGACTTGGCTTGATAGTCTTAGATGTGCAGAAATTTAGAACTTCTGTTTTGCAAGGATTTAGATAAGCACTGCAGAAAAAGATCAAATCTCTTTCCTCTTGAAATCAATGACAGTTTTGTCAAGAACTTAAGGAGAATCAGAGCTTTTTCCTTGTTCTCTTGCTTTTTATGATAATTCCCTGTTTCAGTGAAACCAGAAGAGGCAGTATTGAATAAAATATTAAAATAAGAATAATTATCTACTGTTTAGACAATCTGCAATACAGGTTGTATTGCAGAGGGTCATCTGCATGCTCCCAAGTTTTGTGGAAAGTTTTCCTGAACTTTCTTGAATTCTAACCATGAATGATACATCTAATTTTGCTAAACAGCAAATTCTCACTGCTGGACAAATCAGTACCCAATCTGAGGCAGCTGAAGCTTTGCTACCACTCTTCTTGTAACAAAATAATTAATCTTAAATAAGTCCTATGTTTTACCTAGATTGTTATCAATCAAATTTTAAGTGTATAATTCAACAAGCATATATTTTGGTGTCTATCCTGGCTGAAGCAACCATCACAGCTTTGCAACTGTGACCAATCTCCATTCCTCCTTTTCCTACTTATTGCCCAAAGCACAAGTTCCACTGGTTTGTTAGCCAAATAAGAGATTTAAACATAGCATTTGGGGGCCTTTTTTATTTTTCAATCCATGTCAGTTCTTAGATCATCAGTTGACAGCAACTGTAAATCTCAGAAATTTCAGAAAATATCTAGTTATCACTTGAAAACCATTTTTTTTTCCCCTTCAGAGATGTTTTAAGTCAGACTAAAGGAAGCAGTGCACCCAAACACAATTCACTTTTTAGGGTTAGGCTACAGTCCAACCCAGTAGCTTCAGAGTTCATTGTTAAATTTCCCTCCTCCTTAGAAAGACCTATTTTAAAAATTTTTTTAAGAACCTCTGATTTGCTTCATATGATTTTAGGGCAACATACAACTCCCAAAGATCAAAGATTGCCTCTGACCTGTTGTAAACCACTCAGAGGTTGTTTAAATCAACAAGACTTTTCCTCTGCAGTTGAAATATGAGTGATAACTTCCATGCTCTGGCACTAGAACTTCTTCAGCGATACACTATGCTGGCACCCAGGGTAATACTGTGTAACAGAGACGTGCGGCATTTCTCAACCTTTCCCATTATGCAAGGCAGACTGAAGCACCAACACTGTGAGCCATCTGTGCTAATGCCAATGATGTTATTAAATCATTCATTACGTTTCAAAATTTCATATTAGATCATTTAAAATCTTATTTTGACATAGTGCATAGATTTCTTCCTCTAGAAATATGAACTCGGTATGCAAATGTGTTTGCCCTGTTTTCTAATAAATTCATGTCTGGGTTGAACATCCTCACAAGCTCTGTGGCTCATGTAATTATGCCCTCAGATCTTGATAGTAGAAATAGAGCCCTGGTCCATGCCAGATTAATTGATCCATTTTTAGCACAGGTAAATTTGATGCACCCGTTTCTGCCAACTTGTTCCGCCTACAAAACACAGTGACATGCAGAGCTCTCCCCTTGCCATCCCCTCCTGGTTTTCTTTCCTAGCAAGAAAAAGTATTTTTCTCTCACATTTGATAGCACTTAATAGTAGGAATATTGCCCTAAAATTCTGTTGTAGCAGTAGGATAACACTGTGATTTCACTGGTCACCATCCTGGTATGCACGCAACATACTTGCTGACCTATATATTCTGAGAGCTAAAGATACTGCTAAGTGGACATCGCACTAGATGCTGTGCCCATACACAGTCTGCCCTAGAGACCTCATAGCTTGGGTGAGAGTGCAGCACAACAGTGTAGGCTGGCTAAATAGGGAAAGAAAACCATAATCTCACTGCAAAATTATTTCACTGGAAATTTTCATTGACTACCTGCTTACACATCCAAGAATTTCCATGGAGACACCGGTGACCTCTGCCTAACCAAGACTGTGTCATGCTTTTCATTTAGAACAGAATAAAAATCCTTTTCCATGCAATTTAGTGGTGATGTCTCAACGTAGTACAGTAAATCAGCACAGGATGATAAGAAACATGTTTCTTGTTTATTTTTAAAGATTGAATAAGCTTGCAGATGAGACAGAAGAGCGTGTCTGTGTCTGTAACTCCCTTAACAGAAGTATAACATATTCAACAGGAGGACATGATGTTTAGCTAGCTAAAGAAGAAAAATACCTCACTTCACTGTCAGAGTTTTCTAGAAAAAATACTAGCTGTAGGTGTTCCAGATGATTTTACCTTTCATGAAAGAACCTTGTATGACCTGCAAGAACATAAGCCTGCATGCTGGTTTGTTTTCGTGCAGTCCCCTTTGGTCTTCTGAAGCATCTGTAAATAACAAACGTCACCGTGAGGCAGGAGTGGAGTATCTTCACTGTGTGGATTTCACACCTGCTTTCCAAAGCATGCATGTGCTAAAAGGCAAGGGACTGCAAGATGCCCTACGTCCTTGGCGTGTTTGACAAATGTTTGACCATGCTCACGGCCCAGGGGAGCGATGGCCTTTGCCAGCTGTGTAGCTTGAAGTCACTTTTTCTGTATCTGCAGCTGCAGGAAGGGGCTTCTGCGAGCTCCAAGATCTGTGCGTGGCTCCAGCCTAAGTTTGTGAAGTATATATAGCGATACAGTAACACAAGCAGGGCTCAGAAGCACTGGATGTTTGTACTTGAAAGGGCTGCAGCACTCAATGGACTTTTAAGAGAACAATGTCTTCTTCCTCAAGTAGGTTATACTTCAAAACTCAGGCGTGCAGCATCTTCTGCCTCTGCTCAGGCTTCTTAGCATTGCAGGGACTAGTTGTGTGAACGGAGCCCTCAGAACCGGCTCAGAATGCCGTGCAACACAAAAGGTATGACAGGTCATGGCTAAGAATTGCTGCAGTTATTCCAGAAACACAAGGTAACCATAAAAACCCCACAAAGAAAACAGAGGAAAAAAACATTCTTTTTAAGTTGAGGTTCTGATAGCTTCCTGAGGGATAGTAGGCCATATACCCCATAAGAACATTCTTATCTCCAGTCAGTGGAGATCTTTCCAACTAGTACATCTTTACATTTTTAACTCCTGTTTTATAGTTTATCTTCCTACTTGTCAGAACCGGAGCCATCTCACAGAGAGTCCAGTTTCAGGGTGAGCTCTGTTTTCTGGGGAGAAGCAGGAGAAAGAGAGAAGGGATGTCAGAAAGGCAGGAGGACAAGGAGACCTTCAGTGAGATCTGATGCAGTTAATTTGCATGTGATTGTTCTCTGGACCATGAGCTCAACAAAGCCAGCTCATAGGCTTTGCCCTGGCATCATCTCAGCGAGAGGATCAGCACAGCTATGGATGTCTCTGTTTGCTGAGATGAATTCAGCACCTACAGGGAAGCATTTTCTTGTCTTCCAGATGGGAAACATCAATGAAGCTTTTGGGGTCCTTCCTGGTTTTAAACATATCTATTCTGAGAGGCTCCTGTTGTGCATGCTTAGAGATATAGAAATCCTAGAGTTGGGTTTTTTCACCTTGCATAAATGAAAACATCTGGGAGCATAAAATATAGCAGAGAAGACAATGCTGCTTGAATAACAGTGGGGTTTTGACTGTGTTTAATAGGACAAGGGGTAATGGTTTTAAACTAAAAGAGGGTAGATTTAGACTAGATATAAGGAAAGGATTTTTTACAGTGAAGGTGGTGAAGCACTGAAACAGGTTGCCCAGAGAGGTAGTAGATGTCCCATCCCTGGAAACATTCAAGGTTGGGTTGGATGGGGCTCTGAGCAACCTGATCTAGTTGAACCCTGCTTATTGCAGGGTTGGGTGGAGTAGATGGTCTGTAAAGGTCCCTCCCAACCGAAACTATTCTATGATCCCCATTTTACCAAGTGCAGAAAATAATTCATTTTCACTTTGTCCACTATTATTAACAATGCCTCGTGATGTTAATTAACACTGCAAGAGGCTAAACCTCAGGCTGACTGTGGCACATGTGGGAATTAGTTGTGTGGGTTTGTGGAGTAACATCTGCCTGTGAATAGATTTAAAAAAATAATAATGAAATTAAACAAAAGAGAAGCTTTAAGCTGAATCTGTGGCTAAATGATTAATATCGCTTCATGTTTAAGATTTTTTTCCCAGCCTATTTTGTTTAATGATTTTCAGCTATGAATATTACATGTCTTTCTGCAGTTAATTATTTATGCTGATGAAACATGGCACTTTCTGTACCCTTTTTGGATTCTAAATGGAAAAGGACACATTTTCTAGACAGTTCCTTCTGTACAGTGATGGCTCACGGAGGCTTCTTTCATCAGAGGCAGGATCACCCTCAAGCCAGTTTAAGGAGGCTTGGAATTTACTAGAAGAAATTGTTGAGAGGGTAGAGCCTTCACCGCTGGCCACCAGCTGTGCATGCCAGGCTGCCAGATCTGGGCTTCAAAGAGCCTGGCCTCCAAAATCCTTTCCTTCCTAGTGGGAAAATCTTTCACATGATTAATTAATCAGCAGGGTTTATATTTCAGAATTTTTAGTGCTTCAGGAGCAGTTTGCATCTGCCTAGGATTTTAAACTGAGCTTGGAGTCTGGCTAAGCAGAACTTTGACGTTTTGAGCTTTCATTTTAAATTGGTGTGAAAGCAGTCATCAAATATTGAAATCCTCCCAGAGCTGGAATTATCTTTTTCCACCCAGCTCTGATAGTTACTGTTTATGGATCTCTTTGTAGCTAGATATCCTTCATTCTGCGAGCTGATCTAGGCAAGAGCTCTGGCTGAAAAAAATTTGCAGATATTTTCTCTGCTGTTGTGTTCTTTTAGTCACAGAAATGTATGGCTCTCCTGAGCCATAAGTTCCTGTGAATTATCAAATCCCTAACATTGCTTTTGCATGAGTCAGGTCTTCAGAATAATTTCACCTCCATAATAAATTGGTGGCACTCAAACAGCCTGAATGGTGAGGAATCCAATGAAATATAAACCCCAGAGAAATTAAGTTTGTTTTAACCAGCCGGGATACAAGGTATTGTGATAAAACCAGTGTCCTAGTTTCAGCAGAGACAGAGTTAATTTTTTTCTTAGCAGAAGAAAGTAGTAAAAGATAGTGACACATTTTGGATTTCGGATGAGAACAATATTGATAGCACGCTGATGTTTTAGTTGTGGCCAAGCAGTCAGGGACTTTTCACCTTCTCGTGCTGCCCTGCCAACAAGAAGGTGGGGGGCACCCAGGAAACTGGGAGGGGACACAGCCAGGACAGGTGACCCAGACTGGCCAAAGGAGCTATTCCGTACCATATGACAACATACTCCATATATAAATGGGGGAAACGGGGGATGGGCTAGGAGGCATGGTAACGTGGGGACTTGTGGACCATAGACACTGGGTGGTGAGAAAGTGATGTTCATCACTTGTTTTTTCTATTGTTGTTATTGTTATTTGTATTACTACTGCTGCTACTAAACTGTCTCAGCCCACAAGTTTTTTGGTTTTTTTTCATTTTTGGTTCTGCCATCCTGCTGGGTCAGGGGGTGGTGAGCAAACAGCCGTGCAGTTGTTTCAGCTGCCAGCGGCATTAAACCACCAAGACCAATCCCACTTAGAAACTCAGTGTACCTTGGCATTCAGGGAAGCAGAGCAAGGTGTTACAAGCTTTACAAACTCCAGCTATTAACTACACATGTACTGCTATTAAGTTAAGGAGGATTCCTCTCTGGGGATGGCAAAGCACTATTCCAAGGAACAAGAGAAACGTTTTTTATTGAACTCAGCAGTGGGACATAAAAACAACATTTGGTGGGACTTCTCTAAATTAGTATGGCTGGTACATCATGGCTGATTTACACCTCTTTAATTAGTCCTTTCTGGTGGTGAATTAGGAGATACTCTTGAGCAGCATCGGAGTCCAGGTGCCACAGAACTCACACTGCTGCTGCTGCTGTTGCTGTTAGGCACAGGCAGCTGGAAGCAGACCTGGAATAGCACTGGGATCTGAAAACACCCCTCACCCTCTGGATACAGAGACACTGTAAATGTTTCAGCCATGGCAGGGCTCCATCCTGATGGCATTCCGGGGCTCCACTGCTCCTGGCCTGGCAGGGGCCCTGCTGCCATGTCTGGCTTGCTTTCTTCTCACTTTGCCACTGATCTCTTGTCAAGAGACAAATGAGACCGGGCTGACATCTGTTTCTGGGAAGTACTGGGACTCAGCACTATGCCCATTGCAGAGAGCTTCCACTGCAATGCAGCGAAGAGGCTCAGCTGCGTGGGCAGGGTAAAAGTGTTCACAGCTGTATTTATGTGGTAACTGGATTTTCAGGTGCTTGTTCCCCAAAATTCTGCCTGTAAAACAAAGTCCAAACCCCATGCTATTCTACGTGTGCCAGCTATTCGTAAGGAAGTTCACTGATAGTCTTGGCAATGTAGTGTGATTTTTTTTTTAATCCTGTATAAAAATTGCCATTATTATATAATTTAAAAGAAATCAACTACAACAACTCATGACAGTGGAACCCAATCAGATGAAATTTTCAAAAGCACCTAAGAGTATTTTCAAATAGCACCTTACAAACCCCTACTTTTTAACAAGACGGCTCAGGCTGTGTGAAAGCCTGTGCTAGCGCAAGCTGTACCATTGCCAGGACACCAGCTAAGCCATTCTCAGCTACCGCCAGCAGCAACAAGAGCCGTGTAAACATATTCTCAGTTGCTTTTGTACATTTCCCCAAAGTCCCTTTTGCCTTGAAATCTTCCTTTTTCTTAGGATCGTCTAGGTTTAAAAAAAAAAATACATTTCCTGACTCTTAACAATGGCATCTTAAATAAAATAACTTCCTGTAATTCTGATAGCAGCTACCATCCTTATTTCCATAGCTTTCATCATTCACCTCTAATCCTCTTTCTTTCTTGCTTGTCATTATTTGTCTTTGCCTTTATTCTGTCTGATCACTATTGTTATCCAATTTCCTTCCTTCTTTCATCTTTCCCTAACTCCCACTGCATTCGTGTCCTGTCATTTTATGATTTTGTTTTTACTCCCCATGTAGCTTTCTATCAAATACGCAATTTTGTAACTGACTTTACCTTCATCTTCGTATCTTTTTTCCCCCTTTTCTTAGTCGTGCTCTGGGGATCAGACAAAGGCCAGCAATGCAGGCAGTCACAGACTCTTCTCACACAAAATTCACAAAGCACAACCACTCAGTCTGCTTCCCTGATGAATGGCAGAACAGCCTTTGGCTTCATTTGTTATTCATATTAGGCTGAAGGCTCTTGGGAGTAGCAAATGTCTCTTACATGTAGTGTGCACTGCCTGGAACATGGGGGCTCTGATCCTAATTGGGGTAGGTGCTATTGGAGTAATAATAATATAAAGGTGTTGTAGAGAGTTTTCTTTCCTTTATTCTGCGTTGAGTCTGTTTTGCCTGTGACCTCTCCAGCCAGGGTTAAGCCACTACAGTCCTTTACACACAGTGGAAGCATGCTGGGTCCAGAACCCAGAGGTTCATGGATCGAAACCATTCTCTGCTAACATTCCACCCTTCACCTCTGAGTCACATATCTAAGTATTATCATTAAAATCCCCATCCCAACAGAAGTTCCCCACAATTATTACACTCCTTGGCTATGTTCAGTCTCTTTTGCCCATTCCCTCTTCCAATTACTGTCCTTATCTCAAACTCCTCATGCCCCATGCTGGGTGCCAAAAAGGACTGTGGTGGTTTGACCCTGGCTGGAGGCCAGACACCCGCCAAAGCCACTCTATCACTCCCCTTTTCAGCTGGACAGGGGAGAAAATATATATTGAGAGGCTTAGGAGTCAATGTAAGGACAGGGAGAGATCATTCAGCAATCAGTGTCATGGGCAAATCAGACTCAGCACAGAATAAAGGAAAGAAAACTTTCTAATTTGTTACACTACACACATATACACACCCAGTGACACCAGAGTCTGATAATGAGAAGTGCGACCAGATCTTAAAACACATTCGCCCCACCTCTCCCTTCTTAGCAGACTTCACTTTAGTCACGATTTTGCTCCTTTCTTCCCCCTTCCCCCACCACTGTGGCACGGGGAGGGGCAGAGACTGGAGGAATGGGGGTTTTGGTCAGTTCCTCAAGAGTTGTTTTCCTTCTTAGCCAGGGAGAGGCATTCCTCACACCCTTCCCCTGCTCCAGCATGGGGTCCCACCCACTGGAGACAGTCCTCCACAAACATCTCCAATGTGAGTCCTTTCCCATGGGCCTTCAGCTCTTCACCAGCTACCCCAGCATGGGTCACTTCTATGGGGTGTAGCCATAAATCACAGAATGTCTCTCATTCTCTCAGGCCCAGATTGTTCCAGCCTGGTCCCCCACAGAGTCACAAGCCTCTCCCTCCCACCAGCAAACCTGCTCCAGCGTAGATGTCTTTCTCTTTCCCTGTGTGTCTATCTCTCTCTCCGTGGGCTGCAAGTGCTGGCAGAGGCTTGCTCCAATGTGGGTCACAGCAACTCCTATATGTCTCCACTCACTCCAACATGGTCTTCTCCATGGGCTGCAGGGGAATCTTTCTCTCCGGCACCTGAAGCGCCTCGCCTCACCCCC
The DNA here is from genome assembly GCA_027925045.1 of Hypotaenidia okinawae. Lineage (NCBI taxonomy): Eukaryota > Metazoa > Chordata > Aves > Gruiformes > Rallidae > Hypotaenidia > Hypotaenidia okinawae. The sequence goes on along the minus strand of BSDF01000002.1, from coordinate 115,571,925 downwards.
TTTGTCACTGACCTTGGTGTCTGCACAGTTTCTTCTCACTCCCTTTTATGGTGGCAAAACATTTCTGCTAGTGGTTTTTTTTCCTTTTAAATGTGGTTCACAGAGGCACTGTGACCATCACTGATTGGCTCAGCCTTGGTCAACAACAACTCTGGCCTTGAGCCAGCTGGTGTTTACTCTTTCAGGCCTGCAGAGAGCTTCCAGCTGCTTCTTGCAGAACCCATCCCTGCAGCTCCCCCCACTCCACGAGAACTCAGCCACGCAAAACTACAACAAAGGGATTGAGGTTTGGCCTCATCATTGGGATTTGGCTCACTTTAGTGATGCAGGAAGAGCTCAGAGGATCACCTCTGCTACATGAGCTAATAAATCATTTATTTATGCATCTACTTAGACTGTTAAAAAAAAAAAAGAAGAAAAGAAAAAAGGCAAGAAACCACCCATGGTTCTAAGCGTCCTTTCAATGCACTTAATTAGTAGCAAAGTGATGGTCAGGAGTCAATGTTTCCACCACCACTCCAGTAAAAAGAGAGCCAAATAAAACCAAAAACCAAAATCTTTTATACTGTCCCAATAACCAGTTAGTCTAACATTAGGTTTTGCATACCTATATGCTATGTAAGAAAGAAGGCAAAAGAGGTGAACGAGCGGTTGTTTCAGCAATTTCTCCCATAAAATTTCCTTATCTGGGTTGTATCTCTCTGTCTTAATGGAATCTAATATTTTAAACCACATGGCTACAGAAGACATGCACCCATTTCTGCGGGGAAGGATTGCTCCCACACCAGCAAACATACAAAAAAGAATAAATCTTCTAAATACATGAAGGAATTCCCCTTTCTCCCTTTTCTGATCCTCAAGAGGAATGGTCTTCAAAGTTCAGAGATACAGTCTCAAACAGATAGAAAATGAATATTTAATATGCCTTACTTGGGATTTAAGAGAATGGAAAATGGGTCATCAGCTTTAACTCCATGCCTAAAAATTTCCATGATGCTGAATTACTGAAGTTCTTGAATACAGCTGTAGTTGCTTTAGTTGTCAAACATGGCCATACTGAGTGATTTCTTACGTGGTTCCAAGAGAAAGAGATCGTGTCCTTCTCTTGAGAGAAACTTCCCCTGACAGAGATGTCAGGGACAATCTACTTCACTCAATTCAAGATTCAGCTCTTTGTCCCTGAAGCCATTTGCTCAGCAGAGACAGACAACTCCAAGATGTTTCTCAAGAAAACTAAGCTCATGGACTATGAGATTGGTAACAGACCTGTCCTAGAGAACTCACATACGGGATGAACCCCCACTGGCCTTTACATCAATCATTCCTTGGGGTTAAATAGGTAATATGAGCAAGGCTTAGACCTAGAATCACAGAATTGCAGACTGGTAGGTGTTGGAAGAGACCTCTGGAGATCATCTAGTCCAGGCAGGCTTTCAATATCCCCAGAGAAGGAGACTCCACAACCTCTCCGGGCAGCCTGTCCCAGTGCTCTGTCACCCTTGGAGTGAAGAAGCTTTTCCTCATGTTGAGATGGAACTTCCTGTTTGTGCCCATTGCCCCTTGTCCTGTCACTGGACACCACTGAAAAGAGTCTGGCCCATTCCTCTTGACATTTAAATATTTGTAAGCATCGATCCCTCCCAGTCTTCTCCATACTAAACAGCTCCAGCTCTCTCAGCCTTTCCTCATACAAGAGATGCTCTAGTGCCCCACTCATCCTCATAGCCCTCCGCTGGACATCTCCAGTAGTTCCCTGTCTTTCTTGAACTGTTTCCTACAACTGGACACAGCACTCCAGATGTGGCCTCACCAGGGCAGAGTAGAGAGGGAGTTTAATGTCCCTTGGACTCCTGGCCATACTGTCTATAATGCACCCTGGGATACCATTGGCCTTCTTGGCCATAAGGACACACTGTTGGTTCACAGATAACTACTTGTTCACCAGGACTCCCAGGTCCTTCTCCACAGTGCTGCTTCCCAGCTGGTCCATCCCTAATCCGTACTGGTACTGGGAGTCATTCCTCCCTAGGTGCAGCACCCTACACTTGCTACTGTTGAGTTTCATTTGGTTCTGCCCAACTTTCTAGCCCATCCATGTCTTGCTGAATGGCAGCTCAGCCTTGTGGCATGTTGGCCACTCCTCACAGTATTGTACCCTCATTAGAAAGTACTGTCTGAATGAAGGGTCCGTGCTGGATCGCTCTGGCAGACTGAGTTCCCTATGCAAACACATGGGAGCAGAGTCTTCCACAAACTTGCGATCACCAGTCACACACATCTGTCCTGTTCATTCTTCCTCTTGCTGCAACTCTCTCTCTTCCCTCTGTGCCACTGTCTCAAGGGAAAAGAGGAGTGTTTGTTTTCAAGCAGGTCAGGTTTCAGAGGTTCAGGTTGCTAAATTGTTTTGGATATTATATAGTCTGCAGAAGTCCTCTCTTTCTGCCAGCAAACACTCTGTCATGTAGCCCTCACTGATGTATTTTCATGAGTTATAGAATAATGGAAAGACTCTATATATGTGCATACGGTTATATGGCTCTACAAATCCAAATGCGAGTACTTGTGTAATGGCACGGTTGAGCAGGCAGGCCATCAAAACTTAGGGTTTGATTCTGACCAAACAGCTGCCTTTAAACACTTAGAGAGTTTCAGGGTGCTAAATTCAAGCACCTGACTTAGTTAACCAGGCAGTCTTCCTCCGCCATCAGTGTAAATGAGAAGCCGCCCCCATAAGAAGCCATCCCCATCCCTAACACCCGTATTTGCAGTAGCCCTGCAGACAAGAACTATCCTTATGTTACCTTGTCTGCTTTAAAAAGGACTTCTGGAGATCAGCTGTATGGGTTTGTGCTGGAGTAACACGAAGTGATTACCCCCAATGGTGAGGAGGAGCAGCCAGCGCAACTGAACTGAGGGCTAAGCACAAGCACGTCGTGGCCCCTGGTGTCTCTGGGTCAGAGCTGGTGAGCTCTTGTCTTGGAAGAGGGCAGGTTGCAAGCACAGCGAGGATGGGGAGGCTGTGAAGTGAAACAGATGCTCGCCTGTCATTTGACCCGGAGAACACGCTTCACTTTACAGTGCTCATTAGGGGGAACTACAGTTTCCCCTGCCAGCTCGGTAAATCTGCTTTCACTCAGACTGCAAGCTTGATAAAGTTATTTGTCCTGTAATGAATACCAATTTAAACTTCTCATGCAAACTTTTGTGCTGTATACATGTCCTACTGCATGGCAGGTTTCTGTGTATCTGCAGAAAAAAACCCATCTCTTTGCATTTGTGTTTGGGCAGCACCAAGCGCCCAAGTGTTCTCAGGCTGGAAGGAGGGTTCTTGGCCCCGCAATAATGGAAACAAAATTGACATTATTTGTTTTGTGGTAGTGCCTCTAGGCCTCAATCAAAAATGACACAAGACAACAGATGGATGCAAGTACACGGGGGAAACACAAGACAAAACATTTATTCATTTAGTAAGCATCAGCCACAGTGCACCAGCTGCTTAGGTATTAAATATTTTGTAGGCAGCATTGTATAGATATAAAAATCATAATAATTGTTGTTATAACCTAGCATATATGAGAGAAAGAAAGATTTTTTTTCATGCTGTTGTATCATGGGACTGGAAAATGTGGCCATTAAAAGCAAACACCACTGTAAGTATAAGCATTCAGTCGTTCTTCAGCTGTAAACATTACATTATCCTAGATTGAGTTGAAGCTGATAGTTGTGTTCTCATTTAAAAGCTGATAAATATCATGCTAGAATTTTCTGACAAGTGTGTCTGCAGTATACAACTGGTTATAGTGTGCAGCATTGGCTAATTTTGCATCTGTTCAGATATTTAAACTGCTCTGAAAAGAAAACTCACCCCTCCCAAAAATGCCCTGAAGCATATTAGAGTGGCACTGGTATATAAAACACATAAAAGGGAAAAGAGGATGACAAATTTACTGCAGACATCAGAAAAATATTTTAAAGATAAACTTATGAAAATGTAGTTATAGCAGTAGATTTTTTTTATTATTATTATTCCAAGAGATATATTTATTAACTGGTTTTGAAGTTTGTCTCCAATGGGAAAATACTAGATCCCAAGCTTAATGCTCACCGACCTTTTGAATGTCTTGGTTGTTTTCCTGAATCCATGAAACCACTGGGAAATTTCCAATGAAACATTTTTTTTTCAATTGGAAAAATAAAAATTGTAATTTTTTTCAGGGCAGTGTCCCAGGATGGATTAAACTTTGCTCAGGATGATTTTCTCACACTTTTAATTTTATTTCTGCTACAACTGAAGGAGGAGGTGAAGGCTTACTAATTTCCCTCTTTCTTTTAGTGTCAAAGTTCCATGCTGCATGCTTTGGATGGCCCATCGGGCATGACTATTGTCTATTACTCCCATGTATAAAAGTTAAGCTGAAAGATGCTTCTCAAGAACATATCCCTTAATATGGAAAGACAGGGAGATTTAGTTTGGATCAGATTCATTTAGGTCTAAAGTAAATATGTTTTCCTAGGTGCCTTTGCTGCCCAATTGCTTTGTTTGAAGCTTGAAAGCTCCGTTTACCTGCTCTCATTTTTTTATAACTAGCTTTTTTCATCTCAGGTGGGTTTTGTTGTCTTTTTTGTTCAGTTTTAAGCAATTTTACGGGAAGCACACAAAAGAAGTAAAAACACATGGAAAAGGAGTTTTATGTATATAGGACGTTGTATGCTTAGCCAACAAATATAACATTTATTCCTAGTTCCAACTATTTCTTTGATTTTTGGTTGGTTTGTTGTTTTTCTTTTTAAGAAAGGGAAGAATGACAGCAATACTGACTGATCCCATTGAATTGGTTCCATGTGTGTTAAATAGTCTGGAACAGATTCCCAACTAATATAACTCACCACCAACTCTAGCGATGGCATGTCAGACAAGGTAGCAGCCCTCTAATTTTTGCAGACTAGAGAAACATGACATGAGATTTGGAACTGCTTATGTTGGGTTTTTTTCCCTTTCTCTCATCAATAAACAATAACTGTATTTCAGCTATTCATTACATGTTTTGACAGCTGACAAAACCTGTAAAGTACAGTTCCTAGCTATGTGGCTTGTGTGAGCTTCAGATGTACCTTCTCCATGTAACAATCAAATTGTAACCTTTACTACATGCTCTGTAATATTCCCACCAGATGGTTTTTTTTCTTCTGCAAGTGACTATTGCTAGGACAAATGGAAGTAGCGAGAACCTTGGCTCGTGCCCAATTGAAGGAATGTTTGTGTAGCAAGTTCGCAATATATAAAGCATGTATAAGTACTTGAGAGTGAGCATATATTATAATAAATCTTTATTTCCTGTAGACCTTTTTTAAACTTCTTGTGTTGCAGCTGGATATACTATGTATTTTAGAAAAGCTAAAAGTTGCAGTATCCGAACCCATCTCTTTTATAGCTTATCTTGTCTCCCTTCTGGCTGAAATCTAAACTAAATTACCCGACAGGCTGCCAATGCCCTTCTTTGAATAATTGTTCACGTTAGCAATGAATTTAGTTTGGAAAGACATTTATATACAGACAATCGTATTCCACACTAGTGCAAACTAAGTGTTACATAAATTAGCTTCTCATTTCATCCTGCATTTGTCTTTTTTGGTGACGGAAGTGAGGTACTTGAAATTCAGCCTTAGGATTTAGGATGTCACTACAACATGTCTTGGAGAAGAAGAGATGCCCTGTGTACCAAGAAGGGTGCACTGCTCTTTGTAATCCGGCATCTTCGATCATGGGCTATGAGTAACTTCTGATTTTTTAGCATCTTGTGGGCTCTTGGCAGCCTAAGATGCAATGCTCCTTGGAGGTCACGGACATGGCCAGGCTCAGCTCTTAAAGACTTTTCCCACCCGTGGTGGACACTGTCCCTGGATGAGGAAGCCATTCTTCTTCAGCGAGGCTCCCCTGTTGAGCTTGCCACCAGGGGTCAGTAGGAATCAGTGAGAAATATTCCCTCCTTCCCCACCCCAGAAACGACGAGATGCTCACGGCCAGTATGCCATTCCCTATTAATTTCAGGAATTCAGTGAGGGAAAAACAGATGCGATTGTTTTTCTTTGTAACCAGACAGCTTTTACCACTAAAACAGAAGAGTGTTTTCCTAACGTCGCATAGAAGTTTGCTCTTGATCAAAGCCGGTTGGGGTTCAAAAGCCTCTGTTACCTTATTTACCCAGAACTTTGTCTCTACATTTCTAACATTACATTTGTTAATCTGAGTGCTTCAAATGCGGAATAGATGTATGATCAGGAGGCAGAATTTTTGGTTTGTTTTTTTTTTCCAAACTAGATTTCATAGAATTATTTTTTCTTTTAAAATTAATGGGATTAACTTTAAAATCATTTTTAACATTAAATTAAATCTTGTGTCCTGCTAAGCTCTGTGCAACTAAGCAAGTAGTTCAGTGCAGCTGCATAGATTTTTCTCTCCAGACGCTTATGTAACTCATTTCTATTTTATTCATGATTGCCCCATGAAGACTATTCATCACACTTGCGCTGTTCTCTCTGTATCACATTCCTTTCATTCCAGAGGATACTGGGGAAAAGTGGGGGGAAAAAAAGAGATCACAGGATTGAAGTTTGATTCTCTGTCACTTCTGTGACAAAGCAGTACGCCTAGGGAGCCTTCCAGACATAAATTACAGCAAATTAAAAACCCGCGTACACCACACAGGGACTTGGCATCTCATAAACTTTACCAAATGATATCTGACCATTTTCCTTTAGGCAGGTAGCAGGTCAAGCTAATGTCAGTTAATCTTAAACTGCAGCGGTACATTAGGTAGTGTTCATGGTGCCCTTGAAATTCCTCTAATTTTTTCTTGCTGCAGCCGTTCCTCCTGAACAGTTCAGGTGTAACACGAAGGAAATAATGCCTGGAAATAGACTGGGAAATATTCAGATTTTAATTTATTGAGATTGTTGGAGAAAAAAGGTCAAAATACTGTTAAGATAGGAGTCCAATGGTTGAAACTGTCAGGGAATTATGGATTTGTATGATGAGAAATTTGTAGAAAATGAAGCTACATGAAGTTTTTACCTCCAATAAATCAGAGTTTGGCCAATCCTGTTGATTCTTGAGAAAAAAGTTCAATTGGCATCACTGTACAATGACTTCACTGTGCTTTGTTCTGAGCTGGTGTATAATGAATGGATGTTCAGCATGGTATGCAAAAAGAGTATGCATGGTGGAAAAGGTTGATTTTTCATGTATATTGCAAAAGCAAAGAAACATTACTCTTTCAGCCAAGGCAGTGACATTCCTTAAGCCTCTCACTGCTAATATATACAGCAAGCAGAGGCTCTGAAACACCGTTTTTCTTCCATAACACTCATGGCTCATTAAGACTATAAATTGCATGCTCATCAAAAATTGTTAAAAGATCCTAATTTCTGTTTTAAGAGTTAAAACCTGATAGATACAGAGTTTCTTCGACAAGCTTAATTCTGCTTCCTGGCAAGTCTGTTTTGTGCAGTTGAATGTAGCAGGAAATCCTGCTGAAAAGGTAGCCAAAACTGGTCCCACTCGATGTTGGAGAGGGCACCCAGGGCACAGAGTGCATGTCCCTGACATATGCACTGCGGGATGCATATTTGCTGACAGCAGAAGAAAATGTGATCGTGGTATTTGGGCTGCATTCAGCTGAAAGCTGTAAGAGATGTCTTCCTTTCCTGTGCCTTAGGGAACTCGGAGAGTCACTGCCATGGATGGTGAGAAAAGAAAAGCAAAAATGAAGCCAAGGGCACAGAATTCTTTGTGAAGAGGGAGACCAGTGCTGCTCCTGCTCCTTGTCACCCAGAGAAGGGGGCAGGCAACAGAGACTCTGTCTTGGATTCAGGAGATGAGTAACTTGAGATATAACTTCTCTAAGGTTCCTGGCATTCTATGCATAGTGGCAACTGCAATGTCAGCACTAGTGTAAACTGAGAATGTTCATGCATTTCTTTATTCTTCTGACATGCAGCCAAAACCTGAGGAACAAAAATAAAATGTTTAAAATAATTTTTTTTTTTTTTTTTTTGTTAAGATGATATCCTGGCAAACTCAAACCCAGATGTTTTCAGGCACCAGAGCTCATTTCCTCCACTGGGTAGACTGTCACTCTTACTTTGTCATGAAGGTCTCATCAAAGTCATAGGGTTCAAAGGGCTTTTTGAGGAACAGTTGTGTCTGGAGGCCTAAAGTGAGATTGGACCCTAGATGTGCTATGCACTATAAATAAATGTTGCTAGTGATCGTTCATCCACCATGGGCTGAACAGGCAAGGTGGAGATAAACTATTACTACTACTATGCAGACTTAGAGAGCTGAGATACAAGCAATGACTAAATGACTTGCCTCAAGTCACATCCATGTCCTGAGTCTCCTTTCTGCCTCTTAAACATTCTGTCTTTATCTACTAAACCCTGCAGTCATGATCCAAACTGACACATGGGGCCTGAGAGATGTACCTTACTGAGGACGGACGTTGTGTCTGTGTCCTCAGGAGGAAGGATGGAAGGTGGTCTCTTGAATGGAGCTCCGACATGCCTGGTGCTCAGAGAAGAGCTCGGGTTGAAAGATTCATAGAAGCTGTGAGGTGAAGAAAAAGGGAAAGTTTATACTCGGAAGGGGGGGAAAGGAAACACACTTGATAAATACAAACTTAAGACATATTTAGAAGCTGGGTATGCAAGCTGAACTTTCCCCGGGGCTAATTGCTGTAATGGCATGTTAAATAAATCCTTTCTAAACTTGGCTGTACCACAGGAACGCTGTTTAAATAATGAAGTGCTCATGGACAAATTCTCAAAAGTATTAGGCAGAAACAGGCTTTTATTTAACTTGAATTGTAATATATGGTGGGTTTTTTTTTTCCCCGTCTAGTTATTGTGAACATCACAAATCAGACCATTTTTTTTCTGTTAATCGTGGGGTCACATCCTTCTTTTCCTGTTCTGGGGAACCATGAATATAACAAATGCTTCTCATCTTTGCTTTTTCACATTGTTCCATGACAGACACAGGAATGTTCTTTGTCCTTTATTGAGCAGTTGGTGACTTCTGGGCCTTTCCTTTTTCATTATGCATGTGCTTGAGACAAGGAAAAGCTGCTGGGAAATGGAAGGTATTTATGAAAGAGTATTCTCTGTGGCCAAGGCTCTTGAATTGTACTTCAGCTGATGAGTTAGAACAGCCTGTGCCTCAATTAAATCTGAACAATGGCAGTCCATTCTGAGGAAAAGACAAGAAAAATAACAGAGGAGTAAAGGATATTTCTAAAATATAAAATGCTTAAATCTGTAAAGTTTGTCTCAGTCTGCGTATACATAAAAAGCTACTTACACCAGATTTCCTGATATGCTTATCATAATGGACAAATTACTCTAAAAATGAGTCACAGAATCACAGAATCGTAGGGGTTGGAAGAGACCTCCAGAGATCATTGAGTCCAACCCCCTGACAAAGCAGGTTCCCTAGGACTTATCGCACATGTAGGTGTCCAGATGGGTCTTGAACATCTCCAGAGATGGAGACTCCACACTCCCCCTGGGCAGCCTGTCCCAGGGCTCTGTCACCCTCACTGTGAAAAAGTTTTTCCGCATGTTGGTGCAGAACTTCCTGTGCTCCAACTTGAGGCCATTGCCCCTTGTCCTGTCCCCACAGACCACTGAAAAGGGGCTGGCCAATTCCCCTGCATCCCATAATTCAGTAAAGTTTATAAACATTAATAAGATCCCCCCTTAGTCTTCTTTTCTCAAGACTGAACTGTACCAGTTGATTCAGCCTTTCCTCATAGGGGAGATGGTCCAGGCCCTTAATCATCTTTGTAACCCTCTGCTGGACTCTCTCCAGGAGGTCCCTGTCTTTTTTATACCAGGGAGCCCAGAACTGGACACAATACTCCAGGTGGGGCCTGACCAGGGCAGAGTAGAGGGGGAGGATCACCTCCTTTGACCTGCTGGCCACACTCTTCCTGACGCATCCCAGGATCCCATTGGCTCTCTTAGCTACCAGGGCACACTGCTGGCTCATGGCCAACCTGTCAAATGGCCAATTGCACTTGGCAAAATATTTCAGAATGTTATCTAGGGTTCTGACAGTTTCTCTACACAGTGTTGCTAGAAACTTACCAGTATCATCCATCTTCTGTGTATTTGGGGTAGTTCTGTTTCTTGTCCCATTAACTGGGATGAAAAAACATGTAGTCGACTAACAGACTGCTAATAAAACTCTAAAACCTTTGTAAAGGTTTCCCCATTTCAAGGACATGAAAGGAATGATTAATGTAATGAGTAACCTATAAGTGTCAGATACGAAACCACTCCAGTAAAACAAGGTACTTCTTACCTGATTCATTCCTACTCCTTATCTCTTCTGTGGCCATTTGTGACAGTGTAAAGCAGTAGAATCGCCATTTCAGATAGGTGGCACCTGAGTGGTCATTGCAAGAGTTAAGAAAGAGATCCTCTTCTCAAAACCAACCACATGACATGATGTAATCCCACTGAAATAATCTTGTATGCTCCAGTCTTTTGGTAAACCTTTTATTCAAACAAATACAAAGTAAAGTTAGGAATGTATATGTCCACTGTGTGGGAAGGTCCTTTATATATTTGTTAACTTTTTTTCAGGAAACATGCACAACTTTTATTTTTTTGATAAAATATTTCATTCAAGTGTTTTCAGAGGAGAGCAGAAATAAAAGCATATGATTCTTCTAAGACTTAGAGTAATGTGTTCACATATTAGGGAATCTATTTTGTAGAAATCAATATCTTTTCATTTCACCTGGGGAAGAATAATATTAGACACTTGTTGGTTCTTGGTATTCTTAACACTCTGTTTTCAAAGGCAAACAAAGAATTTTACAGCTGCTTCCAAGAGAGTGTATTATTAGATCTTAGTACTTAACTGTATTTCCTCACAAACATTGATTTGCTGTTGTTATTGTTGTGACTGCATCCGGGTGGTCATATAGTCTGAAAGAAATATGCAATTAAATTGATATCACAAAATTATACTTTGTATATTTGTGTCTGCCTAGGTCTTGGACTCAAAAGCAAGTCACTTGATTTTTCTTCAGAAATGGAAAACTCAATTTCCTCTTATGAACTCCTTGACTGTTAACAGCCACCAAGAGTGATAGGAGAGAGAGGCTGCTTCTACCTGAGAGGCTTGCTGAGGGGCAGAGGGCTCTTCCAGTTCTTTGGGAGCTGCCAACAGCAGAGGAGACATGCCTTTTTAGACTCACACATGTACCCAAGGAAAATGCTATAATCACCTGACATTGCTTGGGCTGTGTTGGGGGTGAGAAGGGAGTGTGAGGCAGAGAAGCTAGAGGAAGGCACTGTCCCACTCTGAATGTCACCCTCAAAGGGCTTCCTACTGCAGCCCAGAAGCCCAGGCACCCAACTCTGAGTTGGAGGTTCAGGTCCCGTGACAAAATGAGTTATAGGACGAACTTGAGCCTTTCTATTCCTCTTCCACAGGGGAAACTGTAGCTGGTGGATAATTTGTTGTACATGTAGTCTGACCAGAAATTCTTCCCTTGCTGAAACTGTGTATAAAGTATTGATGAGAGCTTCCCTTCACAAACTGATTTTTCTGGCTGAAAAATTACTTCCTCTAAACATGCCCAGCCAGCTCCACTGTGTGTTTGCTAAAGATATGAATACATCTACGTTTTTGCTTCATCATTATTGGGTTTTTCTTTCTATTGACCTTTATTCTGTGCCTCTTCTAGTATCAGAATTACAAAGGCCATGTGATGCAAATACTAACATATCTTACCAAGGCCACAGTAAAAGAACCTGATTTCCAAACACTGGGTCTGTAGTTTCCCAGCACCAGCCATATTTAGGATTTTGATGTCCATTTGACTTTTCAGGCAACTAGTCACCCCATGTATTTCTAGATGTGCTGCAGCAAGGACATGAATTTTAATTTTCTCTAAATATCTCTGTGGGTTTTAATTGCACAGTAATAGAAACGTGATAATCTTTCTTCTCAAAGATTTGCTCTTACACATTAAAATTGATCACTATCAGCAGAAGTCTTGCCCAAGAAACAATCATTTAAACAAAGACTTACCTCTGTGGTCTCTGAATGACAACAGCCTGCTCAGGGGGACAGTTCACAGAATCACAGAACATCAGGAGTTGGAAAGGAGCTCAAAAGATCATCTAGTCCAACCCCCTGCCAGAGCAGGATCACCTAGACTAAATCACACAGAGACACATCCAGGAAGGTTTTGAATGTCTCCAGAGAAGGGGACTCCACAACTTCTCTGGGCAGCCTGTCCCAGTGCTCCGTCACCCTCACAGTGAAAAAGTGCCTCCTTATATTAACATGGAACTTCCTATGCTCCAGCTTTCACCCATTGCCCCTTGTCCTACTGCTGGCCATCACTGAGAAGAGCCTGAGTCCATCTTCCCATTTGTCACCCTTTACATGTTTATAAACATTAATGAGGTCACCCCTCAGTCTCCTTTTCTTCAAGCTAAAGAGACGCAGCTCCCTCAGCCTCTCCTCATAGGGAAGATGTTCCACTCCCTTAATCATCTTGGTGGCCCTGTGCTGGACTCTTTCCAGGAGTTCTATGTCCTTCTTGAACTGAGGGGCCCAGAACTGGACACAATATTCCAGGTCTGGTCTCACCAGGGCAGAGCAGAGGGAGAGAAGACCCCCTCTCTTGGCCTACTAACCACACCCCTTCTAATACACCTCAGGATGTCATTGGCCCTCATAGCCATGAGGGCACACTGCTGGCTCATGGTCATCCTACTGTCCACCAGGACCCCCAGGTCCTTCTCACCTATGCTGCTCCCTAACAGGCCGGTCCCCAGCCTATACTAGCAAATAGATGGGCAGAAAGGTGGATCACTTCTGCTCAAGGGTCTGGGCACGCAGCAACCATGCTTGCAGGTAGCTTGAGCACATCATGTTTCTGAGCAGGGCTTCAACTTGCAGAGTTAACTTTACTCAAGGGAAAACTATGCCATATTCTGGCCTTTGAAGATTTCGGTAAACTTCTTTTTCAGGGATAAAGCATTGCCAACTGGGACTTTTCATGAGTTGACTGCTTTTCAAAGATCTCTGTGAAAGGGGGTTGGTTAAGGGCATCGCTGGGGGAAGCCAATTATAATTTTCAAATATGTTAGACTTAAATAAACATTTAATTAAAATAAGACCAGCTCTTTCAGCCATTGCCCGTCTTCTTCTGTTTGTAGAATTGGGGAGTTCTGGGGAATTCCTGATACTACACATTTTTTTGACAACGTCAGCTGATTTTCCAAACTAACCTTCAGTACTTCCTTTCTCTTCCCCTCTACCCAACTCTTTTTCTCAGACACTTTAACCTACTTTTTAGTCTCTTAGCTTTTCTGGTTTCCCCTATTTCTTGCAATCTCCAATTTTCTTCTAACCTTCCCCTCTTAACTCCCTGATCCCTTTCCATGTTTTTTTTCCCTACTCGCTCTTTCCCCAGCCCAACTGTACCTCACCATAAACTAGGCTATCTCCACTACAGCCTCTGCTTTATTATGGAGAGGAATAACCTGAAACATCAACTTTCAGCAGCTGGGAATCAGGAGGCTGTGTATATTTTCAGCCCCTCCTTGATTTGCATCATTCTTCTTCAAATGTCTGTCTGTCTTTGGTGGCACCAGGAGATGTAGCTGGGCTAGGAAGAAGTAGAATAAAATGATGATTTTCTCACCTGTTGAGCAGCTCCAAAATGCTGCCAGGCAGCCCAGGAAGACCTGCAATGAGAGGAAGATGACAGTCAGAGCCAGGGCTGTGGGAGCAGGGCAGCACCTTCATGCCATGCAGCATACAAAACCCTATTTCCACTGATGTAACCTAAATTTGTATTTATGGCATTAGGAACATTATAACCACAATAGAGTATGTAACATTAGATACTGAGTGTGAATCTTTGCAGTTATTAAAACCTATAAATTTCCTCAATAAATGCAGAGAGAAAATATTGTCCACACAATGTCTTTCTTTTATAAACATACTACTGATACTAGTTTGCCCCAGGTTTGTCCCTCCTCCAATATAATTTGATTTCAGATTGTCCTGCTTTTTCTTTTCCTTTTTTTAACATCTTCCTCAACAGCTTCCAATGCGTAAGTGCACTTTCTTGATAGGACATGATTAAGGAGCATGATCACAGGATCACAGAAACACAGAATGTTAGGGGTTGGAAAGGAGCTCAAAAGATCATCTAGTCCAACACCCCTGTCAGAGCAGGATCACCTAGAATAGGTCACACAAGAACAAGTCCAGGTGGGTTTTGAATGTCTCCAGAGAAGGAGACTCCACAGCCTCTCTGGGCAGCCTGTCCAAGTGCTCCATCACCCTCACAGTGAAAGAGTTTTACCTTATATTGACATGGGATCTCCTACGGCCCAGATTACACCCATTGCCCCTTGTCCTATCATTGCCCATCACTGAGAAGAGCCTGATTCCATGTTCCTGGCATTCGCCTTTTGCATATTTATAGGCATTAATGAGGTCACCCCTCAGTCTCTTCTTCTCCAGGCTAAAGAGACCCTTGCTTCCTCAGCCTGTCTTCATAAGGCAGATGTTCCACTCTATCACCTTAGTGTCCCTGCACAGGACCACTAAGTAGCTCCCTGTCCTTCTTGAGCTGAGGGGCCCAGGACTGGACACAATATTCCAGGTGTGGTCTCACCAGGACAGAGCAGGGAGGGAGGAGAACGTCTCTCGACCTCCTATGCACACCAATTCTAATACACCCCAGGGTGCCATTGGCCTTCTTGGCCATGAGGCACATTGCTGCCTCATGGTCATCCTTGCTGTTCAGCAGCCCTCAGGTCCCTCTCACCCACGCTGCTCTCCAACAGGCCCGTCCCCAACCTGTGCTGGTACCTGGGTTTGTTCTTCCCCAGATACAAGACTCTACACTTGCCCTTGTTATGTTTCAATAAATTTTTCCCCAGCCTGTCTAAGTTTTGCTGAATGGCAACACAGCCCTCTGGTGTGTCAG
This sequence comes from Hypotaenidia okinawae, assembly GCA_027925045.1. Taxonomy (NCBI): domain Eukaryota; kingdom Metazoa; phylum Chordata; class Aves; order Gruiformes; family Rallidae; genus Hypotaenidia; species Hypotaenidia okinawae. Next base: position 115,556,893 of record BSDF01000002.1, on the reverse strand, counting down.
GCACCCCTCCCAGTTTTGTGTTGTTAGCAAACTTGCTGACTGTACACTCTATTCCCTCATCCAGGTCATTGATGAATATATGGAATAGTACTGGTATATACAGTACCAACCCCTGAGGGCCTCCAGACAGATTCAGTCTCATTGACCACAACTCTCTGACTTCTTTCCTTCAACTAGTTCTCCATCCACCTCACTAGCAGATTGTCCAGACCACACTTCCTCAGTTTAACCATGAGGATGCTGTGGGAGATGGTGTCAAATGCTTTACTGAAATCAAGGTAAACCACATCCATTGCCCTACTGTCATCTATTCACCTGATCATGTCTTCATAAAAGGCTATCAGATTGGTCAAACTTGCCTTCCTCTTGGTGAAACCCTGCTCCTAATGACCCTCTTATCCTTGATAACAATACTGCTTTATCCTTGTTAATGATCCTTCATTGAGATAAAGCAAATGTAAACGGTATTATCATCATATTTTGCAGAGGGACAAAGAAGGTATTGTGCAGTCGCTGGTGACATTGGCTGCTATGAGACAGCAACAAATTGTGACTATTTTTGCGTATCTTCAACAATACAAAACCGCCACATTTTAGCAAACATGGGCAGCAAATACACACGCTTAAAAACTGCAAACAAATAAACAAAGCACAGCTTTAGCCATTCCTATAGCTTTGTTAGACTTGTAGCATTATTTGCAAAATAAATAATAGCAATTAAAATAACCCAGTCAAAAGCTCCGCTCCTATTTAGAAGAATGGACTAAATTCTCATTTACAATTTGAATGCTGGTTTCTGCTCAGACTTGTCTTTTTCCTGCTCCATGCTAAACACAGAACATGATTTTTATTTGCTATTTTAAAGTATGGAAATGTACAACAAAATCCTGTAAACTTTGCCTGTCGACCTTAACTTCTAGGCTTTTCTAACTTCCAAAGGCTTAAGCTCATAAATCCAGTTTACCATTAATCTCTGCATTTCCTGTACTTTCATTGTAATTATACTTTTGGTGACATTTTGCTTTGCATCTGTGGGTATTCTGTGAAGAGCTATTGCTTTTGCACTTGTCAATTGATTATCAAAAGCAGAAGATCTTTTTAAATTTTCATAAAGTAGAAAAGTTACTCCAGGAAGATTCAGCAGACTGAGGATTTGGTGACAGCTGAAATTAATCTGGATGAGGTGAGGAAGTGTTTTCAGAGTCACACCATGATAGCCAGGCTGCTTACAAATTCTGTTTCAGCTGTGAGCAGACTTTTCAGACTAGAGGCATTTCAAAAATGAAGAAAATATTTAGATCCTATGAAGATAAACAATTTCTAGATGTCAAGAAAAAATGTAAAAACACATTCAAAGTAACAGGTTTCTCTGCCAGTTAAAGTTCTTGATCAGAACTAGAAAGATAAACTCAGCTGGAGATTACATTTAATGTCTTTTGTGCTGTGGATTTGATAACACTGCTCTGAATTTTGGAAAATAAATAGTTGCTTGATTGAAGGTTTGTCGGCAAGCTCCTTTCTGTTCATTTTCATACAGACACATAATGTAAGTTTAGCTATAATAAAGAAAAGAATACCAAAATACTTTTCATTAATCTGCTCCACATCAAAAGACAATTACCTGTTTCTACATCACTCCTGTCCTGATAAGGATTATATTCTGCCATCTGTTAAAATGCAAAGTGCAACATAGTGTAAAACCTGTAGAACAGGATAACTCCTGTTTTACAGTTTCAAAGGTAAATTGATCTCTAATCAATGTGGGTATTTTACTCCCATTCGCAACTTTTCAATTGAATGAAAGCAATAATTTCGTTCTCTGCTTTCTAGACACCATTAAAATACAGATCCAGTCTTCTGTCAATGGAATAAAATTATTTATTGTACCTATTAATATACATATTCATTACCTGGAGTTGCACATATCAGTTATTACGTAGTACAGATGAACCACTAAATACTTTAGATATTGTATTTATTTTTCACCTATGGAAAATAGTCCAATCCATGACATTTAGCAGAACACAGAAATTTGATACACTAAGCATCTTTGAAAGCATCTGTCCTGTCTGATCAAATCACTAATGATGCAATCATGTAAAATTTCTTCTTCCAGTGAAAATTCTCATCATTCTTAATAAACATTTTCTGTCACGTCCATCATTTAGAGGGATAATTTCTGTACATGCCATGAAAAACCTTATTTTCACCTTATTTAGTGATACAGGTCTTCATCTCACATCATCTACTTCTTGCTACTAGTAATTCATGTATATGAGTAAAGTATGGCAACCTTAAAGTATTTTTAAAACTCCAAATGTCTTTCCCAATGTAAGGAATTAATAGGAAGTGGGATTTGCTATATCTTAAAATATGAATAAAAGCGCGGAGCTCTTTCTAAGGAATTAGACTTTGTAAGCCACGTGTTTCTCTGATTTTTATATCTTTCGGTTTTGTCATGGAAGTTCAGAGCGTATCATACCCATCTCTGAGAATGCGTTTTCTTTGGCTCTTAAGTGTCTGCATTCATCTTTCACTTACACTGCTTTTGACAGAAAAAATACTGCCTTCAGCGATCTGGGAGCTGAGGCCGCGGTGCCGCCACAGCAGAGGGGCGGCTCCAGCAGCAGAGATGGGACTTTACTTTGACTGCCCCACAACTGCATTTCAGTCCGCATCAGTCAGGAGGTACACCCACACCCCGCCCCTGCAACATTTTTAATGTGTCTTCCAGAGTTGGAAATGGCACTACTATTTGTGAGATGGGGCTTTTGGATGGTGAGCACGGTGTCAAAGGACTACAAAACTGTCTTTATCTATTGAGGGCTCCAGTGGTTGCTATACTGTGCTAAATTTGCATTAAATTCTGACTGCGGGCAGCGAAGTGTCTCAGCCGATGCTCATGTGACTCTAGGATTTTGTCCTTAAAAGAAAAGGTGATGTCGGCTAAGTTTTGTCTTAGGCATGTGTGGTAGTGGCAGATGTTCTTGACAATTTTTAAATGAGCTCCAGATGGTAGCTTAGAAGTTTGACCTTAAACATTTTCTAACCTTCAGCTGTAATTTTTAAATGAAGAGATGTGCAGAAGCATGGCTTGTTCGGTTTTTCTCCTGGATTTAGACTGAAGATAAAATGATGAGGTTCATCAAGAAGATGGATGATGATATTATCTTGTCTTGAATTCATCGCAAGTGAGGTTTGACGGAATCATCTGTTCACCATTATCTATAAAAAGATTTTAAGGGGAAAGAAATAGCCCGGTAATTTTGTTCCTTTTAGTCCTCATAGAAACTAAAGAAAACCAATTTTCTGTTTGAATCTTTTATTCATTGTCTGATAAAATTTCATCTATTTATGCAGATTGTTTTCTGCTAGGCTGCTCAGAGTAAACCCTAACTTGATGTGTTTATCCTAACAGAGAACAAACCAGTCAGCTCCCAGATTTAAAGAACTCTTTTAATTTGCTTTCTTCTTCAAAAGATAATGTACATATTTTTAGATCATTTACTACTCTTAGCAGAGTAATCACCAGATAGTTTGCCAGAGACTGTAAGAAAGTTCATCTCCTCGGGAAGCTTTATAATTTAGAAAATAACATCTAAAAGCATCAAATTCGCCTGCCTACTGGAATTATTCTCTACGTGCAGAGTTAAAGGAGGATAACTCATTGTTCGTTTCCTCATTAGAAAAGAAAACAACCTTGCATTGCAGTAAAACTTCTGTATGGAACTTCCAGAATGGGTACGTGTACTAAGTGGGTGATTTTGAATGCACAGTAGGCAAAGGCTATAAAATCATTGATTTTAAATTAATTAGTTTTCTCCATTTATTTCCTTTTGCGCTAACATACCCACAATTCTACCATTTACACTGAAAATTACACTCTGAGGTGGCAATCCTTCCAGCAAAGAGCAGATAAAAACCCACCTCAGAAGTGCAGCAGGCACAGGGCAGAAACTGGTTCCTTCTGGAGCATGGGGCAAGGGCAGAGTGCTGGGGACACACTGCAGCTGGGCTATGCATACCCTGCTTCCCTCCAATGGGTGTGATGGTGGCAGGAATGGACTGGACCATGCCCATGCCTCACCCCTATGTGGGCTGGAAATCACAAGGGGAAAGATGCACTCATGAGCAGGACTCCAGGGTACAGTAGTACCTAAACAGTAGTTTAGATATAGTCATAATAATAAAAAAAATATAGTCATAATAATTTTAAAAAAACAGATATAGTTTGGACCTGTAGGTATCCTACTGCTTCAGCCACATTTGGTACCAGAACTACTGCACAAAAAATAATGAATTTTGTAAGGAAGAAACAAAGTCTAAGGAAAGCCTGCAAGTAGAATCTGGGCCTTTGGTTGTAAAACACTTCTAGGTGCTTTTCAGTGAAAGCATCTCTAGAAATATTGACTTGGAAATATTTACAGGCTGCTATTGATCATATCTTTGATCTATAGATAATTCAAGAAAATAAGATCTAATCACATATCTTATTAAAGCTGATGAATGTAATCAGCAGCTTTCAGCCTGACTGAATATTGAATGCTCCTTTATACAGCAATAACTCAAAAGAGTAGGGAGACATTGCCCAAGGTAAATGGAAATAAAACCGCGAGGCCAAAAAGGATTCCCTGAAGTTAATTGTACAACAGTCAGGCTGTGGTATTGATTTATGCAAAAGCCTGCACCTCTATGCAGGGCAGGCAGGCGGGAGGACCGATCATCACAGTAGCAACCCTGGGAGCAGTCAGAGAGATATGGGGACAGTCTCAACTGGCTGACACAGGCACCTCAGTGCCCATCACCCATGGCTTCAGGGTGTAAAAGCAGATCCAATAACATACAAGCAGTGCCTGGAGGCATAGGAAGCATAGGAGGTTCCGCACCAACATGCGGAAAAACTTTTTCACAGTGAGGGTGACAGAGCCCTGGGACAGGCTGCCCAGCGAGGTGGTGGAGTCTCCTTCTCTGGAGATATTCAAGACCCGTCTGGATGCCTATCTCAGTGAAATGTCCTAGGGAGCTGCTTTGGCAGGGGGTTGGACCCGATGATCTCTCGAGGTCCCTTCCAACCCCTACAATTCTATGATTCTATAATCAGTGTTTCTGCCCTACTGATGCACACACATGGGCTGCAGTGAATATTTCCAAAGCACATAGATCACAAAATCTGTAATTAAACTTCTTGCTGTCTTGCTACACTTCACACATTGCCTGTTCATTGGTGGGGACTTTGCCCCGTACATGAAGTAAAGTATCCCTTGCACAAGCATAAAGCCAGCACCAATATGACCTACCTATCTTTAATATGTTACTCATATTTTGGAAATACAAATGGAAGATTTCCTTTATTTTGGTGCAATATAGGGAAAGCAATTATATTTTTATTTGAAAAAACCCTAACTTGTACCATCAATTTAATCACAGGTTGCTAGCTACATACTTATCATAGTGATCAAACAAAAGCAGCTCTTCTTTTTCCACCTTAACTCCCCAGAGATGTCATGAAGTGCAGCCTAAGGCCAGCTGGCTGCTCCAGGTGAGCGCAGCACAAGCTGAGGGTGAGTTTGGCCTGTGCAGAAGGGATGAAAAGCATTTTCTCTCCTTTGAAGTTGCTATAGAATGGAAGTTTTTATATCAATAATCATGACGAATTCATTAAACGTAATTTGAAACCAGCCTGGTACAAAATTGTCCAGAAGTCTGTTAAAATCAATGTAACTGTGGAGTGAGTAATTAGAATTCAATCAGGAGGGAAAGCTGCTGATTCTTAAGACAAAGAAATCAATATATAGTTCTGCAGAAATCATAAATTGCAATGGCTACATTCAGAAGGCAACCTGGTTTATATGTTTAAGATTATGAAGCAGTTACATCTTACACTCCCTCTGTGGGTCCCTACCCAGTGCACATGGGGTTCTCACTAGCCATACTTACATTTTTTTCCTTAATAATGGAAATTTGACTCGTGATAAGCAATTTTAACATTATGATCAACTTAGGAAAAAATGCCAATTTAAAACGAGGAGAAAGAGGCAGCATAAGTATTACAGAGGAGAAAGAGGCAGCTTTCCTCTCTTTAATACTTATGATAATCATTAAGATAAATATAAAGATGTAATCTGAAGATGTCACAGAATGTTAGGGGTTGGAAGGAACCTCAAAAGATCATCTAGTCCAACTCTCTTTCTCCCCCCCCCCCCATCCCATCAGTGAAGGACCACCTTGAATAGGTCACACAAGAACAAGTCCAGGTGGGTTTTGAATGTCTCCAGAGAAGGAGACTCCACAGCCTCTCTGGGCAGCCTGTCCAAGTGCTCCATCACCCTCACAGTGAAAGAGTTTTACCTTATATTGACATGGGATCTCCTACGGTCCAGATTACACCCATTGCCCCTTGTCCTATCATTGCCCATCACTGAGAAGAGCCTGATTCCATGTTCCTGGCATTCGCCTTTTGCATATTTATAGGCATTAATGAGGTCACCCCTCAGTCTCCTCTTCTCCAGGCTAAAGAGACCCTTGCTTCCTCAGCCTGTCTTCATAAGGCAGATGTTCCACTCTATCACCTTAGTGTCCCTGCACAGGACCACTAAGTAGCTCCCTGTCCTTCTTGAGCTGAGGGGACCAGAACTGGACACAATATTCCAGGTGTGGTCTCACCAGGGCAGAGCAGGGAGGGAGGAGAACGTCTCTCGACCTCCTACGCACACCCCTTCTAATACACCCCAGGATGCCATTGGCCTTCTTAGCCATGAGGCACATTGCTGCCTCATGGTCATCCTTGCTGTTCAGCAGCCCTCAGGTCCCTCTCACCCATGCTGCTCTCCAACAGGCCCGTCCCCAACCTGTGCTGGTACCTGGGTTTGTTCTTCCCCAGATACAAGACTCTACACTTGCCCTTGTTATGTTTCAATAAATTTTCCCCCACCAAACTCTCCAGCTTGTCCAGATCTTGCTGGATGGCAGTGCAGACTTCTGGTGTCATATCACAAAAAACTGTTCTGTTAGTATTTTGGGGATTTTGAGCCAGGTGTATAATAAAGCTGCATAAGGTTCTATGATGGTCTTAGAGGTATGAAGACGGCATCTGAAATTTCTACCCCCTCATGGTAGAAACTTGGGTGTTTGAAGGAAGAGATAGAACTTAAGTACAAAGTGTGCACCTTCCAGAGGTTAAATTTGTTAAGTTAAAATGACCCTCTGAGATTTCAGGGAGAATGTGTTGACACACAGATGTCTGAGTTAAAGCTTCACAGTGAAGCTTTGACACAAACTTTGACACAAGCTTCTGTGGTTTATTTTTGGTTCACAATACAAACCCCATTTACAATAAAAGCACACAAAAACAATGGGGAATTATGTGCAAAGATATTTTACTACCTGGCTTAAACCACTTCATCAAAGATGAGCATTAACCATTACAACAAGAGCATAGAAAACCCCGATGAAAGGGCAGGGGAGTATATCGTGATACCTGTTTTAAGCCATCTCACCATAGGTGAGCATTAATAAATTTAGGAGGCTTTCTGAGCAAGGCCCACCAATTCCAGCTGCTGAAGTTCAACTCTGGAGCACAAGAGAAAAGCAAGCAAACAACTTTCTGGAATAAAACTAGAAAGAGATGAGAGACGAGAGTGACAGGCTGTATGCTGACCTAAAAAAATGCTAAGTAATAGACTGTATTTCTGTGATCTGTCGGCGATCCTCAGTTCATCTGCACACGGTCTTGCTTATAAAACAAAAAAATCCATTTCTCAATCCTGCAAGCTAAGCTTAGCATCTACTCCATCTGTTGACATATAGTAGCAGGCAGAAGCTGCGCTCTATTGCTGGATGTTATTTGTATCCTGGGTACAGTGTAAGGTTGTAATTGCAAGCAGTGACCTCCTTTCGGCTGCCTGCGTGGGGATTTGTACTCTGGACCTCCAGACCAAGACAACATTTTGTAGCTGGGCGCTGTCGTCATTCATTTTTTCCCTGAAGACATGGGGAAAAAAAAATCCCAGTGGGTTGAAACATGGGTCCTTCATCTTTGTCTTGGGCTGGTCAAGTCTCACTTTCCTGTATGCCAGAGCATAAAGCCTCGCTTCTTTGCAACTCATCAGTCTCCTATTCAGGTCAACGGTGTGACTAGAGGCTAGGTTGGGCAATCATAGGAAGTTATTGCTGATCCCAGGATGCCCTGGTTTGGTATTAAGAATAAACCATTTTAATAATCTAGTGTAAATCTCAGTTTTGTGCATGTCTTCAGCTCCATCCTGCAGAGAAGCTCTTAAACTCATTTTATGAGTCTCTGCCATTTAATATTGTGCTAGCTAGGCTCAGCTTGCAAACAGGAAAGTACATTGGCACCAGGCTTTCTTTTTTTATCACTGCTAAATATCAGGCTGGCAAGACTGATAATCTTCCCTGATTACTTACTTCACGTTTTATTAGAACATGCTCCTGCATTCATTCAAATATTTAATTTCACTATTGATGGCTGCTTCCTAAAACATAAACAATTCTGTCTTCGTTTGAAAAAAGGTTTATATGATATCCAATAATTGCTTTAAGTGACAGCAACCACCGTTACTAGCTCGATGCATTCTCCAAGGTTACTGGACTCAAGAGCATTTTCAACTACTAATTGTTTTTCTTCATGCTTCTTTGTTTTTCCCTTGGTCTGATAATTAATTTCTTCATTCCTTCCTCAGGTTTTCATGTTCACACACTAATTTTCTTCCTCAAGCTCCTGAAATGTTTTTGTGTACCTTAACCTTTGGATAGAGCCCCCGTCCTCCTGAGCATGCACTCGTTTCTTACGTGGGGCTCTGCTAAACGAGGTAACTCTAGAGCTGCCTCAGAAGAGTCCCTGCAGATTTACACAGGTATGGCTAAATGTGGAGTTAGTTATTTACAGATTAAATGCTTTTTACTTTGCAGTTCCTCCAAGCACGTAGTATTTAATTGCTACATGTAGTGGTAAACTCTAGACTTTTTTTTGCACCAGCTTCCTGGCTTGCCACTGTCTTGTTGGAGAATGGCTGAGGAACTACACTTTCACTGCTCATGTGAGGGACTGACAACAGCTAAAGGGAATTTCTGAATACTCATAGCATCGCTGGGACTTGCGCTCTCTCTGAGAAGCAGTCCTGGAAGAAACAGATAAGGATCTAGATCTGCTTGAAAGGGAAGAAGCAAGGAACTGCAGGGGCCATCAGACTCTCTGTGGAAATAATGACTCAGTTCTGGCTTGGGTAATGAGAGTGAGCAATGCCACTGTACCTTCAGGAATCTCAACCCATTTGCCAGCACTAACATGACAGTCCCTCATGCTCATACAGGACAGCACGGACATGCCAGAACAAAATGTGTGACTTGGGACCATTAGAAGTTTTAGGCTGGTGGCAGGATCTCAATTCTCCCAGCACTGTAAACTGCTACTTCTGCTGTGACATCCGTTCCCCATAGGTTTGCAGTAGCTGGGTGTAAATGCAAATATTTACACCGATTTACAAGATCACTGTAAACAGCAGAAATCAGAAATATGAAATGTGTTGACCTGCTCTGATCAGTGATTAATCTAATCTCAAATGGAAAAGCATGCATTCCTGGAATACAGGATGTTGCATTATCTTGGTTAGAGGAAAACTGTGTCACAAAGCATCAGTCTTTGTGGGACTGTTGACAAGAAGAACACCACTCTGTCTGCATATTCAACCTACCCATATACCACAAGCTACTATACATTAAGAGGATGGAGAACTCATTTTATCAGTACACTTAAAAATATTAAATTGCATGTAGTTGATTTTGCAGCTTTTCCTGTCAAATTATTCCATTTTTAGGAAGTGGTGGTGATGGAGGTAATGGTGGTGGTTCTGGCTTTCTAACACTAGGAAAAGACCTTCCTGAAGCAGAAAGTGTGATCGTAACAATGCGTAAATGAAAAAGGATGCTCAGGGGCAAGTGTAATACCTGAAAGGTGTTGTAACTCATTTATTGAAAATGACCGGGTTTCATACTACCATCATCCTCTTAAAGGATTGCATTCAGTCCTCTCTGACGGCTTAGAAGTCTCTCTCTATATATAATGTAATCTTTACAGGCAGCTGCTAGAGAATGCAGCATAATGAAGGCAGGTGCTGAATACAAGATACAGTTGTGTTGTAAGGTGAATTTCATACATTTTATTTGAAGTTGATCCATCAACTGCAAACTGTGATCTGACATAGCTAAATAAGAGACCCCATTTTACTAGCAGGGTGGCAAAATGGAAATGGTATCTATCGCCCGCAGCCCCCGAATAGCATTATAGCACCACGCACACACTTGTTGGGAACAAGGAGACCTGAGAAATTGCTGCTAACTCATTTGCTCTGACCTTCTATAAAGGATACCTTACTTTTTCATTAAAAACATCCTCTGAAAGCATGTTTGCAGACTCTTGAAAAGATGGTCTGATGACAAACTGCCCCGTCTCATTTGCTAAATATCATTTAATTCTTTTCCTAAAACATTTCTCCTCTCCTCCTCCCTCCACACTCTCTCCCCCATGTAAATCCGCAGTTAGTGATAGTAAGGCCGATAATTCAGTGGGACCCTGTTTTTTTTCTATCTTGCTAGTCCCTGCTGATGGTTTTGGGACAATTCTCCATAAAATCTGCTGTTTCACAGCTGTCAGCTAGCAGTTGTCCCACCTGGAAGAAAGAATGTGGCAGTAATCTTCTGCAAGTCCTGGGATGTGAGAAGAGCAATCACAGGTGAAAACTCTGGAGTGGCCCAGGCTACAGACCAAATGGGAGCCAAGTTTCATGTTGTGGAGCTCTGGAATTCTAGGTTAATAAATCCAAACTGCAGTGAGAGAATGTGTTTGGTTCTGCATGGCATACAGACCTCTGACAGCAGGGTGTCAATGGGATTTGCTGGTAATGGTTCCTGTGAGATATATAAGATAAGGGATTTTTTTTTTTGAAAGCAGACAGTCCTGAAAATCCTGATTATTTCCATTTGGTTTTGAACACACAGCTTGGCAGTTGGTCTTATTTCACTGACACAAGCAGCAACTCCGTACCTGACACCAATTTGATGTCTGTGAAAGAGATTAAGGAAAATAAACAAAAAATCCTGCTACTTTAATTCACTGCTGGACATTTCAGCTGGTTTCATAGGTTCAGTTCTATTTAGTTGACCTGCAAATTTTAAACAAAGGAACAAAAAAATACATCTATAAATCAAGATTACACAACATCATGTATATGTGTAGACTTAAACATGTGTTGGCCGTAACATATATGCTCAAATTTTAAACAAAGGAACAAAAAAATACATCTATAAATCAAGATTACACAACATCATGTATATGTGTAGACTTAAACATGTGTTGGCCGTAACATATATGCTCAAATTTTAAACAAAGGAACAAAAAAATACATCTATAAATCAAGATTACACAACATCATGTATATGTGTAGACTTAAACATGTGTTGGCCGTAACATATATGCTCAAAAGACAACCTTAGTTGGAAAAGGTGGTCAATGATCACCCACAAATGTTAGATTAAGTATTCTAAGTATGTGCAGGGCCCACATTTCTTGCAGTTCCTTCTCCTGTCTAGCATTAAAATAAAAAAAATCTTCAATCTCTACTGACCAAGAACTTTGCGGTTTAAAAACAACACAATAAATAGTTTCATCTGTGCTTTAGTTCTACAAGTACCAACAAGTATTTGCCATGATGACTGTAAAGCTATGTAATATATTTTGTACATAAACATTTAACTTTAAAGGGGTAATTACAAAGTGGAGCATTTATTTGTAAAGTAAACAAAAGAACAACAGGCTGCATTCTTAATTCTTTAGCTGTTTTCCCACAGTAATTAACATAATCCTGAAAATTACAAAGTAAGAAAAACATTGAAGCTTTCCCATTTCCAAAATTTGATTAAATTCCCAAGGACACATTAAAAAAAAACCCACAAAACAACAGGAACAACAACAACAAAAACCTAGAAATAAATCAATAAATAGAACCAATCATTGCATTTGTGAAGCCCAGATCAGGTGTGAACCAGGAAAGACACTTGCCACTATGCTACTCTTCCATTGTTTGCTAGCAAATGCTTAATTGCGCACATAAATATGTTTTCCTACATAAAGAGGAACCTTAAAATTATTTTAGCTTCTCTCATGAACAAGGTGATAGATCATGTTCCCCTTTCCAGGCATGGAATAATGGTGTTTAACAACAAAAGCTCTGCGTGAGTGCACTTGTGGAAGTTCATAATCTATCCCAAGTTAGTTATCACGTATCCTTAAATTTCATTTAGAGAAACGGAGAGATGGGAAATTACGATGCCATCTGGAAAAGGTGAGTTCAATAGTCACAAATCTAATGAAAGTCCTGGCTAGGAGAATGAGTCATTTAAGCATGATTGAGAAAATCACCTTTGTTCGGTAGGATACAATAAGACAGGGACAGAAAGAAGGTGGCTTACACTGAATTAATGAATGAGAGAAATTAATTGCAAAATTCAAACATAGGGTAAAGGATGATTGCTCCCTATTAAGGAAACAATCTTCTCTGGGTAGTGGTTTCCTTAGTAGGAAGCAATGATTTACCATGTAACAGGTAACAAAAAAGAACTCAGTGAGCTACTCTCTGTCCTTTGGGAACAGTACAAGGAGAAAAGGGCATGAAATCAGTGAGGGAAAACTAGATTGGTTATGAGGAAAAGTGTCATAACAATAAAGAAAAACCTTCCTGAGAAACCTAATTACTAGATAGAATTAAGCCAAATCCTGGAGAACGTGGTTTATTTTCAGTTGAGCTGAGCCAAGGGAAATTACCTGGAAACCTGTGATCTGCGTTCGGATTTTAAGATCCTGGGGCACCATCATGGTGGAGCTCCACTTGCACTTTCTTCTGTACCATAGTAGAGGAGCCTGAGGGCAGGAAATACTCTGTAGGTATGTGACAGGAGGGAAATCCCCCTCATTGAGAGAACTCTCTGCCATCACCTCTGTTTCCGAAATAGCTCCAAGCTTAGTTCCCAGCCTGAGCTGAAACACTTCCTCCAGATCTCCTCTTTGAACAGTCCAACGTTAGAGTCATATTTAGTTTTCCCAGACTACTCTTCCTTTTAGTGTGTAAAGCTATGCACTTTAGTTTTTTGAAAGCCTGATTATGCTGTTATGAAGATAGAGAGTTTAATTGCCCATGCATGCTGCTGACTCCCAAATCCATCTCATCTCCCAGTCTTAACTAAGAGCTTTTAATATCTGAGGATGTTCCCCGAACCAGGAGCACACATCATTCCAAACAATGATCCAACTAGGAGGGATAAGAGAATGTGCACCTTCATCCTCCTTGCTATATCTCATGCAAAACAGCACCACATGATGGTCAACTCCATCAAATACTGTCAACAGATCTAGCTACATTAGCATAGTAATTAGGCTAAAAGTTTATCGCTAAAAGAAGATGGCCCACCAGAGCAATCATCATTGCCTCAGTGTAATATCTTCTTCTAAAAACCCAGCTGTGAGAATATTTTTGGCAGAAAACAGGCAGCAATAGGCGCCTCTCGGTTATGTCCCTCAAAAACTCTCTTTTGTTTCATATGTATCTAAACTTCTAGATAAAAGGAGTATATGATGAGCACTGAAAGTGCTTCCAAATCTTAGGCCAGCCAGCATGCATCCTATGTGCAGTAAAGCATACTTGACCTCATTTTCCTTAGACTGCCCCTGCAACAATGTCTTGTGGAGGTGCATCGGATAGTACTGACACTTGGACATGTGTGCAACATTACACGATGACCAAACGCTTGTGAGTAAGGCCCACATTATAGTTCTTAAAAAATGAAATAAATATCTGTAGCAGTCCTCTATCTGCCTCTCTCCTGCTACACAGTCTCTAGTTGTCAGTCTGCCTAATCTTTATTCTACATCCCACTCTCATTTGCCCTAGAATTTCTCAGTAACTTTTTTTTTCTAGCACGTATGAATACCCTAATGTCACAATTTGCTCAATGTTTGAATCCAGGCTGTCAGAAAGGGTTCAGAATATGTCCACTGGTCTTAATAAGCAATGCAAACATACAACATGTAGTACAATACTGATACTGGCTAAGAGAACTACACACTATTTTATTTCATTCAATCTTCTCCTTTATCTGTGCTTCAGGGCAGCTGCCAAGCTGTCATGTCACTGCTTTTCTCCTTTTTATTTCAGGTATTTTAGGATAGAAGGGGAACCATAACCCTGGAATTACATATTTAATGGTATAGTGTCTTGTTTCAACAGATTGTGAATCACTTTGGAGGCACACTCAGTTTCACGTATCAGTTCATTTCTCTGTCGATTTATATAGACAGCTTGTCAACAGATGTTGGATCAGCGCAAAACTTTCTACTATCAAGAGCGCTGTTGAGAGTAAGAGAATTTTGTTTGTCTCACGTTCAGGGAATGTGTAGCAACCAAAGCAAAACATTAGGATTTTACTTTTCTAACAATTAGTAGTTATGTAAAGGATAGTAGGATTGCTTTAAGAGAGGTTTTAGTGGGGTTTTCTTTCAGTCTGCCTACTGGCTCAGAGCAGTGAGCCATAGCTGAGACATACAGACACCACAGTAAGGATGACAATGATCTGCAAATGTACCTTTAATCAAAATCTAAAGACAGGCATGAAGAACATGTTCTTCCAGATCTTTATGAATGCCTTTAAAGCATTTACATGAATCAGTTAAGAAATTCACAATTAATTTGATCATCCTGTTACCAACAACTGAAACATCAAAGTAATTGTCTCCCAGTTCAGCTATTATTTTCCAGGAGTACCATATTCAAACATTACTAGGCAGAACAAAGAGAAATGCCTTCCCTTCTCCAGAACTAGGGAAACTATAGATTACAATGCTACTTAGCCTTTACAGACACTGTTCAGAAGGCCTGGAAGAACAGACCTCCTTTGGAAACTTCTCATGGAAACGATGAAGAGGAATTTGCTCCTTGGTTTGCAAAACACATTTCAACAGAACACCTTCTGATGCCTGTTTAGGACCTCATTCATTCATTCATTCATTCAGTTTCTGTTATTTTCTGGTAGGGTAGCAGTCTTCAAATCTCATTTTTGGAGCAAGACAAGCCATTTTTGGTAAAAGTGTGACCTCCTGATAGATATTTAGATGGACTACCCAGAAAGAAAGCATAGGGTAACTCACATAGGATGGGACCACGGGAAGACAATATGCCAACCTCCAGCTCCTGAGGTTGCTCAGGACTTCATCCAGTGTTGTCTGGAAAATACTCTATGCATGCAGCATGCAAAACTGGATATACTTCAATCTAAGATGTATATGTAGCATATACATGCATGAGAACATACATCCATCTTGCTCACCCGGTGCCAGGGCAGAGGGAGCAAGAGAAGGGGAGCTAATCTTAACCTTCTCGTTTATACCTGTGACTGGAAGCCCTCACCAGCCTTTTAAATACAACACGAACTCGCTTTTTCAGAAAATCAATTTTCAGGACATCCTGAGGCATTTTCCAGCCCTGCAGCACTTGACAGTGTAGTACTGCCATTTGAAAAACATTTTAGAATTGGAGTAAGATAACCCTCAGGTTTTCCTCTTCAGAAAAAAAAAAAAAAAAAAAAGATTGCAGCTACTGTTTTGTTTTGGCCACCTTTTGAGACAGGAGCCCATTAGAATAAAACAGCTTCACAGGGAACTCACTGAAGTGTTTAAGTCAAGTCAGACTTGTTTTTAGAGACTTCTTAAAGACAAATCTTAGTAACGGCTGAAGAACAACAGACATTTTGAATTGCCTAGTATTTCTGAATGAGCACACAACTTGCTTAGGAAGGCTTTGATAATTACCTTGGCGTGCCTGTTACTGAGCAAATGAATTTTATACCAAGTTCCTAGCAGGCTTTTAAATTTATTTTTTTTTTAAGGAAACAAGCAAATGCCCCATAGCAATGCTTAGTAGTGGCAAATTCTAGCCTCCTAACTGAGAAAAGGAGCATGTTGTAGGTGGTGTATTTCTAGCTAATTAGCTGGAAATTAAAAAAGCTCAAGGAAATAAAATGAAACTACTTGCTGAATGGTTTATGCCCTGGAGCAAAAGACACCTTCATAATGATAAAATGCTTTTAATCACCAAAGGTTTGTCTAATCAGCTCTGAATTGATATACAACACATAGCACTGAAACTGCGCCAGCGTGGCCCGTCCTGAAATTCACTGCAGTAAATGATAATGGAATAAATTTGCCTAATCTAAAAGAAAAAATCTTCTGAAGGTCTAATCCTTCCCCTTTGGAAAAGGATCTGGACAAAACAGACATAATTTTATCACAGCTGCTACTTGAGTCATGGCTTTCATGTTGAAGTTTTCTTTAAGCATAAGAATCCGGACTTCTGACTCCTTGAAATGTGTGCATCTGTGTAGGTGGCTGAGCTAGCTTTGGCATAGAACTTAGAAAGTGTCAAATGGAAGCGGCCTGTCCCACCTCTCATGGGGGAACGGTCCTGAGCCCCCACAGGGGATTTAGGGGGCTAACACAGTATGGACTAGCAGCGGCCAGAGAAGCGGTTTTGAGTGTGGTTACCTGTGACGTTTCCTTCACATCTAACTTTCCTCCATGGCTGTCACTGCAAACCAAGCTGAAAATCCACATAGGAAATGTGCTTATTGAAGAGCCTAAATTGGTCTCACTGTAAAGAAAACGCATTTTTACTTCAGCAAATTGACCTGTGATTTTTGGCAGGTTTCAGTACCAACTCATGACACCGTTATCTCTCTTCTCATTCTGCACCGACTTAACTCCTGTTACTGCAAGGAGGCATCACCACCCAGCTGCAGCCTCACTGCTCTCAGATGATGACTGCTGCTTTAACCATTGAGCTGCTTGTCTACCAGGAGTCATAGGAGACACGCAGAAACCTGCCAAGAATAGGGTTTCTGATGCAGGCGCTGGCTCCGTACCAAGCCCGCTGACACAGACAGACTGCCGCCACCCTTTCGTAATTCTTTTCTTTTTTGCTACATGTCAGGCTTCAGAAGGTGCTGATTACATTTATGTATTTGATGAGTTTCCTAATCTGGTGTCTAATTTCACCTGTCTGTTGAATTTTTAATCTTGTAAAGATTCTTAAATCTGTATCTGGAATATGCCCTCTGCACTGGAAGAACCTGTGGTGGAACAAGTATTACATAAGCTAGATGCATGGGTTGGTTTTTTTTATTAAGTTGTAAAACAAGACTTGGCTTTATCCCAAAGCAATTAATTTATTCCTTTAACTGAATAAAAAAAAATAATAATCAAGACATCTGATCTTTTCAGTGTTATATATAACTTTAATCAGTTGATGGGTACAGCCTGAGTAGATCAATCCAAAGAAATATGTTTGCAGCATGTACTTATTGAGTGAAATGAAATCTACAACACTCAGAAGTTTAATCTGTATATCCTTATTAGGAGCTTCAGTGACCTTCATTACAATCTTCTGAGTGTATTACCCCAGGAAACTAAAATTCAGTAGGCTTGTTGTTTTTCTCTCAAACCTTATTGGCCATTGGGGACTAAGAGATCTGTAATTCAAATCTGAGGCTGGATTTTTTTTGTTAGGGCATATGCTTATCGTAGTATCACATGCCTGCCAGGTTGTCTGAGAGGGGAAACGTGCTCAGCTCTTGTGAAACAGTAAGCAACTGGCACATTCTCCTGTTAAAACGATTTCTTTCCCTCCTTCCTCCCCTTTTATTTCTACTAGAGAGCCATACAAGCTACAGGTGTGAAGAATAGACTTTACTCTCTAGAACTTTAAAAGTGGATTCATATAGCTGGCTTTAAAGGAAAAATCTTTGCTCCGTGGGTCTGCTCTGAGCTGCTAGCCTCTGTAATGAACTGTGACTAGGGAGATCCTTAAATGAGATTAAAGAGAGAAAATTTATAGCACCACTGTGAGGCTATACGTACTCGCACAACCCAAACTCAGCAGGAGAAGCATGGCTTAGTGCTTGGATTTGAAATCCATAGGGAACGCGCCTGCGCGCAGGTCTTGACTGCCTGTGAGTGCCTCAGATGCTGGAGCACTTTTCAATGAACATGTGTTATCCCCGATGTCTAAACTCTGGTCAGGGTAATTACATTCTGCTTAGCTAAATCCCACTGGAAATCAGAGCAGCACACAGCTCTCTCCTGAACCACTGTCTTGAGCCGGTTGGTGATGTTCAGCTTCATGCTGAAGTGGTTGTGCTTCACCAGCTGGAGAAGTGATCCCCGTGATGGCTGTAACAGCATGAGAGATGGTTTGAGACCTGTTAGGGTAAAAGATGTTGTAAAAACATGAAGTGTTACATTACTGCTACTGAAAGAAGGGCCTTATGTCATAAGCAAGTGATGGGCAGTGACACAGGGACGTACGTACTGGGCTAATTCTGAGGGTGCAGAACTGCAGTGACACACCTAACGGGGAGATATCCTGATGGAATGGGTTTGGCACAGCTCTAGAAAGTCCAAAGTCCTCTGTGCCTACCCCATTTTAGCAAGGGCTTTTGCTTCCAGGACTTCCTTGATGCAAAGCAATGTGCCGGCTAAGAGAGGCAATGTCATTTATGTGCATAGATGGTCTATTGTCACAATAAGCTGGTAATGTTTGCAATCCACCTTATAGTGCTAATAAGCACTAATCACATCTTTTTCTCTGCCACCCCGTTTCCCACCGACAACAGCAAAGTTTTGCTGCTACCTGTTTCAGTAGCTAATTCCAGCTATGACTTGCCTCTACCTGGCAGCTTAGATACATGTATGAGGCAGCATAGGGAGAGCCTACCTCTGGCTATGTAACAGCAAACAAAACCTGTTAGCAAAGCGCTTAATCTCCGGGGCGTTCGGAGGCTGGATCGGAGCGCTGCGCTGCGCGCAATGACACGGGCTTCGCAGACGCGGCGGCGGCGGGGGCAGGCGGGCGGACAGGCAAGCGTGGTATTTACCTGCCCCCGCCGGGACCCACCCTCCCGGCACCGGAGGCGGGGAGGGAGGGACGGACGGGGAAAGCTCCCGTTCAGGCGGGGGCTCCTCCCAGCCCGCCCGGCCCCAAAGTTTTGCGGTGAAAGTTTGTGTGACGGCGCGGCGGCAGAGGCGGCTCCCGGGAGCGGCGGGCAGGTGAGCGGCCGCCGCGGGGGCGGACGCGGGCGCGGCGGGGTGCGGCGCGGCGCGGCGTGGGGCTCCCAACCCGGGGCGGTTGGCTGCGGGATTTCCTTCCCGGGCCCGCAAGCAGCGGCACCGCCCAGCCCCGGGGCGCCGGGAGTTTTACCGGCGGGAGCGGGATGAGGCAGCGCGGTTGTCCCGGTACGTTTATCGCGGACCGCCCCCACAGGAGACGGGGGTGGCCCGAGGAGAAGAGTCCTTGCTTCTTCCTCTCGGGATCTCCCCGCCTCCGGGAGCGGTCGCCGAGGGTCGTCCCCCGCTCGGAGGGGCGGGGGTGGGGGTGGTGAGGGTAGTGCTGCGGGCCGTCTCGGGTGCCTAGGGCTCCAGAGCATTCCCAGAAGTTGAGGGGAACGCTGAGCATCCCACCCCCGCGCCGCCCCCTCCCCGCGGCACCGTGCGAGGCAGCGCTCCGCAGACCGACCAACTTTTCTGCTGACTCCTCACGCCCGCATCCCCCACCCCCCTCCCGCATCGTCACGCAGCGGGACTCGGGAATTCAGGGCACGTCTCCAAAAAAATAAAATAAGTAATAATAAAAAAAAAAGACTAGTATTGCCTCTGCGTTTCGGGCGGTGGAGGGGATGGTTGGGGCAGACTGCGAGCCTACTTGGCATGCCGGTAACACTTCCTTCGCTGCAGTCAATAAACAAGACCGTGTAATTTCACCCATTCAAGAAAAAAAGGAAGGTCTTGCATTGACACAGCCCTTTTCCTAATCTCCCCTGTCCTAAAAGGGGGAAGAAAGCCCACCTCCAGTCCTGCTGGAAGATTGAGAGCCATCAAGTTGCTGTCTTACTCCCCCCAAATCCAGGTGACTTCCAGGGGACTGCTCGGTGCTTCAGGCAGGTAAGAGCTAAGCATGTCAAACCTGTCTTTGTCTGCTGAGCGACAGTAGGGTCCTTCGATCCTGGCTGGGAGCTGGTATGAAGAATAATAATGCTTTTTCCTCTTTCAAGCGACACGTCCTGCCGCTGTAGAGCGAAACCCTTCGTACCGAATATACTGGTAAAAAGTTCCAAACCCATCATTTCGTGTACAACTGGAGAGTCTTCCCTGTTCTTTTTAAGCAAGCAAAACTTTTCATGAGGCTGATGTGTTAACCTGCATCCTCACGGGTAGGACAAACCTGCATTTACCTGTCCTTAACACAAGCATAGCTTTTGTTTGTTTCTTTATAAAGACTAATTGTATGAACCGAAGCTTTAAACAAACAAGTGGCTGAGGGTTGCTGTGTGGATTAAACCGAGGTTGTCTGAAGTTCAATAGGATTTATGGTTGAGGAGCAGGACCAGGTGAGCAATTGTGTCTGTGCTTCCTCTGAGAGGCAATGCAAGTGCTATGGACGGCTTTCAGTCACCTGGCGCAATTCCTATGGAAAGATTTAATGGCATCAGAAAACAATAGATGCTTCTTTTCTAAAATGAGTCTTGCTTACATCCATTGCTTCATTAAAAGTGTTTTTGTGTTTGGGGGCTGCTTTTTTTCTTTATTTTTCTTTTCCTTGGGAAATTATTGAAAGGATAATGAGGAACCAGTGACTTTAATAGATCAAAATGGCCAGATGAAATGCAAACCATACTTTCTCTGCCATGCTATTACTTTTGTAAAACATGCTGTATGTTATAAAGTGCATTAATAGCAAAACTTAACTGCTATAACAACATTGTGGTCTGCTATGTAACAAGGGGGAGTAAAGTAGAAAAATGTTAAATATGCACAACTTGGCTGGGTGGGAATTTACTTTGGTGATATTGATGTTTGGAATTTCCTGATTGCTCTTGAAATTTTAAATTTTCAAGCTTTTTTTTTTTCCTAAAGTAGCTTTATTGTTTCAGGATTTTCAGTGTGTGAAGGATTTGTTTGAGCAGTGCTCTCCTTTGAAAAGAAATCCCCATATTTCATTTACTGTTTTTGTAACAAAATGCTCTTATTTTGATTTGCAAGGTTGGTAGGTAGTAATCTTCTGTTATTGCCAGTGATAAAAGTTGTACAGAGCAGATGATGTCTTCAGTTACACTTTGACGCAACCTTCTTATAAGCAGCTCTGCAGGTGGAGGAGTTGCTGAGGTCTCCACAGGACTGCTATACCAGTGGGCCTGGATGCTGGGTGTCTGTCTCCCTCTTTGGCACCAGGTACTGTAATACCATCTGTTGTGGGGTGAGACAGAAACTCATCACGGCACTGCCCTGTCTGAACTCAGCCACATCGTTGACCATTCCTTCCTCAATCTCTCTCAGGAGATTGCTATGGGCAGGAAGGGCTGCATTATGGGAATTTTGACGTGGTTTCACTTTCTGTTCGTTCATTGCTTTGTTTATTATTATATCTACAAACCTATCAGCACTGAGTTTGGTTATCTTGATCTGGTTGCACACCTAAGACTTTGACTTCACCCAACTATAACACTCGGCATAACTTGCGGGAGAGAGAAAATGGCAAATGTGTGTTTATTCCTAGCAACCAGAATGAAAAGTGACACTACTTGATATGAGGAACTGTGCAAGCATTGTTAAGAGCTGGAGTTGTGCCTTGTGCTAGTTGTTGTGAAGCCAGAAAGTTGAGACGTGGACAGTGGAAAGGTGATCCCGGAAGATCACCTATGCATGAAGTAGGACACAAGCTAACAGATGAGACGTGAAGGAGGAGGGGGAATGTGGAATTGAGAAGATACCCTTACATCCTTCCACTGATTGAGCTGAAACTAGCCAGTGTCCAGCAGGTCATTCCTTGGTGCAAAATTTTCTTGCTGTGATACACCTGTGGAGATAGGAGAAAATGTGTTGCTGCTTGGGGTAAGGAGGGAAGAAAAAAACAAAGATGTGGGATTGTACTATTCTTCTCTGTCCTTTTTCTTGTTTTGCTTTCATTCATTCAGTTCCGTCTAAGGACATGCTGAGTGGGTGGGAATTTGTGGTAACCCACAGTAATATCAATGCTTTGACCATTATAAAGAACATGTTTTTCATCAAGAGGTTTGTTTTTCATCAGTATTTTGTTGGCTAACCACTCATCTTGATCATGTTTTTTTATTCAGGTGGAGGGGAATTGAAAATTTTCTAAATAGTTGGAGGCAATCTATTTTTTTGTTATTATATGGTTTTGATATTGAAACTAGGTAATGGTGAGGATAATAGCCACAAGGAAATCATAAGTTACATAAACACACTATGATAAGAGGCCATTTTTTTAATCACAGAATGGTTTGGGTTGGAAGAGATCTCAAAGACCATCTAGTTTCAATCCCCTGCCATGGGCAGGGACACCCTCCACTCGACCAGGTTGCCCAAAGCCCCATCCAACCTGGCCTTCAACACTGCCAGGGAGGGGCCAGTCACAGCTTCTCTGGGCAGCCTGTGCCAGGGCCTCACCACCCTCACAGGGAAGAATCTATTCCTAACATCTCATCTAAGTCTACTCTCCTTAAATTTAAAGATATTACCCCTTGTCCTATTACAACAGGCTCTACTAAGAAATTCTCTCCAGGGGCCCTCTCCAGGCCCCCTTCAGGTAGTAGAAGGCTGCAGTAAAGTCTCCCTGGAGCCTTCTCTTCTTCAGGCTGAGTAAGTCCAGCTCTCTCAGCCTGTCTTCACAAGAGAGGTGCTCTTGCTCTCTGGTCGTCTTCATAGCCTTCCTTTGGACTTTGTCTAAACAGTACTATGTCTTTCTTGTATTGGGAACCCCAGGACTGGACACAATACTCTCAGAGCAGTCTCAGCAGAGTAGAGGGGCAGAATCACCTGCCTCAACCTGTGGGTCACACTTCTTTTGGTTGCAGCCCAGCTTTCTGGGATGCACATGTGCATTGCCAGGTAATGTTGAGCTTTTCATCAACAACAACCCCAAGTCCTTCTTCTCAGGGCTGCTCTCAATCCATTCTCTACCCAGCTTGTAGTTGTGCTTGCCTGATCCATGTGCAGGACCTCGCACTTGGCTTTGTTGATTTTCATGAGGTTCACACATTCCCACATCTGAAGCCTGTCAAGGACCCTCTGGATGGCATCCCTTCCCTCCTGTGTGTTGACTGCACCATGCAGCTTAGTGTTGCTGGCCAACATGCTGAGGGTGCCCTTGATCCCACTGTCCATGTCACTGACGCAGATGTTAAACAGTTCTGGTCCCCGTTATGACTGTGGAGGTTTAGGTTGGATATTAAGAAGAAGTTCTTTACTGAGATGGTGGTTGGGCACTGGAACAGGTTCCCCAGGGAAGTGGTCACAGCACTGAGCTTGACTGAATTCAAGAAGTATTTGGACAATGCCCTCAGTCACATGCTCTGACTTGTCTGGCCCTGTGTGGAGCCAGGAGTTGGGCTTGATGATCCTTGTGGGTCCCTTCTAACTCAGGATATTCTATGAGTCTATGATACTGATCCCTGAGGAATGCCATTTGTCACTGGTCTCCACTTGGACATTAAGCTGTTGACCACAAATCTTTGAATGTGGCAATCCAGCCATTTCCTTGTCCATGTCTCTCCAATTGAGAGACCAGGTTGTTAGGCAGGTAGATGACATCTGTCACTCTTCCCTTTTCTACCAGTGCTGTAACCCCATTGTAGAATGCAACCAAATTTGCCAGGCATGATTTTTCCATTAGTGAAGTCATGTTGGCTGTCACCAATCACCTCCTTATTTTCTATGTGCTTTGGTACAATTTTCAGGAGGATTTGCTCCAGTCTTGCCAGGCACAAAGATGAGAGTGACAGACCCGTGGTTCCTCAGGTCTTCCTTCTTTCCCTCTTTAAAAATAGGGGTTATGGTCCCCTTTCTCTAGTCAGTGGGAGCTTTATCAGACTACCATGACTCCTCAAATATGATGGAGTGTGCCTTGGCCGCTTCATCTGCTAGTTCCCTCAGGACCTGGTGGTTGCATCTCATCAGGTCCCAGGGACTTGTGCACCTTCAGGTTCCTTAGACGGTCTTGAACCTGATCTTCCCTGACAGTGGGCAGTTCTTCATTCTCCCAGTCCCTGCCTCTGCCTTTTGTGTCCTGGGCAGTGTGGCTAGAGCTCTCCTCGCTGGTGGAGACTGATGCAAAAAATTTGTTGAGTACCCCAGCCTTCTCTATATCCCACATAACCAGGTCTCCCATTTCCTTTTGGAGAGGGCACACATTTTCTCTCACAGTCCTTTTATCACTGACAAACCTACAGAAGCTTTTCTTGTTTCCTGACATCCCTGGCCAGATGTAATTCTATCAGGGCTTTAGCTTTTCTAACCTGATCCCTGGCCTGTCAGACAGCTTCTCTGTGTTCCTCCCAGGCTGACTGTCCTTTCTGCTAGCCTCTGTAGGCTACCATTCTATGTTTGCATCTTCCCAGGAGCTCCTTGTTCATCCATGCAGGCCTCTGGGCATTTTTGCCTGACTCCCTTTGTAGGGATGCTTTTTTCCTGAACTAGGAAGGGGTGACAGCTGTCTTGGGCCCCTCTTCCTTCCAGGGCACTTTGTCCCATGGTACTCTACCAAGCAGATCCCCGAAGAGGTCAAAACGTGCTCTTCTGAAGTCCAGGCTAGTGAACCAGCCCTTTTCACTACCCTGAAGATCTTGAACTCCATTTCATGGTCGCTGCAGGCAAGGCTGCCCTTGAGGTTCACACCCCATACCAACTCCTTCTTATTGTTGAGAGTGAGGTTCAGCATGGCATACTTCCTCATTTGCTCCTCTGTCACTTGGAAGTTATTATCAGTGCATTCCAGGAAAATTCTGGATTGCTTGTGCCCTGCTGTGTTGTTCCTCCAACAGATATTTGGGTGGTTGAAAGTCCTATGTGGACCAGTGCTTGTGAATGTGAGTCTACTCCTACCTGCCTATAGAGAAGCTCATCTGCTCAGTCTTCCTTCTTGGGTGGCCTGTAGATGCCCTGTCCCTGTGCTCCCTTTAATCCCGACCCATAAACTCTCAGTTGTCTTCCATCCATCTCCATGCATTCCAGTTTGTCACTGACATAAAGGGCGACATCCCCTCCTTGTTTTGTGTTGTCTGGAATAGGAAGAAGCCAGGAATGGTACTTGAGTGCTAGATGTGCCTCTGCTCTGCTGCAGGTGTATTTGCTTGCCTGGAAGAGAAAGGTGGATGATGTACTGAAATGAGCAATTGTACCAAAGGCAGGAGATGCAGTCTTCCCCATTTTTGGGTGCCTGTGCTGTTTCAATTGCTTGTGTTGGCCCTGTATAAGTATGTGCCTCTTTGAACTGGACCTAAAACACTTTGGGGAAAATGGAAGGTTTTACATGAGTGGAATGTAGATTCTTGAAACTCTTACATTTGACAATGGAATTAAACAATTTAGCCTCAGATATGAATGATTCTAAAGTTGTCAAGTTCCTAAGGCTTGTAGTGGTTTTGTTGCCAGATAAACTGTTTCTCCATGATGGGTAAGAGCAGTGTGTCATAATCTCTCTTCAGTACTCCAAAGGTCTTGAAATTCATGGGTGCATAGGTCACTGACATTTTCTGTGAAGACTTGCTTTGAAATTGGTGAGACATCAGAGTCCCCAAAAGAGATGAGAGTGAGGCTGGGCTAAAGAAAGACTTGAATTCAGCATAGGTGAGAGACACACAGTGGTTTCTTAGGCCACATTAGTTCCCCATATCAAGCATCCTGTCCAGTGGCATGGTCAGCGGAGCCAAATTGCCCAGGACTTGGGTGAAAGAAGCATTTAGGGCTTAACTAGGGATGCTGAACCTTTGACTGCATACAGCCGATCTCTTTTTCAAATACTCTAGGTTGAAAGTAATTGCTAGTTGGCTCTTCCTTCACAGCCACAAGAGAGCATTCATCTTGATTAACAAATATTTGCAGGTATTTCCTCTTTGCCAGGATGCCAGAGACTGTTATCCACAACCATTGCTTTGTAATACTAAAGGAGCAAATTTGTCAGTGTTGTGTGGCCATTTTTCAATTTCTACTAGAGGACTCATAGACACAGACTTTTTAAAATGCTGCTATCATTTTTTCATATGTGGGTTACAAATCACTGTGGTAAATAAATTAAACTACTTATTCAAGCTGAAAAGCCTTTAAAAATCTTATAAAGTAGAAGATTAGCTTCACATTTTGTACGGGTTTGATGCATTTAGTCTAGCCTGTGCTGAAATAGGTAGTCTTAATTAAAACTAATGCTACATTTGTTTAAAACTAATCTTAAAACCTAGCCAACACATAAACAAAGAATATGGTTTCGTATAAATTAAATTTAAATAAATTAAACTAATTACAAGCAGCATGAAAACTCTTGATACAAAGATAATTGTAGTGACTGTGATGGTGGAGTAAATTTGCTTTAGGGTGTGTTTGGTAGTTATAAAAAAACTAAAGCAGATAAAAATGCTGTTTCCTTTTAGGTACTTCTATCCACTAAAAACTGAAAATAACCTAGTAGAAAGACATCTGTTTCCTTATTCAGAGATTAAATTGCTCGAAAGTGGTTTTGATTTTACTGTGCATCTGAAAGATGATGATGCGTGCTTGTAGATGGTGCTGCATTCACCCATGATGGTGTTTGGGCAGGGTCAGCTGTATATCCTATGCTGTCATGTGCCATGGATGCATGTGATGGCTGGTGTTGCTAAAAGAAAAAACAGTGGCACTATTCCTTGGGTAGTTTGATTAAAGAAGTGTTTCCTGACTTCCTTTGGCAGTAAGGTCCCCATTCCTTCTTTCTGTGGCAGTTTTTAGCTTGATGAGGTTTCTGAATGTTACTGTGCAGGTGAGTAAGCCTTCATGATGGTGGCAAAAGCTGGGCAGTTAGGGATGATGAGAGCAAGTGGCTGGAGAGAACAGCAGTACCAGCATCACCCATGTGGCTTGAGAGCTTTTCTTGCCCACTCAGAGACGTTGGTTTTCAGAAAGGAGGGCAGAAAATCCAAGAGTTATGTGTAGTCAAAGATGGAAACAAGTGACAAAACCACAAAAGTGGGCTTATTTGGAGGCATGCCACTATTTGTTATGTGTGTCTAGATTGTCTACTTTTTTAGTGTAAGGCAGAAAGTTATGGATTTGGAACAACTTTTCCAAAAGAAATTGAATTCTTCTTACTAGTACCTGCAATTTAATTAATTTCTTTCAAAGATACTTATTCAGACCTTCCTGTATTTTTTTTCCTTTTTTCTCTTAATCCAGATGCTGTCAATGTCCTGTTGCATGAACAACACAGCCTTTGTCTGGGGGAAAACAGAAGAGGTTTGTATTTGTTGGTCCTTTGACTGATGGCTCTTGAAGCACTGCTTATGCTGGGAAGCTTCTGTCTCTTCAGCAGGCTCGTTTCTGAAGACATACAAGCAGTGCATTTGGTGTAGGATTGAAGTTAGGTCCAAAGACCTAAGTAAAACCTTTTAGTGTAGATAAGGAAGACTGTGAGTCTGGGAATGCTGAGGGCACAGTAGGAAAAAACGCCCAGCTAAGGAAGACCTGGATGAAAGGAGGCTCCACTAGCCTTTGCACCTCACAGAGAATTCCCCGAGCATTTTCTCTAAGATTTTGCCCAGTCTTCTTGCTTCCAGTGCTGTGCATCACCAGAACATCTGCAAACAGGTACATGTATATAATGTGTAGGAAACTTCAGATCTGCAGAATCAAGGCAAAAAGAAAAAGATGGAATGAAGCACCTACTCACTTTCATTCCAGCTTTGAAACAGACTTCAGAGAGGACATTTACATTCTGTTAATGTCTAGCTATCTGCCTTCTACAGAACAATTACATATAAAACGATTAATATTTAAACTCTGGTTTACATTTTCTGCAGGCAAGTTTGTGCTTCAGAGAAGCGTGTGTACTTCTAATGGCACAGAATTGGAAAAAGATCCTGTGAAGTTCTGAATGCAGTTTTGTTCTTGATACCTCATGTACCTAATGCAGTTATTTTGTTCATCCAACAGCTATTTTTAATGGTTTTAATGGGAGTTCCTGCTTAGCCTTATGTGCATGTGCCTTTTTAGAAACTCAGCAATTATAGATGTACGGCTGCTGAGTTATTTAAAAATACAAACTTGTGGAATGCGCAGTACTTGCACATTTCAGAAGAACTGTTAAATGCCTGTGTTTTGTTCGTCTCTTCATTTGGATGCACACATACTCCAGCTCTGTTCTTTTAACAGATTTCTCTTTAAAGGATTTTGCAGTTGGTTGTCTTCCTTTAAAAGCTCAAGAGTTTTTGTTTGCATGCTTTGTGGTAGTTAATCAAACTGTTCTATCAGATACACCCTCACAAGAGCATCCATTGTGTTGAATTTTAACACTCTTTCTTTGGCTGTGCAGGCCCGTTTCAACAGCTGCCCCTCAGCATCCAGGGTTTTTTTATGATCCAGGGTGTCTTCTATGTTCTATTGTCAATAAACAGAATTTTAGGGCCCCTTTGTGGTAGGGGTGGGGTATCAGGTAAATTATTTCTTTCTGGGTCCTCTGCTGTGCAAGAAAGCAATCTTTTTGGTAGGGTTTTACATTTGATCTCATTCCCACTGAACATAGTGGCAAGAATTGGGTTCTTTCCATGTTGCTGTGTTACTGACATTGTCTTATGCTGACCTTCACTAACCCTGCAAAGCTATACATGGATTCATATTTGAAGGAAAATGTCAGAGCATGATTCCCACAAGCATTGGTTGAATTGTTGCGGAGGCACTATGAGCGCTGAACTGATGCCAAGGCACTGCAAGCAGAGTTGTGTTGCAGGAGTGACTGCAGGCATCCTTCCTTGGGCACACAGGGTTGTATGGTCCAGAAGCACGGGCACTGGGTTGCCAACCGCAAGGCACCAGGGCATAATCTGGTCACCCTGGTGGGCCTGAAGATGCTGCTGTACCTTCTCAGCTGTAATGGCTGGTGTGCAGTGGTATGCTGGTGTGACACCCGGACATCTCGTTTGGGGTGTCACCCCCCTCTGTTACAGCAGTAAATGATGTCTGGCAGTGTGGAGGTGGAATGGTCTTCACAGCCACTTTGAGAAACACATAGTTTGGAACTCATCCAGGGATAGAAAGACTGTTGAGATCATGAACACAGATCTAAGTAACGGCTCGTAAGAGCTCCAGCTTGTATACAGCATGCTGTTTACACAGTCTCTTATGAAGAGTAAAAATATAACACAAGAACTAGCTCCATCTCTTGTTATTCCAGGTCATTGTCTCAGGGGAGGTTACTGAAGGAGATGCAGGCACGCTGAAAACTGCAGAAAACTGAGCCATGCATCTTTCTGAAAGCTGAAAAGTAACCCTCTGACAGGGTCATGAACCTAAGACAAGTCTTTGTGTCTGTACTGATGTTTGGAGTAGCTGGTCTACTCCTCTTCATGTATCTGCAAGCCTGGATTGAAGAACAACATATAGGTACAGTACGTTTTCTTTCTTTCTTCCTCATTTTTTTTTTGTTCAAATGCAAGTACCTCTATTACCATTTTCAAGTCTGTGGAATACACATGGACAGTTGGGGGGACTCACCCCATTTGGCAGTGGAATGGCATTGAAAACAGACTAATCTCAATTGCTATACTTCATATAGACATTAAGAAATTTCTTGAGTCGCATGAAAAGGTGCCCCTGGCTACTTAATTGTATTGTATCAGCTTCATTTGTAAAAGCAAGTGTTGCAAAAGCATATTGTTCATGCATGAAGCCAAACAAGTTCCATTTAGAAATAATTCTATATGCTGGTTTGTTTTGGGGTTTTTTGGTTGTTTTTTTTTGGGGGGTGGGGAAGGGTTGTGTGCTGTACATTGTATTTGTGTGGCAAAGCAGATTTTGGAGAATTAGTGCTATATATGTTGTGTAGACAAAAGTGAGCTTCTTAGCATCAATGCTTATGTGGAATCACCCTATCCTGTTTGGGTTTTTCATTTGACACAGAATTAGATCCTGGACTTAAAAGCCATTTTTATATATAGCATCAGAGTCATACTGCAACTTTGGGTAAATCTGTATTAACATTGGCTCAGGGTTATGCTCCTGAGTTGAATTACTGTTGTTGCCTTTCCCCCATATTTCAGTTTGAACCACAGGTTGATCTAGGTGCACCTAAACTTTTTGGATGAAATGTGCATAGGGTGGATGTCCATAAGGTTAACACCCACTGATTTGCTCTGCAGATCCACTTCTGTGGTGGCATGTTACTTGACAATGTGTTCTTGTTTTGGTGTTCTGGGTTTTTTTTTTGTTTGGGTTTTTTAGTTGTTGGGGTTTTTTTCCCCACCATTAACAATAAGAATGTTCCCAACTTGTTAACAAGTCCTGACTTTTATGTCCTCTTGTCTCTATTGCTCAGCTTCTGTTTCCTCTGTAAAGCTCTTACTTTATAGTATGCTGATACCGTTGTGAAGAAATACATCTGTAAAACCACATTAGTCTTCTGGCTTTATTGATCGGTGCTTTTATTCCATCTGAGCTGCTCGGCTCTGGTATGTTTTAGATAGCAGTGGGGAAAATCTAGTGCATCATTCCTGCAATTGTTTGACAATGACCTTGAGGGTTTTGTGTTTGGTTGGTTTGTGTTTGGTTTTGGAGTTGTGGGTTTTTTGGTTTTTTTTTCAACTAAGTGCAATGATCACAGCATTAATTTCAGCTTGTTAATGTTTCTGGGCTGGTCCAAGGTATTTATAAGCTTGTATTAACAAAACTGTTAAAAGAGGTAGTACAGACTCCCTTTGGAAAGGCTCCCTTGCTGACACAAGGGTGCTGGCAGAAAGTGATCACGCTGTGGGGGAAGTCTTCCTTGAAAATCTCTACTGTTGTCAAAAATGCCAAGGGCAGATATCCTTGCTTCCAAGGTAGTTCAGGAATGTAGATGATGACTGTAGATTGTTGATTTATTTACTTGCTGACATTCTTCACATTCCTTGCATCTTTTCTTGTGCTGTAATTAACCATTCTTTCCTTGCAGTGTTCCTTGTTGCTATTTCTGTTTTTTCCACTCCTTAATTCTGTCCATATCTACCTGCCATTAAAAAGAAACAGGAAAAATATGGTATAGGGGGAATTAGAACATACTATGTTGTTTTGGGCAACCAGAGGCTTGCTTTCGGGTTTTCTTTGATGTATTGTCATAATCTTCTTCAGGAGAGAGGCTTCTCCTTGTACAAATAAGTCCTTTCCATGTGAAAATGTTTCTGTAACAAAAATGGAATCTACTGGAGACTAACAAAATGGTTTGTGAGCTCTAAGTGCGACTGCAGTTTTGAGTGCCCTTTTATCTCACTGGACTGCTGTTGTGACAGCACTTCAGCAAGATCCAAAAAAATGAATTTTGGCATTCTCTACAGTTTCTAGGTCAGGCAAGTCAGAAAGAGCGTGGCAAAAAATCATTCTTGGGTGCCTGCTCTTCCTCTTCTTCCAA
Source organism: Hypotaenidia okinawae (assembly GCA_027925045.1). Taxonomy (NCBI): domain Eukaryota; kingdom Metazoa; phylum Chordata; class Aves; order Gruiformes; family Rallidae; genus Hypotaenidia; species Hypotaenidia okinawae. The sequence continues at coordinate 115,525,364 of BSDF01000002.1, read as the reverse complement.
TTTAATGCATAGAGAACCATTCCTTTTTATTTCAAACATCTGTATCTCCTCTGAACCTTCTGCAGCTCAGTCCTCTAATGTTCCCCTTATGTATGCTGCTTAAGAGGCGATATGAAATAAACCGTATCTGCATATTCATAATACACAATAGTTTAGCTATGGGCATTTTGCACTCCTTTTTTTGTTTTGTTTTGGTTTTTTTTTTCTTTTCTCTTTTTTAATTTCTTCTGCTGTGCTTTTTCATACTGTCATGTGTTGTGCACTAGGTTTTTGGGGGATGAGCCATGTCTGGAGAATCCCAAATTGACAAGTATCTTTACAAGGATTTTATGTGCTCCTTTAATCGTATCGCTAGTCGCACAGCTGTAAGACAGCTAGTTCTACTCTGCAAGGGGCTGAGCCTCTGATTTGCTGTTCTATTAAGAAATGGAAAGTGTGCCCTGTGCTTCTCAACTGCCGTGCTATGAGCCTGTAGAGACAAGTGTTTGTCGTAGGCAGAGCTATATTTATCTTCCATGGTGCCCTGTTCAAGACCTATAGTGTTCATGCTTGCATTTGGTTGCTCAAGGATGGAAAGTTGGATGTGTTCGAGTTTAGGAAAATACCTGTTTTGCATCAGTGGGGTGCTGCTGCTTACCACCCCATTCCTCTGATTTGGGAGGCATTATGAATCACAGCCACTGGAAGAGATAGGACACTTTACTTGATTGTTGTTTCTAATGTTCATATTTATTTCTCAAGCTCTCTGAGCAGTGGTGTGAGTGATTCCGAGTTGGACCTAGGTTTTGTGGGGAATCAGATAATTGTATGGTACCCATACAATTACCATTTCCTTCTTGGTGTTTGTCCTGCTATATTCAAGTCAGACTATTTGCTTTCATACTTGTCACTCCCATTGCCACCTCTTCTCTTTCTAGCTGTTCATAATTTTTCACACTAGACCTAATGCCACTTTTCTTTCAGAGTTTTACTCTTTTCTGTCTTTTTGGCTCTTCTTTCTACTTGCTCTTCACATACCTGAGATCTCCACTGTGATTTGATTTCCCCCGCTTGTCTTAGTTTCCTCTAGACCTGATCTTTTCTAAGCATGTTGGGATTTTTTACTTACTTTTACAAACTTCCCTCATCACTCGAATTTATCCAGCCCAGGAACACCTTCCTTAATCTTTCATCCTGTCCATCTACTTCAAATGCACCTGCAGGCTCAGCAGCTGGATGTGCCTCTCAGCACAGTCATGTCTTCTGCACTCTTCCACTGTGCCTGGACTCTACAGGTTATTTATAGTCACATTTGTCATTCATATACATTTGAAAAGAGAAAATCTTTCATTTAGAGATGTCTAAGAAACAGCTGCTAGCTACATGGTGGTCCTCTCCGATGGCATTTCAGAGACATTGGCAGGCTGAGAGAACAGGAGAGTTTCTTGGTTTTGCTCTGTGCATGGAGCCTATAAAGGCAGGATGATGCATCTTTACTTAGGTGTAGCAGAGCCCTTCTTTTGAGCATCTTCAGTTCACCTCTGTGGAGTAATGGGGAACAGACATGTCAAGAATAGTCCAACATGAGTGTCAACACATACAGACTTCATTTGATTGAAAACTTCATTTACATCAACATTGAAGGAACTCAAGTTCTCCATATATAAATATATTCACTTCTATATAACTTCGTATACATAAATGCAGCTTAATATAAATTCTTCAGTGAAAGCACCAAATATTGTGGCATTGATTAAGAAGCAATTACTATTTATTACATGCTTAGTAATTTCCAACACTGTTAATCTTGTACAGGAGAAGCAAACTGCTGGGTCTTCTAGAGCTGATGATGAGTTTCATACCATGAATCACCTGAACTAGGGGGTGTGTGGGGTGCAAAGAATACTTGTGTTTTAATCCTGCTATGTATGGATGTGAATTGGATTTTTATGCTAGGAATTACAATTTTTTTACTTTAAAGATTATCTTTTTGGAGTGTTTGATATGATTTAGTGTGACAGATTGCTACAAAATAATCTGAGAATATCTTTGTGAATAGATCTGCATGCTGGGCTTGTTATGTGGGGTTTTGCTTGTTTTGTGGGTGTTTTAGTAAAATTTATGTACTTATTTTTTCTGAAGTATGCCTAGTCAATTCATGACTATGAGGGTGGTGAGGCACTGGAACAGGTTGTACAGTAAGAGCAGCTGTGGCTGCTCCCTCCCTGGCAGTGTTCAAGGCCAGGTTGGATGGAGCTTTGAGCAACCTGGTCTAGTGGAGAGTGTCCCTGCCCATGGCAGAGGGCTGGAACTAGATGATCTTTGAAGTCCCTTCCAGGCCGAAACATTCTATGATTCTATGAAGACCCCATGAAAATCTTAATGTTTCGTGGGGTCCAGTATGACCACTAATTAATGTGAAGCAGCCTACACTGCTTCTGTATGTCCATATATTTCTGGTTCCTGAGGATGAGAAAGTCTTCCTGTTCTCTTTTCTATCCCACTTTAAGGACATTGGGTTTTTCCTGCATGCTTTCTCCTCACTTCATAGAGTACCAGTTTTGTAGTAGCCCATGAGTGTTAGGCTCCTTTCTGTAGTCAGTGCTTTCCTGCACTTTTCTGCACCCAACTCCTGAATAGCTTCTTCAAATAGATCTCGTGCCCATTCCTCAGGTCACAGCTCCTTTTTTTGTGAGCTATTGTTTTTGTAGAGAATCAGAATAAAAATTCAGACAAAGATCCTATTTTAAGAAAAGTTTCAAATTCCATGAACTGGCATGACCTTTCTCAATTTAGTCTGCTATTGCTGTGGCCATCCAGGCTGTATCCATACTGCTCTGCATAACCAGGTGGTCTTTTTTTCCCACTTTGCTAAATTTAGTAATCCAAGGGGATCATTTTGTTCCTTTGGCAATCTGGTAGGATATTTTACATCCATGGAGAGAGCTGCTTCCTTATCATGATACTCCACATAGCAAATGGTACACATACACACATGCTAATATTTAGTCTTTCCTGTTTCTGTGGGCTGTTTTTTATTTAAATTTTGCTTAAGTGGGACAACACTGATGCTGCTTAAAGGACATTTTGTGTGTAATTGAGTTCCAAGTAGAGACCAGTGACAAATGGCATTCCTCAGGGGTCAGTACTGGGACCAGACATGTTTAACATCTTTGCTGGAGACATGGACAGTGGAACCCTCAGCAAGTTAGGACAACAAGATGTGGGGTGGACATGACAGAGGGAAGGGATGCCATTCATGGAGTCCTTGACAGGCTTGAGAGGTGGGCCCATGCAAGCCTCATGAAGTTCAACAAGGTCAAGTGCAAGGTCCTGTACATGGGAAAAACCAAAACCTGTTTTGTTTTTTAGTAACCTTGAAATATTTATTTTGTTGAAGTCCTGGGTGAGCTGAACAACCACAAGCCCTCAATCTTGGATATTGTTCATTTTGCTTTTATCATTCCTATAACTAAATTGCATCTAATCTTTAAAAAAATTTTCTTAAAAGATATTTCTGCCATTCTGGTTTCTTCAGGGTATTGCAGAAGAGTGTTTCTGAGTTGGTGGCATGTTTAATCCTTTAGCATTAAGCTTCCATGTTCAAGTGTATAAAAGAAACTAAATGGGGTGAGGTTTTTGGTGCTTCTCTCAGGTATATATTCAATAACATGTTTGAGCAGAAGCTGATGACATATTGTTTGTTATTATGTATAAGCTTTAGACAACCCACCCAATCTTGTTCTCACCTAGACCACAGAAGTTGACTTGTAGAAAGGTGTAGTGCATATTCTAATGGTACTGAGGACACCGGAACATACTCTCTCTTGCCTATTTTCAAACAGGACTTCCAGAAGAGGCTACTAGAATTTTCTTATACCTGTATGTAAATGAACTTACTTCAGAACTTGTATTCTAACTACTGCAGGAGGGGTTTCTGGCTTGATATGGGAACACTTACAAAATGGGGTGTCCCCTTTCCGAGGAAGGATGAGTGTGAGTCATGGTCTACAAAATGCTCTTCTGAGTTGGCTACAAAACATGTATAGGTAGTCTTTACACTCTTTTCCAGTTATTCGTATCCTTGGAGCAGAATCTTTAGGTGACTTTTATAAATGTATTTTTACATGGAGCCCTTAGCAATCATTCTTTCTGTTAAGTAGCTATGCTTTTTTTTACATGATATGCAAGTTATTCAACTTTAATTTTTTAACAGATGTGCTGTCATTGAGGGGTCAGTTTTCAGTTGTTGTTCCCCACTGTTGTTGCTTTTAACAACTTTCAGCTCATAGCGCCTCCACAGTCCCAGAAAGTCCTTTCCCTAAAGCTGATCAAGGCAATCAAGCCCTGCAGTCTCATCTCTTCCGTGGGCTGACTGTATGATGCAACACCATTTCAGATATGCATAGAGCCTACACAAAACAAGAAGGCTGGAGAGATAATTTTTACCATTTGTAAGTACAAAATAGTACAAAAACTTTGAGAGAAAAGTTTCTCTGTTCCTGAATTGTTCACCTAAGTGTAATGCATATATCCAAAATAGCAAGTGGTGGCTGCTGGAGTACGTTTGAGGCTGCTTACCTCTGTGTCTGGTGTTGAACTGCTTTGTTACATCGCTTGATTACAAACAGTTCTGTTAGAGCATGTGATGTGGTCTCTGCAAAATTCCAAGGGAAACATTTAGTATCTTACTAGAAATAAATTAGAAATTCTGGTATTTGTTTGTGTGTATGCACATGTATGCATACATGTGTATTTACTTTTAGTATCCTCTTCATTTCCATTCTTTCTGTGGGAGTAAGGCCTGCTGGTAGAAGGCATTTTAGACAGAAACCTACCTTCTCACCAGTCAGCTATTTGGATATATGGGGATCAGTTTGTAGGGAAGAATTGGTTTTGTGTTCAGTCTCAAGAGCTTTTTTGTTTCTGTCTTTGCACTTCCATTTTACTCATTTGTTGTTATTGTAAACAGGTTATTGCTATAAATCAGGGACAATTCTTTATCGTCTTGCGACATCTGTGAAATAAATATTTAAAGATGGTGAGGCTGACAGGTTACAAGTAATGGGAGCCATTTCAGTGTTCAAGGGATTAATGTCCTACGGATGACGTGTATGATTTAGCTGGAAAAACTGTAATGGATGTATGCCTTATAGCAAAAGGTTAAACCAATAAAATTTCCTTTTTTTTTTTTTTTTAAACATGGAAAAAATGGATTTATTTTTGTTTCTTTTTTATTTGTAAAGGGAATCATTAATGCGTGGCAGCATAGACATTGACAGGGCTTTCAAGTTTAGGTCCCTGCTGCCTCAGACAGCTGTCTGTTCTTTTTGGTTGGGGGTTTTCTTTGCATTTACGTTAATGACATATTAAAATAAAAGAATGTTTCTACATTTTTACAGTATTTCTGTAGGAGGTACTTCATGACTGTTAGCTTGAACCTGGGAAGATTCATGTCAGACCAGCACATAGTGATTTCCTTCCTAGCTTCTCCAAGCTTGAGCCTTTGGGCTGTATCTGTGGGAGTGAATGTCATTGTCATTAGCCAGTAAGGAGAGTTAGTTTGGTTCTATCCAATGCTATGTTTAGACAACACTGCCACAAACACCACAAAAACCCTCCAAAGTTTATAAATTTCTCTCCAAAATCAGGGTCAATGACCAAAACAGCTAAAGTCTCTTCTTTTTGTGAAACTGTAAATATTACTCAAGAAAACGCCACAATATCCTTTATTTTGAGCATTGTTCTGTAGATCCATGCCTGGGGAAAGTTTAAGCTACGAGCCTCGTCCAAGGTAAAATGATGGGGAATAAAACATCACACACACCCATTTGCTTTGGATTTTGGTTGGTTTGATCTTGATTTAGTGAAGATGTGCAGCAGCATCCTGCACTGCCTGGAGAGCTGGTAGGCAGCAAGTGGCATCAGTACTTTGCAACCTAGAAAATATTATCCCCTAAATGATACTCCTAGTCCTTCCAGTCCCGCTTGCATCCATCAAAACCAATTGTTTCCTTACCAGACTGAGAGCATCCCCACAATAACAGCTTCCAAAGCTGTCATTGACCTCTGGAAAAACTGTGTGGTACCTGCAAGCAAATGCAATTTGTCCCTCGCGGCTTTGTTATTTCAAATGATTTTGTTTATATTGACCATGCAGCTTTCTATCACATGAACCTGGCAGAAATTCACAGCGCATAGCTCTAGCAAAATCAGGCTGAGTAGGTACAGGTTTTGTCTCTTAATCCTCTGGCTTCAGAGAAGCTACCCTTAGCACCATCTATAAGGGACAATGACATGGGTTATCAAAAATATCTGAAGAATAATAGAAATCTTTCTTTCGGGTTTTTGGTTTTGTTTTTTTTTGAGGTGACTAGGGGTGCTAAGCAAAGAAGATTCAAGAATTTATTTAACAATATTTTTCCTTTCTGTAATATTCAAAGAAAAAGCAGGATGTGATTGAAACTAGCCCTTTCCAACCTGATAATACTTTTTAAAAATTATTTTTTGGTTCAAGGATGCTGCAGCACAGAAGGTCCTAAAATGGCAAGTGTGGGATACAGGGTAACTCTGGTGTTGAGGTAGCAGTTGTAAGGAGTTCGGTTCACATGTGAAAATCCTGCTGCGACACAAGCAGATAATGTGTGTGTGGGGGGAGGCAGAACTCTAAGTAAGTTGTTAGCTATGGAAAATTGAGTTTTTTTAGAAACTGAGATAGCAAGGCAATACTTGTCTCCTGGCAAAGAATTTCATTGCCCTAGAACATAATGGGTGATGGCCTAATAGCCACAAAATTTGACATGCACCTCGGGGGACAGCTTCTGCATGTCATGGACACTGGGTAACATCCAGAAAAATAACTAAAGATCAGCAGCCTAAGGTTAAGAATAATCAGAATCAATATTAAATTTCACTGTGAGCAACTGCCAGGTGAAAGAAGAGGAGGTGTTAATTGATTTTATATTTAATGTGATTGGAACGGAGCAAGTGATTTCGGTACCAATTATAATCTAGCAATGGAAGAGCTTACCCAACTTTACACACGTGTGTAAGGGCATAGATGGAGCAAGAAGCTGTTAAAGGTTTGTAATACTTTCTGCTACAGATCTAATCCAGGCTTAATACAAGCATGCACTTAGAAACAGCTCAAGTGAACTCGGGGTTATTTAGAGTTATGCAGTTGTGCCCTAGGTATGTGCACATTGCCTCTTGGTAAATTACTTGTAAGAGAAAAGAGAGTTTGGGGATTTGGGGCTTTGATTATGATCAACTAGCGAGACATGGTATGTGAGTTCTGCTAGCTGCAGCTGGAAGGGCTCAGTTGTACTAAATAGAAACAGGAAAATATCAGCTCCTGATGCTTCACCATTCATCCACAAAATAGGTCTAATATATAGGAAATAATAAATGTAATATAGTCAATAATAAATAGGTAAAAAGACATAATAAATGTAATAAACATTGTATAAAGATTTCTCTCTGATTTTTGACCATTATTGATACTCTTGCTTAAACTTTTAGAAAGAGCAGACAGACCCTGGGAAGAAAAAGAAACACAGTTCCTGAATTATTCTTTTTGTTACCAAAACTCCATAGTTTCTCAGTTCTTCAGAGGTGTATGCCATGAGAGGTTACTTTGACTTTGCATAACCATGCTGTGTTTTCAGGGAATGGTGTAGGCAGGAGATAATGTTATGATCAAAAAGAAAAGTATGTTCCTGCTCTCATGGAACAGTTGATGGTTCGCCAACATGTCTGTGCAAAACAATGCAAGCAAGGGTCTTGTGTTCTTGGATTAGGATGGGGGTCATGGATCTCCAGTGAAGAGACCCATTTGCTGTGATGTGCAAGCAGTGTTTCCTCTGCATCGCTGTGAGTTGCAGTGTGATTCCCACCAGTTTTGTTTGCTTGGGAAGCTGTCTGCTGTGTGAAACACTTGGCAGTGTTTCAGTGGGAACTATACAAACTTTGTGGGAAGGTCAGCTACTTCACTGGAGGGGGCATAACATCAAGTCTATGCTCCAGCGGGACATGAACAGTCAGAGTGCCAAAAAGCTGGTGTTGGTTGGGACTGGCAGGGGAAAAGACACCAGCTTTGTCCTTTGTAGAGGTCACTTGAGTTGACAGTGTGGTGACAAAAGCTGTAGCTCTTCTGCAAAAGGATGACTACTTGTCATGGAAGCTTTTGATTTCTTCCACCAAATACCTGTGAGCCCTGTTACTTTTCAAATATATTTTACCAGACTTTGGCCTCACAACGGTAGCAGTCAAAGGAGAAGCCTTAGTGAGCAGAACTTTAATAAAGCTGAGTTGACATAATTTCATTGTTTGCTCTGTGAATATATGAAAAATTATTTCTTTATTCCTGGAAAAACATTTAGTGATCAAATGATACAGTAAAATCTGTGTTGCAAGTAGTGTCACTGTATTAAAAAAACCCACCATACTACAGTATATTAAAGTATTACAGTATGCTTTTTGAAGTGAAGCATGGCAAGATAAATTAAGAAAACACTTGTAGATGCATTAATTTTATTTGTGTTTTTCTTTCTTTCTGCCTCTTTTTTGCTATCGTTAAAGGTTCATTGATGCACAGATTGCCTTGTCCACTACTGAGAACTAACGGGTTGTAATCTGTTGACACAGTTCATGACACTCAAATTGTGTATAAAAGGCAGTTTGTTACTTTAAAAGTCTTAGGTACATAATTCATTAAATGTCATTGCTTTAAGATGATTCTGTAATTGCGGTCAAGAGTTATGGTACACTTTCCGGAAAGATATCAGCTCTCTTCTTGATGTAGGGCCAAAGATTCAAGACTTTTCATGAACTTCAGTTTGATTTATAAGCTATTTAGAAACACTCAAGATGAGTAGCTCAACAGAACAGTTATTAATAAATCCAACAGATATATGTTTTCTTTAGAATCTGAAATTTCCATAGGAATGTAAGATCCTCAGTATGTTTAACCTTTTCTACCTGCTTGAAATCCTCTAAGAGGTCATTGAATACGTAAGATACTGACATGGGAAGAAGCAAATCTGTCGTATTCAGTGATGGAAGGGGAAAAAACAGGGCAGGAAGGTTGGTAGAGGGACTGGCATTTACTTGGATTTTTTTCTCTTTTTTACTCTTTTGCTGTGGGAGTTACTGAATTATTAATGCAATAATAATGTCCATTTGATATGAATAGACTCTAATCACTAAAGAAATTACTTGTAGGAGCAAAATCATTAGAGTGAGAGCTGGCTGACTGGCCCCTGATTAAATGATACCCAGTGAAGCAACAAAATGTAAACCAAATGTATTTTTACAAGAACTGTTTGATGATTTTTCTTATTCCTCCGTTTGATGTTATGTGAAAGTTTTTCTCTTGCAGTTTTGGGACTGTTGGCAGAGAGAAGGGGATGATAAATGTCTGAGAAAAAACACTGTTTTTTCCCCTAACTTTCAAATAAGTTTCACTGGATGGGGGGCAACACAAAGCGTATGTGAAATATTAGGAATTATATGGACATGGTTGGTGTACTTCTTGGATTTATTTTTTTAATTTTTGCTTTATTCTGTTAGGGATAGCAAAATTAACTTTACCCTACTTCTTTTCTCTTTCTATTTTTCACTTCAGTGTGTCTATTTTGAAGATGAACAGGCAGATGAGACTGGGTTTATGTAGGCTGAGGTAGCTGCAGTGAGGTATAAATACTTCATGATTTATTTAACCTTTGGGCAGAAATTTCTTTCTGGTAGAATTAATCTGCAAATAGCTGAGGTGTGCTACCTCTTAAGTTATGATTGATCATGCAATATAACAAAACTCTATTGGCATCAGGCTTAGGACTGATGTACATATATAAATTTAACCTAGATAAAACTGTCAGATGCCATGACTGATGGGTGGGTTTAGGGTATTCTAGGCAAGTAGTCAGCCTTGCCTCTCCAGCTACCAAAATATGCATACTGTGCAGCAGCATTAATACAATGTAAATAAATGGTTGAATGACAGCTGAGAGTCAATTCAAGCAAAGACTAGTCTGTGGTGAGCAATGCCACAGTACAAATAAATAACCAACTTTCTTCAAAGCCAGAGGTTAATCTTGCTATTTTACATGGGCTAATCAATGTGGACTGATATCTACTCGAGTCATTCGTGTTAATTTCTTGGGAGGTCATCTGTTTATTTTAGAAATTGTTGCTATCCTTTCAGCATTAATTTGTGCCTGAAAACCAGGTAATTCCTCTGGGTGAGAGGGCTGCCAGAATATCTAACTCCATAGCAAGAGCATCACAACCTTGTTTTCATCCCTTTTGCGAGAGCCAAAGATCCAAGAAAGGATCAAGAGGGCTACTTCAGCATCTTCCAATAATACGCTGCTTGGAGTTGACACGTTCACAAATGTGTTTTGTTACTGTTTAGCACCTGAGGTAAACCATAGAAAAATGAGAAAGATCACAAAAATGGCATTGAAATGAATGGTTTCTTGCCCTTTGATGATAGGAAAGGAGGGTAAGCCAAATACTAAGGTCATTTAATTCTTACTCTAATATGAATTCTGTTAATGTTTTTAATGGTTATGTATTACTTTGGTCCAACTATTTCTTGGCAGTTCCTATCACTAAAATGTTTCTGGCCTTCCATTAGTTAAATTCTCTCCCATTAAATTATATTCCAGTGGCACTGTTCAAAGAAGGCTGTCATCACACAGTTAGCAGTTCTGAAGGGTGGGATGTTGCAGGTCCATTATGACTAACCTGGCCAAAACTGTGGGTTTTGCCTTGAGAAAACTTCTGATATTTCAGGTTTTTCCAAGTACTTCAGTTCCCACTGCTATTTCTTTTCCTGCCCTCCAAATATCTGTAAGAAGCTTCCATGGCTGCAGTTTGTAGAGCGGGTGAATGTGTAGGAATATTAGGAGTTTTTTTTTTTCTTTTATTGTAAGAAGTAAAAATATTTTCCTCATGTTAAGATCCCCCATACCAAAAAAGTCTGTACTTCAAAGCAAATGAATTCTTTTGTGTGAGGAACTCTGAAGCTTGACCAATTGAAAGTGCTTAAGTTTCTGTTCCTGTGAAGTCCTTAGCCTCCTCTGTAAATATTCTTTTTTTTTTTTTTTTTTATTTTGTTGTTTTTCCTGTGATAATACACTGGTGCAACAGGTATTTGTGGTGTAGAGGTAATGTTTCAGGCAGTCATATTGCTACAGACATTTTGTTCTTAAATAAATAGCAATAAAACTGAACAAATAAATATGTTTGCATTTCCTGTATATCCAAATATTCTGTCATCAAAACTGTTCTCTGGAAACTACGCCCATCTATGAATGTTTTCCAGCTACTAATAAAATAAAATATTTGTTGTGGGGGAAGAAGGCCTAATCTGATACCTAAACATCTAATGGAAAGTAACAGTAAGCATTTGTGTATGGAGATGCTGCCTTGTAGTGATGTTGTAAGCTGGAAAAAGATGAACCATGAAAGGGAGGGAAGGCAGAGCCCAAAAGGGAAATAAGAGAGGGTTGGTGGTGTAACATTCAGCCCTTGGGGAAAAAAATGCCTGGGACAGACAAAGTGGATCCAAGAAAAAGAAAACATCCAAATCAGGCTCCTGTGAGTTTTCTTTTCTGAACAGGTCAGTTTTTAATTAAAATAGATGATAAATAGTTTTCCAAATGAGGAATGTTTATTTGGCATAATGGCTTAGTCTTAAAATATTGGACTGCCACGAATACCAGTGAGGGGAGGCATTTGGAGTGCTACAAACCTGAAAGCTCTCAGTTTCAATAAGAAAATCTACTTCAGCTAATCAGAGGGAAGTATGGTTGTGAGGTGATCACCCTCTGCCACACAAGACCTATCGGGTCACCTCTAGCTGCAGGTATCTCAGCCAGAGGCCCATGAAGCTGATTTTCATCAACAGAGAAGAAACACCAAACCAAGTGTCCTACCTAGGCTAGAGTTAATTTTGACTCTGAGCTGGCAAAGGTGAGACAAGTTGGCTCACAAGGGTGTGTGCCGTGCCACATGAAGGGGGTCAGGTGGAGTGGCCAGACGGTTGGAGACAGGCAGGTAAGTTTTCTTGTGTCACCTCTCGCTCTGTGCACTCTGATGCAAGCCTTCTTGTTGCTGTGTCCCTGTCACAGTGACCTGCCTGTCCAGCCCTGCACTGATTTGTCCGGGTCTCCCCATTCCCCTCCATGGATCCCTGTGGGGGGAGAGTTGAGTGAGAGATGCTCAGTCCTGGCCGGGGCTGAACCATGGCAGCAGGGCAGGTCCCAAGCCTTGGCACCTTGTCTCTGCCACAGTGCCAAGAGTAGACTATGAAAGAATAAAACAAGTTTGTAACAAGAATTATTCAGAGCATTTTCTTTGCCCTTTGTCCTTTCTAATTTGGAGGCTTCTTGGATTGAAGAAATGTTCAGTAGCCCTGGATTACCCCTTCTTCTATCAGTTTGTAGGATGTCCCCTAAACTGACGCCTTTCCTCTGGGATTATGCTTGAGTGTTGACCAGCTTGAGTGTGCTGGAGATTCCTAGTAGCATTTTTCCTATGATGCAGTTTGGTTTGATTTGGGTTTTTTAAGGGAAATAGTCACCAGAGTCTGGTATCATTGAATCACTGCAACAGATTTTCCACCTTCTGTCCCAGTGAGAATGTAATTTACTGGTCATAAAATAAAAAAGTGACTAATGGGTGACTGGCTCAACAGAACATCCTGGCTACATTTTTACATTCTTGGTACTTTTCTGTGCATTTCTCCAGGAAAAAAAACCCTGTAAGTCAGGAACGACAGATTGTATCACTTCAGCTTTGTACTTATCAAATAATTGATAGTAACTTGGAGAATGTTGTTTTCCAATTATTTTTCTAAAAGCGGGGGGAGGGTAGGTATCTATTTAACTGTACTAATGACTGTTCTGGGATTGACTTCCCACGTGTGTAAATAAACAGTCTTTCCAGGAAAGAGATTTTGATAAGAGCAGGTCAGAGATCTGATAGATGTTTGAGAGGAGAGGGGCTTGAGTATAAAGCACTTTATCCATAAGAGGAAGCTTAGCATTTTTTAAAAATTAATAACAGGTAGAACTGCACTTCTCTGCCAGTGAGGTCAGTAACATGACTGAAATAATGATTATTTTTTGATCGGATGGATATTTTTCCATGCTTTTGAAAAAACATGCATCTCTCAGTGCCTCAGATTGAGAGGGAGAGAAATAGGTGAGGATTTCTGCGGGCTTTTTTTATATAAACTACCAAGTGTTCTGAATGCCACGTTTGCTTAATGTTCCTTGCCCGGTGATTAGAAATGGAGCTGACAGTCAAAGTTGGGCAAAACATTTGCTGGGTTTGGATAGCAAATAGAGAAGCAGGATAGCTTGGGTGGGGTTTTTTTATCACCATCTAGAATGAAATTTTAGTGTATCAATCAGCTGTAACACCTACGGGTACAGAATAATGATTAAACAGTGTTTGTGAAGCTATTGCCATCGCCCTTTCAACTGCTTAGAGGAACTGACCTGCTGCCATTTCATCTCAGAAGAGCTGTCAGTCATCAGTGGGTATAGGTATGCCAATTCACTTCTTCAGCTGAGAGAAACTGAGCATCTGACAGCAGCTGAGGGTGTTCTGTCCAGCTGTGGAACTGCTGCCTAAACTTCAGTAGACAAAAATTCAATTTTCTTGTCTTAGCCGACAATTAATGAGGAAGGTGACTGTCATGACAAATGGTCACTGCTGAATGAGATTTTCAGATGTGAGGGATGCACGAACAGAGAATAATAACTTTAATTTGAAGCAGTTTAACTAACTACCAGTACAACAATTGGGGTTTTTTTTGAGGAAAAAGATCCTACAAGCCTAGGTGGGTCAAAGAAATGCTCTTGGAGAAATCATGCTTAATGTTAAACAGATTCAAGTAACTACAGTAAATTTAATAAAAATTTTCACTATTTTCCTGACAAGAGTTTTCATTTTGGGGGCAGGGGGAAGGGAAGGAAAATGAGAAGGGAAATTAAGTTGCAAAGACTTCCTTAGAATTGTGTAAGGATAGCTTTTTCTTTGTATCCCAGAAGAATATTGATTAAGTAAGTTAAGGTTATCTGAAAATCTATCAGAATTTTTTTACTGGAAAATGTAATTTTATCAAAGTGGAAAACAAATACAAATAAAAAAGTAGTCTATTCCTTGTTTATTTCAAAGAAAAATGTAATAAAAATAAAAATTATATTTTTTAATCTCTGGGTTTGCTTTTTAATGAACTGTTTGATTCAAAGCAATATATGATGTGTAGCTTAAATGCAGTGTCCTGTCAAAATGGAAAAAAAAATAGAATGTCATTCTTTCCTTCAGAAGAGTAATTGAGATTTCTACTAGGTGCAACAAAGGCCTCTTAAACTTGTGCTGATGTATTTGAGATGCATTATGGATTACTATGTTTGAATTTAAGAATAAGAAGGCAAATGATAATGTATCACTCAATTTATTTGACAAATGTGCTTTGTTTAATTAGCTGCAGTACTTCATAGACGATTAGCAAATGTTTTGCGGTCTGTCCTCTAAAGAATGATTTCTTATAAAAAGACCTTGCAGCAGCAATCAATTAAGTTTTGATTTGAGATGAAGAAACCTCAGAACTTTGTGAGCAAAGTCTGCCTGTGCAGTTTATTGAAGCATGAGTTGGAGAGTCTGATAGAGAAATCAGTTTTGTCCATCCTTCATTGAATTTTAGGGGTTTAATTTTAATTCTACTAAATTACATTTTATGATAGAAATGGCACTGTATTTGTTAGAACTATCAGATAAACATTGCATTCCTTTTAATTCAGTTCCTGAAAGTAAGGAAAAGGCAACATTCACTCACAGATTAATCTCCAAAGCAGAGCTGATCAAACAATTTAAAATTTTCAGAAAGTAATATAAGCCCTGTACTGTATCTTTCCTTTCTCTTACACATTTGTAGTTTGGAGAAACCTTGTCTTAGTAAAAAATGATATATCCTTCTTCAAGAGTAAATTTTCTTAGAGAAGTCCTCAAAGTCTATTTTTAGCAACCATCCAATTGAGATGCAAAAATATGTATTTCAGATTGCTGAATCTCTGCTGAAGAAGTTCAAACATTTTGTTCAGTTAAAAAAAAGGAATCTGGCTGCCACCTAAGCACATGGCAACTGTTTTGAGGATGACTTCTAACCTGATAGTTTCTAAATATAAAACACTATTTGTTAAAGATACCAACCATCGTGCCATCTGTATGTGTAATGCAAATGGAGAGGAAAAAGTGACATGTGCACTTGCTTTTCATTGATACAGTGACAAGCAGTAGATGGGAGTGCAGGTTTATGCATGCTGCATACTTCTTTGCCTGACAGTAGAAGTGCCAGTATAAATTTGAGTCCTCTCTTGCTTAAATTGCAAAGCATCAGTCAGTACTTGCAGTGGTTTATGGAAATGAGGGTAGTGTCAGCTTACTTCAGTGTTATGCTTTTCATACTTTAAGCAACTAAGGCCACTTTCATAGTGCACTTTTGGTCTGAAAAGTTTGAGGTATTTTGGATTTGAGCAATAACGTATTGTAATGTGCTTCCCAAGTGGTATTGAACATGATGTGGCTGTTGCCACCAAAGGTGCCTGAATTTTTTTCAGCCGTTGATTGCAGAATCCCAAAATTAGTGTCCCTGGATGTCCTTGGGTGTAAATAGTTCTGTAGTGGGTGGTGCTGCTCTCCTGCCCCTGCCTGGATACAGGCTGTTCTTCTTACAGATCCTAAGGTGGTTTAAAAAAAAAAAAAAGACGACATTTTTCTATAGTGTTTTGGCCTGGGACATTAGTAGATTATGGTTGTAGAGTCATTTGACCACTCATTTAGTTGCAGAAGATCAAAATGGGTTTTTTCCATGTTCTGTTAAACCATGGTGTTGATACATGAATAAAGGAGATGTTTTGTATTGATCTAAGGGGACTTATGGAAGGCTTTGTAAATTGTGTATGGAGATTGATCAAGATTTACATCTTACTCCTAGGCACATGCATCATGAAATATAGGAGAAAGGAGTTGACATGGCCAAACCACCTCAGATGTGTAGGGAGGAGTTTGGAAAAAAACATTAGGGTCAGTTGGATAATCTACTTGTCTACTGTGGTTAGGGGAGGGGAATGCTTGCTTTTGCCTCCTGAGATCACTCCAGGAGTGACTGAGACATGAAGTTTAGTGTAAATGAGGTTGGTGTCACACATTGATCTAGACTAAGGTTGTGCCAGACAGTTGGTAGCGTTTTTGGAGTGTGGGCCAACTGGGAGTAGCAAACATTCCTCTGGGTAAAGCTGAAAATGAGTTGAGAGCAGGCAGGGACAGATACAGGTGAGTCACTGGTTTAAATTCTAATAATAGCAATGTTTTTTTACCTTTTTGTCCTGGTTCTGGCCAGGCCATAGTTAAGCTCCGCAAGCAGTCAGCCCAGGTGAGCTGAGTCAGCACAGGTGAGCTGAGTTAGCCCAGGCTGTTCCCACACCACCTGACATCACTCCCCCATAAAAGAGGCTGTTTGTGGAGGGGTGTTCTTCTGGAGGGTGCCTCCAGGGCAGTCTGAGTGCTACTGGGGTGCTGGATTGGATTTTGCATCGTGCTGTGCTCTGTAATCCTCAGGTCGGTAAAGTAACTAACTCTGTGTTATCGACGGTGTGACTTTAATCTTCTGGCTGTTACTGTTCCCCTTTCACGGTGCTTTTGTCAGTAAACTGCCCTTATCCCAACCCATGGAGGCTCTGTCTGCTTCTCCTCCCAGAGCAGCGTGTGGTGCTCAGACACTGCTTGGGGCTGAACCGCCACTTTTTTTTTTTTTCTTGCTTGCAATTACAAACCCAGTTTAATTATTCTTTCCTGCATATCTCTTGTGGAGCTGCTGTCTTTCCAGGGGCCTAGGAGAGAATCTAGAAGGAGACTGGTTTCCTCTGCCTAAAATTAGCCTTTTGAGTACCCTGCAGAGATAGCAGTTTGTGTTGTCCTCCATATACAGATGCTTTAAAGAGGGTATGCAAAGGAAACGTAGCCACAAATAGAAAGGGGTATCCTGTTGCGAGATTTAGGCTTTCAAGGTTCTTCCAGGTTTATTCAACTTTGGTAAATCTTTGTTCAAGTTAACATTTTTAAGCTCCTTTTGAAAGACCAGTTCAGGTGCTAATCAAGGATTCCTGTGAATATAGGAGAGGAAAATAATGCCTTTATGCATTCAGGAAGCTTCTTTCTGCTTTACAAAGGTAGGTGGCTTTTGCTGGATATGAGATGTGCTTACCTGATAAACAGCGAATTCGAGGTTTGTGGTATCAAACTTTTACCTCTCTTTCCTGTGAGGGGAAGGGTGATCTCTTAATTGAGGTCCTAGATAAGGTGGAAGATAATTATGCTTCTTTCTTTCTTAAGAAACCTTAAACGATAGCAAAAACTCATGCCTCATTCCCTGTCTATAAAGCAGGGTTGATGCTAGGTCCTGCTTTATAAGTTTCCTCTGGCATTTGGATCCCATGCTAACAGGGATGTGTCATCTCAGGTTTAATGGACTTTTTTTTTTTTAAAGAGAATATTCCTCACACAAAGATGAAATTCTGTTTAATCCATTTCTTCTCAGTAACTCTGAAAGTCTGGGTTGTTATGAATTAAATCCTGAGATTGGATTTTGCTGTTCCTCAAGATTTATGCTCTGCTTTTGTTGCTTACAAAGTTCTTGTAACCAATTCATTTATTTTATCTAAATGATCCAGTCAGATAAAATTATTTCTTGTAAATTATAATGGCCACTGCATGCAGGCTCAGTAGATGTGGATGCAAAGTGGACAGGTGGTGCAAAAAACGTGAAATATGTAAGTATTTCCTTATTTACCCTAGTTTAAGAAGTGCCAGTAACTGGTATGTCAGTATGAATATTTAATTTATTGCATTTAGGAGCCAGTTCTGTTCACTGTCTCAAGTTATCTGGTTCCATATGTCCTCATATATTTGGCCCAATAAAGGAAAAATGGAAAAAACCCAACTCTTACCCCCAAAAACATCCCCACTAACAAGAAGAAAACCCTTCACAAACATACTGTTCATTGCTTGGTTTAAAATACCAAGTAATAGTAAATAGTTACTTAAACCCTTAATAGATAAAATATATTAAATTAAAACTATCTAATAGTTTCATGGTTATACTTTCAATAAATAATCTGTCAGTATCTCACTGTAAGGCAGTGGTGTATAACTTGAGTATTCATGTAAGGACCAAAAGAAGGGTTACAACTTATGTTTCACTAACCATTTAAACTAGAAACACGTAGAAAGGTTACACTCTTGTAATTCAGCATTCACTCCCTCCAAAAGAGTCATGGTAGATGTTTCAGTGTCTTTTAAAGGTATTAATGTTGATCACAATCAATGCAATTTTTCTAGGGTAATATTAATATTTAAACATTTTGCATCAGGTAGATTGAGTCCCAATAGAGTCAAAATATTCCTGCATATAATAAGTTTTTACTGTGTTCCATTTCTTTTTTTACATGTATTGTTGATGCGGTTTGTTGTAGGTTTTTGAGCCTAATACAGAAAAATGTTTGGGTTTGTTCATGTTTTCTACATGCTTGAAGTGTAAAATTATGACTTGAGTGCAGGATTGTTCTAAAGGGGCAAAGGATGGAGTAAATATAGTGGAAAATGCACCTTGCAGGTGTATGGATAATAATTTGATAATTTCTGGTGCTTAACACCTCAAATGGACACAGCTGCAGGTCCTTATTATCAAGGATGTATCTTCTCAAGACAAGGTTGTGAAATTTCCTGTGCAATATCCAAACCATCACCCATAATTCTTTTGAGTATTCTTTTTATCTGAGCTTGACAGATTCACTGTTTCTTTTTGTTTTCCCATTTTTCATTCAATCCCTCAGGCAGAGTGCTCCTTTCTTATAATCTTAATTCCAGCAGCTATATATAATAAGGAATATTAAAGTAGAAGACAAATATTCAGAACCAATAGACGCCAATAAATAGAGTAAGTTAGCTTAATGGTCTTAACTCCCTTTGTTTTTCTTATCTGCACCCAAGAGCCTCAAACTACCTTCTCCTTTTACATAAATGTTGTAATGTTTTATTGCTAGGATGTACTTTTGTGCCAAAAATACCTTAAAAGAAAATGGTTTCAATATAAGCTAAAGTGAAAGAGGAGTCCAGTTAAACCAATAATGGGGGGAGGTGTGTGAACTATGGTCTTACAAGTAGTCAAAAATACATAGCATGGCCATTCATATGTAGCCTTTTGTGATGTCCCAAGTACTGTTGTCATAAGGACCTTATTTGTTGCAACAGCAATTTTGTTTGAACAGGGCAATTAATTCTGTCCTTAAAGTAAAAATAAATAGCATTTGACCCCTGAAGCTGATTTTCTATTATTTATTGCTTTCAGATGCTCATTCCTTACCTGGATAGTTAGTTGGTGTAGGTCTTCAAAGCTTTTGGTTTCTTACTACTTGAAACCACAGGTTTTGATGCCAGCTAGCCATTGGCACTGAAGATCCAGAGAAATCTCTACCTAGAAACCATTACCAGTGTATATTTACTTGTGAAGTTATGGAGCATGAAATGCTGCTGAGGATTTACATACACAGACCTCAATCAGAAGTAGAGCAGAGTATTTATTTGCATATTGTTTTTCTAATACCAGCCATTTGATGCCTGGATTCTCTTTCCAGATCAGGATGGGTTTAGCACAAAGTGTTTGTGGTTGGTTTCTTTTTTCTGATCTGGTGCATCCATAACTTAAAGCTGTTCAATGATTTATTTTTACTAGTTTTATATGCAAGTGTGTATACTATATTATCTTCTCATGCTTACTGAAGAAAAGTGTTTATTCATTACCAGCAGTTAGCTAGCTTCAGCCATGCTTGTAACTTTTTATAATAAATAGGTCTTATGAAGTATTGCAGGTGATGTAAGAGGTAGAGGTTGGCAGACAGATATGTGCTTTGTGCCTCTTGGCTAGTAATTGTAGGGTTTGCTCTCCCACACCCTTGTTTTACATACGGAGCAGGAGGAACTTGAATGTAAAACAACACTTTGAATATTGAAAGATTAAACTTCTGGTAGCTTAGTGGTTGGTTAGCTGACATTAAAAACACCTCAGAGCACACTTTGCTCATAGGTGCTACAAAACTCATGAAGTGTAAAGTATTTTTCTGATTTTCTTATTATATAACCAAAGAGCAAAAAATGGGGGTGGAGTTACCTGCAGTTGCTTTGTTAAGTTATACTGCATTCTTCATGGGTTACTGCAGCTTCATAGGAGTGTGAATGGGAGGTTGTGTAAAAACAAGGAAATATAAAGTGCTATTCTTACTCTTTTTTTGTCTCCAAACATAGCTTGAGCATTCAATATGTTGGCACCTTAAAAATATATAATTTGGGTAAAGCATCGCACGAGTGATTCAAGGTTTCCGTGACATTTGAGATCTAAATCATCCTAAAAATCATTCCTGTGTTTAAAAGAAACCAGAGAAAACCCAATACAGTTAATGTTTTTGTATATGTGGAATGTGAAGTTAGCTAAATTCCTCACTAGATGTTGAAACCTCAAAATACAAATAAGTTTTAAGTCTCTTCCTTTCTTTCTTTTGTAAGATGGTGGCACATCCCCTTTCCCTTTCTGGCAACAGCTAAACTGTAGTATAATAGGTGGCTTTCTTGATGGTCACTTACGTTCACCCATCTCCAGTCTTACTTATTAGCATGGCTTTGAGAGTCTATAGGGCACTACCTATATTGGAAAACTTGTTTCTAATTTATATATATAAAAATTTTTTTATAATTGTCTTTTTGCAGTACTTTGTATTCCAGGTTTTCTGTGGGTTGGTGTTTTTTCTTGTGGATCTTTGGGTTCTTTCTATAGCAGCAGTAGAAAGTCTTGACTTGGAAGAATCTGCAGGATGCTAGAGGACTTTGATCACATCTACATACAACTGACATATTTGATTTTTCAGCAGTTTCAAACATTGTCTTAAGATATTAACAACATAAATGTTGATCTTTTAAACTTGTTTCAAAAGGTACTTTTAATCAGACTGAGTCCTATTTTGGTGTTTTTTACTTAATAGGTGCACTGATGTTTCGATGTTGTTATAGCCCAATACTGCTTAGAAAAATCAAAACCTTTGCTCTTTTGGCATTGTCATTTCTCTTAAAGGATTGTAGAATTGCCATAGAGGAATACTGAAAAATGTGCGCTGTGAATCTGAAAAGATGTGGAGAGAAGGAAAGCAACAGGAGAAAAATAGCCCTGCAGATATGATTAATTTAGTGATGAGTGCTATTTTAATAAACATTTTGAAAATGTATAGTCCACCCTATGACCTTCATGTTTTGCAATTAACAATAATTGAATCTAAAGCGTGCTTCAAAGCATGTCCTAAGAGTACTCTGGAGATAACATTATTTTGCATTTACTTTACTGTGCAGAACAGATCATCTTCTGCTTCTTAATAACAAATATTTGTGGCTTAAACTGTAATAGTCAGTTCAGACTACAATTATTCCAGTATGAACAGTAGCACGTGGCCATCAGAGCTCAAATGCAGTATCTGAAGGCCAGATCTCTAGAGCCAGTGGTACAGGGCTTGTTTGGATGGAAAGTACAGAGGGATGCTGTCAGGTGGAACCAGAGTGCAATTCAAGTGGAATGAGTTTTCCAGATGAGGAGACACATTTCATGAGGGATCAAGATAATGGTTGAGAAGGACAAACTGTATTTGAGAGAACTCATTTTCTATTAAGGTAGAAGAAAAGAACTACTTTTCAAACCTGGAGCATGCCAAGGCAGCTGGATGTTGCTGTAAGATGGGCATAGTTGTAGCTCTAGAAAATACACTTAAGGTGGTAGTTGAAATCTTACTCCTGTTGCAGGAACCTGGAACTCTTTGAGATGCTGAGCTGCATGCACAGACCCAGGAAGACAGGAGATGTTGAGGCTTTTTTGTATGTCTGAGGAAACAGACCTGAAGTGTGCTATAGGTGACATCAGAATCTATTAGACTAAACTTACCCACAAATAAAAGATTTCACCTAGAGCATTGTTACACAAAGCAGATTTTGTTTGGTTGGTTAAATGAGGAGTATAACGAGCAAAGATCCACAAAGTCAGAAAGATGTCTTCGTGATGCCTGTGAAACAAAAGCTGGTTTTGGCCCTTAGGAAAAGACAAGTGAACGTTTTTAGCTGAACAGCAAAAGGTTCAATATAAGTTGGAAGTTGAGAAGTGTGTCATGAAAAATAAGGCATCGTTTGTGATGTGGAGAACCTTAAAACTGTAGGTGTTACCATTAAATTGAGTACCTGCAGTTAGGACACTAAATTATTGAAGTGAGCACTAAACCTGCATGCTCTTCCTGGCAGCATAAGGAGGCTCATACTGTGTAGCTGAGTCTGTAGAAAGTGAAATCTGGTTATTCCAAATACCGGCAGTAGAGGGATTACTCACTAGATATTTAATCGGGTGACATAATATGTGCATATGTTTAGGTTCTTGAAGAACTGGCTGCTCATCAGGAGAGAAAGTAATTTCAGTTAGCTGATGCAAAATAGAGAATGTATTGTTGGTTTTCCTTTAATTTTCCTTCATTAAACTGCCTTTATCTTGACCCACAAGTGTAGGGGTTTTTTTCCATTTAATTTTCTCCCCTACTTTCCTGCTGAGGAGGGGAGTGATAGAACAGCTTGGACGCCTGGCATCCAAGCAAGTTCAGCTCCCCACATCATGTTTAGCTCTTCCCACCCTTTAAGTACAGTACTACTGCAGTGTGGGAGAGTAGCTGCTGGCCTAGCATTTTCAAAAGTTTTAACCTGGTTTCAGGCTAGCTGACCAGTGTGCTGGCCAGAAGACTTTGTTCTTTGGCTTTTTAAAACTCATCTGACCTATCAAGTACACTGTGATGGAATCAATGGAGGAGGAAATTCAGGAAAGGAAGGAGAGGCCAAATGTAGAAATAAGTTATGTTATTTGTCTCCAAGAACAAGGTAGGAATGATAACCCAGAAAAAGAGTGTGAAATTAAAGAGTTTATCCTGTGAGAGTTTCCTTCTGTTGTACAGAAACATGTGATGCTTGTTCCTGTGACTATACCACATCTGGCTTGGTATTGTGTGTCTTAATTCTCATATTTCTTGCCAGCAGTCTCATGAAAGATTATTTTTTTATTTTTCCTGAATAACATCAGGAAATGTTAGCACATTGCTCCATCTTACTGCTTTCTTACCCTGGAACTTTGGAACTTTAATGCTGTTTTAACCAGGCTGTGGCATAAAATTTATTTATGTTCTTGATTGAACCATCAGGACATTGGGAGAGGTAAGTTTCATGTAAGTGTGGCAGCTGTGGTTGTCAGACCACCAGACATAGCAAGGGTTTTTATTGTATTTACTTTTTCCCTTCTGATGAGTTGTAATTACCAGAAGTTGTTACCATCTTCAAAACCAAAACTGGACTATATGTACATGGCTATTCTTTTTAACTCTTATGTAAAAGTGGGATGTTTTGGTATACTTTTCCTATATTAAAACTGAACAATAAATGAAAAAAGTCTTTTATCTAATTGAATCTCATAAAGAAAGGGTCTTTGGCTGTTTTGTGGTTTGATTTTTGGTTGGTTGGGTTTTTTCCCTACATGCCTGAAATCTAAAGTATAAGCGAAAAATAACTTGGGTGGTAATGTGGAGATAGTATAGCTACAAAGCATTATTAGAGCAGAACTACCAAATCAGAAAGCATACTCAGGTAAATGTAAAGCAGTGCCACATTAGTTCTAGGGTTTTTTCTCTAAGAAGAAATGTTTGGTCTTCTAAATGAAAAGGAACATCTTTCTCTCTTGAATGAATTTTAGGAAAAGGGTGCAGTGTCAGAACAATCTTTTCAAGATTTTAAACCAAATAGATCTTCATTGATGGAAGAGCAATGTGGTATACTTGCAATGAAAAAACCAATGCCAGAGGTACAGGTCTTCTTCAACATGGCTTTTAGTACAGTGTCAGCAGTGATGTATATAAAAGTGTTTGATCAATAAAGCATATTGAGGTTGGACATGACACTTTCAAAAGAAAATCTAACTTATCACTAGTTAGTAAAATAGTGTTTATATGGGATAAGTCACATATAGGAATTGTATACATTTGTGTTCCTTTTGTGCTGCAAAACTTACTTAAACACATATGAAGGGTGCAATGTAACAAGTTTTTTGGAGCTAGATTCTTGGCAACTACTTTAAATTGCATCCACAAACAGCAACTTCACTGTTAGAGACACCTTGTGCTGTCTTCAAGCAAGGTAATTTGTATGTAAGTAGTCTTCTTGCTGGAGCATTAAATAATTCAGGGTGTATGAATT
The DNA here is from genome assembly GCA_027925045.1 of Hypotaenidia okinawae. NCBI lineage: Eukaryota > Metazoa > Chordata > Aves > Gruiformes > Rallidae > Hypotaenidia > Hypotaenidia okinawae. The sequence goes on along the minus strand of BSDF01000002.1, from coordinate 115,501,001 downwards.
ACCCTACTTCCTTAATTGTGTGGTAGGTGTGATTCAACTTGAGTGTAATATTTGTCTTTTTTAAGCTGCTGCTCATCTCTGTTTATATCAAGCAGAGGGATTTTTGAGCTGCCAGAATATTTTAAGACAACCAAGGTATCAAGTTACTGATCCTGTATTTCATGCTCTTCATCTTTTTCTTAAACAACTTAAAGGACATCATCTGCTCTCTGTCTCTAAACTGACAATGCAGAAGAGCAGCTGTTCTTCACTATGTGATCAGGCAGATGTTTTAGCTTTGTGCAGTTGTTGCATATTTTTTTCATTCAATGTTTTTGAATGTCAGTATCCAAAGTAAAAAGTATTACCTCTTTTTGGGTTGTTTATGCTATTTGCCTCTGAGAATTTGGCTACAGGGGGATGCAAATACCTCTCTAACATTGGGTACTAAACATAGCCTCAGACAACAGATGAGGTACTGTGAACAAGAAAACAGCCTGATGCTTTTGATGGTCAATTTGGGCATCTGTAAACTGGTTGTGGTTTCTAAAGCTGTTTTCCCCTAGACCGTGAAGCTTATGCTGTCATGTCCCCCACATTCTCTTCCTAGATTTGTACACTATGGACCTTCTTGTTCTGTAAGGGCACTTGCAGTTGTATTTTGGACAAACACAAGTGGGAGAAGGCTTCTGTTATGACAAGTTCTCAGCTGATTTTTTCCTTGTATTTGCTGCTCTTAAAGACACAAAATAATTTGTCCTTGATAAAACAATCAAATTTTTTATGATGATATCACCAGCACTAGTTCAGCCTCCAGCATTGCCTTTTTGGTTTCATTTCAGCCTTCTGAAAGGAAAACACAACTGCAGTTAGGAAATTTAGACCAGAATGGGTGCCAGAAACATGCCTGCAGGCTTTTAGGTTTGTTTTGGACAACAGCGATTTCTTGGGTTTGTTTTTTTCTTGAAGAACAAATAGAATTGAATATCTGTTGAAAGAAACTCTACCTACATTTTAAACTAACCAGTAGATACTTCAAAACCCAAATGACATAAACCCAGCTTTTAAGAAAAATCTCTGCTTTAGGCACTTAAGGATCCAGTGCTTAGTACATCTGAAAATGGTGAATGCAAACTCCTCTGCCTATAAAGTTAGGGTAGAAATGAAAGTTAAATTATTTCCAATTACTTGGAAAGGGAAACTCTGAAAAATCATTTACTATTCCATACTACAGATGCTTTTGTGCAGTCTTTTGGCAAGACATGAGTGCACTGCAGTAATGTCTTGCAGAAGTATTTTCCCTCAGTTTTTCACATGAAGTTAGGAGGAGAACTGTCTTTTGTAGTTATTTGGAAGGCACTAATGCATCATGTAGCAGGAGTTAAAAAAAAAGGGGGATGGGGGTGTCGAGTGTCACTGCTGGTCTCAGAAGGTAATTTTTGGCTTCTTAAGTCTGTAAATACTACTGTCATTACAGTGCTGATGGTGCAGTCTGCACCCATGCGTGTTTCCCATGATAAACAGTATTCAAGCCAGGAATCTATACTGGAAACTTCATGGTGTTGGTTACTGTCACATTGTCCAAGCTCTGTGTTTGCTTTCAGGACAAAACTTCCCAGGCAAGAGTCTTACTTTCCCCACAAACAGAAAATTTTTGCCAGTCTATGCTGATGTTCAGAATTTTTGTATTGCAGTGGAACAGATGAATTAGGTAGTTATGTGTGTCCACCCACAGTACTGAGTGTCTGCTGTTGCTGCTTATATGTCTGTAAGGGCTACAACCCAAATTTTCAGATGAGCACACATACAAAATATTGATAGTCTCAAAGCAAATCTGTCTTCAGCAACGGAAAGGGCTCCTACAGAGATGGGATTTGCTCTCATCCCCTTAACTACAACTGGTATCACCAAAATTCTTGGAAAATCATTCAAGTAGATCTTTTTTAAAGCCAGTCTTTTGAGTAGAAGTGATATTTCAGCTTTGTACACCAGCATCGTGGTGTAATATGCCTATAATTCTGTTTAGAGGCTGGGGCAGAGTGGAAGGGAAATAATGTGGCCTGCCTTGCTTCAGTTCACTAAGGTGATTTAAATTGTAACATAGACAGGGCCTTCTGCAGACTTTTAAATGAGGGAGCAGGTTGCATTACAGACTTTGAAAGAGTTGGAGAGCCCCATCCGGCAATCTTGGAGTAAAATGATGAACGGCCTTGTCTGTGCTAGGATTTTGCTTCATGTTTTCCACTTCAGCAGAACAGCTGCCACTCACCAGACAAAAGGATCCATTTAAATCCCATCCTCCTCTTGAGATCCTTAACCTCTTACGTTGCGCAGAACTTCCCTCCAAGTCACTGGTAACTCTTCCTGGATGTGGCAGATATGAGGGGGACCTCGTCAGGACTGTGCGGCTTACAGTTGCCGTGCCCCCTCAGTAGGAGAATGTGGACTGGTGGCTATGGCTGGTGGGATTTCACCTGCTTGTTTTACTTAATGAAAATGTGTTTGTGAAACTAGCGTATTGTGTTACGATATAACAAAGGCCTGGAATGGATTTACATGCAGGGGTGTAAATCTTCACGTAAGCTTGTACCAAGGATCTCATAAACAATATGCCAATTTACCCAGGTACCTATGGTGTTTTTCTTCGAATTACATGTGGTCAATGTGTTTCTGTTCATTTCACTGAATGTCAGATAACGCTCTCATAGCTGAACCATCCTGAATAAAGGCACTGTAGTGTCTTTAAAGCTCTTCCATCAGCCGTGAGGCTTAACATTGAACCTTGATTTTAATTCTTATTGTGCATCTCTGCTACCCCAGAGGTCCACCACATCCCAGATGAATCTGTACTATGCGCTGCTAACTGTAGACTATGCTGGGGTTTTTTAATTATTTTTCTTGTTAATGCATATTCTGTCATGAGAGTTTTGATTTTATTTTATTTTTTTAAAAGCAGCTTCTGCAAGGCAGTTTTCTTGTCTCAGATCTGTGCTCCTCGTGGCACTTTTTAACAAAGGGAAACATTAAGCTTAAATGAACATCTCCAGGTAGCCTAGCAACAGGATGTGATTAATAATACCTTTCACCTAACTGTATGCAGATAAATGTCTGAAAGTGAAAGCAAATTCCAAACTGGTTGGACAGAGTATGGCAGTGCAATGAGAGAGAAAAGGTAATATGATAATATCTTGTGATCTTTGTTAGAAAAAGGAGAGAAAATAAAAGATATATTTAATGGGTTGGATCTGCCTTACGGAGGAAAATACAGAGCATAATGGATTTTTTAATAACAATTAAATGGTGTACTAAGAGAAAGTATAAATGCCCTTGCTTCTCATTATTGGTTATCATCGCTAATTTACCAGCCATGCTTTTTCATATGTGGGAGATCAGAAACAATCAGTAGTAATTACTGGGCCATCACAGCTAAAATGAAATGTTGTGTAAGTGAAATGTAGTATAATTTAATATACAGATAATGGCTTTATAGTACCATACCAGTGTTTTTCAGGCCTGAAATGGACTTTTGTACTGAGTGCTGTACTTTAAAAATATGTACCAAACATTGGATATGGCATTAAGTTTGTAATTAAAGTTTTCTAGCAGAGAAGAGGGGGATGTTGCTATGGACATTGTGTTAAATGTCACTGCATTATTTAGCTTTCCTTAAAACTTTGTGCATATAGAGAGAGATAGATGTAGATATAAAATAAAATGAATCAGAATTTTATCTTTATATTTGAATTTTATATATTTATAAAAGATTGGCGACATTTACTTGTCAAGCACTCAGAAGGTGTTAGGAGTTGGCCACACAAGCTTAATTCTCTTCCATTTTCTATTCATTCTGCATAAAGAAGAGACACTGTGGGAGTAGGGTGAATATGGGTTTCATCGTATGCTCATTTTACAATAGTGGGAAATTGGCTGTTTGTATAGGAATAAAATGGAGTAATGTATTTGTGTGCTGAATATAGAAGATCTAGTTATCTTGAGACAATCCCATGGACTGGCATAAAATCATAAACATTTGCCTTTAGAGAAGAAATAACCTATTACAATGCAGAAGCACAGTTTTTGGTCCTGCACTTCAAAACCTGCAGAACCTGCGTTTTTCCATTTTCATATTACTTAATTATGCTCATCATGCACTATCTTCTGTGTGAAATCAGTAGAGATATTTTTTTCTAATTCATTGGATAGTATATATTTATATTTTCTGCTTAATGGCAAAGTGAACCTTTCAACGTGTTACAGAAGAAATGCTATGAAAGGTTAGCTGTTGACAGTACTTCTGGTAACTGTCTTCATACATTTTCATGGGCTAGCATCCACCAGCAATCATTTCAGTGTTTGCTTACTTTTTCTTAGTACAGTTTAGTTCTTTAGTGCCTGGTGGTGATCCAGGTTTTGTTGCTGAAACAAAGATTTCCTGCATTTTAATAGTAAATTCCCTTTTTGTTCATATTTGGTAGCCTACTGCCAAAGTGTGATTGTTCTTAATTAGGAAGTAGGTTTGTTTAAGTTCTGAATCTTTTCAAGGTATCATTTCTGCTTTTTTCTGTTAACAGCTGTTACCCCCAGTTATTGTGCAAAGATATTGGTATAGGTGTGTTTTAGTGTTTTAGGGGTGTAGCAAGGGATGTCTGCCTCATACCCCAGAGGGGTGCCCCTCATTAGCCTGAATACCTTTCTGCAACCTGTCAGGCCCCAGTATTTGGCTGCTGTTAGAGCTGGTAGTGTTCTCTGCTGGAAATCTTCCATAAGATTTCTGAATATTTTTTTTAAATTGGCCTTGGCTTTACCTTGTATTCCTTGTTTGATTAATTGATGTTCAATTAATTCAATTAATCGATGGAAGACTAAAGTCTTCCACTTTTTAGTCTTCACCTGGATCCATATGGGACTTGGCTGAGACCAACACTAGTACCCTCCCATGCACCACCTGCCCTGTCTCTTTTGCCCCTTATGCATGTGTCACTAAGTGCTTCTGCAGCTCCTTAGCTGTGATGGCTGGAGTGGGCCACAGGAGGTTTGACAGGATCATCAGAGAGGACTAGGTCTGATGTTGGTTTGCCACCATCAGGCTTGGAGCTGGTAACTCAGTTTACTTTGGAGCACTAAATGATGGGGCAAAACACTATTAAATGCTGCCTAGTATTACTCTTCGTGTGGTCTTGAGTGTGGAGCTGGAAACTACTGATTATTCTTTTTATCACTCACCCGCACCTACCTACTGTGTGTCAGGCATTAATTTGGCTACCTGGTCTTCAGAAGAGTGCACATGACAATGTGGGCTGACTGCATGATGACAGCACAAATGCACAGGCACTTCCTTATAGTTTGCTTTCTTCATTTAAACACCAGACCCATTGTTTTTGAGGGAATTCTCTAACATGGTCTCTAGTATTAGTAAAGAGAGAGTTCTAACTTAGGAGACAAGTATCACCCTTACTTCTGAGGTCTGAGACTCCTCTTTGACATGACCAAGAGTTGTGCCACTAAACCAGAAATAATTGATGTACCCTTATTTCTCTTTAGATCTAAGCTTGTAACCTATTCCACAGAGTTTTGCAAATGACTTTTGATGCTTTTACTTCACAATGACATTTAGCAAAGACTGTTCACAGAACTAGTTTGACATTTATTTACTTATTAAGCATAATTATTTACTTTGAGAATTAGAGCTTCTGGTCAGTATAAGATATCCATGCAGCTGTTTCCCAGTTTTACATGACCTGTTTGAGTCAGCTGTGTTTCCTTGGCTCTTCTGCCCTTAAATACATTTGTAGGTTTTGGGTTGAAAATCACTAAACAAGAAAAGAATGAAACTGAGAAATCCCCCATTCTTTCCAGGCTGTGGTTTCAGGGCAGCATTTATTTAGCTGGTAAATCACATTTTCAGCTGAAAGAAGAGAGGCTTTCATAGGGGGTTCTGCAAACTTAAATGAGATCAGAAGTGATTGTTTTCAGACAAACTTCATTTTCCAACCATTCAATTTTAAGATGGAGTATGAGTAAGAAAACAGCTGTGCACTACAATTTTGCAAATGCATAAGATGTTGTTGTATAATGCAGCTCTGAAGCACAGTATGCCTATGTGAGCAAAACAGTTCTGAAATTAAAAGTGACTAATGTTTTTTAAAAAACTATATGTGGCACATTGACTAAAACCAGATATGAAAATATTTGTATGGGTTTCTTCTCCACAGCCTATTGTATTTGAATAGGTGGCTGCAGCAATCTAAGTGAAGAAGTCAGTAATTAAGTTATATGCACCATGACTAATTTTTAACAAGAGAGTAATTACATATTTATTACACATTACCTAGTCTGAATTTTCAGGAGTAGTGTACAATCTGGAATGTCTCTGTCTCTTTTGTAACTCAGCTGAGACACCTAGTAGGACCCTCTTTTTGGAAGTGCTGTAAACCTTACCTGAATATTAAGGCAAAGTGTTAAGTGTGTGAGGCTGCATCCTTTCTGCCTTTTTGTGTGAATCATGGCTGTGAGTCGTTTTTTCCTGTGGAACTGAAAAGGGTGAGGACAGTTGTTTGGCTGAGAAATGCAGAGGGAATTGAGTGGGATTTTTATTCATTCTCAAAGCACGTGCATGTGTGCGCTTTGCTCCTCTCTGCCCTCTAACTCAGCTGCCAAAACACCTTAGCATGTACATCTCTGACTAGCACTGAAGTGCTCTGTACTTCCATCAGTGAAATGAGTGTCCCTGTGTTTTGGTTGGCAACTGTTGTGTTGGAAAATTGCCTCAGGATCCCTGTGCTGTTGAGAAAGTTTTGCACCAGCCAGGAGATCCACTTCCTCAGTTGCTTCATACTGGGTAGCATGACCCCACACTCCGTGTGTCTGAAGTAGCAGGACACAGAATTAGAGCTGCTCATTTCATTCTATCTGTTCAAGGGTCCACTGGATCTGTTTGATGGTGTAACACTTAGAATGCAATCATTAATCTTAATATTTTCAGTCTTGCAGAGGTCAATGACATTCACGGAAGTTTGAGCAAATCCATTTTGTTCACTGAATCCTGTTCAACATATCCACAGTGTTTCTGAATGACCTTACAGACTTTTCAGTTTTCATAGATGTCTGAAATCGGGAATGTATGTTTCTTTTTCCTTAAATTATGCACAAGTTATTTATTAAATAAAATGGAGGGGGAGAAGGGGGAAGGAGCAGGGGAAAGCAAGGAAATGGTCAAGCATTGGAACAGGCTGCCCAGGAAGTGGTGGAGTTGCCATCTTTAAAGGTGTTCAAAAAACATGTAAATGTGACACTTTGGTGCATGGCTTAGTGGGAATGATGGTATAGGGCTGACAGATGGACTTGTTTTTAGAGGTCTTTTCCAGCCTTAATGATTCTGCAATTCTAAATGTAATGGTTCAATTTGTTTCTGCATCCAATCCAGACTAAACACTGTCGTTCCTCTTTTGTCACCAGCATTTCCTTTATTCCTTGATTTCAACCGTTCCTACATAGTATTTCCTTTTATTTGGTGTGTTTTCTTCTAGATCAGTCTCGATCATGATTATTTTCAATATGCTTTTTTAATGTCTTAATGTTAAGAGTCATATCTCTTAACTTCATCTCTTCAGCAAGTCTTAAAGTCTACTGGGATTTGCAAAATGCTGTATTAAAAAAAACCAGTTCTTAACCATCACCCAAGTTGATTGAGTACAGCTTCTGTGGGCGTAGTTGATGTGTATTTAAAACACAGGCCCCTAATTACTTTTCTTTTTGATTTTTTTTTTTAATTTGTCCTTTGGTTTTTGTGGCTGAAGAGCCTCTACTTGGTCTACAGTGTAGGATAACATCTCAAATTATTTCTGCCATTTGCAGAGGAGGATTTGGGTACGTGTGCAGACCTCAAAGCTCCTCAGCAGCACCAGCACTGGTGTTTTGTATTGCTGCCTCCATCTGCAGGAGGTAGGCCCTCGGAGCTAATAAATGAGGCTTGTGATTGACTGTAGTTGATGGATTTTTTCCTTCTGTGAATCTTGTGACACTTGAGTAGACCCTGAAGTCAAGAGGGACTTTTCACGTGGTTAAAGCTAAGGGAGTGCTGAAGTGCTCTGCCTGCTGGATTTGTACTCCTTGCTGTAGAACTGAGTTTTAGCACATGCAGTTTATTAAGGTCAGAGAAAGCAGATTTAGGAACAAAATTTGCTATACTTCATCTTCTATTTCTGGGCTTCTTTCCACAAACCATATTCCCATTGTGCAGATGCTGCTTTTCCCGTGGCAAGGTCCATCCCTGAGAGTATTGTGTGACTGTAACTGGAAGAGCTAGTGAAATTAGAATCATAAAAAGCAGGAAAATGATGAATGCACTGAGAGGTGGAGTAAAGAAGATTATTTTCCTCAGCTTTAATAATGGAACCATAAGCAATAAGACAAATAGGCTTAGAAAGGATAAATGCTAGCCAGATTGCTGTTTTACCTTTGTGATAAGATTACAAAATAAGCAGATGAAAGGCAAGTGATATAATATGTGTGTTTTAGTAAACCTTCTGTTACTATCTCACCAAAGCACACACAAATAACTGATACATGTTGACTTGGATTAAAACATGGTCACACAGACTGTAGATGAGCTGAAGAACTGTAAATAATGAGCGGTGATGAGTTGAGACACGGTGAATTGTACTAATGAAGCTTTGCAGCAGTCAGGATTTAAGCCCAAGTTTTTATTCTTTACTGTCTTCATTGCCACATCTTTTCAGCATGCTGTTGATTCCACCACCACCACCTTGTCAAAAATGCCAATGAGGCAAATGAGTAAAATATTGGCACCTGCTGACTATCTTTTCCTCTGTAACATAAAAGAGAGAAAACAAAACCAAGAGTGACTGAACTTGCTACTAATGCTGATAGCCACAGAAAGCAGTAGTACACAGTGGATTAAATGATAGGATGATTGAGGAATAGCAGCAGTGTTCAGCAGAGTTCCAGGAATCCTTAAATTAAAGAGACTTCAGTTTCCTGTCAGGGATGTTGCACATTATTGAGCAGCTTCCTAAAAGTTACTTAAAGCTTTGCTGCTTGAGACATCCCATTCTGCACTGGGGAAAAAAGGCAATAAAATGTGCTGAGTGAGGGAAGATGATGTGAATAACTTGTGTCTTGATAATCTCTGTCTGCTGGTCTAATCCCCATGTAGCTAGCCAACTGTGTCCTACAAGAGTGCCACTTTCACCCCCAAACCATCCTGTCCTCTTTATCAGCTCTGATGCTACAAGGTGTAGGAGGGCCAAATATTTGGTGTTCTTCCCCATGTGTCTACACCTTTGCTCTTGAAGACATGGAACAAAAGGGAGAATGCTGGCACATGGTTAGTATTTTCTCCACGCTCGCTGCAGCATGGCAAAAGTGTTCAGCTGTGTTATGAAGAATGACCAAGAAATAGCTTAGCCTGCATAACCAGTTTTGGAGTGCTGTTGCTCAAAGATGTTAACAATAATATAGCAGAATGTCTAGAAATGATACTGTACTAAATACCATCAAAGCAGGCAGGAATGGATTAGACCTGCTCTGAATTCTTTTGTCAGGTTATTTTCAGTGAAAGGTGCTTTTCTTGTTAAAATCAGCACTGCTGGAAAAGTGGGGGGGGGAGGTTGACAGATTGCCACCAAGTGTTGAAAGAATGATTTAACTTTTTTCTGCAACTTGTTTGTGTCTTCAAAATGTTATTAGCTAATAATTCCATTAAATCACATAATGCATAACTTAAGGCAAACACATAATGGTGTGTCACAAGGGGTCCAAATAAAAGCCAGCGTGAACCTGTCAATGATACAATCATCAACACAGGGCTGGCTTTTTCCACTTAAATGAGTCCTTCCTGGATTACAATGAAAAGTTATCACTTGCATCTAAATAATTGTGTACAACTGCAATGCATGTGTCATGAAATAATGAAAAACTGAAGTTGGCAATAAAAATTTACTTTAAATACTTCGTATGGAATATTGTAGAGTATTTTTTAAAGTTTATTCAGTTTGCATACCCAGAAACCAGGTTCTCTAAAGTGTCTTCTGTGAATGAAATAGTGTATTTCAACTAGTTCTGAAATAGCTGTTTTACTTAAGTTGGCATGTGGACTATCTTGCCTTGTATTGGGAATTAAATAAGGATATCAATGGACATTACAATATTTTATCCTGAATTTAAGAAGGAAAAAGTGCAAACCAGTTGCTGCAGAAAGCTGAACTTGTAAATGGTGGCTTTCAATTCCCTAGGTATCTTGAAGAATTTCTAGGTTTATTATTGCAAAATTAATCAAAGTAATTTTGTCATCCATTTTTGTGGCAGTTGTGATATGGGTATCAGCCTAAATAGCAATATCAAGCCTGTATTCAGGCAGTAAGCAATTAACAGCACTTCTGTACTAAAACTTTGGGAAACAGTTGATAACTTTTCTCTAGCAATGAAATGTTGCAGGTTCTTTCTGCCACTTCTTGTAATTAAGCCTGTATAAGATGTAATTAAGCCCTATTATGTGTGTGTCATGCTGCTGCTGCTTGTCGTCTTAAATCTAAACTAAAAGAAAAACAAAACTGTTTTCCTCCACATCTTTTTAGGTTGAGTTGGAACAGATTTAACAAGATGATTATAAAATTAATCATATGTGAAAATACAGTTTAAATTTTGTGTGTAGCTTGAATTTAGAAAAAGGAAGAAAATACAATTAGAATGGTAAAAGATGTGAATTGCATATATATTATGCATCATCATAATGCCACAAGGAGACTGACTACTTGATCAGGAAGACTGGCAGACAGTGACAACTGTTGTTATATTTGAAGTATATCTGGTAGTACCACACACATATACAATTCAGGTTGTGAAACAAATGATTTGCTTTGTGATAATTTACATTGGCACCATTAGAAGCACTTGTTCAATGACTTTGTAGCACAGACAACTTGGTATCTAATCCAATAAATTAGCATGAACATTTTGCTTTATTTTCATGGATTTTTAGCCAATTATCATCCATTTTCATACCAATAGTGGAGTGTGACCAATGTGGTCCTTTGTACCTCCAACCCTTTCATCTCACAAATTTGGTACTGCAGTGTGTATGAGGCTGCTTGGCAAATGATGTCCTATATCTATAGCTTCCGAAGAAAATAATGTATATAATGATACACAAGCTAGTTCTTTATCTCTTTAAGGCTAGAGAAGCTTGTGAATGAGATGCTACTTGGAGCTACTCAGCTTGGACTTGTGGCATACAACCATCAGTGATCAATGTCAACTGCCTGTTTTCTTGAAAGTGCTTTGGAAAAAGTCCTCTGAAATCAATATTAACTAAAAGGAACTGCCTGTATTCATTTTGGACTTGGCTATTAAATGAGAGGCAAGAACAATCCTATTTCTTGAACTAAAACTCAGAGCAAATGGAATAATTTTTCATGCTAGTGCAGAGCCACAGCCTCAATAAGTGTCATGGCTTTGGTGTACACCTTACATCTGACCTGCTTTTGGTCACCTGGAAGGTGCCTCATTCCCTGGACATCGTTTAAGTGTCTCCTTCCTTGCAGAACATGCTGCAGAGCCCTGGCCAGAAACAGCATCTTCAGTTCAGCCTCATAAATGGGGCTCTCCCAGCTAAATCTAGATGTCTCATCTCCTGGATCATGTGGTGGCAATCAACCCATTTGTGTGTCCTGTTTCATCTTCCCTTACATTAAACCAGCCTCAGAAATTATAGGTTTCCATGGCATACTAGTAGGCTTTCCTAAAGAAAGAAGAGTTTATTCAGAAAAGAGAAAACCTGTTAAATCACCTACATGTATGCTTCATCAAGAGTAAGTCACCTGTCTTCTACAGTGGGAGAACTAGTTAATACATATTCAAATAATGCATGTCCTTGTTGTAGATGACTGGGTATGTGTAGAACCTATTTTTTCCAGTATCAGTATCCCCAACCCCTACTGATTGCTTGTTTCTGTGGTAACTCATCTCCTCTAACCACTTAGGCAGTAGTACAATTGCTAACAGGCCCATGTGGATATGTATAACACCTCTTATAAAATTAATGCAGTAATCGTCAAATGTTCAGTGATTCCATAGCATCTGTCACATCGTGCTCCTCGCCACGCTGTAGTCTAAGTGCTTAAAAATAATATTGGAGAATGTGGTTTATTGGAAGCTGCTAGATGCATGGATTTACCATAATTCATTCCAAGCTCTGAAATGAGGATATAGGCTAAATAATTCAGTAAAGTGAGAATAATCAGGTAAGATTAGACCCTTGATACATAGAAGCATGAAGCTAAAAAATTAAGTAAGATACTAAAAGATTATTTGAGGTTAATGCTAACTAAATACTGGTTTATACATTTATATATAGTGAGTATCTGCATTAGCAATTGGGAAATAATGTTAAAAATATACAGACGAGCTAGTACTCTAGATCACAATTGAGCTTTCACTACAGTCAGTTGTCTACTTTGTGCATTTTCTTTTAAAACACTTATTAGCTGAGGAAGCTAGAGAAGAGAAAGAAGCAGGTAAGAGGCTGTGTGTTTCTTTCACTCCCCGAAGTACTTGGTATCTTCTCATGTCAATGTTTTTCCTCTTGAATCCTTGTAGCAGCATCCATCCTCAGCTGAATCACAGCACCTCTGTCTGCAGTTTTGCCATTCTTACCTCCCAGGGCTCTAGCTTGTGTGCTTTCTCACATCCCCACCTCACTATTCAGTGGTTTTCTCAGAGATCTGAGCCAAAGTTGCACAGTTGTGCCGTACCGGCCTTGGTCCTGGGGTCACAGACAGCTGGATCTTAAGGAGAAGGGTTACAGTACTTACTGTGGAAAAACATCTTGTCAGGCCTTGATTCTCCTGTTGCGAAAATACAAATACGTGCAGAGCCTTAGAGCAAGCTGGGGATCTTTCTGACAGAACACTCTCTTTCAGAAGGAAATGCTGATTCAGTGCAACTGTGAAAAACAGGGTAGGGGAAAGAAAGTTTCAAGAGAATTTACTATTTAAATCTATTTCCTTGGAGAACTGTGTTGACATTATTGTTTTGACAACTTCTGACTAAAAGGATCCTTTCTTAGTTAATCTGCATTTGTCGGAGTCTGCAGTTTAAGAATTTCAAAACATTTTGTCCTTTTCATTTGGAAGTTTCAGCTAGTCACAAGTGCTTTTATTTTTTTCTTTAATTATAAAATAATCGTAATTGTAGGCTCTTCTTCCTGATTCGGAGCAAAAAAGTTTTTCAAAAACCCAAATAGTTCACAGAGTAGGAAAAGTGTAACTTAGCTCTCAAGACAACTGATAATTAGGAACATTTTACTTTTTTTTTAAATAAAAGAAGACATTGAATCTGCATTTTTGCCTAGCAAATGAGAAGGGAATTAGAGACAACATTTTCTGATATCTTTAAGAGGACGGAGGAGGGTAAGGCATGTTCATGAAAACTCCAGAGCTAGGAGGCTTGGAGAGGAGTCTTATGATGAGGGAAAGGCCAAAAGCTTGTCATAACTGCTCTTACTTTCATAATTTAGCTTCATCCCAGAGCATTTCTGTCCAGTATCCTTTTTCTATGGGTTTTGAGTATTTGTTCTCCTTTTGCAAATTAAATTACGCTTTCAGGCTTTACTTACATAAGGGAGAAGAAGAATAGCACAGGAAAACTGGGTCACCATGAGCCTCTTTGTGATAGAGAGACTGAAAATTGGGAAGATAGAAATGGGCAAAAAGAAGGATTAGCAGGATTGGATCTGGAGTCATGCCAGACATTTCTATCCAGGGGTGTGGGATTGCCTGAGGGTGTCTGTACTGGGCTGACACAGTAAGACCCATGGCCAGAGGAGTCCAAACTGGTATTTGCAAAAGAAAGTGGACTGTCTATGATGAGGCTGTTAATGTGCAGGTAAAATGACAGCACAATATCTAAAGTAACCATTCAGGGAAAAGACAAAACTTTTGTGGTTGCAAAAATATGGCAGCTGCTTTAGATTTTGAATTAAGTCTATATAGACTGCAGGTAAGTTCTTAGGTAGGGCTGTGATGTGTATCATGCCTACATAGAGAAACTTGCTTTTACACATACTACTTTCTTGACATTATATCTCTTTGAAATAAACCAAAATGGATTAGTTTTTCCAGAGGTCTTCAAAATCAATTAACTAAAATTTTACTCTTCAAAAGCTGGAAAGGTGTACACAGTGAGGGGGAAATACACACATTTTATTACTTTTAGAAGAGTTACAAACTTAGCTGCTATCTAGGGAAGTTTAGAAACTGGTCTTTAAAGCCAGTTTTTCCCAGTCTATATGCCTTGAAAGCTACCTATCAAGGAGCCTGCCTTTTAAGATGATGTGTTTATCCTAATGCAATTTACTTATTTAAAATTAATCTAAAGGAATTTTGATTGTGGTTTAATAAGAATATTTTCTTGGAAATGTATGCCTTAAAGGTCAAGTGCTACAGTATATTTGGAAGAAGCTAATAAGACAGTTTCTTACAGTACCTTCTGTGCTCTCTGCACCCTTTTTATAAATTCACAACATTGTCTGGGTTAGAAGGGACCTCAAAGATCATGTCATTCCAGCCTTCCTGCCATGGGCAGGGACATCCTCCACTAGACCAGGTTACCCAAAGCTCCATCCAGCCTGGCCTTGAACACTGCCAGGGAGGGAACAGCCACAGCATCTCTGGACAACCTGTGCCAGGGCCTCACCACCCTCACAGGTAAGAATTTCTTCCCAATATCTCATCTAAATCTACCCTCCTTCAGTTTAAAGCCATTACCCCTTGACCTATTACTTCAGCCCCTGATTAAAAAGTCCCTCTCCAGCTTTCTTGTAGGCCCCCTTCAGGTACTGGTAGGCTGCAATAAGGTCTCCCCAGAGCCTTCTCATCTCCAGGTTGAACAAGGTCAATTCTCTCAGCCTGTGTTCGTAGGCAAGGTGCTCCAGCTAAGTTAGCTGGATGCAGCATTCCAGGTGGGGTCTCACTGGAGCAAAATCACCTCCCTCAACCTGCTGGCCATGCTTCTTTTGACGCAGCCCAGGATACAGTTAGCCTTCCAGGCTGCAGACACATGTTGCCAGGTCATGCTGAGCCTCTTGTCTACCAAAACCACCAAGTTCTTAGCCTCAGGGCTGCTCTCAATCCTTTCTCCATCTAGGCTGCTGTTGTCCTTGTGGTTGCCCTGACCCATGTGCAGAACCTTGCACTTGGCCTTGTTGAACTTCATGAGGTTCACACAGTCCCACCACTGAAGCCTGTCAAAGACCCTCTGGATGACATTCCTTCCCTCCAGTGTGACTGTACTACACAGCTTGGTATTGTAGGCAACCTTGCTTAGGGTGCATTCAATACCACTGTCCATGTCACAGACAAAAATCAGCTCTGGTCCCAGTGAATCAGCTCTGGATCCCTAGTGAATGCCACTTGTCACTGGTCTCTACTTGGACATTGAGCCATTGATTGTGATTGTTAGTGTGACCAATCCAGCCAATTCCTTATCTACTGAGTGATCCATCCATCAAATCCATGTGTCTCCAGTTGAGAGACAAGGAAGTCATGCTGGGCAGTATTGAATGCCCTGCACAAATCCAGGAAGGTGATATCTCTCATCCTTCTCTTGTCCACCATCTCTGTTACTACATCATAGAAGGCTATCAGACTTGTCAGGCATGATTTTTCCTTAGAGAAACCATGTTGGTTGTCTCAAATCACCTCCTTATTTTCTATGTGCCTTGGCACAGTTTCCAGGAGGATTTGCTCCACAGTCTTTCCAGGCACAAAGGTGAGAGTGACAGGCTTGTGGTTCCCTATGTCTTCCTTTTTTTTTTCCCATTTTGAAAAATGGGAGTTATGGTCCCCCTTTTCCAGTCAGTGGGAGCTTCACCAGACTGCCATAATTACTTGAATATGACAGAGTGGCTCAGACAGTTCCCCTGGGACCCATGGATGCATCTTACCAAGTCCCAGGGACTTGTGCACTGTCACGTTCCTTAGATGGCCTTGAACCTGATCTTCCCTGACAGTGGGCAGTTCTTCATTCTCCCAGTCCCTGCCTCTGCCTTTTGTGTCCTGGGCAGTGTGGCTAGAGCTCTCCTCGCTGGTGGAGACTGATGCAAAAAATTTGTTGAGTACCCCAGCCTTCTCTATATCCCACATAAGCAGATTTCCTATTTCCTTCTGGAGAGGACACACGTTTCCCCTCATGGTCCTTTTATCATTAACATGGCTATAGAAACTTATCTCTCTTGTTGCCCTTGACATCCCTGGACAGCTGTAATTCTATAGGGGCTTTAGCTTTCCTAACCTGGTCCCTAGCTGCTCAGACTGCTTCTCTATAGTCTCCAGGCTGCCTGTCCTTTCTTCCAGCCACTGTAGGCTTCCATTCTGTGTTTGCATCTTTCCAGGAGCTTCTTGTTCATCCATGCAGGCCTCTGGGCATTTTTGCCTGACTCTCTTTGTAGGGATGCTTTTCTCCTGAGCTAGGAGGAGGTGACCATTGAATACTAGTCAGCTGTCTTGGGCATTTTGTCCCATGGTACTCTACCAAGCAGATCACTGAAGAGGCAAAAGCCTGCTATTTTGAAGTCCAGGGTAGTGAGCTTGCTGTGCACCCTCCTTGCTCCTCCAAGGATCTTTAATTCCACCATTTCATGGTCACTGCAGACAAGGCTTCACATCCTTGAGCATCACATCCCCTACCAGCCCCTCCTTGTTGGTGAGAACAAGGTCCAGCATGGCGTCTTTCCTCATTGGCTCCTCTGTCACTTGTCCAAGAAAGTTGTTATCAATATATTCCAGAAGCTGCTTGGATTGCTTGTGCCCTGCTGTGTTGTCCCTCCAACAGATATCAGGGTAGTTGAAGGTCCATTCACACCAGTGCTTGTGAAGGTGTGACTGCTCCTACCTCTCTACAGAGGTGCTCATCCACTCAGTCTCTCTGCTCAGGTGGCATGTAGCAGATGCCAAGTAGAGTGTCCCCTGTCCCTGCACTCCCTTTAATTCTGACCTGTAGGCTTCTCATCCTCCCCCAGGTGGATCTCAATGTGCTCCAGCTGGTCACTGACACAGCCAGTCACACCCTCACCTCATCTCTCCTGCCTGTCCTTGCTAAAAAGCCTGTATTCTTCCATCCCAGCCCACAGGAACCATCCCAACATGTCTCTAATGGCCGTATCAGGCTGGGGACTTTCCCAGTAGTGTGCTTAACATAGGCTCCAGGGAGGCAGCAGACTTCCCTAAGAGAAGAATCTTTTAGTGATATTGGACCCTCTGTAACCCTCAGAATGGAGTCCCCTAGAACTATAGCCCACCTTTTGAGCTTGGCTATTTAGAAAAGACTCTTATTGCTAATACTAGAACATCTATTTTCTTATATTCTTTCTACTTCTGGCTTAAAAAATATGCCTCAAATGTGATATCCCTAGATTAGTGCCAGCAAGTCCTGAAGCTGGACACCAGCTCATTTTTATCTGCTGGCTTTTTCTGCCAGGTAAAAGAATTGGATGTCTTTGTCTCTTGGGTTTATGTTAATGAGGGGAAGAGTAGAAAATGAGGGCAAAGTCTCTGAGTCTTGGAGGATGAGGCCCGTGTCTCTTCTGGCTGGTGACCTGTTGACAGAGTTCCAGAGAACACAGGCTGAGCTGACTGGGATGGACAGGTCTACAGCCTCCTCTGCCCCCACATCTCTCCATCTGGTCTTGGCAATTCATATACAGTCTTGCACAGCTGGACAGCACCTTGGCCAAAGGGACTCTGTTTTTGAGAACCTGTGGTGTGAGATTCCAGGTAGGTCATGTAGCTTCTCCCAAGAAAACTGCAGTGTGTCAAGGACAAACGTTGCCCTGTATCCCACATCATCTCACTCTGAGAAGAACAAGACACTGTCCAAGCCAAGCCTGGGGTTGACCCCATCAACATCCAATTACAAACTCAAAATTAGGAAATTTGTGAAGACTATTTTTTGGAATCATTAAAAAAAATCCCTGGAACTATCTGGAGGTTTTGTTTAATATTTCTGTCCTTATCAGAAGGAAGGAAAACTTTATATTGCTTTATTGTAAGAGCCGTACTGTGGGATTATAAAGATGCAGGTCTCTGTCTGCCTCTAATGGCTGAAGCACAGAGTGATTTGTAAGTGTACTTTAAGGTAATGGAGGAGGATTTCTTCTGTTAAAGTCATGGCTCTGGAACACCAGTTCTTCCATTCAGCATCCCCTTGTTGATGGCTTGTCCCACTGGGATCATGTTGGGGAAGCAACATCCTTAAACTCACACACTGGATGAAAGAATTTTTCTTATCAGACTAGTAAAAATGACAGCGTTTTTCTCCCTCATCAAATTGACCTCTTTTTTCTGTATCTAAATATAACTGCTCCTGCTTTTTTGAGTTAAATTATGCACAATTACAGCAAAACACTATTCTGAGTTTTGTCATGCATAGTAATTTCATGATTAGTACTTAGGATGTCTTCACACTTGGGTATTTACAAGTTGATTAAGTGCCTTGGTTACCTACTTGGGTAGCAGTTGTTCTGAAGTTGTGGCATTTTGGAAGGAGAGGGGTTCTTGTCTTTCTAAAAATCTCACAGGGCTGTAAAAAAAGCCAACATGATGAATGTGGGAACCTTCACTGCAGTGATGAGCCAGGTGCAGGCAGCAGCTTTCCTTCTCAGTTTTGCTTCCCACGTGCAGCATTCTCCTGCTTTGGACCTGAGGTCATCTGCTCCGTGGTGGCAGGGCTGTAGTTATGTTGGGCAGTGCCACTTCTCAGAGGAATCTATGTTATAGTAGTATAGGATTGAAAGGGAAGAGTGGGCATGATATAACAAAGAGGCAGGGAGCATTCAAAGGACCAGTTGCTATAAAATAAGCTCTTCTGTTGAAGTGCCAATTACCTGCCCCTAACGAAGCACTCCAACAGCGAAAGCCTGCTTTAAGAAATTTCACCTTTTGCTTTCCTTAGCCAGGGCTGGAATTTGGGCTTGAGAATGTCTCGGCCCTCCTACCTACCAGCTCCAACAGTGCCACATGTTAATTTTCTTAGGAAGCTTCTTATAGGAATATGAAGTAATTTTTGTTTAAAAGTAGAAAATATGTTAGAAATAACTGTCTCTGTTCTGAGAGGGTTTTATGTTGGGTGAGATAGGGGGCTGATAGGAAGCTGTGTTATGTACGTGTGGTTCCACCTTCTTTTCAAAACCGAATAGCGTTGCAAGGGTTCTGGGTTGTTTGGGGTTTTTTAATTTCACACTCTTTCGGTAGAATAAATGTCCCTTCCACTGTCTATGCAGCCCGGCATCAATACTCTATACATAATTTTTCCATTTATGTATAGCTTACTGTAGCTGGACAGAAGTTCTCAAAGTGTTACTACTCCCCTTGCTGGTGTGTTGTAGCTAATGCACGTTTTGATACTCCCGGTTTCCAGCGGTAAACTGCTTGCTATTTAGATTCATGAGGACGATTTTATGGAGAGACAGAACACAGTTTAAGAGCGTAGGGTTTTGTCTCCGTTCTTTTATCGTCTGACTATTAAATTAATAGAATGACTTTCACCCGACCGCTCAATTGACGCAGGCTTGGACCTTGGGCACGTGTAGACTTTGCAGCATATTTATTTGTGGTGGGAGCTATTTAAACAATGGCATGATAAAGATTTTAGTTGTTTGGGGGTTTTTCAAAGCAATTTTTCTCCTAAATAAAAAATCGAAAAGGCTTGTAGACATTTTGGTAAAGATCACAGAAACACAGATTGAAGCGACCTCCAGAGACCATCAGGTCCAATTCCCCTGCCTAGGACAGGTCACACAAGTAGGCATCCAGACAGGTCTCGAATATCTCCAGAGAAGGAGACTCCACCACCTCCCTGGGCAGCCTGTCCCAGGGCTCTGTCACCCTCACTGTGTAAAAGTTCTTCCACATGTTGGTGCAGAACTTCCTGTGCTCCAACTTGCAGCCATTGGCTGTCTCTTCAGACAACTGAAAAGAGGCTGGCTATTTCCCCCTGTGTCCCACACTTCAGATATTTGTAAACACTAATAAGATCCTTTCTCAGTAGTCTTTCCTCAAGGCTGAACCACCCCAGTTCATTCATCCTTCCCTCTGGAAAGTTCCAGTTCTGCTGGACTCTTTCCAGGTCATCCCTATATTTTCTATACCAGGGAGCCCAGAACTGGACACAATACTCCAGGTGGGGCATGACCAGGGCAGAGTAGAAGGGGAGGATCATCTCCTTTGACCTGCTGGCAACACTCCTTTTGATGTACCCCAGGATCCCACTGGCTCTCTTAGCTACCAGAGCACACTGCTGGCTCATAATTACTAATTTTTCAAAACTTAAATGCTGGAATTGTTTAATGTTGTAACTGTGGATTGTGGGTTTTTTCCCCTGGCCCCATGTGATTGATAAGTGTTATGGCAAACATCCTTTCAGGTAAAAATCAGTTCTTTATTGTGCAGTTAGAAAAGTCTGTATAGCTCTTTTGCCTCACTGGACAAATAATGAAAATACTTTACAGAGAAGATATGATAAAGAAGCTAGACCAGGTTTTAAGGGAAACTGGGATCTTCACATGGAACTTTCTGGGCTTTTTCTTCCTTTTTATTGTACCTTGGCTAAAGGTAACAGAAACAATGCAGAGTTACACTTCAGGAATTCATCAGCTGCAGCACAGAACTGCAGTCTCCTCCTACATCTGGTGTTGCGCTGGAATAGCTTTCACATAATTTTATATAAGCAGGACATAATTTGGTTGCTTGTTTGCACAAGGATAAGAGGCCACATGGGGACAGCCCGAATATCTGCTGAGTACAGTTATCTGGTCTCCAGCATAAGACCAAAAACAAAATGCAAGGGAAGAATGCAGGAATAAAGGAAAAAATTTGTGGTCCTTTCTCCCTGGCTCTCCCAGTTCTGCTTAGGTAATACTCTAATGAGACTTCAGAATAACTTTTTTTAAGTATGGGTTTATTCCTTGTTCTTTGGAGGAAAATTGGTGGTGTTTCTGGGAATGGCACTGAAACTTAGCAGAACTTTTAGAAAAGCGTGGGCAGCTCTGCCTGCAAAGTGCAGTGAGCAGTGCTATAACATGTATATAGTGAGATGAGATGCAGGGGCATTACAGACTCTAGTCTTGCAGGACATATCTGTGTTTTGCACGGGGTCATATCTTGGTGTGACTTTTTTCCCTTCAGAAGGTGGGTCTGTGCTTGAGGACAGCGGTGTGGAGCCCCAGTGAGCCACTAAAACAAACAAAGAGTAGTGAAATGTACTTTGTCTGTGCTCACCTCTATGAGCAAAGTCAAATCAGATGAAATGTCAAGTAATGGTGGACCCTGGTTGGAGCTTGTGATGTCCATACCTCTGACTTGTGAATATTGAGCCTGAGATGGGAGATCCACATCTTGACTATTAACTTTCATTGTAATAAACCAATCTATTTCGTTTCAGGATACTTTGTCTGCCTCCATGTAGGCTGTCCAAATGAGGTGCTTGGCAGGGAAATTTTATGGCTAAAGCAAGTGGAAAAGGAGGGAAGACTATCACCCCAGCAGTAAATCCCACGGGGTACACTGCTCTTCCTCTGCTTTTTGCTACAAGCACTGGAGTTTCCTCTGCAAGGACCTGATCTGAAGCTCATCTGTGGGAGAGTCTGTTCCTTATACCTATTTAAAAAACATTCCTATTAAAGGAATTAGGTTTTCAAAGTAAAATATAAGTTGAGACTTTAAAAATTGTTTTTCTGCCTGCCTCTCTACAGCAGACTAGAAAGAAATATTTGATAGATCTGTGTCTGCAAAGGTTTCTGTTTGAGTGGGTTATATTGCCTCTTTTAAAAAAAAAAAAAACAACCACAGAACCTTTTTTAATTAAACCCCCTGAGGCTAAATGTGGCTAGTTGAAGGCACTGTGGGATTGTAATCCAGAAACACAGAACTAATTTCCTTGTTTTACTTTTAAATTAGTGGGTTTTTTCTGTTAACTAAAATTGAAATGTTTCAATTATGAATAATGCCAGGAAGAACTAGTACACTTGAGTGGGTTTAATGAATTGCGTATGTTCTTGCTGCTGTGTTAACGTGTGCATGGCGGTGGAGTTTCTGAGACCTGTCACTTAATATATACCAAAATGCATGTTTTATTTATGATGTATTAATTTTAACTATCCTCGCTTTTTTGTTGTTTTATGAACAAGGTTTCTGTAGAGCTCTAAGATCATTTTAATATGTTCAGAAGAAATTTCCACAGACACTGAACTGCAGAGCTTTAGGTCTCATGAATGTGTAAAAGTAGCATGTTTCTTGTCTGCTTTTATTAGCCTTAAGAAGGCACTGGATTTTTCTGTAATGATTGAGAAAATACTAAAGGGTGGTTTATTCCTTCCTCTGGGTAGGTAGCCAGTCTGCATTTATAGTCCTTGATGGTATTATATGTCAATTCTAACCAATATCAGCTAATGTTGAATGTGAACAGAGACAGAAATTTTACAACTCTGCTAAAATTTGAGAACATGTACTAAGGAAAAAAACCTGTACTTTTTTTGGATAGTACTTAGAAAGGTCAACTTACAATTTAGACCCTCTTACTATCTGTGTTTCTTGGTTTTAAGGAAGCAAAATTTCCTTAGGAGGCTTGAATTTATCAGTGCGTTGTTACTCTGTCTGCATTTGAACAATTTGTCTCTTTTGCCATGTCTCTGGTTTTATGAGCTGATCTGTATCTTCTGTAAGAAATTACTTAATGAAAAAGCTGTATTTTAAGCCTTGAATATAATGTTTGAGAGGGGTGCTTTTGACTAAACCCCCCAGTGTTACAGGGACTTGTGAGAATGCAGGCAAACTGCTCTTCTAGCTAACAACATTGATTACAACAGTGCAAAGAGAGCAAATGTAACAAAGAAAGTTAACGTGCAAAGATTATTCCTTCATTAGAAAAACTGGAAAACTAGAATTTGTGCTTATTATGTGTGGAGTCAAAAAATATGTTTTCAGTGAAGTGACACCATGTTTAAAGAAGAGTGCATATTGGACAATGGTGTTACTTAAATTAGTTACTATTGGTCTTTTTAAAAATGACCCAGAGCTGTTTTTCAAACTGAAACCTAGTTGTCAGTGTGAGATTTTCCACATGAAAAGGCCAAGGATAACATTTGAAAAAAAAAAAATGGGAGAACTCCTACTTAAAGAAGAGCCATGAATAGTTTTGAAGTGGCATCCATGGGTCTGATTGCAGATCTGCAGTGTTTTTCTTCTGTATTAACAACAGCTTGTGAATCTTCAGTTGTCCTTTGTACTGCTAATAAGGTTACTTATTATTACTCTAATTTTACAGATTCAAAGTGTTTGAGGGACAAAAAAACACAATGGATTTTTACTTTTGGAAATTGGTGGGCTGTTTTGTGGTGGTTTTTTTCCTTGGAGCTCATTTGTAAGCCAAGCTTCCCTAAGTGTACTGGGTTTCCACTTAAATCTTTGGAGAAGGTAAATGAGCAGATGAAGTTACATGCACTCCCTTTAGACGTGTTTGCTCTATCACAAGGGTGGGCTTTGCTGGCTGACTTGAGATGGGCTCAGTGCGGGGTGAGGGATCTATAGCAGGAGGCAAGGGTTGCAGGGTTGCCCACTCTTGCAGCATGACTGCTCATCAGCAGACAGCTCTTAGAACCAACAGAAGCGTGTAAATCTGTTGGATGTTGTGTAACACAAACATGGAGCTGACCATGCATCTCTCTTGAGTTATAGGAATAGTCACATTGACTTTTCTGTGGGAAAACACTGAAACTTTTACAGTCATGCTTCAATAAATAAGGCTGATTTTAGGTTAACATGGTGATTTATTTTTAGTAATAGGTTTTTTCCGAACACAGAGTTTTGTTGACTGTTTTGCTTCATTTTCTTTAAACAAGTACAATCCCCAAACACTCAGTAAAACAAACAAAAAAGTTGCCTGAGATACTGAGAACCGAAACTCTGTAAGGCTTGGAAGTGGCTGTGAGTTATTTGGAGTTGGACTTTGTCACTAGGGGGCACTTAGTCACACAATATTAGCCATGTTTGGGTTAGTGGTGGTTTTCTGTAAAAGCTTTCTTTAAAACAACTTGTAAAAATGTCTGTTCGAATATTTATATATATATACGCTATATATGCATAATTATTATTGATTCACGGGTATGCATGGGCAGACATAAATATCTGCAAACCCAGAAGGGTTTCAGGGCAGTGATCCACAGTGAAACATTTCCTCTGGGACAAAGGAGAAAGGGTAAGGCTAAGGAGAGGAGAGGCCACAGTGTACAGGATTTAGTGCAAAAGCCACTCAGGATAAAAATATACCAACAGGCTGCTCAATTAGTATTCATTTAATAAAATCTGAAGTGGAACAAATCATCATATTTAGCAGCAGGGGGTGGGAGGTGGGAATAATCACAGATACATTTCTTGAGTATGAAAATATCTGCTGCAATTTTACAAATGCAAAAACTCCTGTTGTTAAAACAAACCAAAACAGAACCCTCACTCATTTACACACAGCGATCATGAAGCACCTAAGGTACCAAGTGGGGTGCATGTTTCTACATAAAAGGGTTTAAGATACTTGATATGTTATTGTGTGCCATCTAGATTAATTATGCTCTAGTGGCTTGTTTTGTTGGACTCCAGAGTACTGAGCTTCTGATGGGATGCTTAAGGTTCGCTGGCAGCCTGTCCACACCTGGGCATGTTGGCAGCTCCTGGTACACCTGTAAAGATGCATTATTTCTCAACACAAAGACAGCTTTACCTACTGACTGTGGGAGTTTGCTATGGGACCTCTTTTCTTCATACTCCTCTGATGGATACACAGTCACAGTGGGCTGAAGAGTGAATGAAGGGGTGTCCCAAGTAGGTGGGGTTTGCTGGGTTTCTGGTTGTTTTTTTCCTGGCTGTTACTGCCAATCACACAGTAAAAGTGGCACTTGGGGATAGTGGCTGCCAGGCCAGCTTAGTGCTGAGGCTTGCAGAATGCAAGTGTTGGTTTACACATACCTTTCATCAAGCATGGCATGCAGTTGTAGTGCATCTTTGTTGGAAAGTACATTAAAAGGATGGAATATAGGAAGCTTTGAAAACACAGGTCCAAGTAGCTGAATATCTTAAGTATTTATATTTCCATGTATCTCCTGCCTTACCTGGAGGGAATGTTTCTGTGGAATGTTTTGGAAGACCCACAGGAGGGAAAAATGAGGTGGTAACAGGTAGATTGCTGTGATTTCTTGTATCTTTTCTGTTTTAGAACCATGGCTTGTAATTAGTGAACATGCAAACACACACAGCTTTTGCATGCATGTGCTTCATGTTGGGTCTGGCCCCCTCTGAGTTCCTTTCTGCAGTGCTTCTGCCTCTCCACATGGACATGGCAATATTTTTTTATTCTGTACCTCAGAGGGAAGCCACATTAAAGTCCAGAATGCACAGGTGTAGCCTCTAACAAAAATCAAGAGAAGAGATTTCCTGCCAATTTTTTAAAGCTAAGTAATTTCAAACAATTCTCTTGGATGAGTTTAGAATTCAAAATGCTAGTCAGACATGGTAACTGTGAGTTACAGAAGCATCACTTAGGCTGGATATTAGGTCAAAACTACACAGACAAACTTTTTCTGAGTTTCAATTCATGATGGTTGCAATTAGCTATGGCTTATAGGAAATTTGTCCTTTATGGTGTGGTCTTATCTGTCAGGCATCAGGGTCTGCCCTTCTGTAGCATGTGCCAGGTTCTCAGATAGCCTGTATAAATGTTTCAGTGCACGGATCGTATTGCAGGACAGACTGTCAAGGTGAAATTCTTTTTTCTCTGTCTGTCATGATGAACTTCATAGCAGTGCAGCTCCCACCAAGTTTCCTGGAAAGATAAGGTGGACATCTGAATTTAGTCCTACTGAGTGTTGTTAAGGGAAACTTAAAATGGGGTTTTATGAAAAAGGGGTAAAATTATGCAAGAAATTAAATATCTGCACACTTTGTAATGGTTTTCCCTTGTGTCGCTTGCAGCCTAGAGAGCAATAACACTTCTTACTCTTGTAATCAAAGAGAAATGGATTAGAAATCATTTATGATCAGAGTGGGTTTGACCAGCTTAGTTGTAAGACTGAGAAGGTAAAAAAAAAAAAAAGAAGATTGGAAAGTGATGTTTTCTCTGGCTTTGCTTCTTACGCATTTTAAGTGAAGCAGGTAGAGGGCAGCAGGTGCTAACGTTAGGTGTATCTTCTCTGCTGTGCTGGAACTGGGCAAATCACTTGGCTGGCGGTCAGCCCTGATTGTGGGTAACCTGGCTTTACATCGAAAAAGCCTGGTAGCACTCTCACAATCTGTTAACACAACCCAGCGCCTGGATTTGGAGCACCTTAAACTGGTAGAAGTGGGCCTGCTGGTAGGACGTAAGAATCGGGAATGAAAATACTGTGGGCTTTGACTTTGGGGTTTTCTGTGCAGGTGAACTTTAAAGCTGACAGTTGGGTTTTTTGGCGTGTTGTTTGGTTTTTTTTCCAACACAGCTGACACATCTAGTGCTTTGTGCAGATTTTGGTTTTCACTTTTAAAATAAATGAAGTGGTAAGCATTATTTGCCATGAAAACAAATGTCTAGAAGAGATTTATTTTCTTGAGAAGGATAAAAACCATAGGAGGACTACTATGTGAACAAAGCTTAATTAAAATATAATTGTATTTAATCAATGCAGTATAATTAGAAATTGTGCTTAAGAGTTCACTTTAATGGCTGTTGGGCTATTTGTATTCTTTAAATTAATATCTGCTTTATGAACAAAAATCCAGCACAGCTCCACTCTCAAAAAGGCTCATTTGTTTTTCTGTAATGATTTTCATGCAGTTCCAAGGGAGGGAAAACAGGAAAACCGAAAACTGACAGGTGGTAACAAATTCCTGCAATGCCTCCTGCGCATGTGGTGTTTCTAGCCTGTGGTGTGGAATAATGGTCTGGGTTAACTTGTGGCTTAGGACGCTGCAGGTCGATCCCTTGCTCTCAATACACTTTGTAGGTACCTTTGGAGGTCACTAAGGGTCTTTGTGCGTGTTTATCCCACAACATTGTGGGATAATAACTTTAATTTTTGGCAGGTCTCTTCCTTGGAAATTAGACTACACACTGGTCAGTGCCCTGTGAGTGGAGATGTGTGTATTGGTTCAGTGGGAGAGGTCAGCACCTGCCTAGGTGAGCACACCCTGCTAGGTTGGGCGTCCACCCCCAGAGCAGGACACCGCTGTCCCTGCTTTGGCTGCTCTGCTGCTCAGCACTGCCAGGGTTTAGGGGCCCTTGGTGTGACCAGAAGACAGCTTTTATGTGTGCAGAGGATCTGAGTGGTGGAAAATAACATAGTAAACACTTTCACTGGGGTCAAGAAGTGAGAATGATTTCACTGCTGTCTGATGTACCCCTCCTGCTCAGAGGTGTGAGCTTTACTCTTCCCTTGTCTGCCTGCCACCAGTGGTCCATGTCAATAAGCCATGCTGGACCTACCTACTGAGGGTGTCTAGGCTCTGAAGTATTTTAAACTGGGTCCTGGCTTTTAATGTCTCATGCTGCACACAGCAGCAGCACTACTGGATCAGACCAGAGCTCAGTCTTGCTCAATATCCTAGCAGCAAAGTGAACCCCCCTCACGTGACTTTCACAAACTCCACTGGTTTGTGTTTCAGGGACTTCCTGTGCCAGAGGTGGTTTCTGTTTGCTTAGCAACCCCCAAAGGATTTCCCATCTCTCAGCTTGTTCAGTTGTCCCCTGAATCCATGTAAAGTTTCAGCAGCCATAACATCCCCTGGAGAAGAGTTCCTGAGTTTCCTTTCCCAGCTGCGTGGAGAGCTGCTTCCTCATGTTTGTTTTGAACCTACCATCTGCCTGCTTCATCTGATGCCCCCGGACTTCTGTTAGAAGAGGCAGTGAACAGTCAGTTCTGATTCACCCCTTCCATGTCACTTATGATTTTACAGATCTCTATCATCTCCCCTCTGGATCATTGCCTCTCCAGGTTTTGTGACTGTTGCTCCTTGTAAGCCAGCCCATCCTTCCAGTCCATCTCCTTGCCTTCCTTTGCTCTCCAATCCTGCACATGGCTGGAAGGATCAGAATCTCATGGAATGTTTTAAGATGTGTGTGTATAAACAGTAATACTATTGGTTTTTCTGTGTTTTTCCTCTAGTCTTCAATTTGCTTTCTCTGACTTGCGAACACCAAGATGATGATTACACAGAAGTTTTACCACCCCAGGATCTTGTTCCTGAGTAGCAGTGAGCTCAGAACTCAGCTGAGAGTCCACCACTTTGAAGTTTCATTTTAAAACTTTCCCCTAAAAGTTTCCTAGTATCACTTTGCACATTGCACTTCATGTATCATTTTATTACCAACTAACGTTTGTAGAGTTCTTCAGCTTTCACCATTTCTACCCCAAATAGATTAATACCATCAGTAACTGTTGTCATCTTCCTGATTGCTCCTTTTATCACGTGATTTTTAGAACACGTTGAAGAGCATGGATCTCCAACATGAGGGAGTAGGACTTCACTGGTGACTTCACAGTGAAAACTGACTGTTCTGTTATACTCCTATGCCCCATTTCCTATCTTTTAAACAGTCTCTTTTATAAAACCATGCAAAGATGTTCCCACTAATTCTGTGCCTGTTTTCTTCAGGAGGCTCATGAGATGTTATCAAATACCTGTTGGAAAGCTAAACAGACAATGTATTTGAGTATTTAAAAAATAGTTCCATACAATGCAAGCCCTGAAAAAAAAATAGCAGGCTGTCAAGAGACCTGTTACTGTTGTTCATGTGAGCTGTTCAGTCATTTGTGACAACTTGGTATTCTGGTGCTGATGGTTCAGGAGCAGATGACTGCTCTGAGGACGTGGATTTGCATCAGGTTTATCCGGATCCACATGTGAGCACTTCTTGTGCCTGCTCTTCTTCCCAGCCACACATCTGTCTCCATTTGCACAGCCTACGTGGCTGCTCTGAGCTGATACAGACAAAAATCAGCCTATTAAGCAAGACTATTTTTAGCTGAATCAGGACTGTGATGTCTTCACCACACAATGCATCTGTGCCTGTACTGGTACGAGGAGGAGGAAGATCATGTCACTAAGCTGTGGCAAGAGCTGGGCTGTCCGTTTTTGCCGCGCATTGAGCTGCTTAAGTCAACCACCACACCAAACCCTAAGAAAAGTTGTGTGTCTGTAGCTTGTCTAAAGTGGTGGTTTTCACTGAGGTTATGTGGACGTTAAGCATGAATAGGTGGTTGTGTGATGTCATTTGTCTTCAGCAAAAAAAAAATAGGAGCTTGTGTTGCGCTAATAGAAACCCATGTTGCATTAATAGAAGCGGCTTGTTCTCAGAAACAAGGATTAAAAAATGGGGGATTTCTTTATGATTTATCTTCTTTGTGTCTGGGTGTCTTTCTCCCATGATCTGTAAGCTTACCTTCCATTATTCCAGTGGGTTTGTCGCTATGTTTAAGGTAAGTTTGGTGCTATATAATAGCAACCAGAGGTGCTTCAGTTTATTTGTTTTCCTGTGGTCTTGGGAGCTAGTTAACAAAAAGTATTGTTGAAAGTAAGGACATTACTGACAGACTCATATGAACAGAAGAAAGCTCTTTGAGCTGTTTACAGCTCTGTTATGCCAGAGTCTCTGGCTGTACATCTAATTAACCATCCATTTAAAAATCCTGGCCACTACTTCTACTCCCTGCCAGCAACATCAAGATGGAAAATTCATTTTCTGACTATTTGCTTCTTGTATACTTGCAATAATTGGACCTGGCCTTTATATTGTAAACAGTCTAAAGTACAGAAATCACTTTAATTATAGCAATAGGTCAATAGGTTAGTGATGCCCAAAAGTTGTGTGTTGGGAGGTGGATGCTCAATTATCACATTTTCTTTTTTTGTCCCTTAGAAGGCAGGAAATTCAGTCCTGTCAGATTGAGTTTTTTACTCTTCACTAATTATTTAAGTAATAGCAATTGGTGTGGCTTTAGTCCAAAATACTTTCTAGTCTGAAGATAATTTCTCCACTTTTCCTCTGTAGGTTTTTTCACCTCCTTTAATTAGATTCTATATAAAGAATTGTGTCCATTATAAATTACTAGATAAAAAGACCTAAGCTTTTCCCCCTTAATCTATGGAAATATGTGAAGACCTTGCTTCTGTGGTTAGCAAGAAGCCAATAACAAGTTTTGTGAATAATCAGATAAAATATTGACTGTGTTCTCCTGTCAGAAGAATAGAAATGTCTCATCCAGTGTGCTCGGTTCAGTAGAAATTAGTAATTTACATGTAAATAAAGGCACGTTATTATGACTATGTTGCTTAGTACTTGCTGAAGCTAATTCGGTCAGTAATTCACATGCTGATTCATGTCAGGCACGCAGGATTATTTTTTAATGCCTGAAAAAGTTCACTGGGAAAGAATAAACAAGCTGGGGTTTTTTTAGTCATGAAAAAATATTTTGAATGATTTAGTGCTTAGAATTCCCTCAGAATTCCTTTTGTACTTTAGCAGAGAAAACATTAATCTTAACATCAGTTTGGGGTATCATCATCAATGCAAGTAGTAGTACATGCTCATGGTTTGCAAACCAGGGCTGGGTAGACTTGTCTCTTAAATCAGTCTGCCAGTCATGAATGTAGCTGCAACTTCAGCCCTAAAATTCTAGCTCCCCTTGTTGTGCCTGGTATGTCCTACAAGAAGGTTACTTAGTTTGTTGGCTGAAGGCTGCTGTGTAAATATTAGTTGTGTGCTATATGGTCATGTTCTTTTCATAGATCTCTATAAAACTGTACTCATATGTTTTATGGATGTAGATTGTACCTAGGTACCAGCTTTTGGCACATACATGTGGTCCTTTGCAAGCAGCAGCAGTATGTTTTGTGGGCAGAAAATGCTTGTGTCTACAAAACCTGCAGGTGTGTCTTTAAAGCCCATTTGACAATTTACTTTCTGGCCATGAAAAAGGCGTGCTGTACGCAAGAAAATCTACTTGTACTTTGCCTGAGTGATCAGATTGATACAGTGCATCCGTCATGCTTTTAGCATTGGGGCAATTTGCAGTTTCTGGGTACTGGATACCACCTTCCAGCTGTTATTTTCAGTCTCTGTTTAATTAAAAAGAAACATTTAGCCACGTTTTCAGTAAGATGTGTGAGTCCAGTTCTTACAGCGATTTCCCCAGCTGAATCTACTTCATCATCCCTGCTGTTTCTACTTTTGAGTGCTGCCATTATCCAAGTCAGCGCAGAAAGGATGCTATGCAGATGAAGGTACAATGAGAGCTTCTAAAGTAAGCAAAAGGCTTCTGCCCAAGCAGAGTATGGTCCTGTTTGTGAGGCTTGGAGCATCAAGGTGTTTCACCTGCAGGAAAGGAGGATATTGCAATTAGCCACAGTGTGTGCGATACTCAATTGCTAGTTGGCTAGCCAAAGTTAGTGCTAGCACAGACTACAAGCTTGAACTGGAGCTTTGGCTTTACAGACAATAATCCTTTGAGACTTTTTTTGGCAAAAGCTTAAATGTGCTTTCATGTAGTAGTGGTGAATCCTTTGCCAAATGGCCTGCAGGGTTGATTTTGGATTTCTGGGGAGGTGGTCTTCTAAGATCTTAATTCAATAACTACTATCAGATCTATTTTACATGAATTTTCTTTTATTTCTACCCATAAATTACTGTGTCTTTTTTCTTAGTCCACTGCCTTTTCAGTATGAATGATGGTCTGAATTTTCTGATGTTCAGAAACACATTCAGACAACATGTCTACAATGCTTTTCTGTGTCTACTGAACTTTTCTTGTTGAGGATTGCTTTAACATCATTATAGACACTGCTTTTAAGGAGATCCTTAAAATATGGCACTTTTAGTACTGTTGAAAAAAACCAACAAACCAAAACCAGTATGAAATTGTGTATGCAGAAAGACAGATACAGATGTTTAGCCAAGAACCTTATTTCACAGAGTCACAGAATGGTTTGGGTTGGGAGGGACTTCAAAGATCATCTCGATCAACCCCCCAGGCAGGGACATCCTCCACTAGATCAGGTTGCCCAAAGCCCCATCCAGCCTGGTCTTGAACACTGCCAGGGAGGGAACAGCCACAGCTGCTCTGGGCAGCCTGTGTCAGGGCCTCACAGGGAAGAATTTCTTCCCAATATCTCATCTAAATCTACCCTCCTTCAGTTTAAAGCTATTACCCCTTGTCCTGTCACTGCATTCCCTGATCAAAAATCCTTCTCCAGCTTTCTTTTGGCTTCCTTTATTGCAAGAAAAGTTCTGTGTCTGTAATATTTTCTTATAGTGGAGATACAATGGGAAGAAGAGGTTTTACAGCACTCCAGGTGTCAAAAAAATTACTCAATTATAATAAGCAAACGACCTTATTTGTAATATAACCTTCTTTGGTAACATTTCAGTATTGTAGTCAACTCAGGAAATAAAGGAGAATCTACAACTATTGGAAGAAGGGACAGACATAACAAGAATACAGGGATCTAGTTAAGTCATGCAGATTAAAAATCAAAGGAAGCTCTTTACAAACTGCTATGCCACCTGGACCCTCACAGGTTCATGGGGCTGTGTGGGATCAACCCGAGCATACTAAGGGAGTTGGCAGAGGAGCTTGTCAGGCCACTCTCTATCACTTATCAACAGTCCAGTTAACAGGGGTGATCCCTGACAACTTGATGCTTGATGCCTATCTACATGAAAGGCCAAAAGGATGATCCAGCTTGACCTCTGTGCCAGGGAAGATCATGAAGCAGTACATCTTGATGGTGCCCACTAGGCATGTGCAGGATAACCAAGGAATCAGGCCCAGCCAGCATGGTCCTGCTTGACTAACCTGATCTCCTCCTATGACCTGGTGACTTGCTTAGTGGATGATGAAAAGACTGTCAGTGTTGTCTACCTAGACTTCAGCAAAGTCTTCAATACTGTCTCCCACACCATTCTCTTGGAGAAGCTGGTGTATCATGGCTTGGACTGGTGCACTCTGCTGGGTTAAAAACTTGCTGGAAGTCCAATCCCAGAGAGTTGTGGTGAATGGAGTTAAGTTAGTTGGCAGCCAGTCACAAGCGGTGTTCCCCAGGGCTCAGTGTTGGGCCCAGTCTTAATGTCTTTATCAATGATCTGGATGAAGGGTTGGAGTGCACCCTCAGTAAGTTTGCAGGTGACATCAAATTGGGTGATAGTGCACATTTGCTTGGGGGCAGAAAGACTAGCTCTGCAGAGGGATCTGGATAGGCTGGATTGATAGGCTGAGTCCCAGCTCTGTCAGGTTTAACAAAGCCAAATGTCAGGTCCTGCACTCTGGTCACCACAACCCCATGCAACACTACAGGCCTGGGGAAAGGGAGGTTGGAAAGCCTCCTGGCAGAGAAGGGTCTGGCTGAACGTGAGCCAGCAATGTGCCTGGGTGGCCAAGAAGGCCAATAGCATCCTGGGTTGTACCAGAAACACTGTGGCCAGCAGGACTGGGGAAATGATTGCCCCCTGTTGTCAGCACTGTTAAGACTGCTCCTTAAGTACTGTGTTCAGTTTTGGGCCCCTCCCTGCAAGAGGGACATCAAGGTGCTGGAGTGTGTACAGAGAATGGCAACAAAGGTGATGAAGGGCTTGAAGCCCAAGTCTTATGAGGAGCAGCTGAGGGACCTGGGGTTGTTTAGCTTGGAGAAGAGGAGGCTGAAGGGGAGACTTTATCACACTCTATACTTACCTGAAAGGAGGATGTAGACAGGGGGTGTTGGTTGCTTCTCCCAAGTAACTAGCAATAGGATGAGAGGAAGTGGTCTCAAGCTGTTTCAGGAAAGGTTTAAATTGGATATTGGGAAAAAATTATTCACTGAATGAGTAGTCAGGCATTGGAGCAGGCTGCCCAGACAAATGGTAGAGTCACCATCCCTGGAGGTGTTCAAAAAACATTAAGACCTGCCACCCAAGTACATGATGTAGTTGACATGGTGATATTGGACAGATAGTTGGAGTTAATGAACATAGATCTTTTCCCACCTTAAAGATTCTATGATTGACAAGCATGAAAACCATGTATGTTTTAATAATTCATGTATCAGAAATTGACTATTTCAATTACTCTTGTCAAACTATACAATTCCATTTAAGAACAACTTCTGTAATAGTGGTTGAGCTTCCCACCCAGTTCTCTGTCCTCATTTTCTTTTGAGTAGCACAAACCTGAACTCTTGTGCATCTTAGATTTTTATTATATTCTCAGTCATGGATGACCTTTTATAAACGACTTCCAATAACTACAACTGAATTCAACCACAAGAGTTGGTCACAAAAGGTCATACTCTAGTTATACAAAGCATAGATAAATTTGTACTTCCTGCAGCAACTGATTGCTGTAGGTTTTTGTCTTGTATCTGACCAATCTTAATTTGAGCCATGTATTAGGAAAGGTTATGTTCTATGTTTTTTTCTCTTTGTCTTTCTCCTAGTTTTCTTTCCCTATAAAATTATTCATTTCAGAGAATTTTTTGTTTTCCAGGTGTTAAGGATCTATTTTATTGGATTCCTGTTTTACCCTTTCCTTTTCCCCTTTGTTCTTTACCAGTGGATTAATTGCAGATATTTCTGTGTGTAATCTTTCTAGTAAATGTAGGTGGTGTCTTTGTCACATTCTCATCAGGCAATGTTTTAATTCCAGATGGCATAATTTCAAAGAAGTTATGTGAGGCCAGTGTGCTAAGAGCATGTCTTAGAGTGGTACATTTAGACCTTAAATAATCAAACATAGCAGATTCAAAAAAGTACAAGGTTTGGTTTTTTTTATGTGGGTAAAACTAAGAATGAGTAGAAAATTGACAGCATATTTGCTCTCATCACCACTGGTCACTTTCTGGCCTTATGTTGTGTAGACAATTCATGTCCTTTTTAATTTTTGAAATACAGAAACTATAGACTAAGGCTTCCCATGTAGACTTTGTTGGGGGGACCCTACTTTGTAACTAGCATGAAGAAGCTGGATTTTTTTCCACCCCTAACTGGGCTTGGCTTGCTGTATGCTCATCTTGCACATCACTGCTGCTGATTCGTACCGGAGAAGCTTTGTAGCTCAGCTGTTTGTGGTGCAGGTGAGTCTAAAACAAGGTTCAGTTGGGCATCACCCTGTAGGTACCCATTGGTACTGGTGCCCCCATCTTTATATTCCATTTCCAGGGTATTCTAGGTAAGTTTATATGAGGATAGTGTGCTTCAGAGCTGGATATCAACTCATTGTCACTACAAGTGAATGACCGACAGCCAGATTGGATGGTTGTGACTCTGTGTGGCTTTGCCTTGACACGGTTAATGTGCAAATTTCAACTGCAGTCATGTTCCTCATGTGTGTAGGGGTAACCTTATGTTTTTAAGATGGACAGAAACCAAGCAGGAACGAAAACCAAACCCAAACTACTGCAATGTTTAAGCCCCACCGTGAGTGCAATGCAAAGCTTCAGCTGCCCAAGACCATAACAGATTTTATGGAAGAGAGCACTATATGCCCACAGCTTTATTTCTGAGTGGGGTCTGAGTAGGTAGATTCAAGCTCTCATTGCTCTCCATGGTCTTTTCTATCATGACAGCTCCTAACATGCTGTTCTTACAGTAAACACCAGATGGTTTTCCATCAGTGGAAAAAATCAGGGTCAACCATCCCTCCTTTAGCACATAATAACCTTGATATGGGAAACTGCAGTGGACTACCTAATGGGTGGAAATGGCTTCTTTTGTATCAAAGTCCAGAAAACTGTTTTACGGATAAGCAATTGAGCTAAACACTGGAGTGTAGTTGAAAAGGCATTTTAACTGATTATATGACCTATCCTCTAGATGATCACAATATAACGCACCATACGTAACTGGCAACATAAAAGTGGAGGCTGGTCATCCATGTGATTTCAAATGAAAAAGCAATTGCCCTTGCAGCATGAGAACTGAGGCATTTTCTACCTTAGGATTTAGATCACACTGTGGTAAAGTTTGAGGAAGTGCATCTGGTAAGCCATAATTAACTCATCTTTGCTGGCATAACTGCAGATGAGTAGGAATCATTTGGTTCCTTAAGAGAGCAGAAGTCTGAAAAAGTCATGAAGTAGTTGGATGAAAGGAAAAAGGCATTTCAAAGCAGTTGCATAGTGAGCTGTAAACCAAAATTGAAACAAGCTATTTTTGTTGTTGGATACAGCATGAATGCCAAATAGGCATTGAAAGTATACATGACACTTAGCTGGAAACCATCCAAACTATGATATCAATATTGTGTTGATGTTAAAACCAAATATGCTGCCTGGCATGTTTCCATTATCTTGAATCTTCCATCCCTAAAGGAGAAAGGTGACTTTTTTGCTTTCCTTTTTTCACAGACATATAAAGCACAATCTTCTAGAAGAACACTGGCAAACAAGCCTGCCTACTAATTCTGTTAGTGGGCATCCTGGCAGTTCCATGTAATTTGAAAATACTTACCAATTCTGATGTGGCAGAGGGCACGTAAAACTTGAAAATTTTAATTAATTCTAACATCTTGCTCTAAGTGTAGCTACACAAAGTTAGTCAATGCAGAATTTGGTCCATGAATGGATTTGAATTACACCTCCCCTCCTTTTTATGCACAACAGAATTAATGAATGAGGGCCATCAGTCTTATTAAGACTCATGCTTCTTTGGCAGTTCCATGACTACTTTTTTTTTCCTTTGGGATTTCTTCTTGTTATGACTTTGTTAGGTGGACACTGAATGGTATATGTTAATCAACATAAGACATTTGGCTA
Source organism: Hypotaenidia okinawae (assembly GCA_027925045.1). Classification (NCBI taxonomy): domain Eukaryota; kingdom Metazoa; phylum Chordata; class Aves; order Gruiformes; family Rallidae; genus Hypotaenidia; species Hypotaenidia okinawae. The sequence continues at coordinate 115,464,207 of BSDF01000002.1, read as the reverse complement.
CTTGAGCTTTCGTAAATGTTTAGTTTCCCAGGGTCCTTTGAACCTCCCAGGGAACAGTTCTGCATCCTTATTAGACACTGACAATTAAAGGTCTGTTTTCATATCAAAAGTAATCATGAAAAATTAGCTAGGCAAACCTCAGAATGCTGTGAGAGTTTCAGTGTTTTGAGATGGCCAACTTTCCTTCATTTACTTCAATCAGTATCAACTTGGGTTTCTTTTTATGTTTACTACTGCCAGGGCAACTTAGGAGTTGGCGTTCTGACGACTGAGAAGGATTATGCCATACCATGAAGATGTGATTAATACATTGTAGGCCACTGTAATCATATTCAGTTGCATAATTATTACAGAGGTGCAAAAGTAAGCTAAACAAGGCTTTGAAGGCAATGGTATAAAAGAGCTGTTTCAGTTTTCTGAATTCTTTGTTAGAGGGAGGAGGAAAAGGCTGTGCACATCTGTGGGAGCTGTGTTGCCTACAGACCTCGTAGATTGTGCTGATAATTTATAGGAAATGTATGGTTCTGTCCTAAATATCTTAATCTTTTTGTGCTAAGTTACAGGTTTTCACAGAAGATAATCTGTTAGTGTCACACCTTCTCAGTTAGAAGTCTGAAAAACAAAACTGAGTGTTTCTTCCTCGGGCTCTGGTGCCATGGGAAATTGCTGCAGAAGTTTGTCACGACTGAGTACTTTGGGTTCCTTTTGCTTCTCAGATTCTGCTCTGGTAGGTTAGGAAATAAGTAATGAAAGTGGGGTGGATCATAACCGAATAGGTCACACATGGTTTTATTTAGGCCTATAAAAATAAAGGGAAATCCAGAGCTGTTAGTGTTTCTGTCACGAACTAGAAAAACAAAATTAAACTGAATATTGAATTCCCTCTTCAAAACAGATTTCTTAGTACTGCCATTCCCACTTACAGTTATGTGAATATGACAGTTTCAGGATACATGTATGGCTGTTTCACATCAAGGCTGAGGGTCCCCTTTGCCCCCGGGGTTCTCCCCACTTTTCTCAGTCTAGAAAACCCTCAGGCACTTGGGAACAGGGAGACAGACAGCATTTATTTTTGTCTTCCGCTTTACTGCCATGCCACAGATATTAGTAGGATTATCTGAAGGTTTAAGGAAACAAACCTTTTATTCCAGAGCCTTCATATTATTGATGTTGGTGATGGTTTATTAAAGTATAAATTGGGATTTGATTTGGGGTGGGGAAGAAAAAAATAATTTGTTGCTAGGACTTGTTGCAGTCACGTCACATAAATTGGCAGATCTGCGTATTTAAGGGATTTTGCTCTCTAATTAAATGGAGTAGTACTCTTTTGCCTTTTGAAATGAAACCTTTTTTTTTCCCTGCTGTTACATACTGAGGGAACAAACACGCTGTCAAAATCCTTAATGTATCCAACTACGTGAACATAAGAAACACCATCAAGCTGTTATTTGTTCTGCTGGGCTGTACTCATATTTCCAATCTGAATCTTTTGTACCTGGTGATCTTAATTATATTTGAGCTGGAAGTAGTTTAACATTAAAAGGAATTACAGCAGATTAATCTGTAAACCTGCACAAATATCACATTCCTTTGTATGGAGGTAAGCAGGGCATACTGTGCATAATTACATGTTGTTCTCTGTAGGTTGTGTACATAAGGCTGGGGAGTCAATGTTGCAGTTTCTTGTGACAGCATCAATTATGGCATGTCTTGCACTGGTCAGCTGCATTAGAAAACATATTATTTCTCTTAGTAAGGTAATCTTCTTTATAAAAAGAACAGGAAAGCAAAAAAAAGAAAAAATTAAAAGCTCAGATTGTCCTTGAAATGGGAATTAGTGCACTAACTGGTGTATGAAAATACAGTGAAATATTTGTTTGCTATAGTTTTTTCTAAAGTGATATAGCTTGAGGTCAACCTGCAAAGGTCATTTATCCCAACTATCCAAACCCACATGAAAGTATGGGGTTTACACTTTTTTGCAACAAAAAAAAAGGTCTTTTTCTGTAGTCCTGATACAAAGACATCATTGGGATCCAGTTGTACCATTTTAGCTTCCATTTGAGTGACTGTAAGAATTGTAGTTTGTATTGGCAAATATATCCTTTTGACTTCAGTATCAGTGAGGTGGAGTTGTCTAGGATTAAGTCATTTTTATTTGCATGTGTGTCCAAGGCTGGTCAGATGGCACTGTTGAGCCCACTTGAGAACAGTTTGCTGGATGACAAGTAGCCTTGAATGTCTCCAGGGACAGGGCCTCCACCACCTCTCTGGCCAACCTGTGCCAGGGCCTCACCACCCTTGTAGTGAAGAATTTTTTCCTAATATCCAATCTACATCTACCACCTTCAATTTAAAACCATTCTACCTTGTCCTACCACTGCAAGCCCTTCTAAAAAGTCCCTCCCCAGCTTTCTTGTAGGTCACTTCAGGTATTGGCAGGCCGCTATAAGATCTCTCCAGAGCCTTCTCTTCTCCAGGCTGAACAGCCCCAACTCTCTCAGCCTGTCTTCATAGGAAAGGTGCTCTTCTCTTTCAGTGATGAAACCTTCTACTGATCTGCTTTTTAGTCATCACTGAACTTCCTTTCAGAGCTGTAGGTGTTGTCACTGTGTAACTTTCTTGTGCTTTTTAAAATAATTTCTTTTTTTAAAGCTGACTTCCGGAGGGACATTTTTATTTGATAGTTGCTAGTTTTGAAAGAATCTCTCTTTTTGACTTAATAATGATCTATTATTGGTAAGGAAGAGGGAAATAGACTATTCAGGCAAAGGAAAAAGGTGTTTTCATGTGTTCATATTTCTTTCACTGTTTTCTGTAGCTTTTCTCCTAAAACAAAGTACAGCACTCACCAGGACATTGCAGGCTTTCCTGTATAATGGTGCCAATGTATTTCCACCCTCATTTGCAGCATCCCTGTTATTACAGACCTTGGCCTTTTCTGAGCACAACTGCTGACTATGCCAAATTCACATAGTTGTTCTGTGATGAGGACAGGGATCATCTAGCAAATAAATGGGGAACACAGTATTCAATTTGCTGGTGACCTTGAATTTGATCTCTCTTCTATCCTTAACAGCCTAGTCAATCTCTGTCCTGTTTAACCCATGTCATCATTACTGGCATAGGCACTTCTGCATCTGCTTTTTCCTTGATACTATAGTATTTAAATCACAAAAAGAAAGAACTAAGACTTGAACAAGGACAGAAGTACCATAAATTCACCTTTGCCTTTTCCTTAGCAGTGTCAGGAATGGCCATAAAGGTCTTTCCCAGTCTTTCTATTGTGGATTTGTTTGGGATTTTTTTATGTTTGTCTGAGGCAGAAACCACAGGTTTGATTGATAATGCAATTTGCATCTTGAGGCATCACTGGAAATACAATGGCATGAAAGGCTACTCTGGCGGAGCACACTTTTCCCCCTGGGGTGACTCTAGAAACTCATTGATGTCACTTCCTTCCTCAGTCAGCAAGTGAATTTTCACTAATTCTCAAGACCAGCTGTCCATGCTGTCAACAGAAAGTTATTAAAATTCCTTTAAAGTGAATCAAAATAGCCTAAAAACAAATGTACTGGGAAACAGGAAAGCATCAGTATTCAAAGTCCACAAACCTTTGAGCAAAACAGTGTTGATCTAACCAGAGATTTCAAACACACTGCTTTCCTAGCAACTTGTATATCATTAGAGAATGCTAAAAACACATACTCCTTTAATCTTCTATTACCAAAAATCTATTTGGTTAAAATATTAGTTACAACAACAAATTCTATTTCTCCCAAAGATGAACTTTGTGAACAACATTGAGAAGTCGCCCCCAAATGATAGTTGGGTGTGTGTGTGTGTATATAAAAAAAAGCATAATTTTTATATTTCCAAATAAAAGAACACAACACAAGCATGAAGGAAATCATTATCAAGACAGACAATCTTATAGCCTAAAGTGATTGTCTTCATCTAAAATTATCTATAATGCTTTCCTTGAGAAGAGGAGTATTCTCAGGAATGGGTAGGTAAGATCATTTTCCTTTAGTTAATGAAGTCTTTATGCTATATTTTAACACTTCAAATGTTTTCACCTAATTAAAAAAAAATTCTATCTCGTGCTGCATGTATCAACTCAAAAAAATTCTGTTGGAATGGGGTATCACTTCCAGTGCTGGAGGGGGCAGCCACCCATGCCAGGCAGGTGACACTGATAGTTAATAGTGATACTGGCAGGTTGTAAACAGTCTCCTATCATTAATTTAAAAAAAAAAAAAAAAACAAACACCCCTCTGGGTTCACGTAGCCTAGCTGGATAGGTAAGTGTGAAATTCATGACTTTCTCCAATACATGTGGATGGTCTCCAGTAGCAAAGGGAAGGTAATTGATACCAGATGCCTTTTTGATAACTAGTGCATGGGAACAGTAAATGAAGCAAAAATTACTGTCCCTTTTGATTTAAAAGGAAAGAATAGGTTTGAGGTGTCATTGCTGCTAGCGTCCCAGGTGGCTGTAGAAAACCAATGTTCTGTCTAGGCTTTGATCGTGTCTTCAGGAGCATGCTGAAGGACACTGCAGAAGAAGGCCAGAGTAAGGAGGAAAGACCATAATTCAGCTTGCCACTTCATGGATATTATCAGGATAGAGTTTCTCCCTTGAGCCAGATGGTGCCTAACCTCAGTCCTGACACAGGCATGTAATTTTATTTTAGAGTAATGGCAGAAGCCGCTTTTCTCCTCCAACAGTCAAATCCTGAGCTGGATGCTACCAGTCTCTCAGGCACGTATACGTGCAGTAGTACATCTCACAATGTTAAGATGCTTCATAGCACATCTTTGAAATTTGTTGTCTTCACTTTAAACGTTGTCATTCCTTGTGGGCTTTGAGGTTATCAAGATTGTCTACCTATACCAATCTTCTTTTTAGCACATCTTAAGAGGGGCTCATGTTTCTTTTACTTCAGGTGGATTTGTATTTTGAAGTTTTTCAAGTTGTTTATACGTTACTTCTCTTAATTATAAGGATTGGTTATTTTTTTGCTGAATTCACTGGTTTTTGTTCTGCATGTACCTGAACGTAGTCATTAAACTATGTAGAAACTAACTATTTTCTTTCTCTTTCAGAGTCTGGAGAAAAATTACAACAACAGATAATTAATCAGGTATTTTGACACTTTCATACATTTTGTTATGCAATTTTTCATGTAGAAGAATTGTAGTAATTACAGGTGAGAACATCACAGAACAGGCTAATATTAACTACCTTAGGTGTGCTAGGGACCACATTATCAGACAACTTCTGAAGTAGTCTTCCTTAAAAAGTATAGAGGCATTGGCATCATTAGGACACTGTTATATGTCAGTTGATCATCCAGATGGAGGACTAACCTGCCAGGTGACTAACCACCTAAGGCAGCCTGTTTTGGGTCTAATAGCATTGCCCCTGCCATGGCAGAGCACAACACCATGTCACTGTGGTCACTTGCAGTGGCCTCAGCTGTCACGGCTCCTGACCGAGTCAGCCCTTGTGCATCTGGAAGCTTATGGAAAGGAGCCTGGTCCTATGATACCAAATAATATCCAGAGTTATTACAACCTTCCCATTGTCTTGAGAAATAGATGGGTGGATGTATTTAGCCCAGAATATGGCATTACATAAGCAAAAGAAAACCATCACTTTTTCTAAGTAAGCGTAGAAATATTTTGAATCTTCATGGAAGTTCTGTGCTTTGATTGAGAGTTTATATCCTTAAACTAGTCTAACTGACTTTTATAAACCAACGTGCATTTTAAAAGTAGCCCCGTAATGTCTTGCAAAACCACTTTTGCAAGTCCTTATTGGCCAGAAGGGGGGCAGTTGTATTTTTAAAACACAACTTGAGGCTAAATTGACAGGGCACTGAATGGCTGATGGGAGACTTACTCTGCATGCTTTCTCTGTGACAAAACCAGCTCTGTGGATGACGTTGCCCTTTTCTGAGGAAGATTGTATTGTGGTAAAAAAGGCGTTTGTCACAGTTGCAAAAGGTGGATTAGTTGCCGTATTTTGTGTATCCCATCTTGGTCTGGTCTTGCATGTCACTGGCTTGCTCTCCTTGAATTTCTCACCGGTTCTGTCTCTCTGCAGTCAACATAAGAACACCTAATTTTGCAGGAAAACATAGTTATCTATGTCTTTTACAAAGCTGTAAAAAGCTGATTTGGGAACAAAGGGTAGACATTCACTTTTAACTGAATCCCAGTGAAACTGGTGATGCCCCATTCCATACAGTATTCCTTTGGACTTCTAAGAAATGGAAGAATTTTTCAAGTTAGAAACCAGGTTAATTTTTCTATAGTCTATTTCAGGCAGAATTGTGAGACACAGCACATCTGTAGTAATAGTACTTCAATTAAAATGTTTGAACTGGGTTTGCTCCTAATGGAATAACTCCTATAGAAGGATTCTGTTTATTTTCAATGCTGAACGTGAAAGGTTATGTGCAGAATAAGGTACTTCTCTGGCTTAAGATCTTGCAGTCCCCTTTAAGTCAGTGAAGTAACACTGAGTTAAACTGGCTGCCAGAAATTGAAGTGAGAGAGAAGTGGCCCTGCAGAAGATGAATGATATAACTTGACAGGAGCAGGAGTGCAAAGGGGCAAATAGCAGGAAATGTCTTGTTGAGAGGTGAATTAAACCGAGAGGGGATGGGGAAATGGTAAACCTTCTGTTCTAGTGATCTCCTGCTAGGTAGGTAAACCTCTCCCTGTCTCTGAGTACCTGGGACCTCTCATTTCTTGCAGACCACTCACTGTTGTTTCTGTGTGGTTCTTAGCTCTTTCTGAAGCCTAAACAAAGTTTGGTGAAATACAGCATAGATAAAAAACTAAGGTAGTATCTGCTTCCAGAAACCTTTGACTAGTTACCATCTTCACTGGCTCCTGTTCCTTTTCATCATAAGGCATTTGTTCATTTTCCTTGAGCAGCCTTTTTGTCACTTATGTATGTATGTTCATTTAACAGCGGGGTAATTTACCACTCTGCCTGAGCAGAGACATCCAGAACAGGTATGTGTTCTGCTTTTCAGTACCTGTTTTGAACTATCACTGCAACTTCAGGGTAAATCCTGGTGCCAATGTACAGCCTGACTAGCTGAAGCCTGTTAACTACTGCAGAGGGAAGTGCAAGGAAACAAGAATAACCTTGTGCTTCTAATTCTAACAGCCATGGCTAGGAAACATTACAGCCTGCCACTCAAAAGGTGCCAAAAGTTTTACTAAGTTTGAGAGAAACAATGTCCAGTACTCTACCCTTGCCCACAGAGCCAGTCATTTCATCGTACAGGGCTATCAGACTGGTCAGGCATGATTTCCCCTTCAGATAGCTATGCAGCACGAAGTCCAGCTGGAGGTAAGTAACCAGTGGAGTACCCCAGAGGTCACAGCTGAATAAAATACTGTTTAACTTCCTTACATACCAGGATGATGGGAGGGTGTTTACACTCTCCAAATTCTCAGACGAGTCCAAAACTGGGAGGAGTAGTTGAGGGACTAGATGAGTGTGCCACCATTGAGAAGGGACCTCAGTAGGGTGGGGAAATGGATAAAGAGGAACACCATGAAGTTCAGCAAAATGAAACATACCTGGGGAGGAATAATCCCCTGCTTGGTCATGCTACCAGGAATTCAGGTGAAGCTGACCAGCCTGTAGTTTCCTTGATGCTCCTACTAACCCTTCTTGAAGGTAAGGGTGACATTTGCTTTCTAACAGTCCTCAGGTACCTTCCCCCATCACCATGACCTTTCAAAGATAATCAAGAATAAACTCACATTGACATCCTCCAGTTCTGCCAGAATTCATGGGTGCATCCCATCAGGTCCTGTGGACTTGTTTATGTCCAGGTCATTTAAATACTCTTTAACCTGATCCTCTTCCACCAGGTGAAGACTTCCTTGCTCCAGACTTTGACTTAGATCTCAGTCGCATGGGAGACCTATGGGAAGGTCAGTCTTACTAGTAAAGACCAAGACAATGAAGGCACTGAGTATCTCAGCCTTTTCCATGTCATCTATCAGCAGGTCCCTAACCCAGTCAACAGTGGGCCCACATTTTCCCTAGTCTTTATTTTGGTGGGGATAGACCTCTGGAAGCATTTTTGGTTGCTTTTCACATTCTTCCTATGTGGGTTTTGGCTTTACTAAGTCCATTCCTGCATGGTCAACTGAGTCTGTATTTCCAAGTGACTCATCCCAACTTCCACTTTGGTATGCTTCCTTTTCATAAAGTTTAACTTTCTTGCAGAAGTATTTTTTTCACACATGACGACCCCTGCCATCTTTTCTTTATATCTAAGTTTATTCTAAGCCAGTTCCTGAACAGCCCAAAGTCTGCTCTCCTGAACTCTGGGGTTGTGACCTTGGTTCTTGCCTCGCTTATTCTTTTCAGTACCCTGAACTCTGCCTTCTCATGGCAGCTGCTATCATCATGACCTTCATATCTCTGACTTTCATGTTTGTAGGTGTGAGGTCCAGCAGACAACCTCTTGTCATTGGCTCTTTGATTACTTTCACTAGGAATTTTTCATTAGTACACTCCCCAAACCTGGACTGCCTGTGCCCTGCTCTGCTTCTCCTCCAGCAGAAATTGGGTGGTTAAATAACCCATGAACACCAGAGTCTGCAAATATGAAGCTTCTTGCAGTTGTCCGCAGAAGACCTCATATATGTCTTCAGGCGTTCTGTCACAGACACCCACCACAGCATTAGTCATGTTGGTCTGCCCTCTAGTCATGACCCACATGCTCTCCACTGATATCTGCCCAAAGGCAGAGCTTCATGTGTCCCTTCCACTCTCTGACTGTAAGGGTGACTCTCTGCCTTGCTGTCACAGCCTGTCCTTCTTGAAGAGCCTGTACCCATCCATGGCAGCTCTGTCTCACTGTGTCTCTCTGATCCCAGTGAGACTACACACAGACCTCTAATTCCTACTGTTTTCTCCCTGTCCAGCATGCAGTCATGTACAGGCACTGTGTAGGCACCTAGCCATGCCGATTTGCCAGAGAAGCTGTGAGAGCTTGCCCTTTCATGCTGTCCTGTGGATACTCACATATGCAATAAGGTGGACACCTCTAAGCACTGTCTGGTTGACTGAGATCCCTCCTGCTGCACATTTTGTTTACCAGTAAGCAGAAACCGCACATTTTTTTAAAATTAATTTTCCTTTTGTTACGTGCTATCTGATCAAATGGGGAAATTGGACAGGAAAAATTGTTCAGGTTTGCCCTACACATAACATTTGCTTTCTTCTAGGCTGATTGGGGCTGCATCATCTGCCCCCTGCAACTTCAGATAACATAAGTTCTTCACTGATTTAAATAACGTGTAGTACTGAGGTGGTGACTTGGAAAAACACATTATTCAAATAAGACCAGCAGATAACTTTTGAGAACCTTTTCAGCACCCTTTTGGAGGAAAACCATTCTCAGGCTGTACAGATGGGAACACGCAGTGTATGGAAGATAAAAATATCTTCAATTTTATGAAGAATGATTCTGCTTGTGGGAAAAAAAAAGTCCAAGCATAAGAGTATGCAACAGGCTAAGAAGGCTGGATGTTTGATGAAAGTATTGAGAAGCAGTGTGAGGTTTGAGCAATGAAAAGCGGTACAGGCTGGGAAGTTGCACTGCAATCCTGATTCTCAGATTTCTGTCTGTCCTTTCTTGCTCTGTAAAATGGCAAGGAATTTCTAGCTGTGTTAATCAGAAATTAGGAATAACAATATTCACATGGGGTAGGCAATTATTATCTTCCCTTCTGTTGCAGACATGGAAAAATGAAGTGTGACGGTCAAGGGACTTGTTCAGTTACAAAACCAAACACTGTGGTTCTGGCCGGTGCATCTACCCTTAACCACAGCACCCGTCTTTCTCTTTATTCCTCTGCTTCAAGGAGGGATGGTGCTTGAACTAGCTAATGTTTGGATGGCACACTGATCATCAGTGGCACTGCTTGCAGATTAATGCATACCAAGTGGTTAGCTGTACCAAAAAAACTTGCTATGGCATAAACTAGGGTATTTTCTACCGATGATAAGCATGAGTTAACACCCTCCACTGAAAAGAGGGTATGCTACCTTTCAGTCAGAGTGAGGAGGGAGTGTGCACTGGATGATACCCTTTGTAAATTCACAGCCTATTTTGTCCCACAGTAATTAATTAATACAATCAGTTCTCAAGTAATAATATTTCTTTGTAAAATTGAATACGTGAATTGGTTTAAAAGTGTATGGATGTAGGCAAACATGGATATTTGCCAACCTAGAGTGCGTTATACATTTCTATTTATTTTTTATTTACTAATAAAGTAATCTAGTTTGAATTAAATGCTAATTGTGATTGAGGGGAAAATGCTTTCAGACCTCTAGAGACCTTACAATGTCTTCCAAAGCAATTTGGGGGAAATTGAATTCTTCATGCCTGACTATACATTAATATTCTTCAGCTGAACCTAGTTTGATTTGAAACTTCTCATACCATTTCTAAAAGAGGAAGATGTCTCGCTGATGCTGGAAGATATGGGTGTTTATCTGCAGACAGGACAGACATGGATTCTGTTTACCAGAAAAAATTCCCTGTGGATTTTACCACAGCCACTAATGTGCAAAAATCCTGCTGTGTGTGCAGAGGTACAGCATTACACTGCAGACCTCCCTTCTCAAAGGGCATGGTGGCTTTTGTGGGGAAGGAGAGCAGATGTTTATCTTCTTTTTTTATGTTTTGCTGATTGAAAATGCTCTGGGTGCCTTAGGGAGACCTGTCCAGTTACACTGGCAGGCCATCTCCCTCTCAGTCCTCCTGCAGTAACTTTTGAAACTGGGAACAATTGTAGCCAACTTTGACATAGTTATAAGAAAGGAACTGAGCGGTGGTGGATGGTCAGAGGGGAAATCTTGTACTTGATGCAGAAATAGACAGTCAGTAGTATCTCAGCTCCATATCCATTTCCGGAGAGGGCAGAGAGCTGGCCAGCCACCTATATAAAAATATAGGTGGTGAGCCACAGCATTGCCCACTGCTGTCAGTTGGTCCAGGCAGAAACTGGAAGTGCTGGCCGAGAAGGGATGGGAAAATGTGATTGAAGCTCCTCCAAAATTAGGTTACCATTTGCATCACCACTTGTAAAGATATCTTGTTGAACAGCTGGTTTTAGCTTGATATTTGTAGCTGAAATAATTCCTTTCAAGTAATTGAGGGAATGGATTTGATACCTGACTTGAAGACCTTTGGGCTTCTGATGTTGCTTCCCCATATAACACATGCTCTTTGCCTCATTTTATGCCAAATATCTTAATGGGCATCCAAACTCCACATTTGGCTACTCAGAACAAATATCTAAGGAACTGTTTAGGTAGATACACTTTCATTGTACTTTGGTGGGGAGGAGGGTGGGGAAAGGCAGGTTTGGAAGAAAGCTGAAGTTCCACATCCAGATCTGCAACAGTTTTTGCTCATTCGTGACCTCCCAGAGGAGGCAGCTGAGCCTCATAGGCTTATTCCTCTGCAGGTACAGGTGTTGGCAGGAATGATCCAACCCAGACATTTCTTACCTAATTGTGGTGGAAACACAGAAAAGGCCATCTCACCAGGAAAGCTCACACCTGACAGATTGGACTGCACAAGATACAAGAATGCTATGTGATGGTCTTAACATGGTGTTGAGATATATGCGAAAACTGAGTGATTCCCTGAATTAAGGAAGTACAGGTTAATTTTATTCCTCTGCCCAAGCAGATTCAAGCTTACAAGTTCTGTTACTTCTAAGATCCATGATGTATCCTTCCTGTATATAAAAGTGAGCTGGAGAGAGAGAGAGAGAGGCAGTCTCTTCCAATATATGGTGGTTACAGTGCTCCCTGGAAGAGAGGACCCAGGGTTTCAGGCCCAGTATGGAGGGCTAGTTAAGCTCCAAAGACAACGTCCAGCAGTTAGATCACCTTCCTGGCAAACGTGTCCACTCATGCAGATGGGGCAATGAGGACCAGGTATCCCCTGTGTAGGGTGGGTGCTGATCAGCAAGTGCCAGGACGTGGTGGTCCCTGATCCCTCTGGATAAAAAGATGTCAGAATCTAGCCTCAAACAGCAGTCCTTGTTTTTATAAAGGAAAATAGATGTTGTTTAAAATATGTGATGTGCTCAAAAATGCCTGTCTAGTTTGAGTTGTGAACATGCAAGAGGCATTATTTCTTCTTCATAAAATGACTGTACATATGAATTACCTCGCGCTTGGAAGTAACAGTTTCCAGAATTGCATTTGTCAATAGAAGGAGCTGGTTAAGTTTTTTAACTTGCTTCTGTTCTTTGAGTAGGCATGTTAACATTATTTAACAAATTCATGTTTGTAATATGCAAAGACCAATGTGTAATGTATAGGGATTCCCTGAAAATGTCATCTTCAGGTGATATGTATAGTAAACCTACCAGTCAGTGAAACCAGAAAGTCTTTCTTTCTAGCATTATTCTTCATGAAATGAGTATTCTCTGCCTACTCTGAGTCCATTTTGAATTTCAGGTATAAGCTACTTTGTTCTGTACAGAAATGAGTGAGTGCTGATGAAGATTTCTGGCCACCAACTGCAGTGGCTGAGTTAGGATTTATTAACAGAGTTTACAGAAAGGAGGATGTCTGAGTTCACAATTAAATGCTGTTTGAACATACTGGTTTACCTATACCCAAACCAAGCCAAAGGAGGCTGGAATAAATATGTCTAAATGTTAAATGGTCCGTGATCTGAAAAATTGCCTTTTATTAACAGTTGCATCTTAGCTACATATCTAGTGACAAGCACTCCGTGCAAACTGGCTGCAGGCTCTGTCCAAGCACAGGCTGCCTGGGATGAAATGGGTCTGTGCTTTATTTGCAAGTCTGTAAGTTATATTCCGAAGAGTCAGCCCCGTGAAACCATTGTTGGAAAGCTGGGGAAGCAGCAGCAGCAGTGCGCTAGCCAGAAGCCAGTTTATCATTACCATCAATCAACCTTGACAATTTCTTCATTAGTAATAAGGGGGTGGGGTGCTTGTTTTTATTTGCAATGCTTGGTTGCAGTTGTCTTGGTGAATCTTTAATGTGTCATTCAAGCTTACATATTACTTATCTTCTGGTAGTAATAGCCTCTTTATTGGGACTTTATTAACTGTGCCTTGATCTTTCTTATCCTTCCCATTCTGAGCATGTGTTTGGAGAAACCAAATGTTTCAACTGTGAGGGCAGAAGCAGGGGGAGTTAATTCCAGATATAAACAAGAATTAGCAAGTGAAATTAGAGATTAATTTCTTTCATCCAAGTTGCTGACCATATGAATCAGTTCGTGGAAGTGGCTCGCGCAGACTGCCTTGACTCGTTAGCACGGGTGACTGCTTTCTGTAGAGGAAGGCAGGGGGAAGAGGGGAGCCCTGTGCAAAGCCAAGAGTTGTGTATCTGTGAGGGGTGCAGGGAAGCATGTGTGTGTTAGGGATTCTTATCCCATGGGAAAATATGGTATCTGTTTTAGTAAGTTTTACCTGGCAGGATTGATGGCTCCACATACAAAACATCTTTTTTCTGGATTAAAATCTAGAAATAAGCTTTCTGCTGCTTTATGGCAGAGGGGGGTGTGTATGTGAGAGAACTTCAGGAGCAGAAAAAGTTCCTAACCTAGCTGTTTCATTCTTCCTCTTCCATAATGGAATTGTGTGAGTCATGAGGTATCTCTGACGGAAGTACCACGGCAGTGTTCACAAGGAACGTGCACATCTGTCAGCTCTGCCTTGTGAGGAATGTAGCAGTGGTGATTTGCCCTAAATAAATTAGATAAGCCATAAATTCATGGCTCCACTGGGAGGTGAGGGGTTAGTAGTGTCTATCTCTGGAGTAGCTGTTTTAAGCACAAGTGATGAATCAAGAGGTTTATCTCCACTTCACAGAAGGTGAAGCCCCTCATCAACAAATATTTCATGTCACTCGTGGCCAGCCTGGATAGCCTCTCTGCTGGGAGGTCCTGCGGGGTTTGTTTAGCTCACCAACATTACATGACACAGCTGCTTTGACAGGAGAAAGTTGTGAGCACGTTTAGGTGTTAGCCTACGTAGCATAACAGAGGAGCCTGGCCCTTCTGAATTATGCTTTGCAAATAGTCTTAGTTTTTTAAATAGTCTTCTCACACAAAAAAAGTTCAGGATAATCCCTTCTCTTGGCATGCTTAAGAAAACTTGCACATACATGTGTAAGTATAGTTCTATATGTTTTTATAGCCAAAGTGAGGTAGTAGTAGCTCCAGGCTTTGCTGGCTTGGTGAAGATAGGAGTTGTACAAACTTTTCATTGTATTTTGGCTACTTATTAATTCTGAGACATCTGCAACAATCATAGACCTCTGCTGAAGAAATCCTTCTAACTGTGCCCAATTATGTGAAGAATTTGATATTTTAGGCAAATAAGGTTTAGGCTGAAAGTATATATTACCTTTTCAAAGACACACATGCCTAAAATGCTGGTAAGAGACTGTTTGTTTTACAGCGCTCCAGTATTCCAGCTGCATTCATCTAAATACAAAAATTACAAGACTGATCTCCACATGCTCCCTGATCAGAAAGTCAGAGAGTGACTTGGAAAATGAACCTTGCCTCAGAAGCGCATTTCTCTCTAACCTTCTGAGAGACCTTAGGCAAATAAGTAAGGTCTTGAAATTATATGGTCATAATACAATCCCCATGTAAGAAGCAACATAAAGAAATACATTTGTATGGTACCTAGTGCTCTCAGTTCATGCTGAACTTTGGAACTGCCAAATGCACCTAGTACCAGAGGACTGAGATGTAGGTGAAGATACAATATATACTCCAAACATGTATTTCAAACTCACATCACTTCATCACCGGGGGGGGGGAGGGGGCCTTTGCTGCTTCTTGTGGACTTCTGTGAGTACTTACTACAGAACACCAGAAAATACAAATGCTCTCTTCTTCTGAATAATTGTCTTTCTTTAGTTTCATATAAAAAAAAAAGATAATCTCAACTTACTCGTGTCTTAAGGACTGAAGTTTATAATCTTTGAGTACCCATGTCTTTGCAGAGTACTCACGTTAGATATTTAGTATAATAGTTCTGAGAGGATCCTCAGGGCACACCACGGTAAAAAGCAGAGCACAGTAGGCACCCAGGTGATTCATGCAGTTGCTCCTTAAGGAATGTTATAGAGGACTATTTCAGGAAGCATGTTTTAGAACAGAAGAGAGATTAGCTAGATGTTGAGAACCAAACATACATTACTAATACTAACAAAATTATTGGCAGCACAGAAAAGCGTGATAAACCAGAGTATTTCTTTCTTCCACTATTCTTTGTCCTATATTTTCTGTTGGACTCAATTTTATTATTCTTGTTAGTAAAAATTAAGATCCAGTACTAAAGCATTTAGGAAACACAGTGCTGTCTGCACTGCAGGATGTTAAATCTTTGTAAATCAGCCCTGGAATATCATCCTTTTTGATGCATCATTATTGGGGGTATTTTTGTATGGTGGGTTGCTCTAATTGCAAACTGTCTAGATGAGATCCCACCTGTGTATTGCAAAACCACCCCAAAGCATAATTGGATGAATCTTAACCATTCTTGGCAGTAGACAATCTCTTCCCCCAGTGGTTTATGAAGGTATTAAAGGAAAGGTCAGCTTCAATGTGTGTAAAAGAAAGTATTGGCTCCTATTCTTTTTTTACAATTAAATCTTTTTGTGGATGGGGAGGAGCAGGGAATCTCCAGCAATAAAAATGTCAAAAAAGATCAGTGAACCCATTAATGACTCAAAAATGCCTTTTGTTTCATCAGCTTCACTGAGTTGCCTGCCAGTAGCCAAAAACTATGCTAACATCCTGATGTATTCCTTCTTGCACTTGGATACTTGGCTTGAAAAGTTTGGTAAGGACTGTTTGCATGGGAAGACCTGGATCCAGAGTTAGTGACTAATATGGGATTACCTTTGTGCTGCCTGTTGTTGGTGTATGCTCAGGCTTTTTCTGAAGTAATGGTGCTAAGCAGCTTCTGGGGCGGACTGTTAGGAAAGTAGGTATAATGGACAAAGATTTCTTAAAAAAGTTTATTGCATTTGCAAGTTTTCCTGTTCCTGGTGTGAAAAAATTCAACATAACATGGAGACATTCAGTTCTTATCAAAAAGTCACTGGCAGCAAGAGGAAGCCAAAGAAGGCACCTCACTCTGTGCAAGCCTACTAACACATTATGTAATGTAAAACCTTAAAATCCTTTTGGTGCGTGGGGCTTTCAGCTCTCTAAGAGCGCTTAGGAGTGGTACTAGCGAAATATGCTGGACTGTCAGTTAGTCTTAGTCAAGAAACATGACACTTAAAAAATTTCTGTTAGTGTCCTAAGAAAACATTCTAGTTTAAATATTTTTCATCAGAAGTAAAGCTTGATTCATCCATTTATCTTACCTTTACTAGCTACTAAGCTAGTTACTCAGGCAAGTATATAGGAAAGTTTGATCTCTTTTTTTTTTGGTTGAGTTGGAAAACTTCCATGGCAACATAAGAGCCATTTATGCTTTTGAAAATTATCACTATCTGTTCCCATCCTTAGACAGAGGAAATTACAGCTAACATTTACTGCAAGCACACTACCCTTTGTGGAGCTTGTAACAGCAACTATTAGTCAGTGCTATTGTATTTACTATGGGTTATATGTCTCAGTGACAGGGAAAATGGGGAGGGGAAACACTAATAGTATTTTACATATTTTATTGGTTTTTTGTTCTCAGAACTTTCCATGTCACTATTTCTTACCCTGACTTTTTCTTCCCCCACCCCTTCTGTTTGGGCCTTTTTTTTTTACTGACAGATTCTTTATTCTTTTGCTTCATCTCACTTGGGGGAAGTCCCTTTCAAGTGACTCCAACTGTGCATGTGTTGTTCCTTTAGGGTGTTACCTGAGATTTCTCTGAACAGGTCTGTTCATCCTTCTCAGAAGTCTTTAATCCCATGAAAAATCCTTCAGTAGTGGTTCCTACAGCTGCATTCAGTTTCTAAGACTGAAATGCCTTCTTCTTCTGGTAACTCCTTGGATTATCCCCTGGATCCCGTTTGAAATGAAACAAAATCAAGACCACACACCTTTCAGTCTGTCCTTTTCCCTCTTGGCTTGGTGGAACCAAGGCATCTTCTGCTAGTCCAAGATGGCAGGTTGAATTCAGAAGGCTTGAACTTTTCTCAGATGTGTAGAGCTCTTTTTAGTGGCTTTAGTTTGAAATGGTTTAAGTGTCTTTGCACTGAAATAGACTGCTAAATTCAGATTGCATGCCATAGGAAGTCATGAAGTACTGCTGCCATCCCTTGAATTTTCTCCATGTTGGGGGAACACCACTACAGTCACATATCACTGGAGACTGTCTAGTAAATTATAAAATTCCCTAGAGCCGCACCAATGAGCGTACAAACTTTGGTTAATTTAGCATTGCAGTATATTTATTCCTACTTCTGTTCAGCCTGGTGGTGTGTTGCTGAATTCTGTGCATCCCACATTCTTAATTTTCCCCTTTTAAAGTTCCATGTTTTCCTGTTAAGACCAAAGCATCCAATTTATTTGTAAGACTGTGGTTAAGGAGTAGCACTTGCAAGCCACTGTTCACATGGAAGCTGAAATTCCTATTAGACTCATAGCCATTCCCATTTTTACTACTAATACTACCTTCTGTTATTACACACTAACTAATCTCAGAATTCTTTCTGTCCTAGGTCAGAATGGATAAATATCTAGGTACATGTGTTTGGGTTTGTTTTAGAAAATCAAATATTAGACAACAGAATAAAAAAACCCACAAAAAACCCCAAAACCTTCCAAAAAACCTAAACACCTGACCACACCAAACTGAAAGAGTCCAAGTATCCATGTGCATCTCTAAAAACACTGACCTGCCCTCGCTCACAGAGAGCCAAGTCCTGAATGGCTCTGACATTTTTGTTTGCTTTAACCAATACAACAATCATTTTACTCATTTCATTTCAGTGAAAACAAGGACCTGCCCATCAGTGGTTTGCAGAGATACAGAAATAGCCTGATCCACCAGTTCTGTTATTGCCATTGGAAATTATTGCACTGCAAGACAGGATAACTTTTCTCGGAACTGCGTGTTGTTCCGTAGGCTTTCTTTCAACTTGGAATTCAAGTTGTGTTCCATGTGTTACCATTTCTCACATTATTCCTCTGAATTTTTAACAGCCTTATTTGAGTCGGCCTATGAACTTTGCCATCCCCCCAAACCCACACTTGTGGTCTGCCAGTCCACAAATCAACTTTTCAGTAAATGTTTAATCACTTTATGGCAGAAGAGTCTCTTTATGTAGGTTTCCAAAAAAGTTAGACTTCTGAAAGCAGTCAGGTAGTCTGAGCATGTGTGACCGTCTAACTGGCTATCTGGTATTTGCAACAGGATGTTCAAAAACCTGTTGAGCATCATCCCCCCTTCTGCAGAAGTGTAGTGAAAATGGGCAGCTGAGTAGGTGTCTTAGTGCAGCGGGCTTGTCTACTGACAAAAGAAAAATCTACAAGCCGTAGTAGGCATGTGGAATCCTCTCAGGAAATTCCTAAATGGCAAGAAACCCTTTCAGCAACTTGGATTATGCAGGACTCTGAAGAATTTAATGACAAAACTCAGATCAAAGCTTTACGGTTTCTGCTGCTTGTAGATTGTTTGGTGGCTTGGAGACATTACAAGAGATGTTTGGGAGGAAAGTCTCATCTCTTTGCATTCTTTGCAGGGTCACTAGTTGATGTTTAGTTAGTTGATGTCATTAATGTTGATGTTTAAATAAGTCAGATGGAATAGGCTCTAAAGGCACTGATTTTGCCTTATCTGTGAAAGCAGCTAGCTCAGGTGCAGGCATCAGTGTGGCAAACACCTGTATGTGCATGCAGTCCCATGCATCCCACTTCCGTGATCTGTTTTAGTGGGGGATAAGTACAGAACCTTTTTGGAGGGAGGATCTTGTCTGTCACTACACCCTACTCAAACCCACTGATGCCAGCTCTTTAGGAGCCCTGGGTTTGTCACCTACCAGCCCTGGGGGGACAAGGCCTGCTCCAAGTCTCAGTGGTGAAAGCAGATCTAGCAACTGTTAGTGTAACTGCACCAGTGTGCTTCAGAGAGCTCTTGGCGGCTGCACAATGTGACCAGTGCTGTTGTGGGGGGAATGTGGTAGAGAGAAGCACCTGACCACCCCTACCAGGATTATCAGCTTCCCTATGTGAACCTTTTACATTCATAAAAAGTGTAGCTTAAGCTATTTCTTTCTGCAGGAAAACCTACTGTGTGCTAACAGGTAAGCTTCAGAAGCATGTGTTTCAGTAATTTAGCCCAGCTTGTTGATAAATTAGATGCACTGATCAAAAAATACCTTGTAGTACTAAATGTGTCTTGGTTGCAAGCAGGCACCGCCATCCTTGCTGCTGCTGCAATGTGAATGGGCTGTGCCAGGCTGTCACTTTATTGTAAGCTCTGCTCCTTTCCTTGTTTGCAGGACTTCACGCTCCCACCTCCCGGGATGCAAAGGGGAGCAGCGTGGAGCAGGAGCATGCCTCCTGGCTTCAGTGAGCACAAGATGGCCATCTCACGTGGCAGGCACTGGAAGGGCAAAGCTGACTCTTTCGGTGTGGTGGCTGCCTCTTTGGTGAGCCAACTGTCTGACCAGCAGAAGATGAGCGAGTCCCCTCTGGGCTGGTTCAGAGGGGTGTATTTACCCCCCGCACTGCATCCTTTAAACAAGACGTTCATCAAGGATGGCAAGTGGAAGGATGCGGATAGCGCCCAGGAAAAGCGCAGGTCCTTCCTGCATGACTTCTGTAAGAGATACAACAGCAGAAAGAAGCTGCAGACCAACCTTGTGCACCTGGTATCGAGAATTTACGTGGAGGACAGGCACAAGGTCCTGTACTGTGAAGTGCCGAAAGCAGGCTGCTCCAACTGGAAGAGGGTCCTTATGGTGCTCAATGGACTTGCTGCTTCAGCACACAACATTTCCCATGATGATGTGCACTATGGAAAGCATCTAAGGAAACTGGACAGTTATGACCTGAAAGGGATATACACACGCTTGAACACGTACACCAAGACTATATTTGTACGTGATCCTATGGAAAGACTGGTATCTGCCTTCAGGGATAAGTTTGAACACCCAAACAGCTATTACCATCCAGTATTTGGGAAGGCAATAATTAAAAAGTATAGACAAAATGCAAATGAAGAGGCATTGAAAACAGGATCAGGAGTTAGGTTCAAGGAGTTTATCCAATATTTATTAGATTCCCATCGCCCAGTAGGAATGGACATTCATTGGGAGCAAGTCAGTAAGCTTTGCTATCCCTGCCTCATCAACTATGACTTTATAGGAAAGTTTGAAACCCTGGAAGAAGATGCCAATTACTTTCTGCAGCTGGTAGGTGCTCCAGCTGAGCTGAAGTTTCCTAAATTCAAAGACAGACACTCCTCTGATGAGAGAACAAGTGCAGAAGTAGTGAGGCAGTACTTAAAGGAATTGTCTAAGGAGGAGAGACAGCTGACCTATGACTTCTATTACTTGGATTACTTAATGTTCAATTATACATCACCCATTGTATAGCACCAGAACAGCTTCAGGCTTCTATTAGATATTTATCATTTTGGGATTCAAAACAACTTCTTTGATATTAGCCCTGAAAGGAAAAAAGTTACTGCTTAAGTGGAGTTGTCTTGACTTAGTGGGGATTTTATAAGCTAGGGTGACACCAATTGACATTGAATTATAGAAGAATGCACACAAAAAAAAGACCAGTAAGCATTATAAATTGCACTAAAATGCCTGAAAAAGCTGCTTTTACCATTATGGATTGTACTGTGGGACTGGTAGCACAGCCAGCTGTTGCATTAGCTTACCTAATGTTCTTTTAAGGGTTTAAGGAAAAAGCATTCAGCATATCATGATTTGTGTGTGTGTCTGCTTTAGCAATTGTTTTTGAAACTATTTTTAAATGTCTTTTTTATTTTGTGTCACTTATTAATAAAGAAACACTGATTAATTTTCTAAAATGCTTGCGATGTTCTTAGTGGCAAGGCTTTTGGTTGGTTGACTGCCATCAGAGAGTAGCTGGTTTTAGACCTGGTTATTTTTTATTGAAGGATGCTTTGAATACAAATGCATAAAACTACAAATGACGCAGCAGCTCAACTGCTGAGCAGAGTAAGTTTGGGTAAGCCTGCAGTCTGAGGTCCACTACCCTGTTTCGATTGGTGCACTGATTTATGATGGAGTCAACAACATGATGCATATAGTGGTCCCAGTATTCAAGATGGTCTTCATCTTTGGTGATAGGAAAAAGTCTTAGGGCTTGTAGCTCTGAGATAAGGTCTTGCAACTGTTGTGACTGCTCTTGGTCTGTCAGTGTCCAACCATCAGCCTAACTCCTGGCAATTTGTTACACAGGATGCCCATGTATGCCCATTACTTCCCAAACCCAGGCACTGGTTTTGTCCCCACAGGTTCCTGAAGTCACCTGTGTTTTGCTGTCCTTTCTGCCTTACCAGCAGACCCCAGGGGTGGGGTGGATGGTCCAGTGTTATATGGTGGGATGGGTACTAGTGATTTTTCCTAGAGGCAGTTGTGTCCAGAGTCCCATGGTCCTGGTTATAAAAGGAAAATGTACCTTCTGTCCTCCTCTTTCCTCTCCCCTTTCAAGTGCTGTCTGACCAATGCATGTGGTTATTCCTGCAGCCCTCAGTTGCACAAGGTGGCCACCTTGTCCCAGGAGGAAGGGAAACATCTGCAAAATAGGTAGAGAGAAATCTCTATGCCCTTCTAAAATAAAGGTGATGCTTATTCATTGCTTCCTGGAGTGGTTTGGAACATCTTGGTCCAGCATCTCAGTGTAGCAAGTTGTGGAATAAGGAAATCTGATGCGAGTAAAATGCCCTTTTCCTCTGTTTCCAACCACTGTTCATGACTAGAGCTATTGCTGTTCTTTCCCTCATCACAGGTAAATGTATGGCTTCAGTCCTCCTGCAGGTGTAATACTGGGTCCCTGCTGAAAGGAGAGACTGTTCCTACATACCCTCACTGCTTGTTTCTCCCTCAGTTTTCTCTTTCCTCAGAAGAGGGAAAAAGCCATCTCCAGCTTCTGTGGTACCAGTGTGTAACCAAGCAGGCTTTGCACATCTGTCTGCAGCCAAATGAGCAGCTCCAAGGCGGAAAGGTAAAGCATACTGGGTAGTCCAGGTCAGAGGTGGTGCTGTATGGGACTGGCAGAACCCATAACCAAAGCCCGCCTGTTCTTTGGGGCTGTGGAGTGAAGAGTGAAGTGGAGGAGAAGGAAGAACCTTACAAGCTGACATCACCATGAGGTGAGGAGAGATACAGGTCTCTGGCACCAGTGAGGAAACAGGGATGCCTTGGACAGGTAAACGTACACTGTTAACTTGTGTGAGTTGCTGCTGTGCCTAGATGGACCATAGGTGTCAACTCCAGCATTATTTGGATATCCTATCCAACTGCCCCGATACATGCCTTTCCTCAGGTGAACAACATGTCCCTCAATCTCCCCTTTTAGACTCAAGATGGTGTCTGACTCCTGAGAGAAATGCCTCCCCATTTTCCTGGGGGCTCAGTCCCAGAGCAGGGAGCACCAGGGCTGCACCCCTTTTCCCAGGTCACCATGGGGACCACAGCTGTCCCACAGCCAAGAGCTCACTCCACGGGGCACTGTGCTGGCTGGTGGCTGTTACTGAGTTACCCCGTGTCTTTACCCAGCATAGCTTATTATTGCTTTTTATTCCTTCAGCCACGTATTTTCATGACTGTCACTCTCAAGTGGGACAATGCATTAGAACTTTAAAAAGCAAGTCCTGACAGAGTTTTGATTTTGTGTCATCCAACCTTCTAACTCACATGAAAACTAACTTACATTTCACTTGGTATAAAAAGCGTCTTTTCCACAGGTGCAGCAGAGTTCCCCAGATCCTGGAGAGTATTGATTCCCACCTCAAATTCTGAATGAATCTTTCTTGACTTGTAGGGAGGCTATTGAAAGCATTAAATAAAAAATAAATGTATACCAACCTTTGGATGTCTGTTTGTTTTGTCTTGACTGTTATGGATATGTGTTAATTCATTATTAGCTTACAGATAAAAATAGTTTGTGTCAATATTTTCAAAATAGTGTGAAGAAAAAAAAATTAAGAAAGAATGAAGCTTAGTAAAGAAGTCTATATACAAGTTTTGTATTAATTCAGAGAAGTAAACAATAGTAAATTACAAAGTCTCTGAAGAACTTAAGCTTCACCTTGAGCTTGCTTCAGTGACAAACTTGAGTGGAACATAATTGTATTGAAAAAGCTGTTCAGTTTCATAAGATTTCATCTACTAACTGGTCTTAGATAAAGCTATTGTTTGAGTCAAGGTGAGGGGGGAGGGGGTGAAAAGTTATTAGCAAATGTTTGGCTTCTGCAAATGAGAGGGGGAAAATGACATTGATTTGCATGCATCTGTGGACATAGACATCAAGTCCCTGGATTGTCATCTTGAAAATCTGGTACCGTGTGCATTTGTGATTTAAAAGGGGAGGGTGCTACTTAAGGCCTTTAAAGTGAGTATGTGCACAGAGGTGTAATTGTTTTAGCCATACTGTCGTTCCACAGCTCTAGTGGAAGTAATTTAACTTCTTTGTATGCTCAACTTCAAATTTCATAGTCCCTAACTGCACTTAAAAATTCATTTTTTGAAAATCTAACCCAGACTTTTGTAGAGAGCAGCCTCTCCATAGTCATCTTCAGCGACCTCAGGGATTCAGATGATCTCAGTAGCAGAATCTAGATTGTACATTGCCTCATTAACCACATTTTGAAAATCACCAGCTTGCTTTGCCAAGAATTAAGTTACATGATTTAAAATTAACATAAGAGTTTAGCATAATTGAAGTGGGACTGAGATGTCTGACTTATGGGATTATAAGAGATAAAGGCATAATTTGCAGCATAAAAGATAACCTCTATTTTTAAAAGTAAATTTTAAAAGGTCAAAGTGTGAGGTTGGGTTGTAACTTGGCTCATATTTTGTAAGACAGCTAGGCAAAAAGAAGGTCACCCACTATAACTAGTGCATGATCCCATGTACACAGCTGTGCACAGATGTTTGTTTTACTCAGAAAATTATATTGAACATATGCAAAAGAGGAATGAAAACACACTCCACAACATTTGCTGCAATTGCACTTACACTACAGCTGAGCTGCAGCATGCAGAGCCTCTTTGGAGGGGCTTCATTACAGTAAATGCTCTTTAGTCATGAATGTTTCTTCACTTGAAGATCTCTAAGCACTTTTCTAATGCAGGTCGGTTGTCGGGGCAAGTCAAATGTGCTGTAAAAGCATTACAGCCAGCCTGCATGAGGGCTGGAGTGGGAGGAGAGTGCTCCCTTGGCTCATTTGTCTCTTCCAAATGCCACAGAGTCTTGCTTCCCTCCTGAAACGAAAAATGTGACTTTTGGAAAATAATGTTCTGTGTTCTTCTAAAATGAACCACAATCAAAATTATTTTATTTAATCATAAAGTAAAAGTATTTTAAATGAGAAACAAATTAAACCAAAATTAAAATAATAAACAGCATAAGTGTGTGTTCTCAAATGCTGACATATTCACCTACCATGGGCCAGTTTCCTCTTTCCATGTAGGGTTTGGTGTGCAAAGGTCTGAGACAGCCTTTACCCACATCTCTTCTAAAACTGCTGGTAAACTGTTGCTTTCTAGAAGTCAGAGGTGTGCAGCCACAGTGCAATCAAACACTGAACATCCTCTCAGAATGTGCTCTGGTGTGACTCCCCCAAAAGGCCAAATTTATTGGAGCTACTCCTGCCTCGGGCTGTTCTATCTTGGTGATATGTCATTGGAGATCACCACTTTAATTTTAAATGTGGTTTAAATTTAAATGAAAGTTACAGTCTGACACTTTGCAAAAGTCTGAGAGGAAAATATTTTACTGGAGCTTTGTATTGTGTATGTAGGTTATATATAAAAAATGTTGTTTGTGCCTTTGGGCTACCAATGCATAAGATAAGTCTTTTTAACTGTAATGTTAATACCAGTTTATCAGTTGTATATAACCTGCTGCGATGCTTTCAAAACTAAATGAATTTGGCCTCAGAACCTAATGTCTGAAATCAGACCATAAAAAAATGCAGATGCACCCATCCTGTATCAGCCAATTAATTTACAGTTCAGAGGGCAGGGCAGGAACAGAGTGCTTGGGGAGGTGTAACTCACTGACTCAGCCAAGGGAATCTGCCTGTAGCCCCAGATACCTGGCACTGACTGACTTTCAGAAATGTGTATACATGGGTAGAGGTAGGAAACTGTCATTTAATTTGTTAAGAATATTTTAGATTAAATTTGGTATTCATAAAAATACCTACTTTGTGGGAGAACTGTTGAGCTCTTGGTACTGTAGCTAACTGCAGAGAGTTCCACAGGTTTATTCAATGTTAGGTGTAGCTTTGCTTGTGGCTGGAGTAACATGTTGGCTTGGACTTCAGATGCCTTTCTCCAAGGTCTGTAACTTCGTGCACTTGTTGGACAAATAGGAGCTGCTGTCTTCCTCAGTTTCCCCACTGGTGAAGTGGTCCTGTAAATGGGAAGTAATTATGCCGTGTGCCTTCTAAAATCATCAAACTATGTGGGTAAATACTGTGGTTAGAAATTTGGTATTAGTACGGAATTTAATTCATAGGATGTTCATAGCTTTTCTTTATGTTTTACTTCCAGTGGCTTGGAGGAAGCCGGGGACTTCCCAGCTTTGTTCCAGCCGAGAAGTGCATCATTCAGCTCTGTTCTGGGCAGTTGGCAGCCTTAAGAATGCAAGCTCTGTTTCAAAACACTGTGCATCTGTCAAGCCTGCCCAGACACTGCCTCGGCACAAAACCAGTGCCAGGTTGTCTGACCAGGGGAAAGTGCCCCTCCGGTTCCTTTTGTACAGAGAGGAGCAGGAGCAGACAGAGGCAGGGTGAGAATCTTGCCATCTCATTTTGTGCTGAGCCCAAATGAGGAGAAGCTATTTTATTCTGGTACAGTAGCCCTAAATAGAGCAATGTTCAGCTAGAGAGCTCTGCAGCAGCAGTGGGTCCCACCCATGCACGCAAACTTCTGCCTTTTCCCAGGCACCAGGACTGCATTGCCCAGTACCCAGGGCCATATTCCCTCAGACCTTGTTGAGGTCCTTCAAGCTTTGTGACAGTCTCCAGTTTACCTGGCTGCTAGAGACTCTCAGGATGTATGTCCTACTAGCATAGCTGTTTTCTCTGTGGAGGTTACCAATAGCACAGAGACTGCATTGGTACAGACTATGTTGCTTAATTCTATTTGCCTTCAGAAATTGATGGGATTGACAACCCTGAAAGAGGGGAAGGAGTCCGTATGAAAAGAAAAGGGAAGAATCTTAAGGCCATGACCATAGCTTGGTTTAGGTTTCTAGAATATGTAACTGTTGCTTCCTTTCCTCTGACTTCTCACGTATACTCTTCTGCCCTCTTTAAGCATGTCAACACAAATGGGTGAGCCTAATTGCTGATTTGCTCTCAGCTGTCAAGCATGAGCCAGCTTCAGTCCAGCACATCTATGTTATCATCGCACTGATGCTGCACTAGTAAGCCTGCCTCAGAGTATGGTACAGTCAGTCACCATCTGTGCACAAGTATCTGTCCTGTCCATGTCATGTAGAAATTCCTCCTGTCAGGTTTTTTTCTTTTCTCAAGTTCCTTCCAGAAACCCCAGTTTCCACAGAACCTCCCAATGCTGTTAATTTCCCAAGATTTGCAAGTTTGAAGCATCCCATATAATTTGTATTCAAAAACAGCACTCAGAGACATAAGGTGTAAGAGCAGAGCAGGTTTATTTGGGCATTTCAGCACACAGAAATGTAAATCAACACTCGGTGGATTGTAGATACGTGTCAGGAGGATGTTAAATATTAAAGGTTTCATTTTCCCAAGCTAATTACTTGGGTGTAACAACTGGATGTAGGCAGATTGACACCTGCCTGTTGAATTGTCTCATTCTTGATAAAAGCAGTCACATGCATGCAGAGACCAATTTTCAAGTCTTAAGGATGCTGATGAGTTACAATTCATCTGAGACACAAAATGAGTCCAGGGAGATGAGCTTCACCTTTTCCTAATGCAGTCACTCCATGGCTTAGAAGCTCCCTCCCTACAGACTGGCACAAACGCATATGTAAACGCATGCATGTGCTTAATAAATGCACGTGCAGCCGCACAGTGTACGTATGTGAGTCTCGTAGCATCCAGCCAAATGTGTCTCTGCAATAGGAGCGGGAGCTATTCAGTTTAAGCCCTACATTTAACTTTAAAGATCTTAAACGCACATAAGGTACACACTCTCTAAAGAAAGTGAGTTCCCACCTGTTGGCTTCAGATGTATAGATAGGACTGAGAGTATCTCCAGCAATAGCAGAGAATGAGTATGGTAACACTGTATGTGCAAAGTTATCCAATGCTGTACAGGCAGGTAGATGTTTTACTGGCACATGGCAGAGCCACGACGTTATTCCAAATGAACCTCAGTTCCCTGCAGGGGCTGCAAGTCTCACTCTTGCACAGGTTTTCTTTTCTTTTCTCTTCTTTAGCTTGCCCAGGACAGGATGCTGTCTGGTCTGCAGTCTGCAGTTTGGGCACCTGTACGTGCTTCTGGTCATGGGTATGGCTACAGAAAGTTCCTTGGTGGGGAACTTGGGAGGAGGGGGAGTGGGAAGTTTACAGCATCTTCTCTTTCAAAGAAGTTATGGTGTTACCACCTGTAATGCAGTCCAAGACACAGATAGCAGCTGTCATCTTTCCTGTGACCTGCTATTCTCTTAAAAAGAAAAGGAAAAAACAAAGCAAAACAGAAAAGAGACAAAAGGAAAACCTCTAATGAAAAGGAGGAATGTTAATTGTGGCTGGAGGTGACAGTGCACATTAAGAAAGTGCTGCCTTGCTGTTGTATCTCTTGTGAAAGTACGCTGAGACTACATCACAGCAAAGCTCAGCTCTGAGGGTGGATGATGTTTCTCAAAATCCTCGTGATCCCTGCAGGTCCTCCTGAACAGCAGGGAAAACACAAACACAGAACCAAAGTTTAACAAAATTGTTCTGTGTCTCAGCCATGCTGCCAGCAAATTCCTTTCTCCCATTTCTCCCTGAATCTTTACAGCTGTCTCCAGCCAAGTGGGCTCAGTGGGTCCAGGACACCGCACTGCCTCTCAACACAGAAACTCCCCTAATGCAAATGCTGTCACTGAGTAGAATCTGGCTCACAATTCTGCCTTGCATTACTTAAAAAGGAGGCTGAGACTGTTGTTGCCAGCTGAAGCTGATACATGTTAGGCTACTCAGTCCACAAGTCAGCAGTTGGAGGAAGCAGGCAAAACTTTTTGGCTGAGCAACTGCTGCTGTCAGGCACATCAATAGGAGCTGCGGGGGACACCTCTGAAAAGCAGCTGGGCCCTAAAGGAAAGTCCTGAGTGTGGCTGAAGAACCCAGTTCCCAGGAAACTCTGCCTAACAGCTTTTTAGCATAAAAGGATATCCCTAAACATACTTTAACTGGAAGCAGCAGAGGCTGCTTTGCCAAACCCACACGTTTCTGAGCAAGCGATGGAGATGGAGAGGTAATAATTTGGGAAATTGTGAGAGGTTCTTTTTAGCATTTTCAGTTTTCTCCCCCCACACGCAGCCTGCCACCCCACCCCTTACTCCCCAAGCACCAAGGCATTTCTTTTACTTATTGCAATTTACCAAAGGAAAGCAAGATCTCCCACTAACACCTCTGTAGCTGAGATCTGCTTCCTTTGCTCTCTTGGTTGCAGAACCAGGCACACAGGCTGAATGAGAGAAGCTGGGAACTCGTTATGTAAAATCTACAGCAAGTGAGCTTTTCTAGTGCTATTATGCCCTGACCCCTTATTTTGGCGCAGTAACAAAACCACTGAGACTGGACAGTTACAGGGTTTCCCAGGCTCCTTTTTTTTTTTTTTCTTCTTCTTCTTCTTCTTTCTGGCCTCATAACAAAACCCAAGTGAATCAATGGTGTGCCCAGACTTCTGAAGTGGTCTAGGACTTTCTAGTATCTTCTACACTCAAAGGAACAATAAGGCAAGATGTGTATTTTATTTATTCTTTGTTTAATTAGGACAGACTCCTGTCTAAAAATTCCTTGCTCTGGATTACAATAGAAATCCCTGACACATTTTTGTATTTGTTTGCTATTTTGTCTACACTATGATCCCTATTGCTTTACATTCACCTGTTTTCCTCATGTGACGTAAATTCTCCATTTCCCCAACAAATTACACTTGCTCAGGTGATTATTTTCCCCTCCAAGACTTGATCTTTGTTCCACTTCAGCATCTTCACATGAGTAAAAAAAATTTAAAAATATAATAGGGTAAAATAAAATAGAGGGAAGGGAAGGGAAACATTTTTAGTTACAGGCTACTAGGATTTTATATTCATTTATACCTCTTCATGGTTTTGGAAACTTGTAAAATTCTACAGTTTCTCAGGTACAGTGTCAGCTCTTTGAAGCAATGCAGTTGGGATCAGGGTGACCTATTAAGGATAAATTACAAGTTTCTGATTTTGGACAGCAAAAATTTCATCACGAGGCTCTGTGGAAGTGCCCTTCTGTGCCTTTCATACCAAGTAAGTACAGTTTGGAAGTCAAAACTCATCTTTGAAGAGCCCATTGTGCAAACTCTACCTTGCAACACTTAAGGCTGGGTGGCTTTCTGCCCCTTCTCACATCTCAAGGACCAGCCATGTCACAGCGGGAGCCTCACCAATGATGGTGCTGGTGAGGCGTGTAGCTGAAAAGAATCCCTTTCACTGGCATGTTGGTTCTGCCACGCCGCTGGTAAGAAAAATGTGCTCGTGTCAATCAATCAAGTATGCATGGTGAAACTGAAAATCAGATGGGTATTTTAGATGGTTTTGCTTGTAGAAAAGAGGGACATGTGAAACCATAAACCTCTCAGAAATTTCCTTTTCTCTGTCGGCGCTCTTAGAAACGTAGATCTATTTTTAAGAGGAATCAGACTTTTTTGGCTCGTATCTTTGAAGAGGCATGATTACCTATATCTTCCTCATTTTTAAATAGTAATTTAATACAATACCTGTCTTCACAAGACCAGTTCTCTCCATGAAACTCACAAAATCCACCATAAACAGCAACCTACAACAGGGTTACTTACAGTCTGTGCAAAGAATGGATGAAGGAGAAGGGAGAAGACTGATGCATCTAAAGAGGTAAGCCATAAAGAATAGTCTCAGACTAGTTGCTCTGTATTAATAAGTCTGCAAACAAGTTAAAATAATATTCATTATTCCCAAAGTCTTTTGGAATAAATGCCTTTTGGCATTGTTTTTAATTATTCACACAGCTCACAGCTTTTTTCCCTTCAGTTGGCTTAGCAAAAGAGCAGCTTGCCAATCTATAAGTGCCCAAAGAAGGCAGGCATGGAGGTTAGATTAGAAAATGTTGCTTAAAAAGAAACACGAGATGTGGAAGTTGTAGAAGAGCCCTCTGGCCCTGTGCTTGATCTCATCCAGTCTTGGCAGATTGCATCCGCCACTCACCCTCCATCCCTGTGGGCTGCCAATACATGCAAATACTGGAATAGAGCTTTATGACTCAAAAGAGTGTTTTCTGTGGCTGCATGTGCTCCCAGAATGAACCCACTGGAATTCAGTAGCTGAAGACAGAACATTGTTAACTGATCAGATCTCATATGTTCTCCATCCATCCATCCATCCATCCATCCATCCATCCTTCCATCTACGCAACAGCTATTAGCTGTTTATTAGTAAAGCTGAAGATGGCAGCAAGAAGTGTTTGTTTCTTGGCATTGATTTCTACTATCTTTATTGACATTTGAGCCAACACAAGAATCTCCAAAGCAATACAGCTTTTGCCATAAAAGACACTCTCTCCAAATCCCATTTCTGAGTTTGAAACCTTCCTCCCAGTCCAGTGAAAAGGTGGCAGCTGTATCACAAGTTACAAGGCTTCATCTCAGTTTTTTTTCAAGATGTAAACATGAAAAACTGTCAGAAATGAAACTAATGTTCTACAAAGGACTTAGAAAAAAAAACATGCTGTCAGATTTTCTTTAGAAGCTTATGGACAAAAGAGCTTCAACTTGTAAATATTCATAGTCAGACCCTGCTTTTCAGTTAGTTCAAAGAAAGATGAACCTTTGCATAGCAAAAAAAGATCAACATCTTCACTTCTATGGCCTGAGGTTTTAGCTTTTAGGAGGTATTAATGTTGAGATGGAGGAAAACCCCTGTAAAATACATAGTATTAAGAAGATAGTTGCTATTGTAATCTACAAAAGTAGCCTGAACGATCTGAGGCAAAACTGTCTTGTTCAGAAGATACTGCATAAGCCAATTCATGGTGTACATTTCCAGTAGGTATATAAGTCCTATGAATATGAAGCTGTACATGTATTATGTATATTATCATTATATCACGTATGGTGGATGGCTTGGACAAAGAACAAATCCCTAGCACAGGGCACTCTGCCACTGTGCCTCAGCCTTGCCAAAAATATAAAACAAGGAAGAAGACTACCAACAACACAGGACAAATTTAGCAAGTTTAGGGTTTGGGTCTTTTTTTAATTACACATTCGTTGACAGAGGTAGCTGAGTGGACCAGTGTGCTTGAGTCTTTGTAGAGGCTTTACCACAATGTCAGGTGACATCTGTTTAAAGCATCGCCGGCGTAGGTTACCCATGGAGCGGTAAATGGATTCAGAACTGGTTGACAAATCTCGGAAAGTACTTAATGGACTCGTCGTGGCAGCAGTTGGCAGGGGTCTGAAGGGATTTCCAAGTTCTTGTGTGCTTCGGGGTTTTCCTCAGTGAGTAAATCTGGAAGTAAATGTAGACTCATTGCCAGTGTAGTTTAAATGTGACTTAAATTATTTGGTTGAGGAAAGGATGGCCAAACACGGCAGACTGGATTGTTCTCCAGCATGATCCCAGTCAGACAGGATGTCTGCAAAATTTCATGTCTTGGAGTGAAACAAGACTTAGCTGCAGAATGAGGGCTATATCCCAAGAAGGCCTGAGGAGCTTTCATGGAGGAGCAAGGAAGAATGCTTCCCCAGTGAGATGCTGTGGTAAGAATGGCTAATTCAATTCCTGGGTGTGCTACAAGAAATGCTTTTACTTCAGAATATGCCTGCTGGGAGTCCCATATTAAAAATTCATTTTAAAATGGATGTTGAAAAAGTGGTGAAGATACAAACAAGAGCTGGGAAAAAAAGAAGTTAGAGACATTTCTTTAGAGTGAGACACTTTGAGAGCTCAGTCTGCTTAGCTTATCAAAAGGATGATGAAGAGATGACTTTCTCACATTATATAAGTATCCTCTTGGGGACACAGTAGAAGTAGAGGCTTTTTAAGCCTGGAGAGAACAGCATAATAAGAACCACAACGTGGTGAATTCATACAAAATCAGTTTATAGACAAAAACCATTTCTGATGATGAAAATTTTCCCTCTTGGGAATGGGCTGCCAAGGGAATGGGTGGATTTCCTATCCTATGAGTTTTCAAATCAAGCAAGGATGCTTTTTGTAAAATATATATTTTTTATGGTGGTGGGTCAACCCTGGCTAGATGCCAGGTAAACCCCAAAGCTGCTCTATCACTCCCCTCCTCAACTGGACAGGGGAGAGAAGATATAACAAAAGGCTTGTGGGCCGACATAAGGATAGGAAGAGATTGTTCTCTAATTACCATCATGGGCAGAACAGACTCAACTAGAAAAAAATTAATCTAATTTATTACCAATCAAATCAGAGTAGGAGAATGAGAAATAAAGCCCAATCTTAAAACACTCCCCTCTTCACCTCCTTCCCAGACCTAACTTTACTCCCAATTTCTCTACCTCCTCCCTGCAGCAACACAGGGGGATGGGGAATGGGGATTGGGGTCAGTCCATCACACCCTGTTGTTCCTTTCTCCTTGGGGGGAAGGTTCCTCACACTTTTCCCCTATTCCAGCATGGGCTCTCCTCCCATAGGAGACAGTCCTCCATGAAATTTTTCAACGTGAGTTCTTCCCAATGGCTGCAGTTCTTCACAAACTGCTCCAGCATGGGTCCCTTCCAGGGGGTGCAGACTTTCAGCACCAGACTACTCTAGCATGGGTCCCCACCAGGGTTACAAGTCCTACCAGTAAACCTGGTCCAGCCCAAGCTCCTCTCTCCACAGGCTGCAGGTCCTGCCAGGAGCTGGCTCAAGCATAGGCTTCCCATTGGGTAACAACCTCCTTCAGGTTTCTCCACCTGCCAAACCATGGGGTCCTCCATGGGCTGCAGGTGGAACAGCCTGCCTCACCATGGGCTGCAGGGTGTCTTTGTTCCAGTGCTTCTTCACTGACTTTGGTGTCTGTGAAGTTTCTCACAGATTCTCACTCGTTCTCTGGCTTCAAAAGCCACCACTACGCTTCATTATTTTTCCTTCTTAAATATGTTATCACAGAGGTGCTACCACCATCACTGATGGGCTTGGCCTTGGCCAGCAGTGGGTCTGTCTTGGAGATGGCTGGTATTGGCTCTGGCTCTGTTGGACCTAGAGCAGGTTTCTAGCAACTTCTCACAGAAGTCACCCCTGCAGCCCCTGCACACCACATCCCACACCCCTCAAATATTGACATGCAAACCCAAAACACAAATATCAGTTCTTAAACTCATTAAATGTGCCAGAAAATCATCTAATTGCTTTGGTTGGAAAAAACACTGAAGATCATCAATTCCAACCATTAGCTTAGCTACACCATGTCCACCACTACACGACGTCCCTAAGCACCACACCTACATGTCTTTTAAATACCTCCAAGGATGGTGACTCAACCTCTTCCCTGTTCCAGTGCTTGACAACCCTTTCGATGAAGAAATTTTTCCTAATGTCCAATGCACACTTTCCCTAGTGCAACTTGAGGCCATTTCCTCTTGCCCTGTCATGAGGTAAGGTGTAATGGCCTACACTGCATAAATTTAATGAGAAAATACTATGTTTCCATCTAGTCTTAAACTCCATGATTTTGGACTAATCTTCGTTCTCTAGAAAACTGAAGTTGTGGTGAGGGAAGAGGCTGAGCATTTGGA
Source organism: Hypotaenidia okinawae (assembly GCA_027925045.1). Classification (NCBI taxonomy): domain Eukaryota; kingdom Metazoa; phylum Chordata; class Aves; order Gruiformes; family Rallidae; genus Hypotaenidia; species Hypotaenidia okinawae. Next base: position 115,430,013 of record BSDF01000002.1, on the reverse strand, counting down.
ACTGAGGAGCTCAGAAACAGCAGCAGGAGCACAAGGGAGTGCAACTCATTTTGGTCAGGAAAGCATGGCTGGATATTACAAAGGCATACAACAGTAGTACCTCATTATCTGTGGCTGATAAAATCTGAGTCTTTAACTGAATTTCAGTGTCTTACCTAGGAAAATCAGGCAAATCTTTTTTGACGCCCTCTGGCTAAGACTACACAACCCTCATCACACAGACCACCAGTGTGTTGGGCTGGCTTTGCCTCCCAGCACACACAGAGCCTCCTGTACCCTGTGCTGCTGCATGTCAGTGCCCTCACCCACACAACCTACCAAGGTACCTACTTCTCTCCCCCATTTCCAGCTGAGCCAGGATTCTTCCCTGACCATTCTTGTACTCCTGTGAGTGAGCAGGGCTGCTTTCCTGCTCCTTCCTTCCAGTCCATCAAACCCTGGTGCTCTCTGCCACCGATGCAGCTTTTTTTCAATAGGAATCATGGCAGTTTGTGGCAAGAGGGGAGAAAAATCACCTCTTATTTTCCCCTATATTCCCAGGCAAGGGCCTGCCCATGTCATGCTTGAATTTCTAGAGATGAAAAGCCTTCAGGTGGTTCCTATACTACCTAGCTCTTAATTTTGCTTTTGCAACTGTAATTGCTGCCTATTGAGGTAGTGGGAGAGAGCAAAGAAAAGGCAGTCAATCCAAACTGTCTCACAAGGGAGGTAATAGAGCAGGGCTAAGGAAGCTCAGCAGTCATCTAAGTGCACAGCTTCTTGTAAAACCTCTCTGAAAAGCTTGAATGAATCCCCCAAATGAATGGCCATTTTGTCCCTTTCAGTTCTCCTTCTCTAGCGTGGAACTCAATGTGCAGCTTGTGGACAGACAGATTCCACAATAAATAGAGAAGGGGAGTAAAACTAAACCCACTGGAGCTTGGCCAGCAGCAATGTCAAATCTCTCGACTGATTTCCCGGGGAATTCTTGCTCTAAATGTCAGGAGAACATAGCCCTGCAGCCAAACCTGGACCAGACTGATACCAAGGCGTGACAAAATGAATGACCTAAGTAACAAGATTACACCACGGGAAAATTAAAACTTCAGAAATGTGCAAAGATCACATTTCAGTAAGCGGTGTTTTATGTAAGATCCTTTTAGTAGACAAAGCTTAACCCAAACTTATAAAACATAAATTGGTGAGGGGAGGGGTGGAGATTTTTAGTGGCAACAGAATGAAACTTTCAGTCCATCAGGGAAGAAAGTCTGAGAGTTTCTGCAAGTGTCAATGGTTTCTGAAAGGCTTACAGCCTGCTCTCAAACGCTCTTGTCAACAGGAGCCAAAGAAGGTCAAAGGAATTCAGTCTCCTAGGAGTCCACACCACTTCGAAAACAGCAACTAAATCCCTCCATCACTCAGGCACTTCTGAAAATCCTCCTCGAGCCTCTCCTGCCAGCAGCAGTGAGCGTCCCTTTCGCTGTGGTTACCTGCAGCCATTCACACTCAGGGGGCTGGCAAGAGCCTAAACAGCTTGGGGATTTCTGATCCTTCATCAGCTGTAGCTGGAAATGGCTGGTGGGTTCAAGATCCCTCAGAAAGATCAGGAACACCCAGAGAAAGAGAGGGGAAGAAAGAGTGAGAGCACATGTGTGTACGCCTCATTGCTTTTAGAAACCGAAAGCCTGAAGGGAGGCTGCAAGAGGAGCCACATGAGCTGAGGAGCTTAACAGCAGCAATGTAAGGGACAGCAGTCCAGGTCTGCTAGGAGCAAGTGGCAAAGGTCTTAAACACTGAGAAAGCACACAGAATCGCCCAGGATAGATACCCATGAGACTCACCATAGGAGAGAAAGGACTCTTCCCACACTGTCACTAAGTAAGGTGACAGAACCTAGTGCTAGGACTCTTTCTGCTGCTCTCCCGCATATTGTTTTAGCTGGAATTAGCTGTTTGCACATTCCTCTCTGACTTTGGCAGAGTGCCTTCTCCTCCATAGCAGACCAAACAGAAGTCCCAGATCCAGCACGTTTCAACTGTCTGGGAACTCCTTGTTCAGAACTGGGATGTGTCTTACGTGTTGCAGCATCTTCTCACCATGGCTTACATTCCTACAGAGATCTTTAATTCATGATGCCCTAAAAATGACTGTAGAAACTTAGATCTAATGTTCAGTGAGGCAGCAAGAAGCAGAGGCACAGAGTGATCCCACTGCACATTTTCCCCCACCACCACCCCCCAGCACCTGACATGGATAGAGCCATAACACCATTTTTAAATTTTTAATATATATTCTTCTGTAAGTTATTTCCTTAAGTGTGTTGAGAGCAGCATCAAGAGGAATATTTCATCCTTGGGCAGAAGTAAAAAATTAGTTAAGCCAGGTTTTACACAGTTGAAAATATATAGGGGTGGGGGGCAGGGGGAACCCAACTCCAGCAAAAAAACCCAACCAACTCCCAACACTTAAAAACTTGTCCCTGGAAAAATCAGGGGGACAACTTTCACCTGTTTTTCAGTGTCATCTCAAGGTATACTTTCCTTGCCTCTGTGCTTTCAACAGAACATAGCTGCTTTGTTTGATCAGAGCTGGCACAGCACAGTTTGCTCCAGGTTTGTGCCTGAATTATTGCCTTTCTATGTTCATGTGGCCACAGCTCTTGTCTAATCCTCCAGAAGATCCAGCGCAAGAAGAATGGTAGCAGTGACAGAAGCTATTAATGTTCTGGCTTCTCTGTGCAGCGGTGATCTGCTCTGCTGACCAAAAAGAGGGCAGATATGTGCTATCTGAAAGAAAAGGGAAAGCAATTATTGGGTTTGCTTAGTGAATTCGGTTTGTGAACAAACAAACGGGCCACGGGAGCAGAGTTCACAAGGTGCCAAAAAGCAAGTGTGTTGTCAGGGCAAAGCTGTGAGAGCAAACTCAGCCCTGATTTGAAACAGCCAGCTCCATAGCTGGAAAGAAATTCGAGGTTTGTATGGATGCCTTTTGTAGCTTTTGGAACAACAGAGGAAAGGATTTGTCTGACAGAAGCAGTCGTGGCATAAAAGGCTGAAGTGATCAGACGATGGCTTCACCAAACACAGGTGGGAAGAGATGTGGCACATTCAAGCCACAACAAGGGGAAGCCACAGATATTTGAAACAAAGCACTAAAAAGAAGGGTTTTGCACAGTAATTCCTGGCAGAGGGGGATAAGGGAATAGGGGCAAAAAAACCCCAAACCACCTTATTCAGAAGCGTATCCTAACTGAATTCCTTTCAGTGCTAGGAGCCACTCCTGCAGCCTTGGCAGAAAAAGTTGGTCCATGAGTATAGGGAGGATGTGGTGGGCTTATGTGTCAACAAAACAGTGTTAGGACCTGAAGTTTCTGGAATCACTGTAGCAGGCCGTGGAGGGCATAGATTGGAAAACAAACCAACAAATGAAAGAGCAGGGCAGTGTGCTGATGACTGCACCCCCTCTGAACTAAGCTCAAGCCATAAGCAAATGAAGCAAAACCTGACAACAAGAAAGGCAAGAATCCAGCCAGCTGTTTTGCTTTTGCTGTTAAACTGTGAATGTCTGTTGCTATCCTTTATGGCATGGATTTAAGGTAAGAGCAGGCAAACGTGAGAGAAACACCTACATTTGTACTTTATGACCACCTTTCTTTATTGCCCTGTGTGCAATTTTATTCCAGTGCATCCTGAATCAATAGGGTTGCACATTATACTTGCTTATCGCTGGCGTAAATTTTTACCTATGGTCTCCTAGCAGAAACTAAGAGAGGACTTTCTGTCCATGGTTTCCACACCCAAAGTAGTTCTTCAGACCTCACACTGTTTTCTAATGGTCAGAAGGATTATCTGGTACGGCTCGTTCCATACATGATCATCATGTCAGATTTCAGTTCTTTCTCTGTTGCTGTATGGATGCATGGCAGTAGAGAGAGTTTCTCTGTGTGTGCTATTTAAAGTCATTTAACACGGGAATGTATGCCTTTAAATGTTTTCTATGTAACTCACCATATACTCTTTTACTGCATGCAGAGGTCTAAGCCACTGGAAAAAAAATATTCTCAACATTTTGTTCCATTTTCACCCCTGCCTTCTTCAAGATACAGTTTCCAGGTGTTCTGTAACAAAATAATTATATACCTGGAAACTCAGGCAACTTGTTTGGGTTTTGGAGTTTTTTTCTTATTACACTAAGAGCTGTTTTTCACTGGATCTCTTTCGTGCTGAAATGCATCATGATACTAAGACCATGATGCGGTTGAGCAAATTCAAACGGTCCCCACCTTGAGAAGAACCCAGACTGTATACAGTGAACTTGCTCAACAGCATCACGGTCCGATTCCAGCAATTCTTTTCGGTGGCCTGCATTGGCTTCCCACACTAGGCAAAACTTTGTTGTATTTAGCGACTCCCACCACATAAAGCCACTCTGACTCAGAGTTCTAGCCAGGTGTTTCAGGTGGATAAAGCTCCCTGCTTGCAGAGTTGCTTAGACTTTTTTTTTCCCCCTCCTTCGATACAGCGTGTAGCAGAGAAGGAACCTCTGAGTCCTTCCCTCCCCGAGCCGCGCAGCCCCCGCTACAGAAGCAGAGTGGGTTCGCTTCGGCCCCGGCTCCTTCTTTTAAACGGGCAGCCGCGAACCCCCTGAATTAATCTGCATATTCACATGATCGCAAATGACCCGCAGACGGTGCTCCGGCGGCAGTTTCCTCAAGTACCCTTCGCCCGCCCGCCCGGAGCAGCAGCAGGTAGGGGACCGCGGCTGGGAAGCGCGGCGCTGGCCGGCCGCATGGTTGGGAGCCGTGCCACCCCCCCGCCCCGCTCCCCGAGCCCACCCCGGCGAGCGCCGCTCACCCCCCGCCCGCGCTGCCGCGACTCCGCGCCCGCCGGGGAGGCATGAGCGACGGAGCGGCCGCTCCGCGCCGCGGGTGAGTGCGCGGCCCTCCGCGGGGCGCGGAGGGAGGGACGGGCGCAGTGACTGGAACGGAGGGAGGGGGCACCCAAATCAGAGATGACTTTGTGGGTAAACTCGAGGAAGAGGGGGAGGGCGGGTGCGGCCGCGGGAGGGGAGCCCCTTCTCCGCTCCCGCAGGACACCCGCGCTCGGTTGTCCGGTCCCGGGAGGGGTGCGCAGCCGGGTCGCCGCTGGTGGGGGGTCGGGGGTGCTGCGAGATGCCTTTCCCCGGCGTTTTACCGAGAGATAGCTCCCAGGCAGCACAGCCGTTCCCCTCCGCGAAGGTACTGCCGGAGCCTTTCAGTGGCTTTTAACGCTGGAGGTGCGAAGGGGGGCAGAGGGTCACAAAAACATGCACCCTCCTTTTCCGCACCGTAAAACTTTGTCTTATTTGCCACTCGTGGTCCCGCGGCAGAGGTGGGTGTGCAGGAAGCCCAGCTCCCGTGCAGCCGTAAAGCCGCAGCACCGGGCTCCCGAGCCGCCCCTTCCCACCTCCTGCGGGCGCGTCCGTGTCAGTCCCTCATCCAACATCGTGTTGGGAAACGAGGCGAAGCGATCAGAAGTAAATCCCGCGACAGCGTATTTGTTTTACAAGAGCAGCCTGTCCCCCTCCTCCCCCCCACCAATTTGGCAAGCGGGTGCCCTGCGTCCATTCGAGCTACGGCCGTCGGTGCCAGCACAGGTTGAGGAGCAGGCGAGTTTGCTGCGGAGATGCGACTGTAAATAGCTGCCGTGCACACAAAACTTGTGGGTGACAGTGGTGTCATGTTGAGTGGCTGGCTGCAAGCCACGTCCAGGCTGTTTGCTCTGTTCCTTGACGTGCTACTAGTTAGAAGAGGAAGAGTTTTAAAAATACCATTCAACTTCAGTACTTAAACCTTTGTTACTACGTATCCTGGGCTGCACCAAAGCCCGCGGGACAACCGGGTCAGTGCAGGTGATTCTGCCCTTTGCTCTGCTGAGACCCCACCTGGAGGGCTGTGTCCAGCTCTGGAATCCCCAGTAGAACACAGAACACAGACATGGACCTGTTGGAGTGAGTCCAGAGGAGGGATATAAAGATGATCTGAGGGCCGGAGCACCTCTCCTATGCAGACAGGCTGAGACAGTTGGACTTGTTCAGCCTGCAGAAGAGAAGGCTCCAAGGAGACCTTACTGCAGCCTGCCAGTACCTGAAGGGGCCTACAGGAAAGCTGGAGAGGGACTGTTTATCAGGGAGTGCAGTGATAAAGCAAGGGGTAGTGGGTTTAAGATGAAAGAGGGTAGATTTAGATCAGATGTTAGGAAGAAATTCTTTACTGTGAAGGTGGTGAGATGCTGGCACAGGCTGCCCAGAGAAGCTGTGGCTGCCGCCTCCCTGGCAGTGTTGAAGACCAGGTTGGATGGGGCTTTGGGCAACCTGGTCTAGTGAAGGGTGTCCCTGCCCATGGCAAGGAGCTGGAACTAGATGGTCTTTGAGGTCCCTTCTAACCCAAACCAGTCTGTGATTCTATGATTATTTATATTATTATGGCTTTGAAGCAGACCTGATGGCAATGTGCATCCTATCAGACACAATCTACTGTGTAATGTTGTAGTCCAGACCAGAGAATTTCACATGTGGCCACATGTGAAATTAATGTGTAATTATATCATGTGTCTTTCTGTTCTTCTGTTGTATTTTGTATTTAAGGCATCCACAAAAAACTACTACTAAAAAAAAAATAAAATTGTTTTGCAACTTTGATGGCAAATCTCAGCTGCTGGAAAGACATCTTTTGTTTCCAAACCTAGCACAACCATCCACCACTTGCTCTCTCTGTCTTATCTTAAAATTTTACATTAACTGCATGCTGAAAAAATGGTGGATGTTGGAGACAGTGTTGCTTTCAAAGTTGATGATAGGCCTTAGATTTAAGAGAAAAGCTGGACTCAGGACTCAAACACATTGTTAAGCTTTTATTAACATTTGTAGGTTTGTTGGGATTTATTTTTTTTGCTGTGGGTAAGAAAGGTGTGCAGTTTGAAAGAAAAATTTGGCCATGTCAGCTGGGCATTTTGCTGGGTGATGAAATCATAGAAAAACTGTCTGTTTCAGAAAAACACACGTGCATTAAAAATAGATGTTTAAAACATTAACTATCAAAGTATGACTGGCAGTGTAGTTCTACCATTTTTGGTTTTTCCTTTTTTCCACGTAGCATGCTGTTTTAAAAGAACAGCAACTTTGTTTAGGTGGATGAGCAAGTTCCTGTGTTTGAGTTGCATTTCTGGCTTGCATGCAGCACTTTTGCATTTTCGGGGCTGTAAATAATATTGACTGAAGTGACTGGGCATGATCTCAGCTGGAGAAGCAGTATGAGATCTGCCCTTCATAAGTCGTAACCTCCTTCTAGACAGGCCCAGAGTTCAGCAGAAGGTGTGATCTTCGAGATCCTCCCTGTCTCTTGCACACGTGCATGTAGCTGCTTGCTTTTAATGTGTCCTTCCAAGATGTTCCTCAACTAGAGGAAAGCCAACTGTGCGATTTTGATGCCCAATACAAACACCCTTTTTTGTCCTTTTTTACAGGAAAATGGGTGTAATTAATTTGAAGAGCTCAGTATTCTCTGCATACAGAAAGTGGTGGTCAGGCACACTCTGACAAAGAGATCAGATGTCACCATACCCATCTATTCCAAGCTCTAAAAACCTAAGCTCCCCCCACAGTGCCCTTGGTGGTTGGAAATTTTGCAGAAGTCTGGAATGTAGCACCAGGGTTTGCATTTTGCTTCAGAAAATTGAGCTTGCATCCCAACTGAGCTGGGCATGAAAGGATGGAGTATTGCTGCTTCCCTTTTCTGTGCATCCAGGTGTCCTTTCTGTGGGCTTCAAGATATGCTTCCTCCCTATATGAAATGTTCACCTGGGGCACGCCCCTGGAAAATGAGTGTTTCTCAGTATGGATCCAGCACCCTTGTCCACTAAAATAGAGTATTAGTGAGGAAGTAGTACGGGTGTCAGAGGTAAACCTTTAGGTTTCAGTGAGAATATGGGCATAGTGTTCTAAGGTACAGATGACCAACCTGCAATGACTTCATCATTAGAGGAGGCAATGATTTTGGACCATTTTGAACAAAAAGTCTAGACTGGATAGTTGGTCATTAACTGACTGTTAATATAAGATCTTACAAAAACATCTTTTTGTTTGTCTTGAGTTTGAGCCAAAATTAGAAGATTTTGGGATCACCTTATTCTCTTTTGAGGTTCCAGCTTCAATCCAACAGACAGCAAGCCCCCTTAAATCTCTCAGGTCACTTCACAAGCCATTACAACAGCCATTTTCAGGAGATAATGCAATTTTTGTTCTCATCTGATAGTCTGGGGAACTGAGATAGAGTTCAAATGACCTATCCAAAATACACAGTAAATTAGCATAAGAAATGAGACAAGGAAACAAATTATTTGCTCCATCCACGAGATTAAATTGTCTTTTCCTAACTCACTGCGACTGTTAAGAAATTCATGGGCCATTCCTCTTGCAATAACTTGAAAAGGGCAGACATGCTTTTTATGCTTCTTTCTGATGTAAGCTGCATTAAATATGCATTGTCGCTCAGTTACCTTAGATAACTGAGCATAAATTCATCCCTTCTCCACTTGAAATTCTGTTCCCAAATGTAGCGACTGAATATTCTTCCTTTTGTTTTCTCTTTTTTTGGAGGGGTTGAAGGTTTGGGGTGTTTTTGCTTTTGTTTTTAGAGAAGAATCTTGTTAGCATTCCTTAGAAACTCATTAAAATGCTTCCCTTTTGGCTCATTCTCCTAATTTATTAATACCACAAATAACTTTTCTTTGGTGACCCACTTCCATAGGTATCTGAACATCTAGCAAAATTGTAACTCGTCAGGAATGCGGTGTAGACTAATAAATAGCATCTCCAGACAGAGGGGAAAATCGAGACACTTCTTTCTTTGCCACACAGAGTCCTGCACACCACACATACAGAAAATACTGCTCTATTTGACAGCTTACTTGGCACCTTTAGACCAAAAGAAAGCACCTTATTGATCGCGTGATTAATTCAAAGGTCAGAATTTAGGATTGCATCTGTTCTCCTGACTGAATTCAATTTATTTTTTTCTTTCAGTGAAGAAACTGCTTGTTGCATATATATAAATTGAAATACTGGTTTGTGTGAGTGTTCAAACAAATAGACTCTCTTACAGCTCCCAGGACAACTTCCCAAGGCTACACTGTTATCAAAACCATTCGCGTTTGACTAAGATGTTGTTTATTATTAACTGTCATACCTGCTTTGTGATAAGCACAGATTTGCTTAGGAAAAAAGAGGATGCCCACTGATTCAACGAGTTTGATGGTCAATAGGCCACTAGAAGTGGTAGGGGCTTTACAGACTCTAAGTCAGGCAGATGTTAGTTGGGGTAGAAGAATACACTTATTTTCATACTCGGGAGAGCATAAGGCTTATTTGGTGTCTTCTGACAAAGCTCTATTTTCCTTTTCAGTAAGTGTGGACGTCTGTGTAAGTGGGAGAGCATCATGGTGGCGTTTAAAGGAGTCTGGACTCAGCCCTTCTGGAAGGCCGTTTCAGCAGAATTTTTGGCCATGCTCATCTTTGTCCTTCTCAGCCTGGGTTCCACGATCAACTGGGGTGGAGCAGAGAAGCCCTTGCCTGTAGACATGGTCCTTATCTCCCTCTGCTTTGGACTTAGCATTGCAACCATGGTGCAGTGCTTTGGGCACATCAGCGGAGGTCACATTAACCCTGCTGTGACTGTGGCAATGGTCTGCACGAGGAAGATCAGCCTCGCCAAGTCAATCTTCTACATTCTTGCCCAGTGCCTGGGAGCCATCGTGGGTGCAGGCATCCTTTACCTCGTCACACCACCAAGCGTGGTGGGAGGCCTGGGAGTCACTGCGGTAATCACCTCTCCTCCAGCTCTTGAACTAGCCTAAGAAAATACAATCAGTGCCATGCAGAAAAAAAGAGAGCTCAAGTAGAGGTTTCATGAGCTTGCTGGTTTATTTACAACATCTAGGCAGGGCTTAAAAGCTCTCCTTAGGATGGGTTTATGCAGGATGGTATCTATAGCTGTTCTTTTTATAGAAGTTCTCCTTCCTAGAACTTCCCCAAATCTGATGACAGCAGGTAATGCTAATTTGCATACAGAATTTAAATAATATATGCATGAAATGCCATTTTTATATGGGCTGGGGAGGGAGAAATTAATTCTGTGCCATTATGATGGGGATTGAAAAAACATCAATTTAAAATGACATACTTTTGAAATAGATTGTGGCTTAGATTTCAGCTTTGTTCTAAACTAATAAGGAATGCCATCAGTTAGCCCTGTTGCAGGACTTATTAAAAATTCACTTGAGCCGCACAGTGCTTAATTTTTAATTGAAATTTAAATTAATTAAGTCAGGGCTAATTAATGAATTTATAATTGAATAGTAAATTACAGTGCTCCCAAGAAAAAAAAAATGGTGAAGGGGAAGTGCAGCATTTGCAAATCCCTGTGTAAAAATAAACTATACTTCTGCAGCCTAACTTTGAAGTTCCTGTTGGATGTTACTTTTAAGCCTTCTGTCCTCAGTCCAGCAGTAGTTTTCCACGGGTCTCAGAATAAAAATAATAAAGGGAGAAAAGTCCGGGGGGGGGTGGGGGGGGTGGAAGGAGAAATGACCTGTACCTCTGAATTTGATTGTTGTCTTTCACTGTGTACCATTTAGAAATACCTTTAATTGAAACACAATTAATTTATGCGGAGGTTTTCTGATTTACAAAAGTCACCTTTGTTTCATCTCCGGTGTTTCTTTCCCTTCTTCCAGGTACACGGGGATCTTTCCGCTGGCCATGGACTCCTGGTGGAGCTGATAATTACATTCCAGCTGGTTTTTACTATTTTTGCCAGCTGTGATTCAAAACGAAGTGATGTCACTGGTTCAGTAGCTTTAGCAATTGGATTTTCTGTTGCGATTGGACATTTATTTGCTGTAAGTTAAATGGCTTCTCTTTAAAAACTAGACCCCTTGTCCCTTTATGACTGCTTCAGAAGTAAGTGGGAAGTTCTGTGGCCTTCATAGCTGCTATAGCTATATAGCCGCTATAGCTATATAGCTGCTATATCCTTTAGGGATCCACGTCAAAACCCCTTTGAGTAGCAGGAGGGTCCCCTTGGACAGGGTGTTGCATCAGAAGCTTTCTGCCTGCTTACATGAGGACTGTGTTAATTTTGTGATAAGACTTGGGAAAGTGGCAATGCTTGCTGTCAAGAATAGAAGTCTTGCAAAACCAGGGTGTCCCTGTAGTACAGGGAGTATCAGAAATTGCATAACTGTCTTCAAGATTTTAATAACAGGTAACATTTTGTCTGTGCTTTAGATCAATTACACCGGTGCCAGTATGAACCCTGCTCGATCGTTTGGACCTGCTGTCATCATGGGGAGATGGGAAAACCAATGGGTAATAGCTTTAACACTTCCTTCACCATAGTGAGGAACAGCTGTCAGGGTTTTTCATACGTTGTTTGTTGTTAGTGATCTCTCCCAGTACGTCACACAGAGACCATCACTGAGGAAGACAGGCACTGACCTGCCACAAAATTAAGTATAATTATGCTCCTCACCAAGGACCATATTGTGGTTTGCAGCACATTGGAATGAGAAAAAACTTCATCACAGCAAGGGTGATGGAGCACTGGCACAGGCTGCCCAGAGAGGCTGTGGAGTCTCCTCTGGAGACATTCAAATCTCGCCAGGATATGATCCTGTGCAATCTGCTCTAGGTGATCCTGCTTTAGCAGGTTGGACCAGAAGATTTCCAACCCCTACCAGTCTGTGATTCCATGGAATAGTGTCTTGCTATTTGGGGGCTGTTTGTGTGGAGGTTGTAGCTGAGGTAGAAAGGAAATCATACAAAAAATTAAAAATAAAATTTAAAAAAGCAATCCAGTGAGACTGAAAGAACTGAACTGCTAGAAAGAAAAATCCTCCAAGGCAGATTGTAAACCCCCTGGTCACGCTGGTGGGAAGTTATGGAAGTAATTCTGTCACGTTTCACCTGGTTCTGTGGCAAACTGGGGCAGATATATAAAACAAGAACAGGGACCCTCTGTGATCTGGCTCCCTGGGGAGAGAAATCTGCAAACGCCCGCAGCGAGAGATGAAGGGGTTGCAGTCTGGTCTTTGCAGACCAGACCAAATGTTACCCTCTTCAACTTGAAAGCATCAGCTTAACTAGGAGTGTTTGAGCAGGAAACAATTTGATGAACAGATTGTGAGCGATGCAGTCATTTTCTGCAGCATCCCACTTTTAAACTTAATAAAAATCAATTCTCATTTTATAAAGGAGAGATGGATTGCAGCTCAGCCTCACCTAATTAAAGGCAGGGAAAGCACTTCTAGGGACGATTTCAATGCTAACTGAAAGAGCTGCATATTACAGTGCATGTAAGGATTTTCTTGATTTTTAAAGTATGAAACCCACATTGCTCCCACTGCAGCTAATAACAGAAATGGCATTGTCTTCAGGCCCTAAGGCTCCAATTCTACACGATACCATGTGTAACTTTGTTCCCAAGAGTTATCCTATTGAGGCAGATTTACCCAGCTATCAGTGAACGGCTTGTTCATACGAAAAACCACTGTAGTTTTTCACAAGATTAATTATCCATACTCTGATGGAGCCTGTAATTTATAACTAAAGCTGTAAACAATAAACAAATGTACCATGGAAAAACTTGCAAGAAAAGCTTAGCTACTCTCCTGGTCACTTGGAAAGATGGTCTTTTCTCCTCCTGTGCAGTGACACTGGCAAACCGCTGACACAAGTCCATGGGCTTCTGCACCTACTACTGTTACAGGACCGCTGCCTGTCATGCTGAAATAGATAGGTACCTGACAAAGTTGTGTCTGTCAGTTGTATTTGCTCACTCAAATTAGATAATCAGGGAGCTGCCTGCCTGTAGGAAAATCCAGATTTGGATTCTTTTTAAAATATGAGTCTTAAGCACTGAAGTAGAGCTGTTTGTGTGTGCACTAGGAAAGGTTTTTTTCCTTAAAAGTTCATTGTCCCCTTCAGTGACAATGCAGAGAGGAAGAGTTTTCTGCTTTAGTATTTATTCTGTGTGTCATCTTGCAAACAGCACATACACGTTTTCTGCATCTGACAGTAAGTAATGAAAATTTAGAAGAGGCCTCTTGGACAGAGATGGATCAATAAAACTTGACAAAACTGTTTCTCGTCAAAGATGTGGGCCGGCTTTGCAGTCATCTTATCCCTGCTAGTTTAAAAGCAAAGCTATTCCAGAGCAGGTCTGTGTTGTATGCGACCACAGAGCTGTATTTCGGGAGTCATGTATGACTCCAGCAGGAAGGATTGTGGCCTTTTTTTGGCCTCAAGAAATGTTAATAACTACGGTCGATATAAATAAGGAAGTTAAAGAACTTGTACTTTTTTTGTTATTGGACAAAGTTTAAAAATATAAGTTAAAACTCCCATAAAGTGGGGGGAAAATAAAGCTCTTTTCCATTAACAGAAGGTAGGGCATCCAGAGAGGATGCCTGTATGTCTGTCCATGGGAGGTATCTGTAGCTTTGCTGCCACTCAGCTGCTTGAGAAGGTCGGTAACCAGACATGCAGTCTGCAAGCTTTTTCAGGCATCAGGGAAGTAGTAACTGTAACTCTCAGACATGTCAGCATAGGTCCTTCTTAGATGACTGGATTCGAGGTGACTAGGGAGAATTTCTGGAGAAAATTCAGGCAGAAAAGGAAAGAGAAAAAAAGACACAATAAAGAACTAATGCCATTAATAGCATAAGAGACTGCCTTCTGACCAAATAAATATGTGGCTTTTTAAAAGCAGTCACTTAGTTACTGATGTCCGGGTCATCGTCTGTGAAACCTAAGGTAGATACACTTCTCTGCCTCATAAACTGATGGCAGATTCCATACCAGTCCATGAAAGCTGGCAATGTGACCGTGCATTTCTGGAAAGCAGAGTGGGTTTGAAGGATCGGGCCAGGGTATTCTGCAGAATTCTCGATAAAGTCTGTAGTGACATGCTTTTCTCCAAGACACTGGCATCTTTATTTGCTCCAGAGCTTAATGCCTGCCTTTTTTTTTCCACCTCTTTTTGCAGGTATACTGGGTGGGACCAATAATAGGAGCAGTCCTTGCTGGTGCTCTTTACGAGTATGTCTATTGCCCAGACGTCGAACTCAAGCGCCGTTTTAAAGACGTCTTCAGTAAGGCTACCCAGCCCTCCAAAGGGAAATACATTGAGGTGGATGATAATAGGAGCCACGTAGAGACCGACGACCTGATCCTGAAGCCTGGCATAGTTCATGTGATTGATATTGACAGGGGTGAGGACAAGAAGGGAAGAGATCCATCCAGCGAGGTGTTGTCTTCTGTATGACTAGCAAGAAGCACTGAAAACAGAGAGCAGCCTGCTAGCCTGTCCACAGATATCTTTCCACCTATTAAAGAAACAGATCTCCTCTAAACTGAGCACCTAGCATCTCTTAACAGGTATGGTGCAGGCAGATGCATGTTGGTGGTGTCACCAACGCATATGCCCGCTCAGTTGGAATATTGACTTCGTTATGATTAGGATTCCCCATCTATTATTCCAAATTGAGAGTTGTTCATACTGTTTTCCTTTCCTTCTTTCTGGAATAATCCCAAAGTTAAAAAAAAAAAAAAAAGAAAGAAATGGAAGCATTCTTCTTTAATAAATCAGTCAATAATGAGACGAAGATAGAGATGTTTAATGTTCAGATTGACAGTTAAGACATATCAGGAAATGCCTATAGACATGAAGACCTACTTATCAGATTGTTCTTCTGACACTTAATTGGCTGTTGTCAGCTCCGATTAGAACATCTTATCCATTAAGTGTTCTCTGCAAGGTTCAGGGACAGCACCAACAGTACTCAAGAGTTCTATCCACAGTCAAGCAAAGGAGTATTGTTTCTACTGCTGTACATCACAACTGCCTTGCAAACTACCTCTGAAAATATGATAGTTTAATAAATATTTTTAAAAAAATTCCTATCAACCCATCAAATTTTACTCATGTGATTTGCAGTATAAATATATTACCTTCATCCCCTCCCAGGAGTAAATGTGCTGAAATTGAATGTTGAAACCTACTGTAATAAGGCTGCAAAGCATTTGACTGCACTTCATGCTCCCTCTTGTCATTGCCTATCTGGTGAAACATTCTCCTGGGGTTTGACTATTGACCATTTAGTGTTAGCAGACTCTCAAGGTCATGCAAAGAATATAAAGGCTTTCCTGTTACTTAATAACTCAAATAAGAGATATCAGAAGAAAAGAAGGCATATCTGTTTTCAGTGCACTTGTTCAAATACACATTTCTGTGCTAATTTATGTAAACTAAAGGTTTAAATTACTTACCTACTTTCTTACAAGATGGTTGGAGATATGGGGGTTTTAATTTATTAGTAATGTAGAGGGGCTTTAACTTTTAACTGTATTGAAACACTGATTGGGAAATATTTTTTTATAACAGATCATAAAAATATGACTGCTTCTGGGTTTATTTGTTGTAACCGATACCTAACTATTTGAACAGAATCCATGCTTGTTCTAGTGTTCATATAATCTTAATTATACCTCTGGCAAAGGCTTTTTTAATCTGTTGTTAAGAAAAAAAAATCAAGCACTTGCAGCGTTTTTTAGGGGGAAAGGGACATGAAATATGTTTAGTAATCAGTCTTTCCCTTACAGAAGTATTTTGACAGACATAATTGCCCCAGCAGAATATTTCTGTAAAGCTGTTAGTGACTTACTGCTTTTGTTTCTGATCAGTGGCTTTGAGTTTTACAATATGCATCTGCAGAGCAGTCAGGAGCATGGCATTATTACTGTAATTGTATGGTTTTATTTTGAAATTGAAAAGCTACCCCTGCCTATTTAGTAATAAGAAGTGTGGGGGGGGGGGGGTGTGTGGGAGGGGGTGGGAAATGCTAGTCCTGACTGTGGGCTGTAATAGCCTTGTCTGCTCTTTGACATACTCTACATGCTATCTTTATTACAGGGAATTAGATGTTTCTAATGAGATCATAAACCACTACTATACTCCAATCTGTGCACTATGATCCAAAGGCAATTCTACTATTCCAGCTCACAGCACTGTATAGCCCCAGCATGTCCTTCAATAATCATTTTCCTAGTTTCACACTTTCCTGGTCTTAAACCCTGCTAAAGTATCATGCAAGCTCCCTGCATTGAGACCGAGATCCCCGGCTCCTCCATGCATTTCCAGTTGGACCACGATCTCTTCCCTGCACCCCCCAAGCACAGCATGTGGCACAGGGCAGGACCTCCCCAGGTGACTCAGTGACAGCTGTGCTCCCCATCATGTACCTGTGCAGCATCACAGCTGCCCCTGCTGACCAACTTCAATAAAACAGCTCTTACCTGTCCTTCACTGTGCTCCAAGGTAGTTTCAGCATCACAGTTTGAGTGCTAGAGCATGGTTAGGGACCTGCAAGGGACAATGTCAAGTCACAAATAAGAGCTCCTTTCCACAGCAAGGACTGGGTCTCCTGGGAAGGGGCAACACAGGTTGCCCTGCATACCTCTGCTCAGATGGGTGAATGCTGTGCTAAACAGATTCAATGAGAAAGATCACAACTTGTGGGGTTTGTTTTTCATCTAGGGATTCATTATAGTTTATTTTCCTTTTTCATGCTTTTCCTTCAAATGCTGTATTTGTTAAAGGGACACTTAGATGAAACCTTTTGCATGGCTTAAACAGGTGAAGAGCAAGACACATAGCATTGATGGATTTTTAAACAAAGTTTTGCTTTTTTTTTTTTAAAGACACTCCTTAGAAGCTCTCAATTTGTGAATTTTGCATAGTGCTGTGTTATTTAAATAAGAAGCTGTGATTTGCTTAATGCTTAAGGGTCCTTTACACAAATGGCTTGATGCATATTCTCCTCAGCCAGCCCCATTGTGCTGCCAAGGTGAGCATAACATATGTGGCGTCCAACACCTAAGGCTGGAGGGTTTTTTTTTCCCTCCATGAAACAGCCTGTGTTAAGGAAGTGTGGTAACGATTCTGAGGCCTCTGCAAAGATTAGGAGAAAGAAAAGAAACTAAAATAGAGACTGCTAGACAAGGAAAGATGTTGCCGTGCATTAGACATTAGTAGCAAAGCAAGATATGGTAGGTCTGCTCCTGCTCCCACAGAGTGAGACTCATGAGGAGTTTGCCGTTGACTACAGTGGAAATGATCCTGGGCTTTTCCAACCTCTGATGGCTTCTCTCATGAAATTCCCTGTGGTTTTTTTTCCAAAATGAGAGTTTCTCATCAAGATACTTGATTCTGGAAGGATATGCTTTCAACTTGAGGTTTATGATCCACCATAAAGTATGTCCTTAGGAGTGGCCGTCATCACAGATGGTTCTGCCCTGCTGCAAGAGATCACCATTCATGTAAGGGAACGTCACTCTTCAGCATCCCTTAGGACTCGATTTAGATTTGACCTGCAGGGATATAGGCTTCTCTAAGTTGTTTTGCAGTGGTATCATCACTGTAAAATAGTCACATTTGGTTAAATAATAGACTAGCGTGACCTTTTTATGAACTGGAAATACTTTTGCCTTAACAGGATTTAAAAATGTGAACTTTAGTACTCCTTGAGTGACATGTTGTAAAGGTCTTAAACTCTAAATTGCACCTCATAACATAACTTGTTTTCCCCTGAAAGTATTTATTGATTGGGGTGGGACATAGTAAATGTCTTTTGTTCATGATGGTGAATGGATATCACAAGAAGTCTGCCAGGCATGTCATCATTCTGCGGTCCTAAAAAGAACACAGATGAGTCTCTCACTCCCCCATGATGGCATGATTGTTTTTAATGCTATATTTGCACTTTTGCAAACATATTTAAAATACTTAACCACTGCATTTCAGAAAAAGAAGGGTGGCTACACTGAGGCACACCAATACATTTTGGGTTGAATGAACTCTGAGGAGTTAATCAGCCAAATTCTAACTATTCTCAGGAAAAAAAATCACCACAAAAAGCTTGCAGCATTTGAGTTGCCGTCACAGCCTTTCCTCTGTTGAAGTATTTGGGAGTTTCATTCAGTATACACAGGAGGAAGACTCATTTTATGCAGTGTTTGGGCTTGTCACAGATACCTGCATATGAGCTTTATTTCTGATTATTCATAATTGCCACAGTATCTGCTTAGAAAGCCTAAATGGCCTTCAAGTTTCCACCTTTGTTGCGCATGGTGTCAGAGCAGGTGCTGCTGTGCTCTGCAACATTTTACCTGCAGTCTGTATAACGCATTCAGAATGTTATACACAGTTTCAGAATTTTTAATCTATATTATCTGAGAATTTACATTGTGAACTCTTCTTTCCAAGGTGAGAGATGAAAACAGCATGCACATTTTAATTTTTTTTTTGTATCTCAAATCAACCTGTGTGTATCTGAGTTCCTCAAGGACGTACTAAATAGACCAGATGCAAGTATAGACTGAACTGTGTGTTACCCACTTACTTGTTCTAAATCATACTGATGCAGTTTCTGTATTTCAGGACAAATGAGAGAAAGAAAACTACATACATGGGTTTTTCCACAAGAGTGCTTATTGTTGAAATGCTTAGTCACCATGATGTCAGAACTAATGTTATAGCACTTAACATTTTGATGTGTAACATTTGGTATAATCTACTGAAAAAGACACCATAAAATAATACATGATTATCTGATTCCAACTTGTATTCTACTGTATCTCACAATACTGTTGCAAATAAATTATATGTTTCAAAAAAAAAAAAAAAGGCACCTTGTGGTCACTGGATTCCAAAGCTCAGGTTTAAAAGATAAGGAAAAAAATCTCAATCCAGCCAATAGAACATGTTGAAGAGGGGGATGGAAGTATGTGCTGCTGAGAATGAATGATTTACTGTGAAAAAATATTTGTCAGTGAGGAGAGGTAATTGTGAAAGAGATTTAATATCTTTATGGAAATGAGCTAAACCAATTGGAGGAGAAATTACACTGGTACATGTCCATCACCTGTTTTGCCAGATGCTTATAAAACCCATAGGACTAGAGGATTTGAGAAGTGGCAGAGATGGCACTGGCACTGTAGGGTCCTTTCTCTGAAGCATGGCTTGTGAGACCAAGCTCCCACGAGGAATTTCAGCAATGGAAATCAGGTCCCATAGCAATTACATTTCTGGTTGTCTGGCTCCTTGCTCGGAATGCAAATGTTAGCTCTTAAGACACGTATGCCATTCATGGAGGTAAATTAGGATCTTGAAAATTATTAATATGAAAACCCATCACCTAGGATAGCATCTAATCAGCATGAAGAGCTGTGAGCAGACTTGTAACTGAAACTCACCCCTTGCAGAGGTTCAGCTCCTGCCTTCAGCTTCTTCACATCCAAGCTCCAGGGAGACTTCTCAAGAGGCTTAAGGGGAGGGAGTTCGGGGAGGGGTGTACGTGTGTCTGTGTGTGTGCTTTATAACTTACAACACGTGATTTATACCTTAATGAAACAGGTTCCCACAGGAATTTAGACAGAACTAGTAAAATTATTTTGTGGACACAACCACATGAAGCAGGAGCCACTCTGACATTCTGAGACCCTCACTAAACAGAAATCTAGGTGTCTGAACAATTAGGAAGGTAAACAAGTTGTGCTGCAAGATTAAGATGAAAAAAAGAGTCCTGGGAAGAACAGGAAAACAACACTGTGGTTAAGGGGGATCTTTGTAGTGTACTTCTTTCTTAGCCAGTGTCTGCTAGCGCTGTGGTTTCACTCACAGGACAAAAACATTGTCCCAGATGTATGAGGACATGCATGTAGCCTTATGGATCACATCCAAGCCATGGAATGGCAGAGTATGAGCCATGCTGGATGAGCAATGTCCCTAGTCTAAGCTCCTGCTGAAGCAACACTGGCTTCAGCAGCAACAACTGCTAACAACTGTGGCTCAGCCACATGCTTAAAAAGGGAACTTTTTAAGAGTGTAGATATTCCAAATATCAGCTTCCTTTTGAACTCTCCTGTGGCTTTAGACTCCTTTATCTGTTGCAGATTATGGTACATTGCAAGTGTTATAAGCTGCTTTTTTTATATCAGACTGATAACTGTTATCTTGGCTTTTAATTTATTTTGACCTTTCTTACCTCATGAGAAAAGAAATCCTTACAAGTACAAAGACCATGGAATAATCTAGCTAAAAAAGGTATTGCAAGGTGCTTTTGAAAGGTGAACAGAGCTTGTTATTTGTCTCCCACCTTGCCCTGTGTGATGGGGAGAGGCAGAGGCTGTCTTGGCCTGTGCCTGGCACACATAGCTCCCAACGGTTCTGCTCCGCTCACGTGCAGCAACGACCTCCATACAGTGTTTTGTCTCTACTTCCCCTTTGACATGAACATGCATTCAAAGCTCTGGAATTCCCAGTGTGTCTAAAGGTTTGTGTTAATAGACTCAGTATGTGCACACACTTGTGTATGAAAGATGCACAGAGAGGCACAATTTTGCACAGGATTTACTCCTGCTAGCAATGGGGCATGTCAGTGGGTAAAACTGTGGGACACTGGCTCCCATTTGAGATGGTTGCACACCCCACTGGGATCCTAATGACTCGGTCATTTATTTGCACTTTTTTCTGAGCCATATGGCTTTCAGCTTGAAGAGGGGTCACAGCTGTCTCCTGCCATGGAGCCAGTTCTGCTGCTCTTCCTCTCAAGGTTCATTTGCCATAGGGTTTTTCTTCCACACTTGAATCATTTAAAAATATATTACCTGACACATTTTGGAACCTTCTAGCACGAGAAATATTTTAGAATTATCCCACTCTGCCTTAGGGTTAGCTCCATTTATCCTGTTGGGATTGTTGCTTTACCTTGGTACAGCAAATCTCAGGGTACTGAAGATTCATTCACTTTTCCTCAAAAAATTCCTTTGATAATTCCAGTGATATCTCCACTATTCTATTCCAGTACTTAATTTTTTTCCACTTGCTTGATATCTCAGTGCCTAGCTGCCTTGTGGTCCCCTCTTCAGACAGGAAAGCATGCTTATTTTGCTTTGTTTTGCTTTATTCCCTGTCTTTCCAGCTGAATGAGCTCATCAGAGCTGGAATGAGATGGTTTGGTCTCTAGAGCCTCATCCTCTGAGCTTCTTGAAGCTGCTACAGCCACTTTGGACTTGGGGCCACTTTCTCTAGGTGTCAGCAGAGTTGTGCCACAGGGGGAGTTCACGTCTCCCTTGACTTGCCAGAGCTCTACAGAACACAGGCAAAATCCTGCCTTAGCTTCACAGAAGAAATGAAGTCGGGTTGCACCAGCCAAACCCAGTCTTAGACAATTGCAGTAGAGCAAACAGCATCCAGCAAAGAAGTAATCCATTTTGAAAAGATAGGACTTGGGCTTGTGGCAGGTCCCTGGGCTCTGATTTGCAAGAAAAACATCAATAGGAAAACTGGAACAATGGTCGATTGGCCCTGTAAGTTCTGAACATATGCACATGAACATCCAGTTAGAAAAAGCCTAATGCTTCATGATTAAAGATGACAGACCAGGGACAAAATGAACTCTGGAGATCAGGAAGATGTACATAGATGTTGCACTGTGCTGTGTGCCCACAGGTATTGCTCCAGAGAAACAGCTGCACAGCATCTCCTCAGAGCTGAGTCAGACCAGCTGTACAGGGTAAGATGCACATGAACACAAATGTTTCAGACACAAGGCTTTTTTGTTTTCCTCCCTCCTTCCACAGCTGCCCAACATACTTCAGATTTACTGGAGGCAAACATTGCTAGGCCATAAATGAAGATGCTTCTCTTGCCTCAAGATGAATATGTGAGAATAAAGCTTTGTGTCCTCCAACCTTTTAGTTTTGAAAAAAGCCCAGCAAATACCATGGAGAGAGCTTTAGCAAAGGAGGTCAAAAAGTCCATCTGGATCTCTCTGCATCCTAGTCATTCCTAGAGCTACCCTTAGAGAAGAGATCCATAGGTTAATTTATCACTGTAAATAAAATATCCTCCAACTTCTTTTACCACTAGCTTTTCTAAGTAAAAATAAACATCCTTTGGTTGAGAGCAGCTGAAGAGCTTGGAAGGTTTATATATAGCATCTATTGCTATTGTGTCTGAGTGGTGAGGAAGAGGTCAAAGCAAAATGATTTTATTTTCTCCCCAGTTAGAAAAATTTCTTTGTGTGTTCATTTTGGGTTTTGTTGCTTGTTCATAGTGTTGGGGTTTGGGTTTTTTGGATTTTTTTTTATTTTGATGGGGTGGGTGCAGAATTTGTTCTTCTTTCCTCTTACAGAGCTCTCTTTCCTTCACACTGTATTTTCTTTTTTCTCAAACGTTTTATGGAATGTAGTAGAACAAGTCATTTTCTCATCTAGCTAAGTCTTTCACTATCCTGTTTATTGTCTTCTTTTTCCTTTGTCAAAGAATGTCACTTGAGGATGCCTTAACTTTACTGGCTGTGTAATGTCTTTGCTATGCAGGATCTGATGACACCCTCCATCACATAATCTCCATTTGTCCCTATTTCCTGTACTTGGGACCCTATGGGGATTGCTTAGGTTTTTACAATGAAGCTTCAAGCATCTCTTTTTTGGATTCAGACTCTTCATTTTCACTTCAGATGGTATTTTTCATCGTAAGCCACACGTGGTTTCTATGACCTTTATTTCATGTCGGGCCTCATTTTTTTTTTCTTCCAGACATATTTTATCCATTTTCTCAACATTTTGCTAATTTTTAATCTACATCATATCCCTCAGCTCTGGAAATGGCTCCCAAGTGATTTGTCATGTGCAAAAAAATTGCCTTGTATAGTTTGGGACTGAATCAGCTCAAAAGATAAATCTACCTAAATTATTGAAGGCACCTTTGCCATTGCCAAGATTGGAGGTACTTTCCCTTCAGAGTGTCTCCATGGGCAGAAGATTCAGAGCAAGCAGGAATTCACATGTCTGAACTCATTTCTGGGTTTAATGCAAGAGTAGGAAAATAAATTTTGGGTCATGCACGACTAGAGTCAACGAGAAAACAAGCTGAGGACAGGCAGAGAAGGGGAAAAACACTTGACATATCAAGAAGAAATGAGCTATGTCACTCTGGGCTGCTCCCCCAGACAGCTCCTGTAGAGGCATGTAGACAGAGTTTTTCCCTCCACCTCCAAGAAAGGATGCAGCAGTTTCCTTTCAAGAAGGAAACTGGAAGCAGCTTTCAAATACTAAGTCCAGCAGTTCTAGGAAATGGCTAAAACTGGTTTTACAATTTCTTACATGCCTATATATATTATATTTACATATATATATAGTATATGTAATATTTGAGTTACATATATGCATATGCTTATACACACACATACATATTTGTGTGTACTTAAATTATATATATGTATATATTACATATGGTAAAACAATCTGGAAGTGCTCTGGTTAGCCAAAGATTTAATAGTAATCTTTAAACAGAAAGATAAAGTAGGCAGCCGGACTGCCATTCTTTTGTTCCAACCATTGGTATTTCCTCTCTTATGAGTATTAATATTTCTCTAGCCAACATCAAGTATTTATTCTGCAGATAAGTCTGGAAATGGGCAGCCTTGTCTGCTCTCATGGTTGTTACACCAACAGCATCACAGACTGGTTTGGATTGGAGGGGACCTCAAAGACCATCTAGTTCCAGCTCCTTGCCATGGGCAGGGACACCCTTCACTAGACCAGGTTGCCCAAAGCCCCATCCAACCTGGTCTTCAACACTGCCAGGGAGAGGCAGCCACAGCTTCTCTGGGCAGCCTGTGCCAGTGTCTCACCACCTTCACAGTAAAGAATTTCTTCCTAATAGCTGATCTAGATCTTCCCTCTTTCATCTTAAACCCACTACCCCTTGCTTTATCACTGCACTCCCTGATAAACAGTCCCTCTCCAGCTTTCCTGTAGGCCCCTTCAGGTACTGGCAGGCTGCAGTAAGGTCTCCTTGGAGCCTTCTCTTCTGCAGGCTGAACAAGTCCAACTGTCTCAGCCTGTCTGCATAGGAGAGGTGCTCCGGCCCTCAGATCCAGATTTATGTCCCTCCTCTGGACTCACTCCAACAGGTTCATGTCTGTGTTCTACAGGGCCCAGAGCTGGACACAGCACTCCAGGTGGGGTCCTGCCAGAGCAGAGCAAAGACGCAGAATCACTTCCCTTGACCTTTTGGATGTGCTGGTTTTTTTAGTGCAGCCCAGGACGCACTGGCTTTCTGGACTGCAAGCACACATTGCTGGCTCATGTTGAGCTTCTCCTCCACCAACACCCATCATGGTTTGATTTATCATGAAGCTACGAATGCTCTCTAAAAGTATCAAATTATTACACCTACATTGAGCAAACATAATACAACTTGCTTTTTCTGAAACACGATGGGTTTTTTCTTGTCTGTTTGTACCTACTTGAAGGCAAACCAAATCAGGAAGTCCTGAAGATCAGTCTGTTCATTTCCAACCATGGTTGTAGGACTTACTGGACCCTTTCCTTCAGAACATCACCTGAACAGACACTGTTTTTTCTGTCTGTGTGCAGATTCTTCCACCTGCTTGGAGCACCCTGTAATAGCAATAATTCATTGACAAAAATAACAACAATAGCTTAATTTCTCTTTCTTACAGACAAGACTTTACTAGTAAGGTTGATGGCTAAACATATCTGCATAACACAGGCATGTGATTTCTGTGGATCAGCTATTTTTCTTCTGCAGACTAAAGGAAGGGTAGTGCCAAAGGTACTATCCTGATCATTATGTCTGTGCCTCCCCTATCCTTCCTTAACGGCAGTTGTAGGGCTGTAAAAAGTTGTCATGACTTTTTAGATGATGAGACAGAGCTCCCTTCCCCGTGGCCACTATTGACAGCTCTCCTGACTGAAAAGTCTTCAATGGGTGGTCTGATATTCTTCATCTGTCCCAGACCAACAATTTTGAGTTTGAGGCTGAAGGAGATCATCAGTGAGTACCTGGAGGGCATACAGCTGCTAGTTAATAGAGGGAAGGTTTGTTTTGGCTGGGTTTGGTTTGGTTTGTGCTGTCTATTTGGTGAAAACAAGACAATACCATATTTGCAATAACATTGGGAAATCTTTACAATAACTGGTGTGCCAATTCCAAAATATTGCCATCTGGGTGGTAGAAGTCAGAATCACAATATTTGCTTTCTAGAGTCAGACGAGTTTTGAATAAAAAACATTTTGTTTGCCCAATTCTTTAGAACTCATGTGATCATCTTACAACTGTGCGAGCTGGAAACATCATGATCTGAAACTCTAGAATTTAAAGAATACACCCGGGCTGATAATTGAACTATTTACAGCTAGCAAGTTCTACACTTGCATTAGCCCTTTCTTCTTAATGACACCATGGTTCTGTAAGAAATGAAGGAGGCAAAGTTATCTCCACTGGGAATGATTTAGGGATTACATGCTGTCAGGGGATTAGGGTGGTCATTCTCACAGCAGTGTAGGGAGCTTGAAAAACCTCTGGATGGGGCTAGATCTGTTGATATAAGAAGTCTTGGACTGCATATCAGTAGGTGGCCTCAGGTGGCTTGGAAGCTGTCTCAGACAATGGTTAACATAAATTGCCAGAGATGCTGCAGTAGTGGTGGTGGTGGTGTGTTCTGTGCAGCATGACCCTACTGACATAAATTCAAAGAGACTATGGGAAAAGTGTTTGTGTTAAGAATAAAATTTGTTTTAAAAATAGATGGTGAAAGAAAGAGCATGAAAGTAGGCACTTCAAAAGACATTTCATAGCAAATGATACCTCACATTAAATGTTTCACACTAGGAATTTAACTGTATTTTACTTCTTTTTCTTCACTTTATCATCCCAAGGAGTCCCTAGAACATTGCTTACATCACCCTCAGACCTTCTGTCAAAATCCAGTTGCAAACCTATTTCATACTGGAGGCAGGAGTTTATGTTGCTAATTAGTAAAGCCAATTCAAACACGAGCACACAGTCTCAGAGGCAACAATAAATTGTTCTAATCTCTGTTAAGAAATAAGTTCCTCTTTTTCTGCTGGAAAACTAATGTATGGAAACAAAGCTATAATGTTGTGCTGCAAGGATAAGTCAGTATCTTGTCCAGTGACAGCAAAAATTGCTCAAATGACAAAATGATGTGTTTTAAATCCTTGTTACCAGACCTGAGGTTTGCAAATTCAAATGTACTCTGTAAAGCAGCTGAGGTCCTTGGAAGACACAAACTTCTTGAATCTAGGTGTCAGGGCTCTGGACCCACAGATCTGCAAATCCTTTCCTCTATCATCAACACAGGCAAATGCTGTGAGATCTTGAGAAGAAATTGTCAACATGTGTGTTTTCAATGACTGATCTTCTCAAAAGCAGAGGCACAGACTGTGCTCACCTGCATGGGATTCATGCAACTGGTTTTAAGCCACTTCCCTCTATGTGTGCTGTTGTTGAGTGTACTTGCTATGCCAAAGACTGAAATAGTTCCAGCATTCATAGGAGTGGCATTTGCTACTAAAGGACTTCAGCAAATATTGGACATATTTGCAGAGATCTAATGGGAATACATTTGGGTATCGCTGTCCTGTTCCTTGACTTTTCAGATTACCCTTCTTCCACAGAACCTAGGAAAGGACAAGTGAGAGCCCCTCAGTGGAAAGAAACCTTAGTTAAATAGTCTATGACAATTATTTATACCAAGCTGGGTCTGCACTGTTTGAAGACCGTTCACATGATCAGTCCTAGGAGCTTTGCTCAGGAGGTAGCCAACTGACAACATATCAGTGATGGGCAGTAACTCTTAAACTCTTCTTCAAGAGGAGGTCTGACCGTTCCCAGTCAGCTGGATAGAAAAGCAACATGCAGTGTGTCTTAAGAGCATGTGATGTCTGCAAGCAGCAAGTGTTATCCAAGGATTTTTAAGGGACCCCTGGTATAGAACACTAGTGCCATAATACTTGAAAGCAGATAGTTTCATCTTCTTGACAACAACCAGACTGATAGCAATATACAGGACTTGTGGCATTTCTAGCAGCCACAGATGCAGGAACAGCCTTGTCAACTTACTTTGGAAGGCTGTGAATTTTGCTCCTTGACATAGATGCTTATCACTTTTTAATACATGCAATTCTGTATGAGCAGGTCAGATTATGATTACTAGGAGTTAACTGTAGTATGATAACCTGGAGGTCAGAGCTTCACTGTGATTGAAAGTATGGAGGTATAAGAAAGAATGATTTCTGTCCCAGAAGCCTAGCAAACAAACTAGAGGGCTATTGGCTAGGAAGGTGATGAAACAAACAGCCCTGGGGAGAAGAAGGAACATGAAACAGTGCAGAGGCAGACAGGAGAACATTGAACCGGGTGTGAGCTGCAGGAGATTCTCTTCAAGTTTCTGAAATGCCTCACTGATAGAAGAAATTTTCCAATAGATTTAACTTTTACTGTAAGTTCAATGTCTATGTTATGGACACACATGAGAATCTGGTATGTCTTTTTTAAAAAAGGAAAAGGAATGATACAGGATGTGTTTGGGCTTTCAGCTGGGGAAAAAAAATTATCCTCTATGGTTATGCTAAGTACTATTTGAATAGAAGGTAATTCATCCTTAATGCCTTTCTTTATCAAAGTTATTAAGGAGAGAAAAAATGCTGAGTACATTCAAGGTACTCCTCTGCCAGGTATGAATTTTTTCCCACAGTTCATGTATTGATACCTTTCCACCCTACCTGGAAAAACTTTGCTGCTCTTTCTCTGAAAATCTGTAGTGGCCTCTGCTCATTTCTGTTTTCTTACACTCTGTTTCTGCTGAGCTATGTAGTTTATCCAGCAAGTCTATGGCCTTTAAATATTGTGGCGTTTGTTAATACAACTCTAACAAAAGAACAGTTGCTGTTCTTGATTTATATGTTGATCCCTTCAGCTCATTGATCACTGTCCTTATTTTTGTCTGTATTCCTGATACTGACAATGTTTGAATCTTTTTAGCAATATAAGGCCTGGGACTCAGTGCAAAAATGCTGCTCACATGTCTCCTATGACCAACTCTGAGGGTTGAACATCTCCTCATCCCAAGACAGGATTCCTTTGCATGTACTGTACGCACTACAGTATGCTTTCCAAAGCAGTGTTTTGTGCTCCCTGGATGTAACACACTAAGCAAGAGAAATGTGTGGAGCCAGGAGCTGGACTTGATAATCCTTATGGGTCCCTTCCAGCTCAGGAGATTCTATGATTCTATGAAATTACAGATTCATCAATACTTTGGTCAGAAATACTAACTTTAAGCACAATGGTTCTGCGAACTTTGAAACCTTCACTTAAAAGCAATCCAAAGAAAGACTCCAAGGGTGAGAGACAGAGTGGGGATGGAGGAGCCAGCAAAAAAAACATTTGAGAAACTCCATAGAAAACCTCCCGTGCTTGCTTCAGTACGCAAACACGGGTCAGCCTCAGGGGAAGCAACCGGCACTTCTCATTCCTGGGAGAGATTTGCTGGGCTGTGTGGAAGCTCACAACCGCAGTGTGCCCTCTTATGGCAACACCAGTTGCTTTCTCTCTCTGTTTCGCAGTGGTTTTGTGAAGGGAGGCAGGGGTGGCTTGATTTATTTCGTTCTTGTCTTTTTTCTTTTTCCCTGAAAATGAGACTTGGGAAGAATAGTAACTCTGTATGCTGTGGCATGTCTAGAAGACAGGCCTGAAGATTCACCATCAGAGAGTGCCCCATCTTCCCAAGATGAAATAGTGAACAAAGCTAAATGAGAGGGTAATGTCATCAGGTTTAGTATTTTCTGGTGACATGTGCCCAGGGAGGTGGTGGCTGCCCCTTCCCTGGCAGTGTTCAAGGCCAGGTTGGATGGGGTCTTGAGCAGCCTGGTCTAGTGAGAGGTGTCCCTGCCCATGGCAGGGAGGTTGGAATTTGATGATCATTAAGGTCCCTTCCAGCCCTTACTCTATGATTTTATGTATGGCTTTCATGCCAAGACATATGTAAAGTGAAAGAGGATTGTTGGTTAAAGGCACTGTATTTAAGAGATAACATCGAGTTTTTTGACTGAATGTTTCGGTGCTGGCTCCACTGCAAGCCAGGCTCTGCGTGTGTCTGTATTGCTACAGTATTTGAGCAAGACGATGACTAAAGTATTGTCATTATTTTGTAAACTTTCTATCATTACAACAGATCCCCTTTTTGAAGATTGTGTTCCCATGGTTTCCTCTCCCTCTGCTTCAAGTACTTTGTTTTAATGTTTTGCCTTGTTACTTCTCAACTTCTTAACTTCTCAAACCTCCTCCCTCCACCACCTTAGAGCCCCTGTACCAAGCACAGTGCTCCTGCAGCTCCTCTGCATTCCCAGCAGGCTTTCTTCTTCTGCTCACTGAGGATGCTCCCAGTCTCAAGGCTTTTTCAAACCCACAAAATCATAGCTGGATTACTCATGGACTCATATAGCTCACACTTTCACAGTTTTACATCAGAACTGAAATATTATTCCTGCTTATTTGATATAGACTTTCTACTCATTGAAGGTTTAAAGGTACACAGAAGTCCCTGAGAGGTCAAGGCAAGAGTTGCAACTGTGGCATTGATGCCTTTTACTGTGGTGGTTGGCACTGTTGAACAGAATAGGCATCTTTCCCAATTTCCTGGTCAGCCTCAGAGATCCAATATATTCTGACCACAAGTTTCCTGTTCCAAAACTGATCTAAACTCATGTGCATGAGGAAAATAAATGCACTCCCCTGCCATGCTCCTGGCTTGTCCATCACGATAAAACCTGGCACCACATGGTGGTATGCATGAGTCCTCTCCGATAACACTGCATGCTCCAAGCACAGACTATTCCTGGGATGACCTGTCATCCTGGGGTGCAGGTTCATAGTGGTGCCCAGGAGCCAGGCACGCACACCCTGGTATTTCTGACTGCAGTGCAGTTGTGTTTCTACTTTCCCCCTGCTTCACTGCCTTTCATGCTTACTTCAGCATGCCCATTCACCTTAACATAAAAAATCAAATAAGGAAGGAGCTGAAACACTTGTTCTGTCAATCAGGCAGCTTCTGCTGCAGCTCATTCTGCTGCAGAATCTGCCTAAAATCTGGCTTTCATTATAATAATATAATCATCAGGCAGTTCCAATGCCTCTGATTATTGATGCAAAGACTGATGATATTTACTACCAAAAGGCAAAGTAATCTTTAGAAAGTAGAAACCCACCTGCAGGCTCAGTTTGGATTTCAACTGAACCAAACCTCACTGGAATGGTGCTAAAAACCTATGATAAAGCTATCCAAAATATGGTGATTACCTTGGCCCTGCTTGCCTTAGAAATGAGGAGTGTAAGCTGATGCTGTCTAGAATTCCACCGCTTCTGCCCAGCCCTCAGGAGCACAGTTCAATGACCCTTAAATGTTGCTCTTGTACTTTCTGTTTGATGATTTGACAGGAACTGTGTAATTAAGTCAGCTTCCGTCACCGAATTACAGTTTTCTATGTCACAAGAAATGCTTTTCATGATAGACAGGCAGCAAGGATGTCAGAATCCAGCCCTTCTCATTAACCTTCACAGAAGCATTATTCTCCCTGGTGTGTGCTTGTTTGTTCTTCAAGTTTCCCATTTATTTTACTGTTTACAGTACAGTTTGTGCTGGGGAAGATACTGCTGGTGGGGAAGCTCTAGGAGGAACAGAAAGGTTTCTGTGCCTTTGAGATGTTTGTTCACATACCCTCAGCTTGATACACAGCAAAGAAATGCTTCATTTAATTAGGAACACAGACCGGGAAAGGACCTTGTGGGCTACCGGGCCCAGACCTTTACTGTCTCTGGTAACCATAAAACACAACACTTTCTACACAACATATCAACCTTTCTTAGTTTTATAGTAAGCAGATTGTCTGTAGCTGCTCTAATTGGAAGGTTTTACCAGTGCTTACTGCTCCCAGAGCAAGAAAACTTCTCTTAATTTCCAGCCTGAATTTATTCATGGCTAGCTTATAATCACCTGGAACTATCAGTCTTCAGATGGAGATCAGTGACAAGTGGCGTCCCTCAGGGATCTTCATTAGGATCAGGACTGCTTAATATCTTCATCAATGACATAGTGGAATCGAGTGTACCCTCCACGAATTTGCCAATGACACCAAGCTGAGCGGTGTGGTTGACACACCTGAGGGACAGGATGTCATCCAGTGGGACCTGGACAAGATACAGAGGTAGGCCCATGTGAACCTTATGAGGTTCAACAAGAACAAGGTCAAGGTCCCAGTCATGGGTTAGGACAGCCCCCAGTATCAATACAGGCTCGGTGAGGAAGGGACTGAGAGCAGCCCTGCGGAGAAGGACATGTGGGTCCCGGCAAACAAAAAGCTGGACACAAGCCAGCAATGTGTGCTCACAGCCCAGAAAGCCAACCATATCCTGCTCAGGTCTAGGGAGGTGATTCTGCCCCTCTACTCTGCTCTTGTGAGACCCCACCTGGAGTCCTGTGTCCACATCTGAGGTCCCTAGTGCAGGAAAGACATGGACCCATTGGAATGAGTCCAGAGGAGAGTCCAGAGGTTGATCAGAGGACTGGAGCACCTCTCCTATGAAAACAGGCTGAGACAGTTGGGGTTGTTCAGCCTGGACAAGAGAAGACTCCAAGAAACAGACTTTATAGCAGCCTTTCAGTACCTGAAGGGGGCCTACACAAGAGATGGGGGCCAATGTTTTTGTATGGTCTGTTATGATAGGACAAGGGGCAATGGTTTTAAGCTAAAAGAGGTTAGTTTCAGGCTAGATATAAAGAAGAAATTTTTTACAGTGAGAGTGGTGAAGCACTGGAACAGGTTGCCCAGAGAGGTGATAGATGCCCCATCCCTGGGGTCAGGGATTCAAAGTCAGGCTGGATGGGCCTTTGAGCAACCTGATCTAGGTTAAGATGTCCCTACTTGTTGCAAAGGGGTTGGACTAGATGGCCTTTAATGGTCCCTTCCAACCCAAACCAGTCTATGATTCTATGGTTCTATGGTGCTATGATTCTATGATTCTTTACTAAGACTGACTTTGGTTTACATTACCTTCTTTTTCTTTCTGTTTCATCCTACCTTTCCCATCCTTCTCAATGAAACTCCTTCATCTTCAATTCCTGCTCTTGGTTGCCTTCCCCCAAATCTTGCCCATACACCTGCTGCCTGGAATCAACATGCTTCATGCACAGCTCTTCACCTCTCCCCTTCTCTGGGATGGGACCTGTGTGAATGACCATTTGTGACCGTAGG
Organism: Hypotaenidia okinawae; assembly: GCA_027925045.1. Classification (NCBI taxonomy): domain Eukaryota; kingdom Metazoa; phylum Chordata; class Aves; order Gruiformes; family Rallidae; genus Hypotaenidia; species Hypotaenidia okinawae. Next base: position 115,397,793 of record BSDF01000002.1, on the reverse strand, counting down.
GCCAAAAGGAAAGGGCTGTGTCTCAGCCAGGAAGCTCATCATCCTGCTCTTACCTCTGCTGCCAGTGGCACTCTGAGCATTTGCTAGTTTCTCAGATGCATTTGCATGCCTGCTGCCTTCCCTTCTTGTTTTAACACACATAGAAAATGGAGGCGTGAACACTCTTACTTGAGTCATTACCTTAAGGCTTCTGGTTTCTTCCTTAGCTTCCCCTCCAGCGGTCCCAAAAATAAAAGAATGAATTCTAAAAGGATAAAAATAATATAGACCTGTGCAAGGAACAGGAAAATCTCTCACCCAAATGAGTGCCAATAGCTGCCAATTCTAGTCTCTTGATTTTTGCTTTCAAGGCTGGGAAACTCTCCATATATCTGCAGGGATATAAATGAGCTGATGCTGGATAACACTCAAATGAATATGTTCTATGAGAGTTGAAGTGTATTTTGCAGAATATGCAAACGTCGTCTTCTAAAGGACTTTATCCAAAATTGAAACTGAGCACCTATCTCCTGTTAACAACCTAATGCAGAAAACCCTCCTTTGTAACCCTCTCCAATTTAAGCAGAATAAAACAGAGGATATTTAAGGGTAAATAAGTCTTGAAAATATATCAAGGTGGGGGCTACACAGTAAGGGTACTTGGCATTGTGCTTGTGCTGGTGCACTGCATCAGTTGCACTTCCTCAACTATTCACACTGCGGACAAGTTCCTAGAAAGCTCCTTGTTTGTGGCAATATTCACAGAGCACCCTTCTCTCTATGAAACATCACAGTTATTCAGTCTTGGTCCAGAAAGATGATACCTCCTGTAATCAAACCTGTGTGATAGTGGAGCACCTGATAACCTTCACCAAATTTTCCGGATGGATCATTATCTATTTTTTAATTTTAATAGAAGTGGTCTCTCTGCTTTCATAACCAAATGAAGGCTGGAGTGTACCTCTCTGTGTGTGTTCCACTTATGTATGCTTGTTTCAAGCAGGAATTTGCTTTCCCCCAAAGATATCTTTCTGTGAAAATTGTATTGTAATGAATCTGTGTTCATTTGTGATGCTGACTATGGTAATTTGTCTGAGGCTACCTACAATTTTCTTTTCTTTTAGAATCATAGAATAGTTTGGGTTGGAAGGGACCTTTAAAGGTCATCTAGTTCAACATCACTGCCATGTAATGAACTCTATGGATTTGGTTACACCTAGAAAGCAAAATGTCATCTGCAGTGACGGGTCAATAAAATGGAAATCCAAGAGTTCATGTCAGAAGAGGAAAATATTTCTTAATTTTATAGAGAAGAGGAAGGAAGGAAGGAAGGGAGGGAGGGAGGGAGGGAGGGAGGAAGGAAGGAAGGAAGGAAGGAAGGAAGGAAGGAAGGAAGGAAGGAAGGAAGGAAGGAAGGAAGGAAGGAAGGAAGGAAGGAAGGAAGGAAGGAAGGAAGGAAGGAAGGAAGGAAGGAAGGAAGGAAGGAAGGAAGGAAGGAAGGAAGGAAGGAAGGAAGGAAGGAAGGATTTTAAAATGTATTAGAAATTTTTTAGATTTCTAAATTTGTTCAGTATGAAGAAGATTTCATGGAATCATAGAGTTTTGGGTTGGAAGGGATCTTTACAGGCCATCTAGTCCAACACCTTTGCAATGAGCGGGGATGTTTTCAACTAGTTCAGGTTGCTCAGGGCCCTGTCCTACCTGACCATGAATGTTTCCAGGGATGGGGCATCTATCACCTCTCTGGGCAACCTGTTCCAGTGCTTCACCACCCTCACTGCAAAAAATGTCTTGCTTAATATCTAGTCTGAAGCTACCCTCTAGAAGCAAGGGAAGAGTGTGCAGAGCACTCCCCCTGAGGAGGAAGGAGCAGCAGAGACAACACATGAAGAACTGACCACAACCCCCATTCCCTGTCCCCCTGTGCCACTCAGGAGGAGGAGGTAGAGGATTTCAGGCTAAAGTTGATCCCTAGAAGCAGGGAGGGGTTGAGGAAGGTGATTATGCGGCCTCCAGCTAGGGTCAATTCACCACAGAGGTGTGTCAACACCACTCAGCTGGGTGGTGTTGGCAAACTTGTTGAGCGTATACTTGTTCCCACTGTCTATGTGACTGATGAAGATGATAAACAGTTCTGATCCTAGTGTAGACCTCTGAAGGACACCACTGGTGACTGATCTCCATCTAGGCATTGATCCATTGACCACTACCCTCTGGTTGTGACCATCTCCAAACCAATTCCTCATCCACCAAATGGTACATCCATCAAATCCATATTTCTCCAATATAGAAAGAAGGATGTTGTGGGGGACTGTATCAAAGGCCTTACAGATGTACAGATGTCTCAGTTAAGTGTTAAGTACCCTGCTGCAATGGACAAATATATCTGATTATGTCCACAATGCAAAAGCTGTGGGATGCATAGTAACTGATTTTATTAAAGTTTCAGGGGTTCAGGCAATAGTGGATCATATTCAGATTCTGGAACCATCACTCTAAGCAAGTTCTCTTGCTTCCACATCCAACCAGGAATGATATCTTAACCTATGAGCCATCACAGCAGCTCTTTGTAAGATGCTTAAAGTACACTACCTGCATCAATTCAGCAATTAAAAGCAAGAACAAGCCACGTCTTTAAGGAAGTGTGTGGGACACATCTTCTCTGGGTAAATAAGGGAGTTTGGCGGCTTCACAGAATCCCATTAGCATTGCCCAGCGTAACCTTGGTGAGGGAGAGATGAGGCTACACTCAGTCCCTCCACCTGTCCTCCATCTCCTGGTTGCCCTGATGACGGACACAGGTACACGTTTTTAAGAAGTTACTCCAGGTGATGGGGGAAGTCACTGCTGGACTCATAGCAGGTGAATTTATCTGCCTGCTGATCCTGATGCCCAAAGAAAGTTACTTAAAGCTTGCCCATGTATCTTTACATAATGCTTTCAGATGCTGTTTAGACACACTGTTTGCTTTAGGCATGTTAAGGCGTTGATCAATCCCAGGGAGCACAACTGGTGATGACTAGCAGCACACCCCCAGCTAGCTTCTCATTAAGGTGTGTGGATCATGCTATGCATCCCCCTCCCTTTGAATGCAGTCCTGAGGACAAGGAAAGTCATCCTCCCTCTGCTTTCAGATGTGACCTGCTGCCTGCCACCAAGCAGGCCTTTCTCAATAGTGTTGAGCAGCAAATGTGCACAGCAGTGTGATTGTGTGTGCTGCAGGTTTGCTCTCTGAAGGCACAGGCTTTGGAGCAGGCACTGCATCTGAGTATCCTTTTTGCAGAGCACAAATGCAGCAGAATTAAAATGACAAGTAATTTCCCGTGGAAGGAAGGGACAAGAAAGATACCTTATGGGTGCAACAGTGCCACTTATTTCACAGAGGTGTACAGGATTTCAATGTTTCAGTGGCTGTGCTTCTAATGGCTCTGAATCGCCACTTTAATTGCTCGTGCCACCATGAGGCAGCTGTTGAAAATAAATCATATTAATTGCATAGCGTTAGTTTAAATGGGCTACACAAAGGGATGCTGGAAGCTCAGGCTTGCAAGCATTTGACCCACATGTCGCTGCTTTTCCCACCACCTTGAGATCACAAGAAGGATTTGCCTGAGTTCTGCCAATCATGCAGTAAGGTTAACCAGAGGTACAGAGGCTGGAGGAGTTTAATTCAGTGTGAGCCCCATGGGGTGACCTGCACAGAGTGGTTCTGCACCCACTTGCTGCTGGCAGAGCAGCCTCTCTCCTCACTTTCTCCCTGTAGACTAGTTAAGCAGTGATAGGCTGTCTCTCTTTAGTTGCTGTGTGGAAAACCCCAAGAGCTTACGTGGAAATTTCAAGGGAACTGGGGTGCCCAGACCCGTGCCAGCCTGCCTGACTGGGTAGGTTAGAAAGCCATTTCTCACCTCCCCTGCTATTCTGAATTATTGTCTGTGCCATCCTTTTGCTTTCTCACAGGGGATAAAGACCACCAGGAAACACATTTAAAAATCATCTGTGGCACACAGAAGGAGAAGAGAGAAAGTTGTTGGTACATTTCAGCAAGCCTCGTTAAAAACATCTCTAGGCACTACAAAGTGCATGTTATCAATATGCATATGTGATGTCTCTGAGGCAGAGTTGCCTTTAAGGTACATATTCAGCAGGACAACATTTTCCCATGTGAGGCAAGGAACAACAGTGAATCATATGTGTGGGAGAGAAAACCCTTCCAGCTATGTACAGTATTTATTCCCTTTTGTGTCTTGGTTCCCCCCTCCCCTCTTTTATTAATGGCTTTTGCAATTACTGGGAACAGGGTATTGCTAGCTGGCAGAAAGTGGTGACTTCTGCAGTCAATTGTTTGCAGAAAGCTGGATGTATAGGGGAAGGAAGTGATGCTTGTGTGCTGGCTCTGCTCACCCCTCCGAGCCCCGAGCAAGAGCCAGCCAGCGCCTTATTTGCGTTCAGTGCTTGCCTCCCTAGCTGAGTGTCACATTACTTGACCTCACAAAAATACACGTACAGATGTAGAAATGCAGGAGGTGAGGCCTGCAGTGCACACACTAAAAGCTCTTACTTGAAGGTGTCAGCAGGGGGCCCAGAGAAGCTGGTGTGGATTTAGAGGGAATCTGAAGCACCCTGCTCCACCTGCAATCACCGAGGCTGGGTATTGGACTTGGGCTTTTACTTCTCTCTATTCAGCACTGGAAAGCATTGCAAAAAGCAGGCAGATACATGGGTACAGGTGATGAGTGCTACTGTATCTTGGGATGGCAGCTGAGTGTCTAACGGGATGGCACTGGAGTTCAGCATCGTCCTAAGTGCAAATCAATTGTCAATGGATATGAACAGTGACATGCAGTCAATAGAGGAGCAGGTTACCCATGATTTTGGTAGTGAATTGCATCCAAGCAAGACAGAGTACCCAGGAGGGTGTAGCCATGATGGAAGAGCACCAATGTCCTATCAGTGAGCATGTTCTGGCACTGGAGAGGTTATCGAGGAACTGTATGTCTAACAGGTCTAGGGGCTGGCAGTGTGCTTCCCAGGAACTGTGGGAGAGATAAAGGGCAAGTCATTTCAGAAAAAAAAAAAGGAGATTAGGTTGCTTTTAATAGAATTATGCTGTCTAGGAGCAGCAAGATCTAGTACCAATGTGTGTTGATAGACAGCTTGTGCAGCTGTGACTATTTTCCATAGAAACTCATATACTGCCAGGATAGACGTAGTGATGAGCTACAGCTTCCTTACAGTTCACCCTTCTCCTTGCCTTTCCTGCCCAGTTTCCCCTTTGTACCTCTATGTGTGGACATATAGACTCCTGCTGAAGCCAAAATGTCAAAATGCAAGACATTGTATGAATATGGCAGTTTGGGACCTAAAAAATTTTAACTCTGAAAGGAGCAAAAGAATTCAGAAAGAAACATGCAAGCTGACATCTCCAAGCTGGCAGTGCCATCATTTGCAAACACTAATATCAAGGTCTCTCTGATGGGTCAAGTTCTGCTGCTTGCTCCCTTTATTCTCTTGCTGGAAAAGCAGATGGAAACTGGTAAGAGAGGAAAAGGGTAGAGGGAAAAGGGGCAGGTGCAGTGAGCAGGGTGAGGCTGTGAGAGGGGTCACAAGAGGGAATCTGAGCCAACAGTTCATTGATGAGAAAAGAGCATCTGGAAAAGAACTGAAAGATTTTGAGGCACCAGCAACTGGAAATGGTTGGCAGTTTCCTGTCAGCGTGGAAAGGATGTCACTCTTTCCTGCAGAAAACACCCTTTTAATAACTGTCCATCAGATAATATTTCTTTGAAAATTTCCAATTTTACCTGACTCTTATTTTAAATTTGTGTTGGGGAGGAATTGTCACGCAGCTGGGAGCTGACATTTCTGGCAGGCTCTTATCATTCAGGTTTTCTACCTGGAGGCAAAGAGCGTGAGATCCCTCCAATCTGGGAGCTACAGCTGGGCTGACAGGGAGGCGCTGAGCCTGGCGCTTGCTTCCAGCCATCTGCCTGGAACCCTCACACCATGGCAATTCTCTTCCCCTAGGCAAAAGTCAGGCTGATGAGAGCCTTTCAAGACAGCAACCAGCAAATCAAATAAAGTCTTTGTTCCTTCAGACTGGAATGTTTCCCTTTTCTGCCCAAATGAGACATGGATGTACAAACAATTTTGTGAGAAAAGTCTGACTCTACCGATGACCTTACAGAGTACAAAGGTCCTTTGGTAGCTGCTTGCCTGCACTTCCACTGGCTACATTTCTTGACAGACCAGCTATTTTGTCCCTGAATTTCACATGGTTGTAAGCAGGACCAGCTGCCCTGAGGGAAAGGCTCTCCTGTACACAGTTCTGTCCCTGGGAGTGCTCAGAAACAAGGAATATGCTTGGCTTCTCCCTCTCCTCCACTGTGCCCATCACAGGCATTTCCTCCACTCTTACTGTGACAGCTCTCTAGCTAACACAATTAAGCAGGGCATGGTAAAATGAGTATAACCTGGCATCACTGCTGACGTATATAACAGACTGCAAATTTCACTGTCTACATTAGGGACTATCAGGCAGCCTACTTGACTCCTGCAGGGTCTGTTACTTTCTGCAGAGGGCCCCACAGACCAAGCTCTATGAGCAGGTTGACCCTGCAGACCGCTTTCCCCCTGGACTCCGGTTGGAGCATCCTGTAGGAAAAGGTGATTTTGAGCAACTAGGAGAAAGCTTCTTCATGATACTCCTGAAAAACAAAACTTGACGGAGACTTGTTTCTCCCATCTGCATAGAGTACTATGAGGTTTAGACACTGAACTTCAAGAAGGAGGTACGCCAAGTGGCCACTGAAAAGCAACAAGAATGAACAGAGGTCTAGAAAACTGGATGCTGGAAAGACTGACCTGATAGCTAATGGACCTAAATAATTCTTAGTCTCCAGAAGAGAGACCTGTAAGACGATACTAGCTAATATGTAAAAGAGGGTCCTCTGTGATGGAAAGATTAGGAAATAACAGACTGCATTTCAATCAAAAAAATAACATGAAATGCTGGGAAAAGTTTGGAAATTATAAGGGCACAGAATGTATCAGTTGGAGAGTTTTCCACATAAATATTCTCAGAGATTTTTAGGAACAAGTTAGAGAAAGATCTGTCAGAAATGGCAGTTGATCCTGTCTTGGACAGGGGAAAGGACCAAATGATTCTGACTTTTTTATGTTTTTTCCAGCATGATGCTTTTCTGTTCTACACTCTTTGAAAGAAAAACCATGGGTTGGGTTTGCATGCTTATTTTTTCTAGACACTTAAGCTTGCCAGGAAGCAGGTATGTAGAGGGAATCCAAATGTGTAGGGGAAAAAACAAAAGATGGGTAGAGGAAGTCTGGGCAGCTTCAGACAAACCTCACAGACTGTCTGGATCCTTTACAGGGGAGACTCCAGGCAACTACTCACCAGTTATGCTAAGGACCCACGTGTATGCCTGAGAGTTGTATGAAAAATATTCTGCGGGTGGGATTGATGTATCTACTATTTTGGCTTTGCCTGCACTACATTTACCTGTGTTAAATAAACAAAGAAAGTGCTCTAAGTGTTGCTCCAAGATTGAATAATAAGTGGAACATTTCTTCTTTTGTTAGTAGCTTGTGTCCTTACTTATTAAAGTCTCAGGCTGAGCAGCCAAAGGGAATGTTTGAGACATAAATGCCAGAGGGGACTCCCACTGCTGAAAGCAACCAGCAAGCAGCTTGAAATGTGGTACTTCTATTCCTGGAAGACCATGATGATCACAAATGCAAGCTCTGTGTCTTCTACTTTCTGCCCTCTCTTCTCTTTCCCCTGCTCCTCCTCCATCCCCTTGATGGAGTATTGAGGAAGTTCAAAACTCACCCTTAATTGCAAAACAGTGACCCATAAAATGAAGTTGTTCCTTTGTCATTTGCTAACTGAATTAGCAGAGATCAGTTTTGGACAAAAAATCTTATTCCAGTTAAAGGTAAGATGAATACTAAGATTTCCCCTGCTTCTCTGTCTCTTAGACTTTAGATTCAGTTTTTAAATCACTGCACCAGGCTTCTGCCCCGTGGAAAAAGCTATAAAATGAGATTATAAGAGAAGTACTGAGTCCATCAAAATTCATTTGCCCTTTCACAACCAAATCTATCTCTCATTAAAAAAAAAAGGATGTGCTTATTCAATGCTCTGAAAAGTCACAACTACTTACGCCAGACCATCGTGTGTTTTTTGAGCCCCTTCCTTCCTCATGAAAGCTTCCTCTGCCTTACCAAGGTCAAACCCCTTCCAAGACAAAGCTAAGCTTTGCTAGTCCTAGAAAGAAACATGAGTTTCCAGTGCTAAGGACAACACAAGGAAGATTTCCTGCTCCCTTTTCACATGCCTGCTAAGGTTTTTAGCTGTCGCACAGCTGCAAACCACAACAGCCTGCTGTCATCCAGAGAGCAAGGCAAGAGTCTTTCAATCTACACCTGGCACTTCCCAAGAAACTAATCGGAGCCGGTGCAGATATTGTGAAGTGTTCCCTCTGCAAAGCAACTGTGTGGCAGAGAGCTGATCTAGCGTGGAATGACCAGCGCTGCGCTTTGCTTTGTACACGCTCACTCCCACAGTTATTGCCAGGTGTCTGCAGATGTCCTGCAAGCCTCCCACCTTACAACAACTGCCCCTTTCAAATTTTTTGTGGCACCCGAAGACTGAGCGTGGTGTTCAGCCAGTGCTGACAAGAAAGAAAAGAGGAATTAAATAGCCCTTTTTCTTTTGTTCTTTCTGCTAATGGTAGCAGGGAATGAAGCCACTTAAGTGGTAGGGAAGTCCACAGTGCTACTGAGACACACGATACGAATTTGATTTTCAGGTCTCTTATCTAAACAATATTCCCTGGCCTCGGTGATGAGAGTCGCACTTCTATTTAGTGATATAATTGAAAAGACTGATTTTTCATTGCTGGTGTGTGTCATGATTTTGCAGAGAGCGAGCACCTGCCTATTCAGATAATATTTATTGATGCACAGATCAAGTGGCTCACATAAAAGTCTGTTGACATCGCTCCCTAATACACTCCTATTCGCGGGCCACAGAATTCAATGCACTGACCACTTCATCCTGCTTTGGAACAGCTGCTGAAGGATTTACCTGCAATTACCTACTGAAAATGAAATAAAAGATTAGTAGAAATAAGATGTCACTTCAGACTTACAGCTCCTGTTGCTAGGGAAACCATAGAGTTAGCATCCTGATTAGGGCAAACTGAACCTTTGTCAGCATCAGTGTTCAGCAGATGTGTAGATAGCCTGTTTGTCTTGCCAGGGACAGCGATTACTCTCTGTGGTCTCCTGGCTGACCGAACAGCCCTTTCCAGTGGTGCCTCATCCAGACACCAGCTTACAAAGATACATGGGACTGTATAACTGAATTACGCAAATACACCACCAGTGAGATTACATGGGCAAAAGAGGAAGGTTGATGGAGGAAAAGAGACTAATTATGCTTAATACTTACTAGTATCAAACAATTCAGAGCTATCCAGGCAGCCGGTGCCTGCCAACCGCTCCTACAGGAACACATTTCATACAGGAAGAGCAGTAATAGAGAGACATTAGTCAAGTGAGAGCTTGGCAATAAAGCGTGCAATAGGACTTGAAGCAGTGGAGTAAGGCCAAAGAAAGGGAAGAGTATTCTTATATGCTTGTGCCTGGGCCTCCAGATAGGAAAAACAAGTGATTAGGTGATTATGCAGAAAGAAATGGAGATTTGAAGGAAAAAAATGAGTGTATTACACTCTCCTTATGTGTACGCCCTCCTTAAGTAAGGAGATGTCAACCCTTTACACTGTCTTGAGGAAGAGACTCCTCTGCATTTCCAGAGTTTCAAGGGAACTAATTTTTGGAAATTCTGACCCCCCTTTTTCCCCCATATTGGCAAACCCCCGTGCTGGGGAACCCTCTCTGAAGATCTCAGTGCCTGCAGCTTCACTTAGAGGACAAAGGTGGGTCCGGCATAGCCCTCCTGACACTGTAAAACATCAAGGAGGGCCCTCACTTTGGTAATGGCAAGAGAACATGTTTCAGACAAGCACAGAGGCATCAGAAGACAAGTTAATGCCCTTTATTTGTGGAGTTTGAAAGCTGTCAGGGATCAGTCTGTCAGCATAACTGAATTAACTGCAATCAGTACTTGGCTGGATTCAATGAAATAGATGTTGTTATGGTTTTGTACTTAGACACAACTTCTGCTTCAACTCTATTAGAGGCATGGCTTTTTAAAATGTCCTAGTTTCTCAAAAACGCAGTAAGACAGCTACTGGATCAGATGAGAAAGGTGGTGGGCCATTTTATTTTTCAAAGCTTTTGCTAATATAGTGCATCACCCATCCTTTCAGCCAACACAAATACTGAACTTGAGCTACATGTAAATCAGAGAGTAAATCTATAAAACTATCTCATTATTTAAATGATTGGATTACTTTGTGTCTGCCCTTTGTAAAAGAATCACCATCCTTAAGAGGAAAAATGCAAACGCTGCATGATTAGTTCATGACCAGAAACACCAAAAGCAAACCACTTCATTAATTCTTTCGTCTTTAATGTTACCTAAGTGCTGACTTTTTAAAATAATCTGGGATTAATATCTTAAATATGCACAGACGTTCTTGCATTCTTCTATCCACAACTCAGTACCAAAAGAAACATTATAAATGCCAGGACTGTAGGAGTGTTGAAAGGAAAATTAACATTCGGGGATCGGGAAATACTGCTTGTCTGTGTGCTTCTGACACTTGTTTCTTGGAGATGTGCAAACTTTAGTACTGATATTTAATGGGTGTTAATAGTTGATCTCGGGTCTTTTTAGCTGCAGTGACTTACATACCGCTTCCGGCAGCCCACCACTTCTTTCTGTAGTAAATTAAGCCATGTTGTGTGTGTCAGGTGAGGCAAAAAGGCAGGTGAGCCCATTCCTTAGCCATCACGGGTCACACCTAAATGAGTCATTACACTAAAAGTCTCCCAGTGTCCCAGACAGCAACCAGTGAAGTGCAGCTCAGCACTTGAAGTCATGAGAGTGCTGCATTTCCACAGAGAGAACATAAATATTCAGCTTTTTGGTTGGGTGGAAAACTCCTTTCTGCTCATAGTAATTCTAAGCAAACTGTCATCTAATTGCTAAATATGATGAAAGCAATATATTTTATTGTCTCACCACTCTGCTTAATTCATGAAAACTTTCTTTTCATATCCTTTTTTGGATTGTCTTTTTTTTCCCCTGTCAGCTACAGGGAAGAGACCTTCCATTGGAAGAATGTGTGTGTACATGTGTGTTTGTGTGTGTGTGTGTGTAATTATTTCAGTCTCCAGTAGTGATTTGGTCAGTTCATAGTGGTTTAACGGCAGGAACTTTGCTACTTTTAGGCACACTAGAACATTTCATAAAAGTAAGATATCAAAATATTCTCATTTCTAACATATTAGAGCATATTCTACTCATAGCTTCTTGTATTTCTTCTGTTCTAAAATTAAAAGTTCAGTAGTAACAGAATAAGTGAATCTTGTTATGTATGGAAATACAGCTGAAGGGTTGCTGTTCTAAATATAAGAGGATTTCCTTTGTTCTTTTTTCCCATGAGTTTCTGCAATTCATTATGAAGTTCAGTTAGAAAAATGTCCAAGGCATAAAAACTTCTCCTTAACCAAAATTAGTAAAAACATGAAGTTGTTTTCATTACCTACATGCCATGCAATATCACCTCAGTGCTATTCACCCCACGATTTTGGTGTGTTGACCCCAGCCAACAGCCAAACACCTGCACAGCTTCTTGCTCAGTCCTCGTTTTAACTAGACCTCTCCCCTGATATCATCCTCTGAGAAATTTACAGCTACTTTTGCTCTGAGGGGCCTGTACTCCAGTCAAAGTCTGCTGTATACTTACTGCCTTGCACTGGCACCCAACCAGTGCCCACACAGTCTCCTCTCCCACAGGACAGGGAACAAATAGGGGGAACCCAAAAATCCTCCATTCCTCTGATGGTGCTGGAAACGCTGTCCCAGAGGAGAAGAGGAAGGCAGACTACTTCCTTTGAGGACACCATAGCTGAGAGAGAGACCCAAATCCCAACTCCAGTCATCACCCCAGGCGGCAGAAAGGACATTGGAAGCAGAGGTCAACAGGTCTATACCAGCATTCCTTGTTAAAAGAGAAAGGGAGGAATTGTGGCTGCATTTTTCATTTCTGGAGTAGAAATGTGCCCTTGTCACAGCAGATATTTGCATCCAAAAAGCTGAGAAATAGTACCAATAGTACCAATCTTAGGGCACAGCACATGTGGCATGTGGATGGAGAGTATAAAAGCCATCAGCAAAAGACAAACATAAACCATTTCTAACTCCAAACAAGAAGTTCAGCATAACATACCTATACATCCACAGTGCCTTAAGGCTTTCAGAACCACAGTCCAAGCTGGGACAGGGCCTTAAATAAAAGGGCACCCCATTAACTGTGGGGTTCATGACACTTCCTAGAGTCTACAACCATAAGAAGTTCTGGAACTTTTGCTCCTGGGGTGGCTTTAAACTCCAGGCTGCTCATATTAGCTGCTACTATTAGAGGAGTTTTCACTGTAAGAACAGTAAGGAAACGCTGAAACAGTGAAAGAAAAAGTACCTGCAAAACCAGGCAAAGTGAGGAAGGAGACCACAGCAAGGCACAGAAGAGACTGTATCAGTGTCTGCACCTTTGCAAGGAGTCATCAAAACAGGCGCGTGGTTCCCCAGAGTATTTTAACCACAGGACATTTTCTTTTCTGGATTAAGTTTACGGATTACTGGAATTCTTTAAAAAAATAATGATCAGAGACAGGTGCTGTCTGAATTAAATGAACAACCACTGCACACAGAAGCAGCAACCTTGAGGAAAAACACATTTGAAAACGTTCCTTGCAAGCATTCATCAAGCTAGAATTTTGCAGTTCTTTTCATGTTCCTTCTGTCCAAGGGATAGCTCCTGGTAATGTCTGTTCTGTTGATGAAGGCAAAAGTAAAATTTATGCTTTGCAATGGAAAGGAAAAAAGACATCTTCAGACTACTTTGAGATTTTGTAGCCTTGCACCAAAGGCAAAACAAAAACTAGAAGTGAAATCCCATTTCCATTGAAATCTATGGCAAAAATCCATTTATTTTTGTTATTTTTGGATGTTATGCCAGAAGGGCATCTAGAGACTGAGGATATAGAACATGATACTGAGGATACAGATTATACAGTAGCCTTCCCACCACAGCAATACTAAGTTTAATATATGCACTGTAATATAGATGAGTGACCCTGCTCAGATCCTGCTGTGGCTGACCTAGTTAGTTCAGGGCCAACACACTGAGTGTTAAGTGTAAGCATAACCTAAGACACACAGAGCAACAATTAACATGCATTAAATAAACTTTTACAGGTAATGATGTTTTGCTGTGTCAAAGACTAGGCTAAAAAGAAAGCAAAGAGCGAGCTTCAGTGAAAAGTTACACTTGTCCATGTAAAAACTCTTTCCTTAAAATCTGCTCTTTTTCTAATAAAGCCTGTCTTCCAAACAGTGGAATTTGAAGCTGAACATCTGTGAAATGAGTATTTTCAGTTCATGCTAATTCAGAATGTGCTGGAGGCAGAAAAGGTGCAGCAGCTGTGAGCACCACAGGTTCTGGTTGGGTGCCAGTGCAAGGCAGTAAGTATGCAGCAGACCTTGACTGCTGTACACACTCTCCAGATCCGAGAGGACCTCTGCTGAACAATCCTTACCGGAGTGATAGGCAGGAGTACAGCAGGAAGGCCACTCAGAGCAAAGGTGGCTGCAAGTTTCACTGAGCATGATATCAGGGGAGAGATACAGTTAAAGAATCAGAACTAGAAACTGTAAGAAAGTTTGTAATGAATAATCCGACGTCTTGAAAGAGATGCTGGAAAAGCATAAGTTTAAGAAAAATTCACAGAAGCCAAGAATAAGCTTTTATTACAAGCAGGGCTGATTTTCTATTCAGCAAAGAGGCTGCACCTGGAAATAAAGTTTGGTCCTGTGTTCCTTGTATATATGTAGGCATTTATATATACATATACACATAAAAATGCAAGGGCGGAGGAAATGTTGAATGTCAAAAGTGGTCAATAGTTATTTAACACTTGCTTATGTTAAACAAGCCTCAATAGGTCAAATCTTACTTTGAGGACCCATTGTGTTAGATGCTCTATGTGGGTCAGAGGTAACAGTAGGTGTTACACATAGCACCCAGTAGCTCTCTTTGAAAAGATTACTTCAGTTGAAAGATAGGCAAAAGCTAGACAAAAGGAAACACAGCCTTCATTTCTGTATGCATGCGGCTAACTAGACTTTGGAGCAGCATTGTAGAAGAGGAGGGGGGACTGGGGAAAGGGATGACTGGGAACAGAAGAAAAGGACAGAGGGGAAACAGTGAGGAGGGTGAGGAGGTACCTGCAGAAGATGAAGAGGGCCGGTTGGGGTCAAGAGGAAAGCAGGAGCAGCCAAGGAGCAGCAGTAGGGAGGTACGAACAAGTCCAACTTGATTAAATCTAAGCAAGGCAGGAATCTTGCCACTGCAGCAGGAAGCAAGGTGGCACAGGTCACCACTAGCCTGAAGAGCTGGAAAGGCTGCAGATCGCATCCTGTACAAGCACAAGCAGGGTGTCCCACAGAGCACACCTCAGCACTCAATAAAATGGGGAAAATACCCCTGAGTCCTGGTATAAACCTCTGGGCAGAAAAGGAAGGAAGGAATGAAACAAGGTACCACAAATACCAAAGTGAATTAAAACCTTCCTGAGAAAGTGAGAATGAGCCAGGGCTCCTTTCTCAGGTCTCCAATGGGACAACACCAACTATCACCTTTGTCTTCTCTCAGTCCAGGTAGGAAGTCTGAGCTTATGAACTTGAGAAATGCATTCCAGTAGTGTTAAATTCTTCTGGCCTTCTTCCTGGTTTATCATCATGATGCTATTTGAGCATAAGTTAGTTTTGAATAGATAAAAAACCTGCCCGAGATCGTAACATATAATCATGAAGCTAGGACTCTTCCATGCTTGCTTTCAAAGCTGTGGCCCTAACTCCCATCTCAGGGGTCCCTGCAGTGACCACCCACTCCTGCAAGAAGCTGGGTGGGCAGGAGTTCTCCTTTCTGCTGCTCTCCTTTCTGCTCCACTTCTGAAAAGATCCTGATGCATAGACTGCAGTTCTGCTGCTAACCACCTAATATTTCAGTCTCCCCACTGACATTAGCCACCCATCTCCACTATCTCCGAGAGTATTTAACTACAGGAGTTTATGTGGGAATGAAGAGATGTGATAGTGAAAACAGTGCTTATTTTTTGGTCTAAAAAGCACCCGATGCAGAGGAGGCATGCTGGGGAGCTGACCCTACAAAAGGTGCATACATACAGTAGGTATGTATGCATTGCCCCTCTCTTTCACATCATTCTCTAGATCACATCCACTAAGTAGAATTTAGGGTGCTAGTTTCTTACACTAAATAGTGGTAGGTCTAACAGAGGGAAGCATGATTTTTCTTGACCAAATTAAAACAGTCCTACGCAAACCTAAGTAAAATGGATGAATATGCATATGCTAGTTTGAATATGTGGTTTGTCAGCTATTTGCCTACATGTATTTAACACCCACAGAAGGTCTAAGGCAGCAGCCATAGTCTTTCTTCCACTTGCTTTTTGCAGAGATCTTACAGAAAACCCAAAGGAGTTAAATTACTGCCATTATGATGCTATGAATGACTGATAGAAGTATATTACTCTCCAAAGCTTTGGTTGGTTTAATGTAAGCAAAAGTGTAGCTAGTGCATAATGACTCAGGACTATTTCTGCTGGATCCTCACCTACAGCATTTGGGAGATCAGAAAAGTTAGCTTGTGTTTGTTATGTAGTCATTTACTTCTCTTTTCTTCTCTGTTATGTATCTCAGAGAGTGATACAAGATGGGTCTTGGGGCTAACCATGATGTTTCAGTACCTGTTTGTAGGTTGCAGATAACAGACAGATTAGGGAAGACAATACTTTCCTGTTTCTCCATCTTCTTGCCCCACCTGTTCAAGCTAGCTGGAAAATTAGTTTCATTTGGATTTGCCTACTCAGCTGCAGTAGTATGTATGTATAAGCCAAAACATCCTCTGATTTTTCATCTTCTTGACAGAAGAAAGGGTATTTATTTCCAGGACACTTTGTTCTATTGTTTTAAAATAACATCAGTTTATCTTGGCTTTAGTGAAACCATTTAGGGAGTGGTTTGTTATAAGTAAGTAGCAATTTGGATAAAATCTTTATTCTGTTGAAATTAAGGGTAAAATCAACTTCTATATGCAATTAATTTCAAGAGAAAGAGAACATGAATTCCCCTTTGTGTACACCATTTAAATCAGGGCTACAGAAAATTTATAAAGTTCTGCAGCCATAATGGAGAGATGCCTCGGTAGGGAAGCTCATCTTCCTAGAAACATGGAGGAGCCTTTATCAAAGGCATGCATCTCACAGAAGTCTTTGTCCCTTCCCTCCATCACCCTCTTTAGGATACAGCATGTATTTGCGTGACTTTGTGAGAGAGTCCTGTTCTTTACGGCTCCAGATATCATTTGAAGAGCTGGTAACTATTGAGAGCCTCATGTTTCTATCTCAGTGGCTTATCCTGTATCTCTTTAAAACACCTGGGCAAAGATGGGTGCTGACTACATGGCTATCTTAATATGACTGTTTCCAAATAGACAATTTGATGTCCAACATCAGTGATGGTGCCCTTTTCTTCTGAGTGTGAAGGGGGTTCTTTTTACTCAGTGGCAAGCTGGTGATCATGCTGAGAGAAGAGAGAGAAATAGGAAGGTGAAACTGTGTTTATTTACAGGTTCCATTCTGAGGCCCACGGGAAAAGAAACATAACACATGGGAAACTTGCAAAGAAATAGGTGAGAACAGCAGATGGAATTTTGGGGCAGGATATTACCAAAGCGGGAGATGGAGGTAACTGGGAATGATGCAGCACCACAGCCTTGTGCAAGGGTGTGGGGAGCTCCGAGTTCTGCTGGGTGCCACATCTGGGAGAAGCAGCAGTCTGGTTTGTCAGGTCCTAAAGCCCAGGGTAGGTGTGAGCTGTTCCTGTTGATTTAAAAGAAGCATTATCTTCACATCAGTATTATAGAGGAAATGTCAAAAGCATTCAAAAAACTGACACAACAGCGTGACATGTTCCTTCTCAACAAATAACACAATTGCTCTGTCACTGGGGAAAACCTGGTATTTTACAAGACTTTTAATGGCATGTTACCAACTGGAACAAAGCCTCTTTGTTACCTGAGTTCCTAGACATTACACGTTTTTAATAGAACAGTTGGGTTTAAAATGACTATTTTAGTCACTTAAAACACCTTTTCAGTTCAAAAGTTTCAGATGTTACACTGTCACATCAGACTGTTCCAGCTGACAATTTGAATGGTGACTTTTCTTCTTCCCACCCTCTCAATAAAATGCCAATATGTCCTCATAATCAGAGTCAGTATTTAAAGTACATTACTCACTACTGTATACTGTAACCTTTTTTTGGCCTGTTTTCCACTTTTCATAAAATCATAGAATGGCCTGGGTTGGAAGGGACCCCAAGGATCATAGAGTTCCAGCCCCCTGCCACAGGCAGGGACACCAACCTCCAGGCCTGGATCTGTGCAGGGTTGCCCAGGGCCCCATCCAACCTGGCTTTGAACACCTCCAGGGATGGGGCATCCACCACCTCCCTGGGCAGCCTGTTTACTTACTTTTGTAGTAAATAAAACTGATTCTGTGCTGTTTGAGTTGATTTGCTTTCTTCAATTTAAATAACATCTTTTTGACTCCTGCTATTCCAGCGTGCCAACTTTTAATACAGAAGGATGGTGAAGTGTCTGCAGAAACCCAAATATTATCCAGACTGGTCCCCTCTGTACAAGGCAAATGAGCATTCTGTAAATACAAAGCCCGTTTGTTGATTTCCAGCTTCAGACTTCTGTCTTCTTTGCATCGGTAACAACTGTAAGAAGATTTCACTTATCTGTGCATAATCACAAGCTGTGCCCTGGGGCCTGCAGAAACAGAGCTGCAATGCTACAGCATAAGGAAGAGAAAGTGCTATAGGTGAAGACAGATGAAGAAATGGCTTGCAGATACAAAGGTTGGGGAGCAGTCTCTTCCAAGGTCCTTGCTTGACATTCTGCAGTCACTGTCCCTTTCCTCCTGGAAACAATCCTCATGGAGCATCACAAATGGAAACCATGCCCAGAAAGCCTGTTATGCACTTGATTTTCATTCTCGGTTTTTTTCAGTCAGTGCCAGCTGGAGACCAGGGTGTTCTCTGACCTGTTTGTCCCTTCATTAAACCGCTCCAAATGCTTGTTTTGTACTTCTAAATCCAGGTTCTTGCATGTTCTCAGGCATTTCTCAGATCTTCTTTAAGCTATAAATACCAAGTTGTATAACCCCAGTTATGGTTACCGCTCCCATTATGTGTATAGAAAAGGCAGTTTCTGCATCTAAGATGTGGCAACAGATGCAAAGGCTTATATATAATTGCAGTATTGTCACCTTTAGTTAATGAAACATTTAGAGTAATTAAGAAGGAGTAATGTAACAGATTAGAAGCACACTTTGGTTTTATTAGGTACAGCTATTACATTTGTATCTTAGTTTTTGCTGAGTTTTGTATGTTGGGAACATAACACAAAAATGAATGTCAGGGTAGCTGTAAAATCTTGGTGGCTCGGTGTTATTATCTTTATTATCTGTGTTATCTGTATTATCTATATCTTCTATATCATCGGTATCTGTAGTAGGGCTATTAACTTAGCACACAGACTTGTAGCACTATGCTGTAAACAAGCATTTCATTTACATGGAGGTCTTTCCTTTTTTTTTTTTTTTTTTCATTTTTAAATAAAGGCCTTTAGGGAGTAACTCTGGTGTTTGCCTTGCTCCCCTGAGGTCCGTCAGCCAGTGTGCAGAAGCCAGGGAACACTGCCTGTGGCAAAAAGCTGCAGCTTCTGAAACAGCTGCTGATCTCTGCACCATGTTTCCAGGCCCTCCTGCCCGGCAGCTCCCCAGTTTCTCCTGTTGCAGATGAGGAGTGTCAAATGGAGCATGCAGAATAGAGAAGCCAGGTTTTGCTGTGCACCTCATCTTCAGACAGGACCTTCCAACCTGTTTCCTGGAAGCCCTTTCAGGAAGTGAGGGGTTGAAAGGAGCAAGGAAGCAGCCATACCAAAGTCTGAGGATGAGGCATGGAGACAAAGCTGTTTTAGCAGCACTGCTGTTTCTCCATCTTCTGACACTGTTCTTTGATCAGTGGTCTAAGAAAGCAGCTCTCCATGTGCTTATTTGATGTTGCCTTCATCCTGAAGCTTTGCTTTCCTACTTTGAAAAAGATCTCATCTTGGCAACAAAGGCAGAAATGAAGATGCTATAGCCTGCAGCAACTGCTGCCTTATTTCCTGAGTCAGCTTCTCTTTGGCTGCCACCAAACTTCCACCTGAGGACCTGTGAGGTCTGGCTTCATTAGGGTAGCACCAATAAAGGGTGGCATTGGGTTGGTGAAGTACACATAGATAACCATTTTATCCTGAATCATAATGCATTGTGAGGCAGAGTCTGGGTGCACTGTGTGTTAACAGCACGCAAAGCACTTACTGTTACCACCTTCGGTCTCAATTTAAGTGTTTCTGCTCTAAGATATTCACACAAAGTCTGACCTTTGCCTCTGTCCTACTGCACTGCTCCATGCAGGGGAAAGGAAGCTGGGATAAAGATATTATTTGCCTCACCAAAAATGTGTGCTTTCTGAACTACTCCAGGGAATTTGGACATAGATTAGCTGGGAGGAAGCAGCTAGAAAGCTTAAAGATCTCCTAATGGAATATCAATATTGCAAAACTTGCAGGTTGAAAACTCATGATATCCACTCAAAGGTTCCTTTGGGATCCTTGTGCTGTCTTTTGAAACCTCAATATACTTTTGTCATCTGGATTACCATTATTTTTTAACTCTTACTTTTCCCTTTTCTGAGGGGGAAATTTTTCAGTGAAAGCCACCAGAAACAGAGCAAAGAGATTCCTGTTGGAGGTCTAAGGTGTTTTTCTTGTTTGGGGTCTTCCCCCTAACACTGTTGGGATCCAAGCTGTTTCACACTACCTCTGACTCCATAACTGTGAAATTCTATCTTCCTTACTACCTTTTCACTAGCAAGACAGGCTGGCAGAAGAAAGTGCAGCAGGCTGTAAACTGTGACAAAGCGTGGGTCACATCTTCCCTTTTTTTCTTTTCATCGTTACCACTGCTGGCCTCCAGGAGCTGAAACAGGGTAGGACCTTCCTCTCTGACGCCACATCCAGCTTCCTCCTGCCCTCTGTAATACTAAGAGGGCTGGTAGAAGCTTGAGCAGCACTCCCTCAACTGATGATGACCAACAGCAGCATCTAGTGGCTCAAACGTTGTTTCAAAGAAGATCTTGGTCTGAAATCTTCAGGCATGAGGAGCTTGTTTGCATATTGCAGCAAAGTATAATTTCTCCAAAGTCACAGCACTTGTGAAAGTATGCCATTTGGCAGCCTTGGTGCACAGAGAGGTGTTACAGCTGGGTGAACAGTTTGAATGCACCACCTCTTGCGTGCAGACTTGGTGGCCTCCATGGAATGACTTGAGGTCAAATTGATAGCAAGCATCTGAATACTGAGAGATGTGAAGAACAAAAGAAGCAGCAGAAACAGTGTGGCAGCCATCCTTGCAGAACCAGACTCAGGAGTAGCTTCCTCCAGTGCTGCCTGTCCATCCTTTGCAACCTTGGCCAGGAACAGAGCGGCTACACAGAAGTCATTGGGTACATGCGTGGTTAGTGAGCATCTCTGTTCAGTGTACAAACTCAGCAGATGAGCCCACAAACCAGCTACTTGCCAGGTCAGAAAACTAAACACCAACACTAGCTGCTGATCCCACACAGACCACACAGCAAATTTTGTCGTGTGTTTTGGCAATGACACTGAATATCAAACTCTTAATACCTTGTCCCGAACTGGACTTTCTGCTCCTGTCTGACAGTGGAGGTCCTCCCCCTTTTCCTGGGCCATTTCTCTGGACCAAATGAATTCTCTGAAGAGACATTATGTGCTTTTTCTGTGCCTAAGTTTCTTCTGGGGAATACTGCAGAAAGGAAGGGTGAAATTTCTTCGTTATATTCTTCAGTAATGCAAACAATGTATACATTATGAAATGGTTTCTTTAGAGTATTACTGTATTGGAGAGAGGGCAGTTTCTGCTTGCTGTTTGCATTTGTCTCTGTTCAAGGGGTAGGAAAGTTAAGAATAAAAAAAAACCCAACCCCTTGGGAGGTTCTGCTGCCTGCCCTGCCGCCACGGGGCTAAAAGCAGAGGTCTTCCTGCAAATTGGATGACTTGAATACTAAGCACTGGCTGTTTACTGTAAACAAAGATCAGCGTGATTGGGCAGATAATTAATCTCCTGATTCTTCTATTTATCTGCAGCCCATCCCCCTCCCTTACCATCTAATTCCTGGCTTCACCTGTGTTTTCTCCACACAGTTGCTTTCAGTCGGCAATGGGTCATAATCCCTGGTTTATACTGACTCAGACCAGGCTTGCCTATGTGAATGTCTAGCTTGCTTGGGTTTAATCTGCATTTCTTCTCCCTCCCCGCAGTGCAGAGCGGTTTGGGCCTCTGAGGCAGCAGGGCGAACCATTCACATACTACATAAGTACGGGGGCTTAAGTGTAATTATTTTACATGGGATTTCTCACCTGGCAGTGAGTTACTGTGATAACTGGGTCTGTGTAATTACCAGGCTGATATGGGGCTCGATTGTAAACACACCTCTTTAAGCAGATTTGAGTCCCCTTTCTGCCTGACATTTGGGTTGTTTCGGTGGGGTTTTTTTCCTAATTTGAACTAAGTATTTGCCATTCCAAAACACCCTGGGGGTGCCTGACCCTGAATGGGTGCTGCTTTCATTCAAACCTCTCTCTTTCCCAGCTGCCAGGTTGCCCCAGGACCGGGAGCAAGACTCCTTCAAACCATTTCCCAGAACAGAGTGGCCCAAAATGACCAGAAACCGTGCAAAGGGGAGATTAAAACCATTTAAACTAATTCTGTGTTTGAGACGTAGCCACAGGACAAAGCCAGACTTTAGGCTGGTGGCATAAATCTTCCCATGAGCAGAGGGAATAGTCTGTGTGTTGCTTTTGCAACGTTTTTCGGTGCGAAGAAGCAAGGAAGTGTAGTGCTCAGATTTTGCACAGAAGCCACCCCTGACAAAGCACAGAGGTTCATTAACAGATACAAACCTGGATTGCATCAAGTTATCGGACTTGTCTCTCAGTGCTCAGCTCCTTGCCTTGGTTGCAGTTCCTGTAAATTACCTGGGAGCTTTGGAAAGCATTAGTGCCTTTCTCTGTCTTGTGTGTATAACAACATTAAAGCTGAAATTACTTTCTTACAGGTTGAAAAATAATGTCCCAGTGCCTGCTTCAAATCTGGCTGAATTTAATAGGAGCTGGCTTAAGCAAGTTTCAGTCAAGGTCTGGGGATTTCAAAAAGTTGTCCAGAATTACCCGCATTTATTACATGATTACGTGGTTGTCGAGCTGTAGCAGGTGACGGTCCCCTAGCCAAGACAGCCACAACCCCCAGCAGTGGTCCCCAGGCAGGAAGCGCGGCACAGAAACCACATCTGAGTCACACCAGCCTGCTCAGCTACTCCTGCACGAGACGTGAACTCCATGAGACACAGCACGCCATAGGGCAGCAGCAAAGACCTCAGTCCCCGTCCCCCTTTTTCCCCTCAGCCATCCGAGAGGGTCGGTGAGCAGTCAGGTGGCATTAGCCTGTCCTGAGCTCTGGGCTGCCCCGAGGGTCTTCTCGCTCCACTCCAGCTGCCTGTCTGCAGTCTCATTGCTAGTGCTGCCAAGGCTGTCTCTTAACAGCACCCCTCCGTATCCTTGGCCTCCTCCTCAGCCAACAGGACTGAGATGAACACGTTCTAGGAGCAGGAATGTTATGGTCTGGTGCCTTCCAAGAAGTTATCACTTTGCTAGAGAGAATCCCAGTGGAGAATCAACCCTCTCCTGGGCTGGTCATTGGGTGTAAATGTAGCATTAAGAGTATCTCTGTCCTCAGGAAACTGTTGAGAATTTACTCCAGGGCTACTTAATGTATTTTTACTATTTGCTGCAAGGTAATTTTATGATTATAATTTTATGACTAGGAAGGGAGCATGGCATTTTCTGCTTTGCCAGGCTAGTCTTTCACATCATGCCACCTTAGGGGGGAAACTGCAGCCTCTGCCTGGGATACGGGGATCATATCCAAGAAAGCAAATTATTTTGGGGAATATGGAGAGACCTGGAAGGTGTGTATACTCTAAGTCAGGTATATAAGCCAAAAAAGCAGCGGTTACCAGAACCAAAAGCTCGTAAGATTTTATGGTTGTTCTCCAACGAAATACCATGCCTTTTGGAGACTGTCCAATTTGCAAAGGTGCATGTAAGAACTGAGACAACTGCTTTTGCACAGCCTTGTGCTCCTGTTGGCCTCTGTTCATCTCTACCCACTGTCAGTCTGAGAAACACCTTATTATGGGAGGTCCTGCCTGCAAATTTCTAACTTACAAACTCCACATATAAACTTCCTAACATTTCCCCTGTAATGTTTTTCAGCCAGCCCTTTTCCCAAGCCTGGAGGTTGCTGCCAACACCTTTACTTCAAAACATCCTCATACACACACCTCTGTCTCCAGTTCCTGAGTTCCTGATGTGCTGAAGCGATTTTTGTGCTGTTATTTTTGGAAATGTGGGGTGAGGGAAAAATGCCTTGCACATTAAAGACCCGGTTGACCCTTTGAGACCAACTCCTTGCCATATTCTCTTTCAAAGAGGTGTTCTCCTCATGTAAGCATGCTCAGGAGGAGGGAGGGAGCAGCAGGTCCAACCACAAAGCTTTATGTTTTGTAGAGAGAATTGTTCCTGCCAGAATGTGAAACAATTCCTGTATCCCTGCCAAAACAATTGCTTGATGTGTGCTCCCTAATAGCTCATAATGAACCACAAACAAGCTTTTAAAGTAAGGATAAGGACACACATGCTTATAATGTTCAGAGAACTGAACAAGAAGCCAAAGAATAGCTTAGCTAAAGGGGGATGCAAAGTGCTCTTCAGCACTTTGCTAATTAAAACAATGGGTCTCTGAATTACAGTATTTCCTTTTTTGGGAATATTTCAACACTCAGATTCTTCCAAAGAGGCATTCCTCCAATCAATGTGTTTGAAGGAAAATAGAGTCCCAATCCTGAAAAGAGATACACGTAGGTGATTCTCACCCTCCTTGAACTCAGTGAAGATTTGTGCAGGAAAAGGCCAGGCCTTTTTTGGGGGGATCACGTAAGTCCTACAGTAATATGGGCTGTAGATATCATGATATAGAATGTTTGACCTACAGAACCATCCATTTAACACACTTGGCACTGACAGCCTGCTTCAAACCTGCTGAAACCCAATGCACCTCCTCATTGACTTGTGTGGCCTTCAATTTCTGCCCTCCCTTTTTTTTTTCTCTAACCTCTTCTTAAATGTTTTCAAAATAAGTCTCTTTATTCCCATAATAGACCAGATTTTAAAAGGAAATTAGTGGATACCCAAAGCACTTGCCTAATGCTTTCCATTCACATATCTCAGTCATATGAAGAGTTGAATACATGTGGGTTTTATATCCACTTTTTACCACTGGGGTAACAGAAGCACACGATGTCCAGATGACTCATCCAAGGTCAGGGTAAGTCAACGACTTAGAAAGAAATTCAAGTCTCCTTAATTTCCCAGGTCTTATCCACAAGAGAATCTTGCCTTTTTACATGAAATGAGCTAAAAAAGGTTTTATTCATTTACGGGAAGGGGAAAAAAGCAAGTATCCCTGAGGATGACAATAAATTATTAGTCCAAACTTCACATAAGATTTTTATGCTGTATGATTTGCAGCATTCAGCAAAATTCAACAGGTAGAGCATTAAGTAATAGAGAGAAATTAAAAGCTATAAGCAAAAGGGGGGGTAAAGAGTAGCTCTTAAATGAAATATGGGAAGGAATCAGGAATCAGTGGGACAGGAAGCTGCAGGCAAAAGTATCAAAAGGGACTGGAAGGATGAAGTCTCCTGCACCAAGATGGTGAGCTTATGTTAATCTATTTGTAACAACAGTTACCGACATTGAAAGATACACAGTTCATACACATACACACAGAGGGAGCAACATGCTAAAATATGGCTTTAGCTTGAGCTTGAGATAGCTGCACATTGCCTTAATTCACACAAATATTTCCAGTGCAGTTGTTGGTACTATCTGTGTGACTAAAAAGGGAAAGGTCTCTGGGGCCTAGGCCAGCTTTTAACTTGGCCAAATGCTAGACAGCTGGAGCATATTTTTAAATGTAATTTTTTCCCCTGACTACTATTTCCAAGGGCATTCTCAAAGAAAGTCTGCTTTGATTCTTCTCTTATTTTTAAAAGTTCAGCCCCTAGCAAAAGCAATGAAGTGCCAGAGGAGAATAGGACCTGCTCGAAGGAAACCAGTGGTGGCTGATGCACAACCTGAGATCCAGAGTAATCTACAATTCCTGAATCCAGGAACTTTGCTTGTCCTAACCTTACTTTTCTTCATACACTGCTCACCAATAAGAGGCCAGGTACATGCCCTTGTTCTCTGTATGTTCCCATAGCATAAAATGCAGCATAAGTGCAATTACTAATTACCCATATAGCCATTGATGCTATACACCCATGTGGGTCCAGCTGTTTAAAGTACAACCCAAAATACATCAGCTGTGCAAGTCTGTGAATGGAGGATGAAGTTACATCAGGCATAGGACTCTAGTGAGAAACCTGTATGGAAAGAAATTGCTGTGTGGAGTCAAACCCAGAGGACACAAAGTTCTCACTGAAGCAATGAAAACCAGCCTCTTAGGCAGGGCATTGAACTCAAGGGAGTCAGGTTCAATTTTCCAACAGTTCAGCCCCAGATTTGTTTGATTCCCTGCCAGCTGGATAGATACATCAAAACAGAGGCACAGACAAATCAAAGCCCATGAAAATTATCTACCACCTTCTCATACAAGATATCTTCAACACTAGCGTTTTCAGAAACCAGCAGCTGCTTCAGGCAGGCACTGTACCTCCAGATGAACTCCTCTCTACGATCAGTTGCTTGGTGATGAGAGGGCTATAAATTGGAGTAAGGGCTTCGGGAATTTTCCCCAAGAGCCACATGTTTCTTTATTACTAATACTAGGTAGTATTTAATTCACTTTGGTATTAGGAATTACTCTGAGGCCTGAGCTGCTTGCTCCTGTGTTAACAGGAGGTTTCCCATTGCCTTCACTGGATGTACAGCTGGGACTGGTACACAAATAGCCAAGGCGTGGTTTTTGCTCCTGAGCCCACTACGCATTCCCTGTGCTTACATTGCTTTCATGACAAAATTCAGAAGGTGGGTATGAAAAATATCATTTGGGCATATCTCTCTGGAGGTGTGTGAGAGAAAAAAAATCACTAATGGAGTCGTATGCTGGCATCACCAGCCACTTTCCCTCTTAAAAAAATAAACTAACAACATTTTCAGTACATTTTCAACTACTTTTGACCTCACCAATCCCAGAGGGAAAAGAGCTATGGAAAACTATGCCATTTCTAGGAAGGGCTGTTTCTGAGCTGTACCAGTGCAGTTTGAAGAAAGGTTACCAGGCCAGAACATGCAGTTGCATTTTATCTAAAAGGGAGTTTTCCTTGCTAATACATGCAGGCAATTATAATTATTTTAAATGGGTTGGGAATTCCAGCCTAATCTAAGATCAATGTTGGACATTTTTGTGAAGATATGTGGCATGTTGTTGCACTCAGATTGTGCTGTAGATGTTTATTTGTCCCAGCCCCTTCATCTAGGGCTTAACATAAGATATTGCACAAGTTAGAAAAGCACAATGAGAATAGCTCTACCATGTAATGATTTTTTATATATAGAAAGGTTGGCAGCTTAAAAGGTCAAGTTACGTAAAATATAAGTTATGTGTTTTTCTATCAAGAAGTCCTATATTTGGGTTTGTATGTCCTAGAAGGTTGGCCAAATGTCCTTCATTGTCCCATTTCATGTAAACATTTAAACATGCCTATATTTATTACTCCATACATGGATGACTAGCTGAGTCATTGTGAGAGGCTATATTTGGATTTTTTTTTAAATGTCCTATATTTTGTATTAAATTTTTTTTTTCAGAAGAGACAATAACTAATCAGTTATACTGAGAGGGAAAAGCCAATAGGCATTAAAATAATAGACTAATCCTACCAGGATTTAAAACTTGCTGTTTTCACAGTATGATGCAGTTTGGCAAAGAGGTCCAAAGTAGCTAGAATCTGTAATTCCCATTGCCTTGAAATTGCTCTCAACACATGCAATAATTTATCTTCCTTCTAGACTGGGTTGACCATAAGTCAACCCAGTTGAGTCTCATATTGATGACATAAAAATTCAGAAAAAGACTGAGCTGGGCTGATATTTCACCAGTAGAAGGAAAAGAATATGGCATTTGCACAAGGGAAATATGTTGTCTGTCCAGATAGCATAGGTGTAGAATTTTCATATGCTCTAAAATATTCAGAGAGTCATACTTTTATTTGTACCTGAATATAAAACACAGACATAAGAAATTATGTTTTACACTTTAATCTTACAGACTTATTTATCTCATGTTTGTGTGTACTGAAAAAAAGAAGTTTCAGGAGCTGGGTGAATCCTCACGAGCTACAAATTGAGACATAGTATTACTGATATGGCCCATAATAGCAGCACTCTATGATACACCAGCCGCACCCAAACCAAACAGAAAATCTTTGCTAGTACCCTGGCCCAAAAGCTATTCAGTTCTTCACAGTGTAGGTAAGTCCTTGGGGATGGAGAGAGACCAGGATATAATCCCCTTGGTCTCTTTGTCGCATTGCATGGTGGCATTGTGACTCTGCATTATCACCACTACGCCAAGACTCCAGAGTCTTCCCCATGATAAGTTATGGGCTTCTTCAACAGTTACCTCTCTCTAGAGATCAAAGGTGCCCAGGAAATTTGGCCTGCGTGGCACAGGTGAAGGTTTACTAGATATAGCTCAAGGACAGTTGGAAAGATATAGTGCTGGGAGAGTCCCTCACCAAAGGTTCAAATAAACAGAGTTAAGAAAAAAACTCTCCTTTTTTCCTGACATGGATAAATAGCTGGCTGAAAAATAAGGGCAAAGGAGCAAGCATAAAATATGAGTTTTCATGATGGATAGATGTTACAAGGGCAATCCCACAAGATCTGTACATTCCAGAATTGTCAAAAGTAATCTGGAAAAGAAGGTTAAAAATGAGGCAAGTAAGCCTGCAGAAGACTCAAAATTATGTGGGATAGTGAAATGTGCAATTGACTACAATCAGCTATGGAAGGATCTCACAATACTGTGTGATGAAGCAATAAAAGCACAGGTAAAATTCAATGAAAATCACAAATGAAATGTTAATAAATGCAAGTAAGGCACTTGACAGAGAAAGAAACAACTGTCTGTATGACTACATATACATGATGAATTCTGAATTAGCTGTTAGCTAGGGGAATTAGCTGTTACTGATCTAGCAAGATATCCAGGAGTCTTTATGGGTAGTGCTTTGAAAAGTCAGCTCCATGGCAATGGAGTTGAAAATAGGGCATTGGGAATAGGTAAGGAACTAGAAATAAAACAGATAGCATCCTTGCAGCATTATAGAAATGGATGGTGTGTCTGAATCTTGACTACTGCTGGTAATATTAGTTACCTCTTTTGCTAAAGGATGTGCTAACATTGGGGAAGATGCTGGGAAGAATCACAGAGAAATGAAAGAGAGTAAATTAGTTGGGACACTTCCATGTGAAGAAGAGATGATGGAGCAGCTATATGAAAAAGCAAACACTAGAACAATAGGAATGGACCTTTATAATGGGAACAGGAAAGTGGAGTTAAAAATATCTCCTAGGGGCTGACAGAAACTCCAGGAAAACTTAGTGATAGCAGTTTCAGACACAACATATACCTCATAACACTGTGGAGATGGGAAGCAAGCAGGGCCAAAGGATCCAGCTCAGGCTGAGGTCCATTTTGTTAACACAGTGCTGAACACATACCTCTCACCAAGAGGTATGACACTAAGGGTGGTGTGGGATGGATATTACCCTTCTCCCTGCAGTGAAAAGAGCAAGTAGGAAGGGGAGATCCTGGTCTCAAGAGGAGTTCAGATTTTTTGAAGAGGCTCCTTAGAAGTTCTGGGGGCAAGCTGAGCAATGAGGAGTTATTTCTGGAAGCTGGTACAAGCCCAAGGCTGGCTTTGTTGGGCACTGACATGCAAGGACTTGGAGAGGGGACAGAAAATTACACTTCTGTGAAGGAAGTTGGGATCTGATGCATGGGCTTTGTTTAGGAAAGATCAAAGAATAAATAGAGTATGTGATGGGAAAAGATAAGGGCAAAGAAGATGTTAATCTACCTATGCATTCACTGGGGTTTTTTGATGGAATTTGCTTGAGTTGCACAAAGCCTTTCCTTTTTCTGTCTCTCCTTCCCTTTCCTCATAATAGTGTGGTCACAAAGTAGGAAGTATATTACAATAAACGAACCTCAGACCAAGGTTCTGCTCCGAAGATTGATTACAGCAATAGTCTAGGAGCCCAAGCTGCCAATAACCGAGGAGGAGGACTTGATGATAGGCCATATTACTCAAAAAGCCACATGAGAGAGGAAGAGCCAAAGCACAGATCCTCTACTGTTGGAGGGTGCGGCTCAGCAAACAACCAGTGAGTGGAAAGCTGCTCTGCTCACCCTCTGACAGGCAGCAGTTGGAAAGCCACTGGAAATGCTAACACTGGCTTGGGTTTTTTTTTGCTAGCAGGAAGATTTTGCACAAAGGGGTAAAGTTTGCACCTGCTTTAAAATCAGTTGTTAGAAACATGAATGATTCAAATTAATTCTCTTGTGTTCATTAGACAATTCAGAGACGATGGAGCAAAAGCCACAGTTTTCAACTTCAATACCTTCTTGTCAACTAACCAGTGGAAATGTCCATATGCATTGGCTCCAGCAATACTCTGAGTCTCCTGTAAATTACCTGAGTCTCATTTAAACCGATGTTTCTCCCACCTGCAAAAAAAGCCACAGATAAATCTAGTTAATACATGCTATTTATGAAGCTCTTTCTTCCCATAAAAAGCAGATGGATCATATAAAGTTATTGCAGTTTCGTTCCTAAAAGCAATGTGATTCATTAAGGTTGTTAGGATAGTTAGGAGGGAGTACCTGGCTCAGGAATGTGCCCAGGAGACAGGGATTCAGTCGCTCTCCATCCTAGATTTCCTGAACATTTCCTTCCTATCATAACTCTTGAGTTCTTCCCCTATAAAGTAAAGATAATACTCTCCTACCTTCCGGGATGTTGGCAAGGATAAATACATTAAATGTGTTTAGGTGCTATGGCACAGAGAAGGAATTTATGAAAGGGCCTAAGATGGATAGTCTATTCGTCATTGCAACATATACAACTCTCAGCTCCCATCAGCACTTCCACCGAGAAGCAGTGATTCATATTTGGCAGATGGGAGCAGATTGATCAGGCCAAACACCATTTGGAACAAGTTCTGTAATATGTTGCAAAGTATTAATCAATGCAATGTTCTTCTGCCCACCTTAGACTCCAGGTGTCATCTTAACAAAAGTATAGCGCCGATGGATTTATCTGAAAGTTGACTGTGCAATGCATTAGATACTGTGCAGGAATAATAGACTTTATAGCCCTAGTGAGAGCATACTGAATCATAACACTGAAATTATCTGGTCTGAAGTCTGATTGACTGAATGTACACTTCATGTTAGGAGAAAGGTACTGTCTCTGATTGCATAAACTTAGAGGAAAGCGAAGTACTTTTCCCCCAAGAAGAATCCACGAATAAACCCCAGATGGTTTAAAATCCTTGAAATAATATGTATTTCCCTAGTTTAGGTACAGGTAAATTAGGATAATTATCTTTAACATACTTTTACCAGAATGTTAATAGAAAGAAAGAAGGAAAAACAGAGAGAGAACCATTATATGATTTGGTTTAGTAAATTGATTTTTTTCTGAAGTTGATATTCTGGATTAGATCAGCAACTTTTGCTCTCCAATCAGGCCAAAGCAGGAACTAGGCTTATTTGTAAACATATATGTCTTTCTAAAGCACTTTCTCTGATTGATTCATATTTCTCTCTCTTGGCCAAACAGTGACAAAATGCTCAAAACAAAATCTATCAATTTCTAAAAAATTCTATTTAATAAAATGCTTTTGGGGAAAGGTGACCAAGTGAAGGATCTTGCCCTCAAAACCAACCCATCCCACAATAACTCTGATATCCAGGTCCCCTTGGGCAGGGTTTGCTGCTCTACTTGGAGAGAAGTGATAATGCAAGCTGATTCTGTTAATTGTATTTCTCAATTTCATTGGAAAATACCTGCTAGGACAAGTAGTCTTCCCGATGTGTGTTGCTATGGTATGACAGTTATCTCTAGCTGTGTGAAGTATTTATTAAGGTACTGTGTGTCCCAGAGTTCAGAGGCAAATGCATAAATCAAACTTGTGGCTGGTTCCACTTCTTGCAACCTCTGACAAGGTGACAGAGATGGAAGGGCAAAGGATGTCATGATGGTCTATACCACATGCTGTGTGCCAAAAGAAACCCTCCAAGTGAAGAACTGAGTCATGGACCACAGCTCTGCTTTGGAAGGATAATGCTTGCTCAGCTATTTGCACATTGCTATGCAGACCCATACAAATCAAATGTATGGGTCTAAAATCTGAACTAGCACAGGTTTTACTCATTTCTCCATCCAACTAAAGTTTTTAAAGGAAATTGCTATATTTCCTTGTAAAGGAGGTGACTAGAGTGTCATCAAAAAAAGTGTCAGCAATTTCATACTCTGAAAGGAGTATATCTCTCTCAAGAGTGGAACTGGGATCTTCACCCATCCAAACAAGTGGGCACTGTAGAAGTATCTGATTCTAGTGAGGCTGAACACCTGAGCAGAATTTACCACTGCAGCTCTTTCTGATAGACTGTTTCTTCTGAAGTGCTGCAATAGAGGAATTGGTCTTGTCCCCTAGATGAAATACTGAACATTACAGTTGCTCTACCAAGGCAGCTAAGCCTCAGGAGATCTTTTATGCCAGAGGTCTGGACTTCTGAAGTGGATGCTGCCGGTGGTGGTTGCTTTGGAGGTATGAGCTGCTGTCCCCAAAACAGATGTGAACGCATCCCACCACCGTCCTGCAATGCTTTATTAAGTACTTATGGCACCCTAACAGACTGTCAGCACATCCTCTGCTGTGCCAGGGATGTGTTACCCAGATGCTAAAGCCTTTGTGTAGCCAATTCTGGGAAATAGTAATCCCAGGATTTTTTTGAGCTGATAACTTAATGGACTACAGGAGCCCAGAAATTTCCCACGAACATCTGAAGACGTGGTCAGAGACATTACCTGCAACCCAAATAAACACAAGGTTTACAAGGGGCTATGGTCCTGTTATATATTTTGTTGTTCATTAAAAATCAATTATAAATAGAAGGAAGGATAGGGGTAACCAGAATCAGCTCATTCAGTTTGTTAAACACAAAAATCACTACCCATTAGCAAAACAAAGTTATCATACTTTCATGTCAGGGCTTCAATACGCATGCCACAACAGCTGAGAAAGGGACAAGTTCTCTTGACAGAAGGATTATCTATCCACATTGTATGCCTCATTTATTGACTGCAAAGATCCTAAACCCCTTTCTTATTTCCCCCTCCTTATTTTATAAACAGAAGGGGAAGAGAAACGCAGTAGCACCCATGACAACAAACAGAAGAATCTTCTTTGATTTTCCTTAAAGTACCAAGTAAATATATAAACAGGGAAAAAACCTACCCAGAACAGTTATTCATACCATAGAACAAGAAAGCTTTTTTTTTTTTTTTTTTGTCAGCGACACGGGAAATATGAAAAGGACTTAACTAGGCTACAGGTCAGAGAGAGTTCAGCTGACACAAATAGAGTAGCAGAAGTTTGCCTCAGAGTTTAGAGCAGCAACAGTAAACTTTCATAATAGTAAAGAGTTTAATACAAATACTGCCTTAACTAGATCTACAGTTACAGGCCTGTGCTATTGATCGCAGGGTGTTATATTGATGCATTACAGCTGCGGGGGACAGGAGCACCTTATTCCAGGGAACAGCCAGCATGCTGCCATGTTGATTTAGCCTCCTCCTAACTGCTATGCTTTCAATATGTGTAGTTCAAAATGCAGGGAGTACATAGATTCTCCAACTATTTCTTCCCTAAAATACCGTATCAGCTGAGTGAGTTTGCGGTGTCAGCAACAAGGCACAGTTATACGCCCTTTGATGAGAATTTTTGGACTGTGTCTCTCCTGTTCTATTTTTCAACTATTCTTTTCAGCTGATTCCACTTCTACCAAAAGTGATGCCATCATGCAGATTAGTTAGCAGCTTGAAGGGAAAGAACTTCTATTGTAGCAATAGGTATAGAAAAGTAAAAGGGCTGAGGTCGCTTCTGTGTCTCTAGTTCCCTCAGCTTTGAGCTAATGTGAAATGTTATGACACCTGGCTATTCCATAAAAATATATGCCTTCTTTCTTCCAAAATCCATTCTAAAAGTTTTAAAAGTATTTCTCAACTGCCCACCCTGCTCCTCTGGGTTACCGCAGCATACTGTGAACATGGTGTTGATGTATTTAAGGCAAAGATGCTCAAATAACCCAGCTTTCTGCAGCATCCCCCACACCTGGGGCTCAGAGATGAGAGGCATTATCCTCCTCAGGCACCCTGCCTGGGGGTTCATCCGCCTCTCCCACCATTGTTTGAGTTGCCCCTGGAATGCACAGGCAAATTCCTTGGACATGTCATCTCTTGAGTCCCCTTTCATCCAGTCGAAGATGGAGACAGGTGTTAAATCAGTGCTAGCACCCATAATACCACAGATGCTAGTGGGGAAAAATGAGAAGAAAAAGACAATGTCCCTTTTGTCCAGACTGTAATTTCTATGTTAAGATGGAAACTGCGTTGCTTCTTCACATTCAGTAAAGTTCTTTGCCACAGAATCTTTGTGCTCTATCCCCTGCTTTGGATGCCTCCAAAGACTAGGATGAACCTTTCTTGGCACAGTGACCAGGAATAGTTTAGTTGCTAGCTGCACAGTGTAATAAAACAAACAAACAAACAAAAAAAGAAAACATACACTTTTGAGTATGGTTGAGACAGATTTTACTCCCTCTACCAGAAGAGACAGGTCCTTACCCCCCAAACCAAAAGAAACAGAGGACTTTCTAGAGCATCTTGCACAGACATAGTTTTAACCCTGAAAGTGTTTGCTTCTGTGCATTGTGTAGCTTAAAATACAAATAAATATGTTGAAATCTTTTGTATAAAGGTGATAGAGTTTTCAACTTCACCTTGTTATTTCTTTCTCAAATTTTCTACTGCTCACAACATTCAGTTTTATTTACAGTTAAAACACCTTTGAAAACATCTTTACAAATATGGTTCCACATCCTAAAACACCAGCCATTAGTGCAATAAAATCCCTGACAAAGTAAACAAAAATCCCTGCATGAACTGTAACATGTGCACTGTTGAGCTCACATATAAAGAGTGCATATAACACATTTAGGTTTAAAGCCAAAACCAAAGGAACCTGAATGGTTTCCAGTCAACTGTAATGTAGCAGCATAACATATCCCCAGCTGTACATTCTGAGTGATGTTCTCATTTTATCAGTGTCTTCTCTACCTGCTCAGTACCACCTCCAACCTTTGTTCTTGGGCACACAGAAAGTCTCATTTCTAAGATTATCAAAGCTCTGCAAAACACAATGAGACACTGCGATGAGATGCATCTGCTTCTTGCCTCCCATCAGCTTTAATATCTGACTCCTCAATCTGTCCTTTGGTCCTCTGGGTACCACCGGGTATGACAAAATCTCCTTGCATTTATCCAAACATGCCTTTAACCTGACAGTGAGCTAGTCCTCTCCAAAAAGCTGAAGTAATAGTCAAGCTGTGGGTTGAATGAGTCTCCAGGCAAAGCTGGCCACATACATCCAGCAGATAGAGTGAAGCCCGTGGCAACTGCTCCATCACTATGGCCATGAGGGTCAGCAACAGCATCCTGCCCCAAGAGAGCACTGTCTTGGCTTGAGTCTGAAGCTGAGGCTCCCCAGGAAAAAATCCCAGGGTAACGTCTGCTTGATTACAGGCATCACCAGAGGTGTCCTGAGCCACACAGTCACAGCCTGAGGGTATTCTAACCCATGCCTGTCTGTATTTGTCACCATGAGGACTGCAACACTCAACAGCATCTCCTCTGTACTGACACTTGGAAAATGGCATTAGCTGTCTCACAAGAAGTAGATGTATGGTGGGATGAAAATTGGGCAACTCTGGGATACACATAGCTCAGTCCGCGGCCTTTGGTGTCTCTCTGTGGGCCATCATGGAGCAGCAGAACAATGCACAGTGGGCACCTGACCAGATCACCTTGGTGTCTATGACAACACAAGGCAGTGTGGCACAGCAGCAGCTTAGTCAGCAGCTGCTGATACTTGTGTGCACACCACTCATGCAGTTGGGGTTGCAGATCAGTTAATGCGGGATACGCAGAAACCACAATTAATGTGAGATGCGAACGTACCTCGAGTTGTGTTGGCTGAGCCCCTTGTCTGCCCCAGGCCCTTGGGCAGGTGTGGAAGGACAACCCCAAACCCTTCCATCCCCACAGCTTTTCCTGAGGCAAGGTCTGCCCTGAGATAGGGAAACACAAAACCTTTTGTTCAAAGCCATACTCCAAGACCTGAACTAGCAGAACCTTAGCAACCTGTATGCACACCTAAATCCACATTTCCAAGGAGTGGGCTAAACCAAAATGAAATAAGTGGATTGAACCAGAACCTACTCTAAACATTCTCAAAAGTTAGGGGTTTAATTCTGCGCCGCTCTGGTGTTATTGATAAGCTAATGCTGCAGGTCGAGGCGACAGGAATCCAGTCTGCCTGAGTTTCTGAGTGAAGTTTCTGAGACTCAGCCTTTAGCTCTGACCTGCTTTCTGCCTTGGAAAGGCTGTTTTCATTCCCTTCCTTTTCTCTCTTTCCTTCCTCATCCTTTTAACTTACCACTAGCATGTTTTATACACTTTAAATCTTTATACATACAACGTTTCAAAAAAGATTTCTAGGCTGACAGTCTCTCATTGTATCTGTCATTTCCTATTACTCTCTGTGACATGACAAACCCTCCTATGAATATGATGCATTATGACACAACACATGACACCAGTTACCCAACATTGTACCTCATTAGAAGAAACTGTAAAGGCATAAACCAGGGGTGAGCCCTTTCTATTAATCTCTTGTTCCCTTCACCACCATCATTAGGAGTTCATGTGGTTGTTGCAGATTTTTCCTCCCATGGCCAGTCTCTTAATTGGCATTGAGTATAGATAAAAAACAAAAAAGAAACAAAAAAAAACCCCTGGAAAGTTAATACCCATCACACTCTTTTCTCTGTGAGCACAGAAAGAAAAGCTTTTGAGATAGACATAGCTGATCCTTTCTTAATATCTGGAAGAGAAATAAGAATTTATATATCCCTGGCAGCCCGTTTCCTGACCACAGAACAGGTTGATCAGAATTACTGTTGTCCAGGAAGGAAAGAATCATCAGGAAAGATGCTGTTTGGAAAAATAAAAAATAAATAAAAAGTTGACAATTCTCAGATGACAATAACATGCTTTCTGTCAAAATCTGCTGGAGAGGAAAAATGTAAATTCTGATGTAGGAAAGAAAGATTACTGTTGCTGTTCCTTCTAGTTTCTCCCTTATAGTTGATAAGTGGCATCTCTGATATTTTCTTTCTAATCTGTACCTACAAATATCACCTCCTAATAGAGCAGAATGAGCCTGCATTGTTGTTGCACGAAGCTGTCTGTGGATAAAAACTGAGGCCAGTTGCTCATCTGTGTCTGTGGAGCCCCTAAGTTCCAAGAACAGGAATAAGCTATTACAAAGGTGGATAGGAGACATTTATTAGCCACAGCAGATAAGCCTCAGTCTGATTTTCAGTTATCCCAGTTGACATTGTCTCTTTGCGTTCAGCAGAGAGTGTTAGCTTCTGTGCTGTGCTAACACCTCAGGCCAGGCTAGCAAACTCCTGCTAGGTGTGTGGTGACTACAGCTCATGAAACACCAAGGCTGTCTTCCTACAATTTATAAAATTCTAGTAGCAGATAGGGTGGATGAGAAATGGATGTTTATAAAGCTGTGGGAAGCAGTAGTAGGCAAATGAGTATGTACCAACAACAGACTAGATATCTGGAGACAAGTTGCTAGTTCCTGCAGTTACCTCAAAGTCAGGGGACACAGCTGCAAGCTATTAAATGGCCAGGTTTTCCTACTGAATACAAGAAGAATGGATGCATATAGCTCGGGTAGTGATATTTTAGGATCATGTAATTTGGATTCTTTGACTGCCTCTACTGTTAAGAAGAATAAAACACTCCCCCAGAGTTAACTCTGTTGAACCAGTTATGACTGACAGTCACCACCCACCTGATGAAGGCACATGTTTGCATTCCCAAAATACACATTGGGCTTAGTTGGCACCTTTAATGTCCATCTAAAGATTGAGTAATGGGAAAAGTGATACTAAACTGGCTCACTTAGGCTGGAAAGATTCTTGTCTGGCTACGCAGATGTGGGATGATGCTGTTCTGCTCTTACACCTGAAAGTGTATAAATGTTCATGCTCTTTTTACATTGCCATTTTCCAATCTTTCACAGGATTTAAATTCACTTTAAGACAAGGGGGAAGTATTTTTGGGATTGGATTTACAGTTAAACCCGACAGTCCTGTTACCGAGCTTGCTATTTCTACACAAATATACTCTACAAAGCAGAAAGCTAATTTTCTGTTTGTTAGTAAATGCCAAATATTATACTGCAGCTCAGCAGGAGAAATCTGAGGCACTCACCTTGACTAATTGGTACAACCAGTTCTGGGATGTGTTAATATGGAAGAAATTAGTGATATTCTCAAAATCTTCAATCAAAAATAGATGCATGTTTTTCACTTTTGCTGGAAAAAAACCCCAAAACAACAAAGCCCTGTAGAAAAGCTACTAACCTTATTTTTCTATCTGCTCCTCTTTATTGGCTATGTTTGCCACAGAGCTTCTGACCCCTTTGACAGTCCATTATAAGGAAGTAACTCTCTCTAAATGTGCCCCAAATAACTAACGAGTTAGCTATAAGAAAAGCTTATTCACTGCAGAATAAGTATTCTCCATTTATTATGGTTTTCTTTTTTTTTTTTCAGATGTTAAGAGCTATCCAACACAGCAGACATTTCCCTGGTGAGGTGCCAGTAAATTCTAGGTTATAGCAAGCCTCATTCTGTAAAAACATGGGTGCATGGGCAGACATCAGCTGCCAAATAATCCATCTTCAGGATCTGTTTCCAACATCACAGCATTCCTTCATTTCAGGTGATCCATTTTGACTGAGGGAATGATCATAGATTCATAGAATGACAGATTGGGTTGGAAAAGATCTCAAAGACCATCTAGTTCCAACCCCTCTGCCATAGGCAGGGACACCTCTCTCTAGACCAGGCTGCTCAAGGGCCCATCCAACCCGGCCTTGAACACTGCCAGGAAGGGGGCAGCCACCACCTTCCTGGGCAACCCGATCCAGTGTCTCACCACTCTCATAGTGAAGAATTTTTTCCTAATATCCAATCTAAATCTACCACCTTCCAATTTAAAACCATTCCCCCTCATCCTATCACTACATGCCCTTCTAAAATGCCCCTCCCCAGCTTTCTTGTAGGCCCCTTCAGGCCTCTATAATATCTCCCTGGAGCCTTCTCTTCTGCAGGCTGAACAAGCCCAAGTCTCTCAGCCTGTCTTCAGAGTAGAGGTGCTCCAGCCCTCTAATCATCTTTGTGGCCCTCCTCTAGACTCCCTCCAACAGGTCCATGTCCTTCTTATGTTGGGGGCTCCAGAGTTGAAAGCAGTACCCCAGGTGTGGTCTCACCTGAGCAGAGTAGAGGGGCAGAATCATCTCCCTTGACCTGTTGGTCATGCTTCTTTTGATGCAGCCCAGGATATGGTCAGCTGTCTGGTCTGCAGACACATATTGCCAGGTCATGTTGATCTTTTCATCAACCAACATTCCCAAGTCCTTCTCAGGGTTGGTCTTAAAGCCAAATTTCTTGTATTTATACAGATTAGCTATACATATTCATTATAATTTCTAAGAAAAGGCAGGGTAATGCAAATTATTTCCAAGAAGTCATTTACATTAACTTCTCCCAGATAGAGCATGCTCAGTGACACTCAGGGGATCTTCTGGTGGTCTTCAGGGATGAAGGCTGGACATCTTACTCTCTGTGAACTTTTTACCTTTTCCTTCTGCACGTGCTCTTTATGGTTTTCTCCATAGTCTCAAAAACACATTCCTGCACAAATTAATTAGGAACCCCTTTTAGCTGAAAACAAGATATACTCTGTCTCTTAATTTGTTGTTGGTTTCATTATTTATGACTTCGCTGTCTTCACTTTCTTTATCTTTCAGGCTGCTCCACTGTTACAGTTAAATTTTGTAGCTGCTCTAACAGAACAGCTCAAACAGCTGTAGCCATACTCCACTGAAATCCAAAACACACAAATACTTGCTATTCTCCTTAATTAATCTATCTAGTATTACTATGTATCATTGAATCAATGGCATCCCTTCCTTCCAGCATGTCGACCACAAACACAACTTGGTGTTGTCGGCAAACCTGATGAGGGCACAGTCAGTCCCACTGTCCATGTCATCAACAAAATGATAAACAGCATCAGTTCCAATACCAACTCCCCATGGAACAGCACTCATCACTGGTCTCCACTTGGACATGGAAATGCTCACCACAACTGTTTGAGTGGGACCATCTGGTCCATATGGCTACTCTAGCAGAGCCATAATCTCTTGTGAGACACAACACATTTTTTGATCTGTGGCTTTAGGGCTGTTTGAAAAGTTGGTAGTTTTGCCTCGTTAGTACATAAAAGCACTGTGTGCTTTCTTAAACTCTGTTCTCTTGCTATGTAACCTTACTAAGGACTTAAGTGTCTAAAAGGCAAAATTCACCAAGTGAGTTTACGCTTAGAATTGCTCTCCATTTCTCTCAGGTGCCTCATTAGATGCCCAATATCTAGGTAGGTGTCCAGGCTACCCAGTACCGGAACAGTTCC
The DNA here is from genome assembly GCA_027925045.1 of Hypotaenidia okinawae. NCBI lineage: Eukaryota > Metazoa > Chordata > Aves > Gruiformes > Rallidae > Hypotaenidia > Hypotaenidia okinawae. The sequence goes on along the minus strand of BSDF01000002.1, from coordinate 115,357,412 downwards.
TGGTAAGCAGGACAAGCTCAGCTCACTGAGTAAGAAGCACCAACAAGACAAAAGCAGAGCTTAAAGGAGCAGATATGAACCTGGCTAGTTCCAGGTTAGAAAAAGACATTCATTTTCATCAGGATTTATAGCCCCAAACCTCTTCTGACAGCAGACTAGATCAGAAGAACTTTGGGGGGGTGGGCAGTGTGGATAGTTGCAATGCTAATGGATAGTGTTAGACAGTATATTAACACCTGAGCACCTGGAAATCTAGATATCGGGGACTGCTTTAGTGGAGTCATTAAACAGTAACCAAAAAGGCACATTTTTCCCAACAGGTTTCTAATCACTTTGCAACCAATGAAAAAGTTGTAGGGTTCTGTAAATCAAAAAAGGATGAAAACACTCAACTAGAGTCCTACGTGTTTTTTCAAAACTGGAAAGACTAGACATGGGTGTCTTCAGCAGCTAATCCCAACACAGTCACCCATTTCCAAGACAGAGCTCGTGTTTTATGATCAAAGTAAAAAAATGTGCATACTGCCCAGAAAAGGAACCAATGCCTAGCAAAGCCAGTCCTTAAGTACTTTGTCTGCATTTTGCTTCCACCTACTACAGGTTGGTTTAGAAAGGTGAGCATGCTACTAAATTGATTTCTGCTGATTTGTACCCTAAATTACCAGCTACCCCTTCACACAACATTTAGGTTGCCTAGCCCTGTACTAGGAAGATAATTCTGTTTGCTAGAAGGCCACAGAGAGATTAGTTGTTGTAGCAGTGCCTGAAGCACAATGGTCTTGACCAGACAAGTATTGTAACAAGAGCCTAATCCATGACATACTGAAGTCACTGAAATATTTCCACTAATACATATGGATTGAATTAGGACTTTGCAAATCTTTGAGGCAGCTATTGCTGTTCAAGCAAAATTCCTTTATTAATGATGGTACATATCCATTTAAAACCAAAATGAAAAAATAACCTTTGAAACCTAAGTCCTTATGTTTTTCATTGGTTGACATCCCATGTTCTTCTCCATAGGATGATGTACAAGTAGAACACAGGGTATGAGAGGACAAACTATTTTTTCACAGAATCACAGAATGTTAGGGGTTGGAAAGGACCTTGAAATAACATCTAGTCCAACCCATCATTGTTTAAGTCTATGTATTTCTCTCAAAATTGGCATTAGATAGTTCTAATCTATTACTTTATGGGCTACTTCTTAACCCATTCTGAACCTCAGAAGTCTGACACTCTGACTAACGATCCATGGTTCACATGCCACTTTCAGATCCTTCTAATTGTAAAAATTGATGTGCTGATTTCAGTAATCCTCACTTAAAATGAGAACCTACCTCTGAAAATATTATTGTTAATGATACTTCTGCTTAACACCACCTGGGTCACATAAAAAATAAGTAACACTGAAGCACAAGTACCTTTAATGACAGACTTGCGTATCTTTACTGAAACAATGGGGATGTGCCTTACGCTGTGAGTGGTGACAGGGATGGATTTATATGAAAGAATAGGGAAAGGAAGGAACAACAAGATGATTGTGGGCGTTAATCAGCATGACACATGCCCTTGATCAGATAAGGATAGCATGCAGAGCCCTCACCTAGATCATGGCAGATCTGGCCTTGAGTTACACTGGTGTAAAGGAACTTACAGTGAGGAAGAAGGGATGTTGCAGCAGCATCCAGTCATTCAGTGGGGCTGGAGAACCCAAAGGATAGCTGAGCTCTCCAAAGAGCAATTTAAAATTGTTAACTCCCACTCCAGTGTCAGCTATCCACCTGCATCCTCCCCAAAGCCTTTTCCTCACCCCTTTCTGAGTCACGACCCCTGTGCCTCCATCTGCTTCATGATGGAAGGGCAGTAGGTGACATGCATCTGGACAGGTATGAGAGGAGTGGGTCTGTAGGATCTACCTCCTGCCAGCTGAAGCCATTCCTTTTACTTTAAAATATCCTTTGAAGAAAAGATGATATTTTCTCTTTGTTCTCAGTAAGGGCTGGGCTGTGACGCAGGTGCGATGCATCTCTGGCACCAGCTGAGCTCAAGAGCCCTAGAGGCAGCTCCCAAGGGAGGGAGCCCTAGGAAGACAGCTGGAATCCTGGAGGCAGAAGAGTGTGCTCCAGGCCCTAAGATAGCTTCAATTTTAAAGTGGCCTTTTCCACTGCATAAGGCTGGCATAAGTTCTCCACAGCTAATTCAGCCCTTACCCGAGCATCTACAACATGTGGATGAGCCTGCACAGTGTCAGACTGGTTACCAATAAAATAAAAAAATCGTTGTTTATTGAGGTGGTCTCTCAGCCAGCTTGCTTTGTCTTTGTCTTTGTCTACGAGGGTATCAAGGATGCTGAAAACAGCGTGAAGGGAGAAAATGAAACTGAGTTTTACAGGCATGTGACAATGTCTGTATAATCCCAAGAGATTACCCACTATCCCTACATTCCATAGCAATTTCTGTTCCTGTAATTCGCTGTATGTCAGCCAGATACCATGTTGTGGGCAAGGGAAAACTTGGGAAGAATTAAGGTGTGGTATGAAAGACAAGCACAAGCACAAAACCGGAGTATCAGATTGTACGTGAGGGTGCGCAGCACAAAGCTGCTTTGAGCAAGGGGCCTGATAGCATCTCCCAGGGACACTTGCCTGGAGTTACCTTTCCTTGTGTGTGCAGGCATGTTGCTAGAAAACCACTGTACACTCTGCCCAGGATTCAGCTGCGCCATGTCCTGAGGGTGAGAGGAAGGGAAGCTGCACAGCCAGATGACCGTCATCACCTCTCCTGTGCCTGCTAGGCGCTGACAGTGGGGAGGGCTGTCCCATTAGCCCCATCCTCTGTACACCTATGCTGGCAGGTGCTGATCAGCACAGCGAGACTTCAGTACCTCCACACAAAGTATAATCCATGTTGCTAGGAGGCTGTCACTGCCAACATTGCCAGGAAATGCTTGCCTTGCTTTTCCCAGGAGACAGGCAGGTAGGGAACAAAGCAGAGCCAGGGTGCACTCCCTGATGAACCCCAGATGGTCCCAGGACAGGTGAAGGAGGAACAGGACAGCAGAGAACTGCAGCCTAATAAAAATGGGCTTAAACCTGAAACACTTTCTTGCCTCTCTGTTCTCACTTCAGCCCTGGCCTGGAACAGAAAAGCTTTCACTACAGGATGCTGCCTACATAAAATGGAACAAAACCTAGATAAGAGGTATCTTGCTGATCTTGCCCTGGGAGATGCCCACAATGCTTCTTGAAACTCCTTTGAACATGCAGTTTAATTGTTGCCTCTCATGAACAAGATGGTGAAGACTCAATTTCTTTTCTGTTCTCAGTCATTTTCTCTAGCTGGCTCCAGTCCCATTGTAGCAAGATCTCAAATACTACCGAGAAAAGTACACTGATGTAAAAATATGTCATCCTTGCCTTTTACAGAATATCTTGGGAACATATTTTTAGAGGTAGATTTTATAAAAAGCTTCTGTTGGTTTTGCTTAAACTTTGAACCAAGCAAAGCCAACAAAAATCTTTTTAATACCAGCAGAGGAGCAGCTGGATACAAGGCAGAAAGAGGAAGAGAAAAGGAAGCACTAAACTTATTTTAGTGCTGTAGTACACTCAATGTAGTCTGTTCCCTCTGAGATCAATAGGTTTTAAGCATGTTTAGCGCAGTAGGCTCCTTCTAAAGCTTCTGTATACATCAAAGCAGAATTCACATTGATTTGGTGAGCTTTATTAAGATGAAGTTTAAAGTTTTTTAAAGCATAAGTAGAAACAACAAAGTTGATCCAGTACTGGGGAAAGAGTCTAACTATAACCATGTCCGGAAGCATTTGAACCAAAGGATAAATTTAAGAAAAAATCGTGGAAAACAATAGTCCACTACAATGGCAAAATCCATCAGCTGAAGAAAGCAGGGCAGACGTGGTCAAGGCATTGTGCTCAAAGGATGTCCATAAGATACACATATACAGTAACAAAGAGTGACATTCTTCATGTTGTATCAGTTTAAAAATCCAGATAGATCTAGATATAGATGTCAGCTACTAGGACAACCAGGCTTCATCGCCCATGGACATCAGCACAGCCAGCACCTGTCCGCTCAGCAGGTTGTGTGCCTCGTGGTGAAGGGATAAACACGACCCGCTCCTCCCAGCCCCCGCCGCCCCCGCGCTCACGGTGCGCCTCCCACCAGGCTGTGCCAGCACATGGAGTGCAGTCAGGGGAGGCAACTTATAATTATTTGATGCAGATTGCAGATGGTCACTTCATTAGTGTCGGCACATAGTCATCCCCGCCCCCCGCCTCACAAGGTGTGGGGTCGCCTTTGTCCCTCTGCAGAGGGGGTGGCCCGCTACTCCTGATCTTCTAATGCCTCTCCCAGGGCTTGATCTGGGGAGGTGCTGAGCAAGGTCTCTCACATTAAAGAAGCAGAAAAGACCAAATTAACAGCCCTTTGGGATAGAGGCTTGAAAAGGAAATTAGAGAATAGGATTTCTGCATCGTAAAATATTAGGGACAGAGTGTATTAAATTGCTCCTAAATGGTGACAAAGGAGATCTGTTTCACTGTCTGTTTTATTAATTGTTTTAACTAAAGGATGTGTCTCTCTTGTGGGGTATTGACTGCTAATTCCAAAACTACAAATATTGCTGATGCGTTACAATTAGCCAATTACGCTAATTTTTAATGAAATAATAATCAAGTTTTATATGTTGTGCTTCCAACATTTATTTACTTGTTAAAACCAGGCCTTTTATTGAGAGTGGTTTAATGCATTCTTTCACCAGTCAAGTCAACATTACTGTCTTTTTAAAACAGCTGTAAATCTCTTTGATTGGGACTTGAGGCTGGAATCATTCGTGCTGTGTTAAACTAAACTGTCTTATCTCCTTGAGTGCTATGCAGCCTCTAGCATGTCCAGAGCTGCATCTGTCCATGGCCTAAGGAGGCCAATATTTGAAAGCTATTAATAAAGACATTTGGGGAGGAGATAGAGACACGCCTTTAACCCTCAGTGCAATGTGTTAGAAGAGATGACAGAGGAGGAGAGTAGTACTTTTTCATTTTCAAGGATACAGGTTGCTTTTTTTTTTTTAATGGGGACAATCAGTACCCTGCAAATAACCCATTATTTTCAAAAGAATGCAGGCTGCTGAACATCTGCATCACAGGACTGAAGCCTAACCCAGATAAAGTTTCCAAACCAAAAACAGGAGGAAAAATTAAAGCTGCCATGAAGCTGGCCCCTGCCAGCACCACAGCAGGTAGACCTGCACCTCTGGTCACTCCTCCTGCCCTCACTGCCCCAAACTGCTGAACACCAGACAGACACAATACTCTTCCATGGGCCTGAAGAGCCCTGAAAGTTTCCATAGGGCTGAGTCAAGCAGGGAAACCATAAATCATCTTTACATGGGGCCAGGACTCTCTTTGCATGGGGGCCTCCTGTCTTCCCACTCAGACAGAATCTGCTCTTTCGACATCAAGGTGGCCAAAAGAGAGTTTCAAACTGGACCCATCACATCTTAGTACTAGCCAGGAACTCAACTACTACTGTAATGAGGAGCACAGAGTTCCCCTAGAGATATAAAATTGCAAAAGACAACTCAAACGTTCCATTTGTTTTTCCGTTTGCCCCACCTCAGCAGAAGAAAATCTTTTGAGGAAGGCAGTATTAAAAACCTCCTGCCTTCTGAGGAAAGGTGGCAGTTACTCCCTCAGCTATTCAAAAGCCCAGCATCTAAGCCTCCGTATAGCCAATTTCAAGCACATCCAGAGCAGAGTTATTGCATCCATTGTGGACACTTATCCAGAAGCTGGTTTGGTTCCTTCCAGTGTGACAAGTGGACAGGGCACCAGAGACATGGTCCATCTCCGATTTCAGCTTCCACAGAGTTGAGTTTCACCCACGGCACTATCTGGGGCTTTGTCAGGACAAATCTACTGACATCGCTCTCAAATGTATCCTATAAAATCAGGGCAGAGGTGGAGAGGGGAAGTTGGGAGCTCGCCTTAGAAAGTATCATTGCTCCTGGTTTTCCTCAGAATCAGGTCTTCCTGGGATACCACCTTTCCGGTGCTGAAACTGTTGGTGACATGTACCGAGTGAGTTGTACACTCCTGTCCTCACACTCCTTACCCCTTCATCTCTGCTCTCTGGAGCTGCTTGTTCCTCATAACTCACCAGCTCGATCCATGTTTCTCTCAGAGGTTATGTCCAGAGCTGTCTGCTGTGCTTCCTTCCAGGCTGGGCTGCCTGTATTTAACATCAGGCAGTCAGGGAGCACCATGCTCATGGCTAGAGTAAAGGCAAACAAGTTATCATGTTGCAAGGCAGGGCATGCCTTTGCAGCTGTCATTGCTTATTACAGTGGAAGAGGGAAATGTCCCTCTTTCATTGAAACCTAGATTTGGCCTCAACTTTTCTTGCTGTGGTGGCCTCCTCTGCAGCAGTGAAAACTCCGTGATGTCAAGTCTCTTTGCTGCCACAACCATCTTTTTGGTCCTCACAATACCCACAAAGTAAAAAGAAAATTCAGGTATTACCTCTTACAAAAGTCCTTAAGGAGCACGGCACTGGTGAGATGCAAAAGACCAGCCTTGCCCCTGAGAAGAGTAGCACCTGTCTCAAAGTAAAGGTTCAAGGATGGACAGTAAGCTCTTTCAGAGATATATCTGGCAGTTTTCTCACTTAGACAAACTTTACCCTACACCTGGTACTTGGTGTCTTTTTAAATTAGGAATTCCTCTGAGTTCTGGGATCCTGTGTGATAAGGATAAAACACACGATAAACTGAAGTCACACAAAACTCAGACCATCTACTTCAGCATTTCAAAATGCTACAGAGCAAAAAGCTCAAAGTGATGGGACCTGCCTCTTCAATGCCAAGTCTGGAAAGCCCCAGTGAAACCACCGCTCCCTGGGTAGCAGATAAATGAGCTGACTCAGCAGGCCTTCAAGCTCTGCCCTCACCCAAAGTCTCAGAAGGGTTGCACCATAGTTCATTTTCCTGGCCTCCAAAATTGCCTGTAGCTTTTTCTCCCAGAACAGTCTCCTTTGTTCAATTTTTTGCCACCACAGAAATCCCATTACAAAAAAAAAACCCAAAAAAACTTCAAGAATCAATGCCACAGTTATAATAGGTCTATCAATCCACTCAAAATAAATGTGTGATTATCTTGTAATTAAAATTGTTAATTCATTTCTTTTTATACCAAATTCTGGCTTTTTCATGCCAAATTTTTTCTATTTAAACTGAAAAAAATTATTAAGATAGGAAATTGCAGCTGAGGGAGGAGGGGACTCTGGAGGGTCCTCTCACAAAATTTATGCTATTTTCTGACTACCACTTTTCTCTTATTTCTAAAATTTCTATCCCTGCAGTAACTGAGCAGCCTGAAGTTCAGATCACATTTAGTTTAATTTCAGAAGTGCTAAAGAGATTAAACAGCTTCCAGATTGGATGATATTGCATGATATGCCCTATATCATAATCATACAGAAACTGCAGCTCAGCTTCCCATTAATTGTGCATTGATTCACTTTAAACAGACTCTGGATACAGGCTGAGATGTATTAATAATATTTTATTGTATTTTAACTCACTTCTGCTCTTATTAACTTGTTAATTTGTTTTAATGAATTATTTAGTTTTTCTCATAAGATGTATTAATGTGTCAGACCACACTTTCACCTGTAGTTTTATATTATATCTACAGCTGAGAGGAAATACCAAGGAAAAAAAGAAAGCAGAAAGAATTTTTGCAGAATATCTTGGCTCTGGTTGCACTATAGTTTGTAATTTATTATTACTATTTTGTTGCCTTACTCTGCACAAGTAAATTAACCAATGAGTGCCTAAGGACATGTAGCACATGTTCAGGGTTTGTGGCATAGGAGTGGATAAACAAAGATGGTAATATCAGCTAATAGAACATCTCATCCCACAAGGGGTTTTCATTTCTTTTCTTTGTACAGCTCCAATAAGCAATGCTAACCCTCTAAATGAAGGCAGGCATTTGTCCCTGTGAGGTTTAGGCTAGCAGTCCACAGGCTGTCCAGTTGCAACTATTTTCTTCCCAATCAGCTTGCAAAGTCATGCTGTTTTGCAGTTCTCCTACCTTCATCTGACCTTCAAGATCATCTGCAGCGTTATCTCTTCAGCATCAAAAATCACAACAGACACGGGCAGAATTGGCACAGGAAACCTGTGCTAGAAACCACCGCGGCTCGAAAGAGGGCAAGGAAAATGCTAAAGCAGTGATTATTTCCCTGCAATTGAAGCAGATCCTTTCCTCTAACAGAGAGCTTCCACTGCCCCACATTTGGCAGAGATGAAAAGAAAACAGCAAACATGAAAAGTTTTAGCAGCGTTACCTTTATAATGAAGAACCTGCTGTTGCCCTTACACCCAAATCAGAATACTTTAATCGGTGCTTTCCCCATTACAAAATCAAAATTTCTGTGTATCTACCTGGAGTAACACAGACCCCCAAGCCCCAGATAAACTGTTTTTCCAAGTAAGCACAAACCAGCACGTTCCATTGTGCTCACAAGTTGTGATGACATATCTAGGAACAAAGACTCATCAAATCTAAGACAAGAAAAAAGTATATTTGTTCAAGTAATTTATTCACCACTTTATCTTGATTTAAAGATGCCAAGACAAAAAAATTCCACCAGTTCCCTGGCCTGCACTTCACTTCCTGTGTGAATTTGTGTGGTTTCAGCTTCCAGCCACCAGTGCTAGCTCAGGAGCCCTTTAGTAGCCAGTGTTTTTCCCTTTTAAGGTCCTCATACTCATACATCACAGCTCATCTACTTCCATGGCTTTCTTGGCTGCTCTTTTCCATTTTCTCCACCTCGCTTTTACCATGTGAACACCAGGAGTGCGGGCAGCACACTGCTCTCAGTCTCATCAAGGCTTTCACAGAGACACTATTCCTTCCTTGCTCCCACCTCTCTAGTCCTACACAGTCCCACTGGGAGTTCATTTTCATCTCCTTTTCTGAGTGCTCTCTGCCTCCCCTGCCTTACCCCAGGGTCCATCTCCCACACCCCTCAGGTACAGCTTGTATTCTTAAGGGACAGGCTGCCTGGAGAGGTTGGGGAGTCTCCTTCCCTGGAGACATTCAAACCCCACAAACCCCACCTGGACATGTTCCTGTGTGACCTAATCTAGGTGATCCTGCTCTGACAGGGGTGTTGGACTAGATGACCTTTCAAGGTCCCTTCCAACCCCTGACATTCTGTGAGTCTGTGAAACAGAAATTATTTTTTTCTTAATGGGCCTGTCTTTCCAAGGAATTTCAATCACTTTGTAGTTGTCCCCACTGCTGTTTATCATGGAGACTTGTCTACAAATTTTTCTGGCAGTGATGTTGCAATTCCAGACCATGGAAGAAAATGTTAAAGAACATGATGGTCCCAAACCACCAGTTTGCTGTGTTTATACCCTCCTCTTTTGTAATGTCTGTGGTACAGCTTTTTCAGGGTGATGTAACATGCAATTTGTATTTCCAGTTGTGCACCTTCTCCACGAGCCTTCAGGCTGTGATCCAGCAACCTTTTTCTGTCCCTTGGCAAAACTAGCATATCTACAGCAGGTTCCTTCTGCTACATGTCAATTCCTGCCACCCAGGTGGAAAGAATCAGCCCTAAAGTTTCCCTCAAAACTTCTGCTCACCCACCAGGAGTGTCAGTGATGAGGTCCCCTTACACAGCTCTACCACTGAGAAAGGACTGATCTGTTGGAGGTATCAAATCTTGGGTCTGATCAAGGTTTCACACCCTAGGTTTCTCACAGGAAGCTGCATAGCTGGAGGCAGCCAAGACATGCAGCAAGGTAACACTCGTGTGTGGCTTTTGGTTGATTTCAGAGAACTGGCAAAGCAAGCTCACATCTGCCCACTGGAGGCCGAGTAGACATAGCCCCAGGGCACAAACAGCAGAGCTGTTTCATGTGGCCTCCCCTTCTCCTCCAGCACACGCTAAGACACTCAAGCAGAAATCCAGAATTTATGCACTTAAACGGATGGGGAAAAAAATATTTTAAAATTGAGCAAAGAGATGTGCCTGGCAGCTCTTTAACTGTAGCAAAGGTCTACAAGTAAGCATTTTTCTGTAGGGAGTGAAGAGGGCAGGGACGATGAAGAGGAATGTCCTGATGCCAGCTCCAGCGCAGGAGCTGCAGCATTCCAGGCAGTGTAGGCAATGGAAGAGGTGGGTCAGAATTAGTGTTGCATCCCAGGAACCCTAACACAGCTTTGCCTACTGCACCTACACATCACAGTCCTGGGCAGCAGCCAACTGCTTCGCTGAGGTGTCTGGAAGGCTGCTTCCTTCTACCTCTACCCCCTTCCCTCTGTCCTTATTAAAGCCAATGAGGAATTCTTTGTTCTGTTTTTAAGCAGACTGAAAGAAAAAACACAGTTGGATTGCATATGACTATGCTCAGCCAGATTTCAGACAGAAGCTTATGCATTCAAATAAATAGATAGCAATCTCAACTTTTTTGTTTGTTGTTTGGGTTGGAAAAGTATCAGGAAGCAAAGGTGCCCTGGAACTAATTTCTATTGTATTCTCCAGACAGCTTGTTCAGTAGCATAAATCCTATTAATAGATGACCTCAGATGTTGCCTTTTGAGTGGTGGTGAGTTTTTGTAGAGCATGAGCAATGTTTTTCTGTGGGTCTATAATTTCCCTACTGAACAAACAGTCCTCTTCCCCCTCCCCTTCCCCCAAGCGTGACTGCTTCATCAGCACTTCCCTGGCTGAGTGTGAAACATGGGCATGCTAAACAATAAGCTCTCTGTTTTGCACAGATGTACTCACTCCAGTAGAACTCTTTGTACCACTCATAGATTAAGAGCTCCTACCCCTCTCTCCATTCTCCTTGTGTGCACAACATAGATCCTCAGAGAAAATCCTGGCTTGTTCAGGTAGGGTGAGCCTTACTTCAATAGTTCTTTAATCGATGGGAAGAAAGTCAGAGAATCACAGAATGTTAGGAGTTGGAAGGGACATCAAAAAATCATCTAGTCCAACCCTCCCATCAGAGCAGGATTAACTAGAGTAGGTCACACAAGAACAAGTCCAGGTGGGTTTTGAATGTCTCCAGAGAAGGAGACTCCACAGCCTCTCTGGGCAGCGTGTGCCAGCACTCCATCACCCTCACAGTGAAAAAGTTTTTTCTTATGTTCACATAGAACCTCCTATGTTCCAGCTTGGACACATTGCCCCTTGTCCTATCACTGGCCATCACTGAGAAGAGCTTAGATCTGTCCTCCTGACACTCACTTTTTACATATTTATAAACATTAATGAGGTCACCCCTCAGTCTCCTTCAGGCTAAAGAGATCCAGCTCCTGTCCTCATAAGGAAGATGTTCTACTCCCTTAATCATCTTGGTGTCCCTGCACTGGACTCTTTCAAGGAGTTCCCTGTCCTTCTTGAACTGGACACGATATTCCAGGTGTGGTCTCACAGGGCAGAGTAGAGGGGGAGAAGGACCTTTCTTGACCTACTAATCACACTCCTTCTAATACACCCCAGGATGCCATTGGCCTTCTTGGCTATGAGGGCACATTGCTGGGTCATGGTCACCCTGCTGTCCACCAGGTCCCTTTCCTGTATGCTGCTCTCCAACAGGTATGTCCCCAACATAAACTTCAAAAGTCGCTGGAATGTGTGCCATAGCTGCCATCCTGGAGAGCGATGTTGAGCCCAGCTTCTGAAAGGGAGGCAGATAGCTGAGGCTGGAAATAGTACATGATGTTATTTATGTCATCTGCTGATCACTCAAAAGCAGACTTGTCATCTGCTGAGGGAAAGCCATGGCCAATGCAGTGGAAATTTCTGTGTGTACCTCTGTGGTGGTTTGACCCTGTCTGGAGGCCAGACACCCACCAAAGCCAATCTATCACTCCCCTTTTCAGCTGCACAGGGGAGAAAATATCTATTGAGAGGCTTAGGAGTCAATGTAAGGACAGGGAGAGATCATTCAGCAATCAGTGTCATGGGCAAATCAGACTCAGCACAGAATAAAGGAAAGAAAACTTTCTAATTTGTTACACTACACACACACACACCCAGTGACACCAGAGTCTGATAATGAGAAGTGCGACCAGATCTTAAAGCACCTCCTCTCACCCCTCCCTTCTTGGCAGACTTCACTTTAGTCATGATTTTGCTCCCTTCTTCCCCCTCATTGTGGCACAGGGAGTGGCAGGGAATGGGGGAATGGGGGTTTTGTTCAGTTCCTCAGGAGTTGTTTCCTTTTTAGCCAGGGGAGGCCTTCCTCACACCCTTCCCCTGCTCCAGCGTGGGGTCCCACCCACTGGAGACAGTCTTCCACGTACTTCTCCAATGTGAGTCCTTTCCCACAGGGCTTCAGGTCTTCACCAGCTGCCCTGGCATCAGTCACTTCTATGGGGTGCAGTCATATATCATAGAATGTCTCTCAGTCTCTCAGGCCCAGACCTGGACTCCAGCCTGGTCCTTCACGGGGTCACAAGACTCTCCCCCCAGCAAATCTGCTTCAGCACAGATCTCTCTCTCTCACCTCCTTGCCTCAGTCTCTCTTCACAGGCTGCAAGTGCTGGCAGCTGCTTGCTCCAACACAGATCACAGCATCTCCTGTATGTCTCCACCTGCTCCAGTGTGGGGCCTCTCCACAGGCTGCAGCTGGGGTCTCAGCCTTTTCCATGGGCTGTGGGGGGACACCTGCTCCAGCATGGGTTTCTCTATGCACTGCAGGGGCATCTTTCTCTCTGGCACCTGGGGTGCCTCCTCCCCCCTTCCCTGGCCTTGGTGCCTGCACAGTTTCTTACATCTTCTCACTCCCTTCTCTGGTGGCAAAAAGCATCTGCTTACCTTTTTTTTCTCCTAAATGCGATTCCCAGAGGCGCTGTGACCATCACTGATGGGCTCAGCCCTGGTCAGCAACAACTCCAGCCTTGAGCCAGCTGGTGTTTGCTCTGCTGGGCCTGCAGAGAGCTTCTAGCTGCTTCTTGCAGAAGCCACCCCTGCAGCCCCCTCCTCCACCAGAACCCAGGCACACAAAATTACAACCTCTCTTGGAAAGACATTGATCAAGATATGTAAAAATTACCTCTGAGCTTATTTTATCTCCCTCTTCCTCTCTCAGTCCCTCTTGCTATCCTTTTCCAATTCATGGATCTCAGACTTGCTGATGGTGAAGGATCTGCTCAGAATGAAGATGTTATAAAAAAGGAGAGACAAAACCAAGAAGACAGCTCTTCAAATCTCAGAGGGGTTTTTACATGGTGATGTACAAAATTCAATACTAAAACCATCTTTCATTTTGTTTTGTTTTCCTACCTGAAGTGGGCTCTTACCACAATACCTTTTGCATAATTTTCCCAAAGTGTGACAAAAGACAGGACTCACCTTTAGGAAGAAGGACCACAAAGGAAAGGAAAGATTACTACTGAACTTTCCCAAGTAAACCTCCACTGAGACAAAGTGTGCTGTGACTTTGGGTTTTAAGATCTATCGTGAAAGACCCACACACTGTCAACTTCCAACTCTTCAGCCCATTCACCTTGAAAAGCCATGGGGCGAAGCCAGCCCTGTTGGGTTGTGAGCTGCACACGATTTAACACCTACTTTAGAGCCCTGCATCTGTCACTATGTGTAATTGTACTTCTCAACCACTGTTTGCACAGTGTGGGACCACCATGCAAAGCTATAGCTCTCTCCTTATTAAAGTACTCGGATTTAATCAAGGTTACAGCTGCTTGGGGATGACACAGACTGCCCACAGAACAGACAGCATCCCAAACTAGATTAACTCACTGAATAAATAGATAAAGAGGAGAGAAAGGAAGCAGTGCTTTTGTTCCTTTCACTTTGCACTTCTGCATTCCAGCTGCCCGGGCTGAGGGCCAGCACTTGCTTTTGCAGGCAGCCAGAACTGCAGGCTGTGTGTGTGCTTTCTTTCATATCGGAGCCACTGAGCTCTGTGGCTGGACAGACCATGCCGGATGCCAGCATATGGAAGAACATCCCTTGGGTCACCCCTCCAGCTGACCCTGCCTCTGGGGGAGGCTGGCAGGCAGAAGCAGAGAGAGGTTGGAGGAGGGAAATGTGAGGTGGGAGTTCTGCAACACTGCGGGCTGTCACAGTACCATGTGCCATAGCCCTCTAATGCCATAAAAGCCTGGCTAGATATTTTTTCCATCTGTAAATATTATGTTTGCCACTGTCTAGCTAATTTTCCAGTGACATTTGAAGTTTTCATACTAGGTCATGGATTCTGCAAACAGCTGTGCCTGTCAAAGACAATCATTCCTAACTGGGGGTTACCATGCCCCTACCAGAAAGCATTTGTCACCTCAGTTCTGCCAATAAAAGGACATACAAGCCCTTCCTCATCTGTTTTAAGCCAGGTGGTTAGCAAAACTACCTTCCTCAGCTGTGTAACCTCACCCAGTTACCTTGCCTAGGAGCTCTCACCGGATCATGTCTTCTGGCAGGAGTAGTAACTTCCAGCAACAAGGAGAGGAACATCTTCAACCTGTGCAGTTCACAGCAAAAAGAACATTGCTTCACTCTGCAGCACCAGCCACAGGTACAAGACCATCCTTGCACATGTATTCTGTTTCCTAATCACATCTACCATTTGTGCTTCTCACACATACCTCTGTCCCTGCACCATGTGGACATCTAAGAAGCTCTGTAGCTACAATGGGGATGTCTAGATTTGGCATCCACTTCTGCTGTTTCTACATTTATTGCAGTTGAAAAGGGATGCTAAGCACTCAAAGTGGACCAACATGGAAGCCATGCAGTCACTTGTCACATAGTCATAATGTTTTGGGTTTTGTAACCTTTTGCAGATAGGCAAAATCAAACCTGATCACCTGGGGTAAAATTATCCACTGAAGCAACAGAGTCATTGGTGGGAACAGACATGGTGCTTTTCTGCAAGTCGACTTGTCCAAAAGGTGTGTTTGTGTTACAGCAGGGTCACTCTGAGTATTTTAGCTTTGCAATACGAGCATATTATATTGTGTATTGTGTGCTGAACCAATTTCTTAACACATGCTTATGGGTTGCTTCAAACTCAACATCTAGAGGCACAAAAGAGGCCTTGAATTTCTTCTGGCAGCATAATCAATTTTGCCAGGGGCTAACTTTCAAATGCCTGATCACCACAAAGGTTTGTGTCAAAACACACTACACAAAAGCTAGGCACCTCTTAACAGAAGCCAAAGCAGTCGATACACTGTGCAATGTAATTGAAGCCTCCTCAGGCTTAGCGCAACATGGCAGGAAACCCTGGACAAATGGGTGTATCTTCAGTTTTACCTCTTCAGGGGCACTATGGGGTATTTATTATGTTGTAAGATACAGTTAAAATCTGTTATGGAATCACTGCCTGGAACCTTGTCCCAAGAGCATCATGGCACTCTTTTTTTTTTAACAGCTGGCCAGAAATGCAGCAGGCCATTTCCCCAGGATGCCCTTGGATGGAGGACTCAGTAAGAGGGAGAGCCAATACAGTGACCTTCATTCTTCCGGCTCACTTCCCCTGGGAATGAGAGAGGAGGTTGAATCCCCTTGGGACAGAGGAGAGCAGAAGAGAACTGGAGATGTCACAGCACATGTCTCATGGCACGACAGCACACGTCCCATGGCACTGCCATTTGGTGTCCCCTGTCTTGGGCAGGCCAGGGTTTAGGTTTGTGTGCCAGCTTGAGCAAAAGCCAGGCCTGGCTTTAGGGGTGACTGTGTGTAATCACAAGGCACTGAAGCAATCACTGCAGACCACACTTATAAGAAAAAGTCCCTGAATGATCCCTGCATAATTGTAAGCCATATAAATGATTTATTTTTTTGTTTTAATGTGGAAGCCCAAGCTATTTGTGCCTATCCTGACTTAGCCAGAGCTTACTGGGACACAAAGCCTGAGGAATTCTAAGCACTACTGGAAAGTACTGTTCCTCATTAAATTCTATCCTTCCACACCCACAATCCCCTCACCTCACAGTATTAGGTGCTGCTGCTACCTTGCAGCACAAAGCCATCAGCCCTGAGAAGTGATGATAGCCTATTTCAGGACTGCAGCACTGCTGTGAACAAGGTGCTCAAGTATGATACATTATCCCTCCGAGGCTGAAAATATCACCTCTGCGATGCTCCGAAACTCTGAGCTAGGTGAGGTTAACACCACAGCCCAGATCTCTCATGTGATAGGACACTGTGCTGCTCACCAAAGAAATCAAGGCTGTTTATACATGCAGGACACTGGAGTTTATTACCATTTACACCCCTCTGTGATTTTTGTGGTATCCCCCATGGGAAGAGCAGTTTGGAGCTCAGAATACTATTCCAATATGCTTTTACACATACGACAGAATTTGGTTAATTAGCACAAGCTAGAGGAAGCCCCACTATGAATTACTGAATTTTGCAAATTACAACAATGAGACTAAAGAGTCTCAAATAAGCCAGCAAAGGACACTTCACCAGACATTAGGTTTATTTCCTTGAAAGGTGCACTATAGTTTTAATGTATTTACTGCAGTGATTCTTAGTGTAAACTTAAACTCAGTAAAGTTATATATAAGGACAAAATTAATTCTGTGATAAAAACCCAAACAGGTCCACTGAAATGGAACTCCTCAGTCTCCTGTACAATCAAATTACAAAATAAAGGGATGCCTGCCACTGCTTGGGCAATAAAAGACAGATTTATTTTAAACCAGGTTTTTCTGCCCTGTCACATTAATGACCCGTACCATAGCATAAGCCATTCAAATGTTTAAATAACAGGGTAAGTAGGTGACCATGACAGTGACCACTTCTCTCTGACTGTGTTTATAAAATTGGAGGCACTTGAAATACGATTCTTCTAAGGCTTCATTTGAACTCAAAATTCACACACACACACACACACATACACACACAGAGTCAAAATGAATCTTCCTCCAAGCAGAGTGCACTTGCTAGTCCTATCATAGAGCAACACCACACAAAACGGCTGGGAACAAAGTGAAGAGTGCTTTATCCAATTGCAACTGCCTGGGGTCAATGAAGGAGATATTAGTTTTATTTTTAGCTTGCTTTTATAGCCTGATTGCATTTTCCATAAGATAATCCAGTAGAGGTTCTCCTCTCTGATGCTTTGGGTTTCTTTTTAATCATCAGGTTGGCCAAATTATTAATTAACAAGTTCTTAATAAATCATTGACTGTTTAACGTGAATCACAAGAAGCAAACACTGGCATCCCCTGACTAAATTTTTTCATAGTTCGTTAACAGAAACTCTAGAATATTCATCACTGAAGTATCCCAGCACCTCTGAAACAATAAAGAATTTGGTCTTATGATGCTGACGAGAAGTGGAAAAGTGATGTAAAAAGGGGTTAATAAGCAGGGAATAGAGCAAAGACCAATTTAAAGACTTGCTTGCAGTCTCAAAAGAAACTGGTAGCCTCAATGCCATAGCATAGTAGGCTGTTTATCAGTTGGTCTTACCCGATGACCATTTTACAGTCCCTCAACAGCCCAAGTTCAGTTTTCAGTTTAGATTGGAAGACTACAGAAATAATAATAAGCTACAGATGAAAAACAACAACCAAGCTTGCTTGCACTTTGGCTTTTCCTATCAGATACCAAATATATATTTGCCTTTGTGAGAACCTGGAATCCCTGCTTGGAAAGTGATTGTGCCTCTGCACTTGTCATTGCTGAGGCCACTCTTCAAGTGCTGTGTTCAGTTTTGGGCCACTCACTACAAGAAAGACATCGAGGTCCTGGAGTATGTCCAGAGAAGGGCAACCAGGGTGGTGAAGGGGCTGGAGAGCAAACCTTATGAGGAGTGGCTGAGGGAAGTGGAGTTATTTAGCCTGGAGAAGAGGAGGCTGAGGGGAGACCATATCACTGCCTACAAGTACCTGAAAGGAGGTTGTAGAGAAGTGAGTGTTGGTCTCTTTGCCCAAATGACAGGTGATAGGAAGAGGAGAAATGGATTCAAGCTGTTCCAGGGCAGGTTCAGATTAGACATTAGGAAAAAATCTTCACGGAAAAGGTTATCAGGCATTGGAACAGGCTGCCCAGGGAGGTGGTTGAGTCACCAACCCTGGATGTATTTAAAAGGTGGGTAGATGAGGTGCTTAGGTATATGGTTTAGTAGAGGACAGGTACAGTTGGATTCAATGATCTTAAAGGTCTTTTCCAACCTAGACATTCTGTGATTCTGTGGAAAATCTATGCCATGATATTTTTAGTAATGCTAGTTCAGAAATCATGAATCAGATTTTGAGAATCAGGAGGTTAGTGTAAAAAGTATCAGAATGTTTTTAAAGATATACTCTTTTTTTGGTTTAAGATTTTTTTCTTTATTCACATTCACATTTTTCTGTATTCACATAACCCTTGTTTGATCCAATGTACTTGGGAGATCTGAATGGATACAGAACAGGACAATATCTAACCAAGTAGTAACACATTCAAAATTACTTTTTTCCTAAAAAAAACCCATTTAAAATCCCTTGTTACAACAGATGAGCTTGCCACCTTTCTCTACTAACATCCACCTATGCCCCTGCCTCCATCTCTAGTGAGACTTAGCACGTGTTTTGTTTCCTGATACTAACAGCATTGAGTTATTGCCTTTGCGTGGCCAATGCTCAAAGCACTGTGCAAATCACAAGGAAGAAGAAAATTCCCACTGGGAAATTCTGTATGTTTTTGTAAAAATATTTCATCCATGCATTTACCTGTCTTTTCACTGTGTGAAACACATCTAGTCTCAAAGTGGTAGTTTTCTCTCTGTTAGTTTCCTCTTGTATAGGACTTTGTGGTTGGTAACTTTTAATTCCTTTATTCAAACACTTTTTTATGCTTAAAATAAGTGTTTTGATCAGAAGCTAGAACACTGGAGCCAGCCGAGAGTATATGCAAATTCAGCCAAAGCCTTATGCCCAGTTGATTCAATCTTCCTCCTAATCCCCACAATGATCCGCAGTAATGGATAAAAATTCTGAGTAGGAGAAAGAAGAAAGAAAGAAGGGGAAAAAAAAAAAACCAACCAAAAAACAAACCACAACCCCTCAGGAAGCAATTTTGATTGCTGTGAGGAAGCACTGGAAGCTCTTGGCCCCGGGGAACTCTCTCCCCAGTTCATTGGAGGCTTTCAGATACCATGGTGATGGGGGACTTTATGAATAACTAGATAGATAAATGGTAAGTGCTTTTGATCTCCGCTAGCCTGTATTTCATTTTGTCAGCTGGGAAAGCTGCTATTCAAATCTGTCGGCTGTAGGAGGTCAGCCAGGAGAGAGAAAATGTCTTCATTACAGCCTTCTGTTCAGCCAGGCCTCCCAGCTGACCTCGGTGCCCAGGCTTGTCTGTCAGGCGAGGCAAATTTTCCGACTGAGGGAAGATAGCGCTGAGCCAGATTTATCCCCGGTGTAAGAGCTCAGAGGCAGCAGCATGAGGCCAAGGAAGACTTTGATTGCACTGGGACATTTCCCCTCTCCTCCCCCCCCAAAAATAAAAAACTACCATGGGATTCATGGGCACATTCCCCCGTGGGGTGCATGTGAGGAACCTGAGCCCGTTTTTCCTCAGCACGGTTTTCAGTGTCACTGGGGTGGGAGGCTCTGAAGGCCAAGCTGCTACAGGAAGACAGCCTTACACCGTAGTGAGAAATGCCTAAATATTAATTACACTTTCTGCGCCACGTCTTTTCGAATCAGCTAGTCCCCTCTCACGGATCTGAGACACATTTTAGGCGACGGAGCTGGAGTTGGCTTCAGTTTACATTTCAGGCCGAAAGTGGATTTCTCATGTTTAAAGTCCATGCTGCGGCTCTGCAGGCACAGCCCTGATGAGGTTTGTGGCAATACTCAGGAAGACAACCGGGACAGGTTGGTGTGACACAGAGCCCTGTCTAATGGAGAAGGAAGATCTCGGCTATTCAAGAGGGAGGGCACTTTTTTTTTGCAAGAGGATGCATAAAAATTGAAATAGGGATTCCAATCCCATTATTTGGTAATGGGATTTGTAAACCTCATGTTCACAGGCTGAGATAAACAATATGTGCTTCCCAAATTCCTCTTGGAAGAAGAGCTCCTTGCAGCATAGTTAAATTACACAGCAAGTTATCATTTACAAAGAACGAAAATAGGAAAAGGAGTCAGCGAAATTAATTTATGTCTAAAGGATTTCTCAGTTTTTGGATTGAAGAGTGGGGAAGCAGAGTCTCCTCCAAAACCACGCTAATGGAGATGGCTTTACTGTGTTAGATCATTTCCAGAAAGTATTATAAAAATGTTCCCTTTACTCAAGCCAGCCAGGTTTTAATAGTATCAAAGCAAAATACAGTCTGCTATTAGCATGAAATAACATTAGCATAAATGGAAAATAGTAAGGACGCTTGAAAAAAATTCCACATAAGTGGCCTGCTCATTTCACTAGGCATCACTGTAGCTGAGATACTGTGAAATTTCCATAATAATCGAGTGCAGAGAAAAACAAACAACAATTTTATTGATAGGGAAATTACATCCTGTTGCTGAATATAAAACTACAGCTCTGTTCAATGGCCCTTTAACACCATTGAAAGTATATATTAATTTGTAAGTGTAAATGAAATGTATATAAAATATTCCGTTCAGCCTGATGACAGAAACCTCCTGATAGTATTTCAGTGCAGGAACCCAGGAGACATATATTTGGATTCCATATCCTAGACCCTGAGCTAGCAGCATCTGATACCTTTGTGGGAGAGATTTACTCAGCTGCTACATGGTAATATACTTGTGACAAAAAAGCACAGTGCCAACTGGTCTGTGAGACGGTACTGGCTTTGGGGGAGAAGGGCTCCTTGGGGTTTTTTGCTTCCTTTCTTTTGAAAAGAGGATCCTTCAGTACTTGGTAGCAATAATCCCAGATACTGCAGTTCGAAGTTACACTGCTGCAGAGCTTAGGACAGTTACAGCAGTGCTTTTCACTGCAATAGGATTGTACTTCCAATAGTGAAGCTAACTGCCTTTTTTTTTACTGATGGGAGCAGTAAGGAAAGCAGCTATGGAAAACAAGTCCGTTTGGGAGGGACCATGCCAGTTGTCACTACACAGACACAGAGCTGGAAGCTGGGGAAGGGGAAGAGGCTCTGTGGCAGTGCTGTGGGCTGCCCTGTGGGCTACCCCACCAGCCCTGGGCTCTCTCAGAGCTGGAACATGCATGGTCTCAATAACAAAGCTGTTTGTGTTTCTTAATGAGTGTCTTTCCAGCTGAAATTCAGTGGCAGTCACCAAGAAGTTTGGAAAACCCGCTGGGGGTCTGTGGCTGACACACATACAAGCTCACTGGAGCCCCTTGCCGTGGTCTCAACCCCCAGGTCCCCATGGTCCCAGCAGCAGCAGCGACCCAGGGGACTCAGAAGGAACTCCTCCACACATAACTGTCCTGGCAGAAACAGATTTCTTCCTGCTGCCTGTAAATGCACCCAGGTACTGAAGGCTGCTCACCCCATCACCTCCTGCAGCCATAAACACTCCTGCAAAGTAGGTCTGAAGTGGTACCCAGTCAGCACGATGGTGCTTTACATCCCCTGTGCATGCTGCACGGCAGTAAATGATTTCCCCCAGGGTAGAGCAATGGAGAAAAAGGCCCTGAAAATGTGCCTTTAGCCACGCTCCTGCCAGGCAGCCCCCACGGAGCCCTCCCTCAAAATGGTTTTTTTTTTGGGGAGGAGGAAGGTTTGGGGGGGATGGGAGCGATTGTGTGGCTGCACAAAGCCAGTTGAACAGTTAATGCTTTAACCTTGCGTATAATTTATACAATAAACAAAGTCACATGTTTCTCTAATAATTTAGATGTAAGCAAATGTTGATTTATTCAGGAAGGCTACTGCCAGGAGCAAAGCCTGCAGCACTGAAATTTGAATTAAACTAGGACAGAAGCAGGCTAGTCTATAATAACATTTGTATAATTTTATTTTTGCCCTTGGCTCAGTTCATTTCCTTCTACAGTAGATGCATGAAATTGGTTCTTCAGCCACCTTTAGCTGATGTTCATTGATATCAGGGGTAGGCAGAGAAGCAAGAGAATGTAACCTTTTTAGACTTTGTGTTTGCAATCATAAGGCCATGAATTCTTAGGTCATTTAGGACAATAATTTTCTTTCCTGCCTTCCCTTCCCTCAGTACTCTCTGAACAGCCCCATTTAACCTGGAGTGATGGGGCTTTTCCCCCCATGTTTTTTTTCAGCATGGAGACTTCTAGAAGAGAGCCTGTTAAACAGATGCAAATGTTGTGTTGTTTTTATTCTTTTATTCAGGCCTGAGGGCATGAAATTGGAGTTCTCTTACTCTGCTTTCAACATGAAGGAAAGGGACTGTATGATACTTTAAAAATGATGGTGAAAAAAATAAGCACTCATACAGTTATCTGGAAAGGATCCTTTGGCTTCTCTTCTAACTTTGCCTTCAAGGAGGAGAAAATACCCTGGATAACAGAGAAGATGCAGAGCAACACAGGGCAGTGGTTCTGTCAGGGGTTTCTGGTGGCAGCAAAAGCCCTGCTCCCGAGCCTCAGAGGATTCACAGTGCCAGAAAACAAACACAAACGGATTTGGTTTTGTCCAGAGAACCCACACTAGGTTTCTAAGTGAAGTCAGAGCATCTTGCTCTGCAAGTGAGATACTCTGTTCTCAGGGTGACATGCACCGAAGACACATGCTGTCCCACCATGGAGTGGAAGGCTGGTTTTACGGGGCTGTGATCCCACAGGCCTTTCTAGCACCAAGCCAATATGCCCTGGTGAGCCTCCTTGAAATGCTCCCAAGGGCACAGGGTTTGCTTTTGCCGAGCCAAGAGGGAGAGTCTTGGGATGAGGGGACTTTATGGCCAAAGCGGAGGCTGGGGAGAGGAAGGGAGGGACAGGGGAGCTAAGAGCAGCACTGACAGAAGAGTGGTAGTGTCTCCATCTGGCAATGTGACAAGGATCATCTCTTAGCTGCAGCCAGGATGAGCAATATTGTTGTATGGGAATGACTCAAGGTAGGGTTTTTTTTCCCCAGACATAAGCCTGACCAGGTGCAAAAACTCAAATGCCTATTGCAAACTGAGGTAGCGGTGTTCCTGTGCATAACATTGATGTATGCGATGATTACATAGCTGTGGTATTTGCTGAAGAGTAACTTTATTTTTACAGTCCTCTAGGTTGCAAGGAAAAGCTTCTTAACACGAGTCAATATTTAACCAAGTTCTGCAGGCCCAGGGCAGTTTCTGGGATTCACGAGCTGTTCCTAGCCATGCACATGTGCATGTCCCTGGCACACACAAATCCCAAAACCCATCGATGACACTTTCAAAGGTTGATAAAAGTTTGTGCAGCACCAGTCGCTTGATGTGTTTCAGTAAAGGGACGTGACTGACTGCCAGGATGGGAAATGCCAGCCTCAAGCTCCTCCCTAAACAAAAAGCAATATACTCCCCCTCCTTACCTCACAGCAACCATGGAAGTGATACCAGTCCTCGCCCCTCCAAAACCCTTCATGCCTCAGGAGCTTAAAAACTGAAATAAGGCGGGTTTCTAGCCCTAAATCCTAACATTATGCGACATATGGATGCCTTGAGTCTGATGGCCCCACTTGACCCATCTCACATTGCCTCACCTGGAAACTAAGGGCCATGATATAGTCTCCTTCAAACAGCTTTCCTGGACTACAAACCACAGTGAAGAAAGGAGAGGCACCATTGTGTGACTGCTGTGCCCTTTTCACCTCCACCCATGACAATACTTGTAAATCTTTGTTTAGCCCTCTCTCCTCTTCCTCTCCCCACGTGCTGGTTGCTGCGAGCAAGGGAAGGGCAAGTCAGAGATCTTTCCATTGCCAAATCAGGTGGGAAGCAGGAGCAGACTGCAACACCACCAGCCACAGCCTCCCAGGCAGCTGCTTGGGTAGCGCAATCATGTGCTGCCCCTGACCTGGGGCAAAGTCACGGCGCAGCCCTCAGTTCTCTTACCGTTAATTAAAACATCAGAGGAGATCCTGAGCTGGAGTAAACACACATTGCTCCTGGCCCTCACCCACTGGTTTCCGAAAGCACACCGAAGTGGCCACGCTTATGCCGTTAACAACAAACTTGGATCACACTTCTGTGGTCAGATAAGTAACTACCAGGGTATCCCATTTAGCTCTGTTACTGCCACATTAAGAATGGCATGTGTTTTGACATAACCACCCTTTCTCCCCCCCCCCCCTTTTTTTTTTAAACACCATAAATGAAGCATTAAAAGTCCCAATCCATCACGGTGACATCAGATCAGTGGACTGTGACTTTTATGACATCAGAGCAATTGATTATATGACTCTTTTATGTGTAGCTTGCTATGCAATGATTGCTCGTCTCTCCATATATTACATCCTGGAATAATCTCAAGAGATAAAAAGGAATCACTGTGAAGCAGTCAGTACAGTACTTACAAAATTGCCATAAAACTGTCATAAAAATTACAGAAACAAAATGCCTTTAAAGATGGCAGTGTTCCATTATGGGTCCCTAGCTAATGGTCTGTAGTTGCCCTATGCATACCTTACTATATTTACTGCTTCTGGATATTTCTGTACTTTCCTCCCAGAAGCTTATATAGTTACCAACACATGCGGGGCTGTTACCTGCATACTGTAACCCCCTTATCCCATTATATCACCTCTAACAAGTCAAGTGTTGTTTGTATTAAGCTAAATTCTGGGATTCCTTTTGAACAGCTCCCCCACACACACACCAAAAAAAAGGGAGGGAGGGGGGCTGACAAAGAAAGGGAGGTATAAGCTGTTTGTTGCCATAAAATTGCTGAAAGAAAACAGATACTCTGTAGTGCTTATAAAGAAAGGTGCTGTTAAGATTAGATTCAAGGCACAGAGTAAGTAGCTCTTACCTGCTGAGAACTGCCATGGAACTCTCTGCCCAGGAAAAAGAGCTCCAACTGGATTTTTTACTGTAAAACCACACGTGCCTGAGCGCAGTTAATGTGCAAGGTGCTGTGCCACGTAGTGATGCGCATTCTTGTGCTCTCCAGATTATCCACACCAGGTTACCAGCACGAGCCAGTGTTTCTCTCAGATACAAGCGTGGCCTTTGTTGCTCTGTGGAGGGAGAAGCCCCAACAGGCAAATATAAATGCTCCTTTTTTCCCCCTTTTTTAATCTCAAGGGAATTTAATGCAAGCAAAAAGGTGCCACAGTCATAAGGAAGGTGTAAGTCACCTGAGAAGTTTATGCCTTGGGATTCTGAAAGATGAACTCTGGTAAATCTCACCCCTGCTGCTGCCAGTGTCCCTGTTGCAGCTCTCCACCCATTCTCTTCTTCCTTGCCCCCATGCAGGGGCATGGAAAGCCTCATGTGCCAGCACACTCCCTGCTCCATCTCCTCATGCTTCCCTGGGGGGTGAGGATGGATGCGTACAATTGCATGAGACCTCACAGGAGCCACAGAGACATGGACAGTCATCTGTCCCACTGCCTCTGCTCCTGCAAGTGACGACCTCAGGCAGCAGAGAGAAGCTGGTGACCAGAGCAAGGGCTGTTATCCCTTGTGCATCTGCACATGTTGTTGCTATACATGTGGGTGGGCACCTATAGTTATTTTCCCAGGCTGTCTGCCTTGCTAGACAGCCAGGTGTGCCAGCATCCGGTAGTCACCCTCAGAAACAATGGAGTGGGAGAAAAAGAGCACCTCTTTGGTTGGCTTTTTTCAGCGTGCATACACACATGCGAACACACGCTTGGGAGCTCTGAACCACAGCTGGACAGGCTATTCACGAGGCGGGGGAGGTGGGGGGGCTGGCGCAGGCGGGTCAGAGGAAAAAACAGTTTGTTGGCCTTTCAGCCTAAACTGCCAAGCAGGGGAAGCTGCAGTGAGTTCAGCAGCTGAATTCCAACCTCCATGAACAGTGGCACCTCTGGGAAAATCCCTGGTGCTGGGGTGGGAGGTGAGATTCTCCAGATGCTCCCAGCCTGCCTTGGTACTCATGTGGACTGCAGACCTGGAGGTGAAATACTCCATGTCCCCTTTCTTCTTCTTCTGTCCCTCCCAAACTGTCTCTCAGCCTTCCTGTCTCAGCTGTCTATGATGGATGATTAGTACTTACCCTCTTCCAAGGATCTGTGCTCAGTTTTATTGGTGCGAGGGAGGAAGAGATGTGTGGCTGGGACCTTTACTAGTGCCCTTTGCAGACTCCAGGGTGGTTTCAAGGGCATCTTATAGCATAGGATATTGACAACAACAGAGCCCAGCTTGAATATCCACCCTTAACTCACTCTAATTTATATGCAGACCAAGCAGCAACATTATTGTTCAGCTGGGGGCATATTTAATTGCTGAATGTTCTGCAGATGTCTTGCAGGCTGTACAGATAAAGGCATTTAAGTTGCTGACTTATAACAGCACATCTTTCTTCTTTTAACATAAAAATTCCTACCTCCTTTGATGGATGCGGAGTTTTTAGGACTGAAACCCTCTGCTAGTCCTTTAGAATATTTTAGCGGATGTTAAACTCCCCGGCACTGCGAGGGAGCAGCTAAACCCTGACGCCTTTTCATCGGGGAGGAAAAATGAGCTTCATTACTGTAAAAGCAGTGCTTTCCCGTGGTATGGAATCGGGGAAGGTCCATTTTTATTTCTTTAAACCCAGCGCTATGACTTGTCAGGCTCTACCCAGACACTGAAGGGACTGCAGTTTATTTAAGTGCGAGCAGCTTGCTCAGTGCTGGATAAGATGTACAAGGAGTCAGGAGCCTCACCCCAAGGAAGCTGCAACCCAAGGCGGTGCTGATGCCCAGGGTCCAGCGCAGCTCCCCTTCACAGCAACACTGTGAGGTGCCAGGCAATACAGGATCAGACCCACGTACTTCAGGCTCCCTGGAGAGAGAACTCTCTTGACTCTACCTAGTTTGTATCTTATTCTTAAGGACTAAATACTTCATATTGATTTTATATTGGTTTTTAATATGTATTGTGGGTTATTTAAATCCCTCCCAACTTTCAAGGATAATCAGTTCTAGAAATAGATGTCCTGTCTGTTTCTTAATGACACCTACAATGTCCTTTCTGGCTTACACCACACCAAGACACCTCTGTCCTAGTGACATAGGTGTCTGACAGTTTTTCAGGGAGATAGCCATAAGTTAGGCAGAAAACCGGACTCCATTAAAAAAACATAAAAACTGGGAAGAGGCAACTTGATGTGGCATTGCTCTTGGCGATGAGGAAGCATGAGTGCATACTGAAGCTTAGAAATAGAAAGTGATGTCCTCATAAAAATATGGCTTTAGGCTGGTGTGCCACTAGAAATTCTTCTGTCAGTTTAGAATATTTAGCTCTAAGGGATCTCTACTTTCAAATGGATCTTTTGATGCAAAATAGGCTGCACTGACAGAGATAGTGTTGAAGAAGAGAGAGTCTCATTCACTCGCAGTGATGCTTGGCAAACTTAAGATTTTTAGACAGGCTTTTTGATCCCAAAGCATGGAGTGGGCAGGTGGGTTACCTCACCAGCGCGCTTATCTGAAAAACGTTATTGATGCCCAGGCAGCTAAATAATACCAAAAGCTTTGACACTGCTGGTTATCAGGGGAACCTCTTTAGCCTAATTTGAAAGCTCAAAGCTCCAGGCAGCTGATTTTTTTTTTGGTTACAGGCTCTTTTGTGTGATGTTCCAATGCAGTATAACCAATCAATGATGCGATATCACGCACAGTACCATCATGTGGATGTTTATTCCCCCTGTGTTTTGTATTTGACTTGTTAAACTGCAAGAAGAGTTCAGGGAACAAACGGGGGAAAGAAATAAAAAGGAAACTCCTCAGCTCCCCTGCTGCAGGAATTTAAAACTAGCGAATGCACAAGCCTCAGTGCTCCAAGAGAAATGAAAAAGAGCGGAAAGTTAAAATATATACATATGTATACACATGAACAAAACATGAGCCACAGTCATGGCAATCTGGGCTCCAATGTGCCAAACAAAAGGGGTTATTCCTTCAAGCAATCTTCGTGCCGTAAAATTTAGGACACAACAAGGCTGGTTTATGATCACACTGTAGATTCCACTATAAAGCTATACAGTGGCAGTACGGGAAATTCCATGGGACAGTCAGGGCAGGCTGGTTTGGGGGTGTTGTAGAACTGCATCTTTTAAAAGAAGTAATGTTGAGGATAGCCTGGAATGGGACACACACACACCCCCCACTAATTATCAAGATATTCATTCTTCCTTTCTCACACACCCTTCACAATTTAAGTTCATTTGGGGAAATTAGAATTGTGAGGATTCTTTCCACATCAATTTCTTTTTACACAAATAATAATGGCCCAGATCTTCAGATGAAATAAATCAGCCCAGACCATTTCATTTGCACTGTGCCTGTGTAAATAATATTAAATTGATTTTATTTATTAGGATGCCAAAAATAAAAGTAAGAGCAAGCTCTGTGATGAATGATTCATTTACAGAGGATGCCTGATGCCTCTTGAGGTTTTGGCCCAGAAGAGCAGGAGCAGCTTATGGAAACTCCATCTTTTTACAACACTCTTGATTTAATTTATTGTGAACTACTTCATCCAGTTCAGTGCTAAAAACATAAAAGATTAATCAAGACTAAGAACTGAATCAGGACTAGATTTTAAGATGTTAAACCTTTGGAAGGTGCTTTCAGCTCAGCTCAAACAATGCTTATATTAACGGCATTTTTCTCTGTTCACAAGGATTTACCTCCAGTCTGGTTTCTCTTGCCGCCTTGTTCCGAAGCGAGCCATAAGGCTACATATCTGATTCTGTGGACCCTAGCAGGTGAGATAACAGTGACACTGGGAGCTTCTTCTCCTCATTTCACACAGCCACTCTCACAGACGTAGTCATATTTGAGCCTTCATATCTGCAACACTGAGGCAGATGGGCAGTCAAAAGCGGCAGGCATCTGACAGGGGCAACCTTCCGCACACTCACCGAGCCGCTTTCTTACACTAGGACAAGAGTTTTCTTATTTATGTTTATTTTGGGGGTTGATGGTGCTGAGTGTCTTACTTTTAGTTTTGAAAAATAAAATCACATCATCATTAGTTACATATTTCCATGAAAGAAAAACATCTGTGGGCTTACACTGGCTTTGAGTTCAACTAATGCCACTGCTCCTTTCACTTCATTACCCCTCTGCCATGAGAATCTTTATTACTTTTTTTTTTTTTATTACTCCTGGAAGATGTCATCAGGGCAGTGCAGTGAGGGAGTGAGGAAGAAGCAGTGCTTATGCAGTCACACTGGTTGTATTAATCTCATTTACGACGGGAATGTTATCCAAAATTAAAGGTGTTGTCAGCTTAGTAAAAAAAATCACTGCTGAGATCAGCTAGATGGGATCAAATGTCTCTTGCAGGCTTTGGTGTCAGAGGAACAAATCCAAAGGCACATCAAGTGGTGCTGATCAAACTTACACAAGATGAGCAAGATTTTCCTCTCATATCTGTCTTAACTCCTGGTATCCACATGGTTTACATCCCCATGTCCACCTTTTAGCTGGTTTCATGTAATTTGTAAGCCAGGGGGAAGGTAAACATAAAGAGGCAACAACTGGAAGATACCAAAAAGCATCTCCACAGTGAAATGTTGAGGACAGCGGACCTGGAAAACCAGATAAGGACTTCACAGGAGCAAATGATGTTTCAGAAGCGCCTTCATGAAGATGAGCTCAAAGAAGCAAAGAGAGTCCATGAGAGCAGGATACGCAGTTAAATAAGGAAAACCAGCACTCTCCAGATAGGAAGCACAGCAGAAGAGCAAAGAAATAACATGATTACGAAAGAAGGTGAACACAGTCTCATCACAGGGAGGTGGAAAGGATCAAACGGCCCACCCAGGTCTGCAGGGGATCTGAGGGACCAGGAGTCCTGGAAACTGTGCCAACACCTGCCAAAATGTGCCTGGGGCAGCACAGTGTCACTTGCTATTTGGATTCCTCTCAGTTCTGAAATGAAGCTCAGCAGAACTTCTAAAAAACTAAATACAACTGGAAAGTTTAGGCATTTGTCCTGTGAATGCACAGGGTATAACCGAGTACTAACAAACCCGGGAGGGGGAACCCACAAACTTAAAAGGACTGTGTTTATTTAAACAACATAGAAAAGAGGTTTGTGAAACTAGATGTGTCACAAGCCTCATGCTCAAATGATGTAGCAAGTGGCATTAGAAGGAATGCTTCCTATGCAGTCCAAGGCAATCTGGTAGTGAATTCAACTCGGCAGCGACAGCAACTGTTTTACCTGCTCCCAGCTTATTTTGTCTATTCCTACGTGACTGGTTGGGAGAGACATTTTTCCAAGACCTTGTGATCCAGACATTCCAGAAACACCAGCATGCCCACAAGCAAGAGTTTTCCGTTGTGCTGCTGTGGTGTTTTTTCTCCCCATGTTTGTGCTGGAGGAACATAACGTGCATTTCTGTCAAGTCATATGGTAGCAAGTATGCTCAAATGAATGCTCATCCTAACAATAATGTCAGAAATAACTCATTTTTTTCCAAACGGCAAATTTTAATTGCCGGTTTAATCTAGTGTAATAACAGTACAGAGGCTTTAGGCCTCAGTTCATCAAAGCATTTAAACATGTGTTTAAGTATCATTGCACTTAATGAGACTTAAGTCTCTGCCTAGGTGCTTAGCTAGTTCAGTGACTTGATACGGGAACTGAGGAGTAAATAAATGTTCGTTGATGAAGTCAGACCACTGGCAATGTGCTTTCAGGAAATAGTATCTGAACAAAAACTTCTGAGTGTGAAGTTTAAGAGTGCAAAGGAATTAGCAGGCTGAAGGGCAAAACAAAGCTCTTAAATCCGGTGTATGAACTTGTCACTGCTAGAAGCAGTCTCTCAAAGGAGGAGCTGATTGGCACACTCCCATGCAGAAGAGAAAGAGTAAAAAGTAATCAAACACCATCATGTAGCAGAGTACAGCAAGTCAAATTAAGAGAGCACTCCTTGAGAAGATGAGATCATCTCCAAATGGCAGTCAGAAGACAGATCACCTGTCACTGGAGACGCCATTGTGTGTAGGGATGGCTGCTGTCTGCAGTCACCAAGCAACACCTGATGGCTGAGCAGGGTGACTGGCAACCTGGACCTCAAGAGAGCCTTCGGGTACTCCATGAACTGACCCAGCCCTTTCAATGTATGGCATTTAGATACCTTCCTGCAATTCTCCTGCAACAGGCTGCCCAGCAGTCTTTCATATTTTCCCATTTTACTCTAGGTAATAAACTATTTTAGGAAACTCAGTGAAAAAACCAAAAGCCATTATGAATAGAGTTCTGACTGTACAGCTCGTCATTTAAAAAACTGGAAATGCAGAGGTAAGGGGTTTGTGCATAGGTCTGACTCTGTCTGCTCTTCATGGATAGACAGATATGTATATGTATATACACACATGCAGAAGAGCATTATTTCTACTACTCCTGTAAAGCCAGGTAATGTTTGAAACTTGAAACACTACATATTTGTTACCAGTGCTAAAAGTTCCATGAAATTGCAGTACGTTTCCACAAGCTGACACTTTGGATCTGTGACATGATCCCCACAGTAACATGAATTTAGAGGTCAAATCAGAGATGGAAATACACACCTGGGGTATTTAAATCTATAGGAACTTTGCTGTTGACTTCAAATTTACTAGGAGTACAGTTGGTGCGAATATGAATTTTTCTTGGGACACACAAGTCACTGAAGTGCACTGAGTAATGCTCTGAAAAATCCAGAACGGTGGTATGTGGTACACATCTATTTGCAAGTTCCTCATTCCTTGAAGTGCTACGATTAAAAAAGCCAAGCTATCCAAACAAGAAAGTTTGCAACTTAAATCTTCCAGTCAGTAAATTTTTGCAACTAAATTTGTTAAGAATAGAAGACTTAAAACATATATGTAAAGGAAAAAAATTAAAAATCCTGCAGCTGTATAGCTACAGCCTTAGAGGGAAGCCACTGTAATAACTTCTTTACTTGAAAAAGAGATTGTGCCTTTGTGATCTTACGACATCATTTCTCACTGAAAGCTGGCAAGCATGCAAGTTCCTTTCACAAACATAAGCCATCTGCATCAATATAGGATAGTTGAGATGATTTATTTGGATTTCCTTCAAGATTTTGACAAGATTCCTTACCAAAAAAAAAAAAATCCTGTAAAAGCTGTACAGTAGAAAAGTAGTGCTGTTCTCTGCTGGAAAGAGCGAACTGGAAGACAGGAACTCCTGCATTCTCATTGTATTTCCTTTGATCTGTATGCCCTGTTCATAATAAGCCTGACACTTATTCCTTCTGTGGCTTTGGGCAACTCATATAATCTCCCTGCCTCGTTTTCCTATCTCGGGGGTTATTGCATGGATTAGCTAGTCAGTGTTTGTAAAGCAGCTGAAAGAGTATTGACCCGATTCTCCTGAGGAAGCAGGGACACTCGGCTTCTTGGGAAGTCAGGTCCAATAAATTCCAAGGCGTGCTACAGAAAATAAATACCAGAAGAGAAATGAACCCAGCCTTGACGCAGACTACACCTGGTTTACTTCAGCTTGCTCCTGAAAAAGCCTACCTACACTAACTCCCCTCCCACAGCTGTCAAAGGAGCCCAGGACCTCCCCAGGGGTGTTTGCATCCTTCAGGTTTGGGGCTGCAGCTGCTGGTGAGAAAAGAGGGAGAATGGGAGTGCTCACGAAGGGGACACTGAAACCTCTCTCAGCAAGTGTTTGCACTAGTGAGCAGGCAGAGGAAAATAAACAGTGAGTGAGTGACACTTGCTGATGGTGCTCATTGTCCCATGCAGTTGAAGAGGATTGTGAGAAGGCTGAGAGGGAATAAAAAGCACTGGTGTATCCTGAATTGGAGCATGACCAATGACAAAAAGAAATTTATCTTGGACAAGTCTAGGATAATAAACATTGGCAAGTTTCTCTCTGTGACTTCATTGATTTTACTTTGATATACTTTTGGCTTGAATTTGCTGCACAGTCACAACCAGTATGTTTCCATGTCTATCTGTGTGACAGCATAGAGGAAAACCAGAGAGGATTGCTCCTGTGCTCAGCATCAGTGTGGGTGGTTTAGCTGACCATTGAGTAAAAGAGGCAAATTGAGAACATAACTCTTTAAAATTAAGAGAGAAATCAAGAGAGACAATATCACGGCCAGGCCACTGATAAGTAGCAGCAAATCCCCAGGCAAAGGTGAATGATTATCTTCTCAGTATTTGTGTCCTTTCTGGATCATTTTGTAAAACGCTTTTCTGTGTTGGATGATGTCAGGACAAGAAGAGGTGCCTGCTGCTGCATTAACAAAACTCTGCATTTTATGCTGGGGAAGAGAAGTGCAGGACACAGAGGGATCAATCAGTTCTGCTTGTGCAAGTGTCTCTGCGGTAGCTACTTTGGAGTAGCTGCTTGTGTGCACAGGTAGAGTAGTTGCAGAGAGAGGAAAAGGCAGACAACTGCCTTGTCACAGAGGCCTATCCCTTTCTTGGCACCAGCAGCTGTGCCAGCTACATCAAGCCACCGACTCTTTTGGTATAATATCTGCCGGGGGACTGCTCCTAGCATAGATGTGGCCTTGGCAGCTGCCCTTGCTGATGTGTGCTTGTGAGATCATAGAATCATAGAATCATAGAATTGTAGGGGTTGGAAGGGACCTCGAGAGATCATCGGGTCCAACCCCCCTGCCAAAGCAGGCTCCCTGGGACATTTCACTCAGATGCTTCTTCCATGCCACCTTCCTTGACCTGTCTTTGGATTTACATTCTAGGAGCTCCACTTTAGCACGCATACTCCATGGCTCAGCCTCTCACAAGAAGACTGAAGACGGGAAGAAACATGATAACAAAACCCAAAGCAAGCTAGCGGGAGGTTGGCTGGTAGGGTCGGACTTCTCTCAACATCTGTCTGAGGCTGGTTGGGATGGAGAAGTGTTGCCTGGGGGTATACATGGCAGTATTGCCTCTGCGAGAACCAGCACAGCAATTTTCAGTGTCTGTGGCACGAGATGGAGCATTTTGCCAGATGGGTGGTTTCAGCCTGGCAGACATTGTCAGCCTCTGCCTTAGGAGACGGTTGTGTTTATTTTCACAGGCAGTCAACTAAAATCCTCTTTAAACTTGCAGGTCTCTTTGTGTCGCCCCAGTAGCTATGGCAGGACCATCAGAACACAGATTAAAATATCAATATCTTTCTGTCAAGCCACTACTTTTGACCAGGAAATGAACAAATTTTATTGTGATGAAATATGACAAAGGAGTGTGATGAAGCCACAGTGTGCGTGCCCCTGACTGCTATCACTACCTAGAAACCTATCACTTCTCAGTGTCTACATGTCTCTTGTATGAAACAAGGTACTAAGACATTACTACAACACGAAAATCACCCTCACCCAGTGCAGCTGTGGTGTATATGCTACATGTGGGACACGGTAGTTTAACATTTATGCACTCTTCCTCCTATGCATAAACTCATCCATCAAGTATGGCCAGAGTAGCCCAGCTCCTATCGTTCCTTGCAAACCTGGGAAATGACATTGATGGAAAATCTGTATGAGGTGAAAAATTGCTGCTTTTCAGGAAGTGGCTAGGAGAAAAACATAACTGATTTAAAAGTGCATTTCTCCAAATTATTCCAAATGGAGAAGTGCAGCTGCTTTCCATAGATTCCTTTTCCTACAGAGCGAGCAAGGGGATGCTAGCAACATCAGTTTTTCAAAGCTCACGCATAGCATTGGCTGCAGAGGGTAATTTCTGTCACACAGGAATGTAACACTAACTGTAAGACAGTTTTCTTTTGGAAAGGCTGCTGCTTCTTTAGCAGAATGGTAGTGAGTATCTCTTTCAAATACCCTTTTTGAAAAGATACTCTTGCTCTACGATGACTCTAGAAAATTAGTTGAGTTCCAAAATCTGCCAACCAGTATTTGTAAGTCTAAAATCTTGTACCGTTTCTGAAAGGTGGGTATAATAACGACCCTATTCAAACCCTCCAATCTGCCCTTTTATCCAGATCAGCTGGTCAACTGTCCCAGACCAATACACACACTCTCAGACTCTGGGCTATGCAAAACACAGGTAAAAAGAGAATCCAGATTTCATAGCCCAAGTCTCTCTTGAAGGTGTATTTTGTATCCCTCTGAGATATTTCCTCACTTGAATAGGATGGTTTATTGGGTAGAAATTCATACTTCAAATAACTATCTCAATGCGTTTCCACATAATGCTAGTATCTCACATTTTCTGGAAGAGTGTGTTTAGAAATATAGCTGTACTGAAAGAAAGTACTGTAACATCGATGTCAATTTTCTCTCTGAAAACTCAACGCTTCTGTTACTCAACTGTAATGAGTTTTCTCATGAGAATGGTTGCTTTAATGTTAAAAATCCAAGAGAGGAGGTTGTTGGTGTGTTTTGTTATCTAAGAACACTGAATACCTCTGCCTATATTGTCTCTGTGCACATAGGTGTTCTCAGGGAATAATTCTTACACGTAGGAAAGCCGAGAGATTCTGACACCCACAGGATGCACTAAGAGATACGCTAACATAAATTTCTATGGTGCCCTGAAGGTACTTCCATTGTATTATAGGGCTTCTCGTGAGCAGTTTTGGCTCAGGCAATACAACCGTGAGTGGCTCTGGACTAGATGAACTGAGCGTGAGGCAGATTATACTACCCCCCTTGAAAGCGGTGGGGTTTGTTGTAAGGTAGTGGAATATAAAGTAGCAAAACAAAGTTAATCAAATGCTTATTTCTCTCCTTACCAATCCCCCCACTAACATACACATACTCAAATATGCACACGTACACTTTACCCTTTTTTCCTCAGTGTAGTCTTTAATTAGAGTGAGTCGAGCAGTTAAATTGGAACGATCTTAGAGCAATTTGTACAATCTCATGAGATACATTATCAGTTATGCCCTGAATTCTGCACGCTTTATCTGAACGGTTAGAACAACTGAGAAGTTTCTTCCATGTTCAGCCCTGCTGCTTTTTCACTCGATGCAGCCCAGAAAAGCTTACAGTGACCATAAGGTTGCATTAATCTTTTTGTGAAACCGTACCGAATAATCCAAATAAAACATCTGGCTTGCAGTGAGTGGAGACATTTCAAATGTGTGTAGAGGAAAGACAAAGTAGTAGGTAGCAGGAGCAGAGGTGAACTCTGATGTGGTCTCTGCCTTCACAGGTTGTACAGAATTTGTCCTCTCCTGTCTGTTCTACAGCAGACAAGACACACTGTTCTCTGCAACAAATGTCTGAAGGTAGGAAAAAAAGATGGTGTGGTACTACCATCTTTTTGGTAGTACCATTACCATCACTACCCTATTTTGCCCCTCTGAAAGCCTCTGCAATCACCTAGCAAGATGACAGGCTGCTTCTCAAGGGAAACAATAACTGGAGAAGGAACATCAGAAAAATACAGAGATTTCCCTAAGTTCATTATAATTGCCTGTACTCATAAGAGGTGATGACATCAGCATTCACATTTTCAATCCTGCATGCCCAAAGGCAATCTTCCAAGCCCTTCTTTTTTTACCTATCCACAAGTGTCATGATATGCTGGTGGTCTTAGCATCTCCAGCTCCTATGGCTGGCAGAGGGATTTAGGGACACTGAAGGTTTCTGAAAGACAAGAGGTGTCCTGGTTTCAGCTAGGATAGAGTTAATTTTCTCTCTAGCAGCTGGTGCAGTGCTGGGTTTGGGGGTCAGGATGGGAGCAGTGCTGATGACATGTGGATGTTTTTAGTTGTTGCCAAGCAGTCAGGGACTTTTCAGCTGTTCATATTGCCCTGCTAATGAGAAGGTGGGGGGCACCCAGGAAGCTGGGAGGGAGCACAGCCAGGACAGGTGACCCAAAGTGGCCAAAGGGATATTCCATACCAATTACAATATGCTCAGTATGAAGGGGGGCTGGTGGGTGGGGAGGAGTGCATAGCTCCAGGATGCTTGGTTGGGGATGGTCTGGCTTTGGCACGGCTCTGAGCTGTATGGCCTGAGTTGTGCGGTTTGGTGAGAAACTGCATTGAGCATCACCAGTTCAGTATACTTTGCTATAAAATCCTACTATCGGTATTTCCCCCTCTCTCTTACTCTGTACCAGAAACTGTCCTTATCCCAAACAGTGAGGTTTGAATTTTGGTTTCCTTCTCCCTGTTTTTCTAAAAAGAGCCACTGACAAAATACCTAATGCAGACAACTGTTGCTAGCTTTTATTTCCACACTTAGATGCTCTTCCTAATATTTTTGGAACAAGGCTGAAACACGTACAAAACCTAGGGAACCACAGAAGGGAACTTTCAAAAGAAGGTCAAGCTGACCTGAGGGCCTTCCTAAGGAGAGCCTCTATACTTGTTTCCAGCCAGGATTACAGCTAAATGAGAAATAACGCCCTTTAGCAAGTAGACACATATGTCCTGTAGTGGTTGGAAAACCTGCCTCTCCAAAAGCTGCGATTTTCTAAGCTGTTAACATTGACAACGATATGGCAAAACTACCATAGTTTTCCAGAGGCTAATTCTGAACAGGTGATGATTTGAAGGGAAAATTCAGAAATCAAACACTGAGCTCAGCTTAGCTCATTAAGGTTGCTATTCGGCACCGGTAAAATATTCATCATGCACAAACACAATGTAGTTTTATGCAAACCCGATTAAAAAAAGATGAACTCCAAGTAAAACAGAGCAGAACTCGGTTTAATGTGTTCTCCTTGGCATGCACACCACCTCCGAGCAGTTAATAAAGGTAGACCTGGCTAACATTCTCAGATACATGTTCAGATATAGGTGAGAGCCCTTTGGGTGGTACTGATGGGTTACTCTTGGGAACTCTCCCGGTAACAAAACCACGCTCCTAGATCACAGCACGGTCGTACCCGTGGTAACTTCAGGCCTGAGTTAGGGCAAGGCAGGGTGCGGATAAGCGAAGGTCGTTTCCTTTCCTCTCCCCTGTCCTCTCCTGGGAAAGTACTGTGGAAAGCCTTCATTTGCATGCGAAAAGAGGCGCAAAGAGTACTTCAGTGTAGCAGTTAACATCGACTCCCCTAAGGACACCTCCACCTCATGCATGGGTGTTTATATTTCCCACCACCGAGCAGAGGGAAGGGCCGGGCTGCAGGGGACAAAGGGGGGCACCAGTATCTGCCCAAAATGGTTTGCAGTTCCCCCGGTGGGCATTTGCCCTATCCCACGAACATGACTGTGAGACTTAAGCCCATGATTATCCGACTCGGAGATGAAAGTTTTACCAAATGAGCCTTCTCGAGGTAATAAATACATTTTCTTACTTCTTAAGAAAGCATACCTTTTCTTATCTAGTGCTGACATCATTTGATAAACTCTTCGCTGCAGGTAAAATAACAGCAGAAGGATATTTTTCACATTTTTAAAGGATGCCACATTGCCATTTTTCTTCACCTTTCTATATAACAGCCAAATGCAAGCTTGAAATTAAAAATCGTTCCTTTTCTGTTTGGTTTTGTTAGTTGTTGGGGCTCCTTCCCCCTCCCGTATTATGCAGGTAGCTAATGAGTGCCAGGCTGCTGGCATTGTTTTATTTATTTACTAGAAAGAGAAGAGCACTGAAGCATTTAAACAGTCACAAACAGCCATACAAAAATTTCGCGGTGACAGGCTGCAAGACAAAAAAATAAAGTTAGGTGAAGGCACAGGTCTACTAAACTTCTAACTGTTCATCTGGATGAACAAACAAACAAAACATCTTTACTGCGTCTTCATTGACGACCCATGAGAACCTTTGAGTTATTACACCACCTTTAAATACTTCATAATGACACTGTGGATAAGCTGAACAATGTTAGGCAGGGTTGCGATGGCCCCGTTCCGTACCAACCCGGCTGGAGAAGGCAGGAACGGTCGAGGGGAGTTTTCCCCTCTCATGTGCTACTAAATTTTTGGAGGAATATGACAAGGGAAATATGAAGATGAAGCCACGTTGAGTGTTTCTTGGAGCTTGTGAGTGTGCAGGTTACGCCAAGTTTTCCCTTTTCATTTCCGTCAGCCGTTCCTGGCTAATTAACCTAGCGCATTAGTGCTCGTTATACCTCAACGACAAAGCACTCGCAAGTGAATCCTGCGTGGAGAAGTCCCACACGTTATGATGCATCCAGTGCTCACTGGAAGAGAAGAGAAAGAACAAAAGGAACGTATTGGGTTGGATGTACAGTTAGGCAAGAGAATTAGTCATCTGTCCGGCTGCAACAGCTGTCTTCGGAAGAAAAGACGATTGCTGCGCTTTACATCACTTCCTTTGCACTACCAAAAACCCGCAATAAAAAGCTTATTGTAGGTAATTCGCTGGACGCGTCTGGTTCCATTCAGGGGCTTTATCGGGCAGTTTTGGCCTCACAGCCTGGTCTTTCTCCGTAAGAAATGTCAACAGAGTCTCTGAATTAATGGGCTGTGAAGTGCTTAGAAACATACCGTTTCACAAAAGTATACTGCGAGGATGTGACACTAATGGGAGGTGACCCATGGGTTCACGACAAAACAGCTCGCTCTAGCAACGGCGAAGAATTAACGCGGCTTCCATGCACAGTCGGCTTGCGCAAAGCCCTATAGAGCGGAGAGGGAGGTGAGGGACAGCAGATTAAGGGGAAAAACTGATCAGGGATAAGATTTGCAAATTATTTGGTTATCCCCGGTGGTGTTTTCTTCAGGAGAAGAAAGGAGCTGCAAACTCCTTCCCGCTGAAGAAAAGGGAAGGGAAAGGCAAGGCTCCGTTTCCATCGGATAATTGGAGAAGGAAAGTTAGTAACGTTTGCGAGCGATGTCACATGAACCTAAGTGGTAAATTCCTGGATTTGCTTACATGGATTTTTTTTCTTTTTTTTTTTTTAAAAAAAAAAATAAAAAAAAATTAAAAAATGCAGCGCAACTCCTTCAATCTTTCTGCAGTTCTGCATGGTTGAACATTTGAAATGAGTTTGTGTATCACCCCCAGGCATTGATTCAGACTTGATTGGGGCAAAGCAGACTCCATGTGCTTATTTTTATACACGTCATTTGGGAAGTTATATAGCCAAGGGAACAGAAAATGTGTTGCTCCACTGCCAAATTATCACATATCCCTCGATCAAAACGGGAGGTGATCCTAATCAACAAGTTGCGCGACCTTAGTGCAATGGCAATGTCAGGTCAACTCGGGAAAGTGAAGAGACAGCTCTAAATACAAATACAGAGAAAGAGAGAGACAGACAGAAAGAAAGAAACAACCAACAATCCTTATAATTATCATCATCTGCTGCTTTTCCCTCTTCTGGCAAAGAAACACTCCATCCATTTGCAGAAATCGCCCGCGGAAACGTTACATCAAAACTAATCACAACGATTAAAATCAGCTTTTCTGTGCAAGAGGAGAGTTAAAAAGCAAGTTGGAGGCTGGAATGAGACTGTTTTTTCCACCAAAAAAATCCGAAAAAAAAATTTACACGCGATATATATATATATCTATCTATATGCACGTTTCGAGGGAGATCAATTTTATGCCCGTGTGATCAGTTAATTTAATTTAACTTTTATTTCGGAGATTGATTCAGACTGGAGGTAGAGACATGAGCTAATTGTATCCTGATCCTTGCCTTGAGGGGTTTCAAAGCCCTGGAGCAACTATTCTCTGTATTTTGCTCTGTCTACCTTAGCCAAGCTATTGCATTTCTCTCTGGTGTAGCGAGGAGAGCAGACCGCTGCCGGGAGAGAGAAATATCGGAAGTGTGAGTTTGGGGAGGGGGAGGAAGAGGGGGGAGGTGGGGGGGGGAAAGGGGAGAAAAAGGGAAGGGAAAAAAAAAGGGGAAAGAAAAAAAAGGAGGGGGGGGAATAAATAAGCGGGACACTTCGGCGGCCGTTTGCGATGTTCCAGGTAAGGGCTGCTCGGGAGTGTTGTTGTTCGCAGCGGAGGGTGCGGAGGGATTCGGGCGCCGCTCGCTTCCACGCATGTGCCGGGCGCTCGCACCCCGCGCGGGGACGCGGCGCGGCCGCCTCGCCCGCCGCGCTCCCCCGCGCAACCCGCGCCCCCGCGCAGCGCCGCGGGGAGGCGGAGAGGGAGGGAGGGACGGAGGGAAGGAGGGAGAGAGAGGGAGGGAGGGGGCCGCGCAACGGGCGGGGGCTGTGTGTGTCGGGGGGGTGGGGGGTGCTCCTCCTTTCCCCGCCGCCTCTCCGAGCGCAGGACTCGGGGGTGGTGTGTGCGGGGGGAGTGTGGGTGTTTAATTTAAATTAGCGTGTTTTCGCGCGGGGGTGCGCGGCTGGCATTGTTCTCCGCCGGGCTGCAGGAGAGGGCCGCCATTGTGTGTCTGAGCGAGCGAGGGCGGGAGGCACCTTCCCCGCCACCCCACCCCCGCGCCTCCGTCCCTCCGCGGCGCACCCCCCTCCGGAGCGCCCCGCGGCGCCCTTTGTTGCCGGGGCGGCGGAGGGAAAAGGGCGGCCCCGCGGCCCTTCCCCCACAC
Source organism: Hypotaenidia okinawae (assembly GCA_027925045.1). Lineage (NCBI taxonomy): Eukaryota > Metazoa > Chordata > Aves > Gruiformes > Rallidae > Hypotaenidia > Hypotaenidia okinawae. The sequence goes on along the minus strand of BSDF01000002.1, from coordinate 115,315,915 downwards.
GGCCCGCGGGGCCGAGGAGCCGGGACCGCGGGGCAGCGGCCGCCCTTCTTTTCTCCGCGCCGCCTGTCTGCCCGCTGGCCCCCCGCGGCCGCGGGGGCTGAGGCGCCGCCGCCGTTGCTGCCGGCCGCGGGCGGGGTGGGGGCGGGGGCGGAGGGAGTGAGGCGGACGAGGCGCCGGCAACCGTTGGCGGCGGGACGGCGGTTGCCCTCCGGGACCGGCCGCCGCTGCCCCGGTGTCCCACGCCGTCCCGGAAGAGAGGGAGCCGCGTCCGCTACCTCTCCCCCCCCCCCCCCCCAAAAAAAAAAGCCGTTCGCCGCCTGTTTCCAATCAGCGAGATACAAGTTTATTTGAGCATCCCCTGCGGGCACCGAGCGCGCTCGGATTGTTCGGGCAAATTAAAACGTGGGCGAAACGCAACGCTTCTACCTCCTTCGGCGGCGGGGGCTGCCGAGGGACCGCCAGTTCCTCCCGCCGGCTGGCGAGGGAGGGAAGGGGCAGCACCGGGCGGGGAGGAGGGGGACGGCACCAGGCGGGTGCGGGCGCTTTGGGGCCGGTGGCTCGAGTGGTTTGGGGTTTTTTTGCTTCCTTGTCACAAGCGCGGTGGGAAGGGTGCGCCTGAAACGCAACTTTCCATCTTAAATCTTACCCCCGAGCGCCGGCGGGGGGAGGGGGTGCTTGGCGGAGGCGGCCCGGGGGTTTGCGGACGGTCGCAGAAGAGGGGGGGGGAAACTCTGTCGCGTTCCGAGGAAGTTGGTGCCCTGCGCACGCCGAGCCCGGGATACAAAGTGTCCGCTCGGCCGGTGGTGCCGGCCGGGTTCGGCAGCGGCCGCGCTCGGATGCTCGACCCCGGCGCAGGTCGGGAGGTGCTGGGGCGAGAAGTTCCACTCGCCTCTTCAAAATGACTGCGGTGTTTTTTTGATGTATTAATTACGCCCGGAGCGCAACACGAAATGTTCTAGCACACACTAGAGGTCCCTCTCAGAGCTGTCAGATGTTAGCAGGGTGTTTTCAGGTTGGGTTGCTCTTTATTCCCCCCCCCCATCCTCCGGTTTCTCAGTTGGAACAACACCGACCATCGCCGCACATAGCAGCGCAGCGCACCTTGCTCGGGTAAGGGCGAAGAAGATGTGCCACGTTTCTGTTGGTGCCCTCGTTGCGTGGGCATCGGCCGGGCAGTTGATATCCACATTCCCCTGCGCTCTAAAAAGGAAAAGCAATCCAGGCGGGATTAATCTCAAGCTGTGATTTATGAGTTTTGTATGAGATACCCTCACAGTTTGCCGGGGTTGGGGCCAAGTAACAAATTTCGTACTCGCTTTGCTCGGGTGAGTCCCACCATGGAAATGAGCAGTAAAACTTGGATAAGGATTCCAGGCTATGGCTTACATTTTCTTTGAAAGATAAATAATGCAAGCAAGCCAAAAGCCGAGTATTAAGATTATAAAGAGTCTGTAAAGGTGATGGAGGTGACTAAAAATTATTGATCCCCCAACGTTTTCATATCCGGACCACGTTATGGAACTAACTATTGTGTGTGTGTCCCCAGTCTTCATGTATTACAGGCGGTATTATCACCATTTTACGGATGGAGAAACTGAGAAATAAAAAGAAGGTCACTGACTTGCCTGGAGCCATATAGCAAATAAAAGATAGATCTGGAATCAGCTAGGACAGATTTAGATCTCTTGCTGATTTGCACTGCTGTAACCATTGATTTCAGTGGAATTCTTCTGGATTTAAGTCAGATTTGGACCTTAGGTGTTGCTGTGTCCCTTAGAAATACTACCTTAATCTGAATTCAGCCTTGAACGTGACTGAATCTAATGCAGGGTTTTGGGGGGAATATTGGGTGTGCATCTATCTTTTAAAATTCAAATTACCGTGAAACTTTAGGACTGTGTTGTCTTTTGGTTCTACTTTTTTTTTTTCCCATTACAATTTCATCTGTCACCTCATGGTAGTTTCCCAGTTGGTTTCGAGTATTGTTTGGTGTTTTTTTTAATGAACAATTTCCTCATGTTTAGTGCAGCTTTTGTTCCTGGTTTCTAAGAAGCGCTTCTTACCAGATGTCTTTGAATGGAGCCTTCAGTTTTGGGTTGGAACAACCTGAGAACAAATGATTTTGCATGAGGAGGACTTCCATTCACTGTGGATCTCCCTCAGGCAGAAATGAAAAATGGCATGGCCATCGTATACAAAAAAATACAGGGGAAAGACTTGCTGACATAGGCTCTTTATTGGATTATGATAAGTTTGTACATGGAGAAGATGCATTGTGAAAGGACATACTCACTGATCACAACAAACGCGAGCATGTTATTCAAAGTAGGGTCTCTCACAATTAGCAAAATATCAAATCTGCCAGTCACAGCCAGACAGCATTTCACATGAGCCCAGCTGGGGGGAATGATAATTTCTGCTGTCTGTATTCCAACTACTTTAGAAACATTTTCAGGATACCATAAAACAGACACAGATGCACAGATTGTGATTATGGTGTGTTACTGTTCATTTATTAATGTGTGCTGGTACATACAAACTGCCACCACTAAAGCATGATGCAAAAGTTCCTGTTCTCATGCAACTAGTCCTCAGCTGGATTTAGGAAGATGCTGATACTGCTGGGAGCTGGTAGTCCCTTGGTCCAAACCCCATCGTAACGTATGGGGAAGCAGACATAAAACATGGGTGCAGTTTAGGATATCCACACCAAATGGGACTCCTATGTCTCTGAAACAGAAAAGGTTCAGGTGGGAATTAGCCCCACAGAGCATCTGTGGTTTAAGACCATGTATCGACTCCCTGGTTGGGCTGAGTTTTAAATGCCAGAGCTTTAGCCCACTTTCTCATCCTGTGTGCAGTAAACCATCGTGCCTCACTTGTAATGTGTGTTCAGCTCTTCTCTGGTACCAGAGGAAAAATTATGTCGATCAGAGGGAAATTTTAGCGGAGATGCCTGCTGTTACTTATTTTGGATCCTTTTACACTGCTGCAGCAGGGCCAAGTTGGATCTCCTTTCAGGAAACAAATTTAGTTAGTTTTTGGTTGTTTTTTTCCTGACAGAAACATAATTCTTACTTTAAATGGAATATCTTCTGTTGGTCTGCATTGCATTTGTGTTTTCTTTTTACAGCTTTGGTAAAATTCATTTCTGGTAGACTGCCATTGACTTCTGTGTTGTTTCACAAAGAATTAATTTGCCTTCCTGTATTAAAATACAGATTTCTGTTGTCCTACTTTCCACAGAATACAATGTGTTTGTTTGTTTGTTTCAGTTTGAAGGAAAAAATTACAAAATGGGCATCTTGATTTGTATTTTGTTCAACTTCACTACTGGTGCCAGCAGAGGTACCTCTTCTCTCCCTTTCACTCCTCTAGTAAATTAAGTTCAGCATGTATATGTATTTAGGGAATGTCTGTATGTGGGAGGAGGGAGTAACTGCTATCTTCCCAGCTGATAATACCTTAAAAAATATGTAACGTATGTGAAAAGCTATTAGCGCATTCCATATTGATGACGCACGTTGTAGCTGTAATATTCTGGGGTTCTCTAACGCATACTTTAATCAGGCTTTTGATCCAGAAATCAAATGAACAACATCCCGTATCCACCCGAACCAGCACTGGTGGTGCTGTCACGTGTTCAGCTGCTGTAAAGCCATGTTTCCAAACCGAGCAGCTCCCCTGATAACCTTTCCCCGACAGCTGCTGGCCTGGCTGGCTACCCCCACTGGCGATGGAAGCTGCTGGTCTGATGTGGCTGGCAGGTTAGTGCAGATGCGGCTTTGCAGGTGGTTTGTGTGTAGCCGAAGTCTATGGGTGAGGGCTGCAGAACCTTAGAAGTGCTTGTCGGGGCAAAGGACAACTCATCCTGAAAAATTGTTTAGTGGCTTTTAATCAATGGGTTTTCCTTGCCCAACGCACTCATGAATGAGGAAGAACCTTTAAAAAGAACAAAGTAGCACGGCACGACAAGGTTGTCCTGAGATGATAGGGAAACAGGTTCTGTCTCACCCAGGTTAGTGGTCCTTTCTGCTTCTCATCCCCAAACAAGATTTTTACACTTGTGGTCTTCCACCCTCAGCCAGCATTTTTGACTTGGTTCTGCCTCAAACCTCATGTTCTGTGTAGGCGTCTTGGGGTTTGCCTTTATTTTCACTGGTGTAATTTGGGGTGATCTGCGGGATAGCTAACATGCGGGACTGTCACTGGTAGTGCATAGGCTCAGGCGTGCACACCCCACTCCTGGCTCTAGGTGATTGTGGTTGTGGGGATAAAACTGTCTCCTCCTGATGTAGTAGGTTTTGCCAGACCTTGCCTGTCACAGTGTCACAGCTTTTTAGTTCTCACAGAAGAACTGAGAAGCCACATTGTGATTTGGTCAGGCGGAAGCGATGGGAGGTTGTCTCAGGTGAGGTATTTCCAGCAGACTTGAGGAAAATGTTAATACTTCTCTGCAAGGCACAGGTGACAATCTAGAGCACAGCGTGCAGCTCTGAGCATCCATCTTTGGGAAAGAAGGTGAACTGAAGCTGGAACCGCAGCTGGAAGGGGAAATAGAGTGTGTCTTGTGAAAGGCAGTTAGAAGAGGCTTGAACGTCCACGTTAGCAAAGTGTAGTCTGGAAACCTGTATGACTGTTCCCTAAAAATACGGTCAGGCAGTGAATCCCAGAAAGAAGTAACGGTTCAAGCCAAATGACAGTAAACATGGATATAAACTGGCTCTCTTTAAGCAAGAGTTTCCAAGAACACTTTCAGCATTGAAAGTTAGACCTAGGATTTGGTCATACTCCGCTTTGGGCATGTCTTTAAAACCTGGATTACTTGGAGAATATTTGCAAAAAAAGGACTGCCAACCCTTTACATCAGTGACTTTACCCACACAGCACTAACAGGCTATGGACAACTAAGACTTTTCATCAACAGTTCTGTTAATAGAAGAAATGTTTAGGTTTTTAAAAAGAAAAAATACATTTCAATACACGTTTTAAAAAATTGTCAAAAAGCAACTTGAGACTCTTTTGCAAAACTGAAACCAGACCTTTCTCATACCTGGAAAATGCTATTTATTTTGAATTTTCACTAGGTAGAAAATCAAAAGAAACCAGATGACAGAAAAATTAGAAAAATAACTGGATTTTTTCATGGAAAAAACTCCTCCATGTGTGTTTTTACAATCAGTGAAAATTTTGGGTGTTTGTCAGTGGGAGGAAGTTCTGATTTGCTCTTTAGATAGGATGCTTCATTTCTTCTTGGTTCCAACTGCAAAACTATTTATCTTTCTATAGTTCATTTTTTCCAAGTTAGACCTTTAATGCTTATTGTTTCCCCTCTGATTTATTTAGTGGCATTCACTTTATTTTCATCATACACTGTGACAAAGAGAGGAGAGATTTAATAAAGAAACATGAGCAAAGAGCCCCTTTCTCTTTTCCTCACTTTCTTGCAAACATTAACTTAAAAACACCCTCTTCATCACCCAATCGCCTGGTAAACTATCTGCACACAGGTATTCAACAAGTAATTAATTAAGCTCCCACTATCAGTGTTTCCAGAGGAGCAGGGGAAAGAGAGGAGAGGAGTGGGAGATGTTAAGAACGTATAAATTACTGTTGGAAATTGAAGTATCCGGGGGCTGCTAAAGTAGCTCAAAGTTAGAAAAAGTGTTCTTACAAAATAAACCCAGCTTTATCTCCCTGCATGAACTGAACCTGGCAGCAGCATTAGATGTAAGAAGTGATGTGCATATCGCGTCTTACAAAAGGAGTAAGGCCTGTCAGTACGATCCCGCAGCCATCAAGGGAGGGAGGAAAGGACGGAGGGAGAGGAGTGCCATTCATGGTCTCCCAGACCCAGAGGAAGGAATGAAATGAGGGTTTCTGACTAAAGTACTGATGCCTGTCTCTGCAAGGTGTACTGCTTTGTAAATAACCCAAGACATACCTAGAGGTTTAGTTAAGATGCCCTCAGAGAGATTGATCGTCCATCCATTGAGCATCAGGGACCAGTGCTGAGTAATTCATAGCATCGTTATGATTTCTGTAGGCCATTGTACCAGACACTTTTCTACACACTGAAGAGAGATCATCCATGCACCGAGGACCACTCACTCAAGGTAAACAGACCTTCCTAGTTTGCCAGTAACAGGCAAATTTGACACCATTTATCTATAGCAGGCTGGTTTGCTGTAAGTGGTATGGAAAAGGGGTAAGGTGCTTAGGTAGGCTTACTGTGTGTATCAGGTAATGTCAAGGCAGCTGTTCAGCGGGTAGCTGTAGGTGAAGGCTGGACGGCCATTTATAGGGGGAAATGAGAAAAGGGTAGACCAGATTTGACGGTTAACACCCTGGTTACCAAAGGGAGCTCAGAGATGAGGGGGAGCTGGGGACAATCCTTGAAGACTGGTGAAAATGAGCAGATGCAGTACCAGTGGAGGGATTCAGAGAGTCAAAAGGGGGAGCTGGATGGTTAGGGCTACACTCATTGTAGGTGGGCAAAGGGCTGATGGATTTGTTTACTCTAGGCATCCAAGAGATGGTCATTGATGAAATCCAGGTGGGATCTTACTTGGATCTGCAGCTGGACTCTGGAGAAAGAGGGAACGGGAGGGAAAGAAGCAGCGAAATTCGGAGGTGGTTGCAGATGTAAGCTTAGAGGAAAAGAAAGAGGCAGTGCAACCTTCCTTACCCTCCAGCTTTTCCTTTCAGTGGCCTTTGTGGTACAAAGACAGCTTGGGATATCTGGAAGCAAAATGAGGATGTGATTTTTGCTGTTAGGAGAAAACTGATTTTCTAAGGCTGTTGATGCTGTTCTGAGGAGGAGGCTCCCTGAAAAACGTGTAGGCAAGAGCTGTCTGGGTTTGGGGGTGTATGACAAAGCAGCTGCAGTTTTTGCTGTGTCTTCTACACTTGAGCAGGTGAGACTTAATCAGGAATAAATAGAGTTAGCTCTTTCCCAGGCAAAGAGGTGGTTCTGTTAGGGGAAAACTGTAGCTTTGAAGAAGTATTTTCTTTAGCTCAAAAGTCTTCTGCGTTTATTGCTGGCAACATACCATCTTTCTTTTTCTCCTTAATCTTCTTGAATTATTTACATCAATGTCCTGCAACTGAGAGTTCCATAGGTTGCTTAGAGATAAGCTGGAGAGTGATATCCTTATCCACTTACGTGCTAATGCCTTTTAAAATTCCATTAGGTGCCCTCTTTGTTTTTACGAAGGGCATCTGATTTCTCCTTCACACCATTCATTATTTTATATACTGAAATTCTATCATCTTTTACTGTTTTCCTTTCTAAATGAAATAGTTTTGGTCTTAATCTTTTTGTTTAGAAATACCCCCACATGTCTCTAATAATTTTTGTTGCCTCTGGCTATCTAGTGCAGCTATCTAGCACTCCCATCGTTGCATCTCACTGGATCTTTTAAAGCTAGTTCCAAAGTCATCAGCGTGAAGGAGACTGAAGGGTGGCCTTGTGGTTAAAGTACATCACCGAGAGTCCAAAGTTCTCCTTCCAGATCTCCTGCCCTCTGACCTTGGGCTAATCACTCAGCTGCGGACATCCACAGTATTCCTTTTAGTCCCGGGAAGCAGTATGGGAAAATCTCAAACAAAATACCTTAAGTGTTTCTCCACGCCTGGATGGAAATTATTATAGAAGCACAGCCATATTAAATGTAGTAGTTTTGACTGGTTTTCCACAAAGGCAGCTGCATGTGTGTTGAAATTTGTAACTTCTCCCTAACTGATTGTATGGGGCTTGGCTGTTTTCTATTTGTTACCCTGCTCTGATACTGGTTTCCAAACAAATTCAATTAAGTCATTTCTCTTTGCTATTTTATGGTGAACTTCATATGGAAAGTATGAGTTACAAATAATTTGGGCCAAACAGACACATGGCTTTCATGCGTCCTTGGGGACTTGGAAAGCCAGTGCAGTCCTGCTCAAAGTGGAAACCAGAATCCAGTTCCAACCTTTTACATGCAGGATGTGGCCCGTTCCTGGGAGGTGCTGGGTACCACTCACTCCCACGCATTCTTTGCACATGTGGGATCAAGACTAAGGTATTGCTGGCTTCTCTCCAGTCTAAATGGACTAGTTATCCACAACCTGTCAAGACTCTCACAAGGAACATAAGACTCGCCCATCTGGTTCCCTCCTCTGACGTTTTCAGCTTGGGCCTGGCTGTTACATATCTCTAGCACCTCCATCACTCTCCAGAAGCCGCTTCAGGTCTGGGGCACCTCACTGCCATGGTGTGTCACTTGGTGCCTCATCGTTTCTGGCACACCGGAGCCTGCAGCACTGCAGGTGGGTGTGTGCTGCTGTCACGGCCCCGTGCTCCAAGGGATCTCACAGACAGACATGTTCCCAAGTGTCATTGCTTGATGCAGAAGGGTCATGTCTCAAGCACTGGGATAGGAGGTCTTTGAGGTGTCTGAACTATAAAACCTGATTTTTAAAAAATACTTTGTGCCACAAAAAGTGCTAAAAGAATACACTTCTTTGAGAGGATGCTACTCCAGCAGAACCGCGAAAGCAAGCTGCTTCAACACTTGTAGCATAAACCTAACGGTGACTAAATTCTGTTTTAAATTGCATTGTTTTGTCTGCTTGTTATCCCCCTAGCCCTGCACCTCCTCTTTTGCCTCTTTCCTTACGTAGCAGACAGTCAGCTACTGCTCCCATGCACACCCCAGATGGCACTGCCTGCTCCTTTTCCTGCCTGGCTCCAAGCCTCTCTGTGCATGTTCCCGCCCAAGCTCTGGGAAGTTCAGTGCTCTTCTGGTCTCTTTGAAAAGGAGCCAATCCTGTAAGAATCTCCTGATAACCCCAATCATGTCAATAGGCCTGCTTGTGTGATTAAGGATAACACAGAAGGATGCTCAGGGGTTTAGTGCATCAAGAATCTGTGCGGCTGTAAAAGAGGAAAAGGGTGGTTTGCCCTTTGGTGGGGCTTGGAGGGTTTTGTTTCCCTTATGCCTTATAGCTGGCATTTTGTCAGAGCCTTCTGCTCACTAGCATTCCCATGACACATAAACATGCTCAAAGAAAAATTTCCTGTGAGAAATCAGTGGGCTTCATTAAATTTTCAAAGTTTAGAGCTGTGATCCTCTTTGCCCCTCTCCACGGGCAGCTGGCCCTGCCAGATTCTGATTGCTTATGTGAACATTTGATAAATCTCACTGCGGACTACATTTGCTCTTTCACCCAAGCAGTTATCACACACATTTCCCTAACACTTTAAAATTATGCCTGCCAAACATTTTCTGATGTAAAGTTAAAAGTCATCTATTACTGAAGTGATTTTTCAGCCCTTGTGGGCATGTTTTTTCTTTTTTATTTTTTTTCCCTCTTCTGTAGTTCAGATAGTTTCAAGCTCTTTTAAACAGGCTGCCAAGGGTCAGTTTCAATATCTATATATATATATACTTTTTTTTTAATTTTCTGTGCCCTAAAAATAAGTTGGTGCTATTCTTCTCTTTCATTCATCTCCCGTCAAAGCTGAAGTCAAGTGAATGTGATGTTGCCTTGCTGCCAAGGCCACGGAGAATATAAAACTGCAAGTTGCTTCTTCCTCTCCCACGCAGATCTCAGTCCTTTTTCCCATCAACTTCAGTTAATCGCAGCCAAAGAGGCCCTGTACCACTGTGCAGAAGTCGATGACGCTCTCGCTGAAGTGATCTTTGCTGTGTGCAGTGACACTCCTTCCTGCTGTGCTCCCGAGATGCCCAAAGCACAGCTCTCACCTGGCTGCCATGTCAGCTTGCAGGGAAGGGAAGTGGGCTCTTGCCCAAAGCAGAGCTGGGATGGGAGTGGATCAAGCATCCAGATTTTAAGAATTCCCAGGTCCCCTGCTTTAAGTTGGACCTGCGTGGATTTGCAGCTTTGCTGTCCAGTGATTTGGTGTCATTTATGGCCAGCCTCTATATGCAAGCCATTCATTCATATGCAGAGCTTTGCCTGACCCTTTCCCCATTTTCTTCCCCTTTATTACCTCCTGTATGGATCATACTCCTGCTTCCAGTGTGTAAGCAGAAGGTAAGATGTCACGTCTTTCCTCCCTGATCCTCTACCTGCTCTCCCCCCACCTTCTTAGTGCTCCTGGCATTTTTCTTTAAATGCCTCCTTTTCCTCCTCTGGGTTCCAGAGCTGCTCAGGGTTTTGAAACTGATTAAAGCAGTTTGTCCTGCCATGGCAGGGAAACACTAAAACAAAGCATGTGTGTCTCTTGGGTTGCAACCAGGATTTTTCTTACTCTTTTCTCAGTTTCTTGTTTAGCAAACAGGGTTAAACAGGATCATGGTGTAAAACAGCGAAGCTGCTCCTCCCTTCCTGGAGAGCGCCAGCCTGATAGCACATCCAACTTTTTTCCCAAACCCCTGCTAGTGCCCTTGAACTTACTGAAGCATGCTACAGCATCAAATGGTCTGATCAATCTGAATTTGTCATTTCCTTTCAAAGTGCCTTGGCATGGGTTTTATTTGCAACTGCAGTGGCTGCTTGTTTGTGTCACGACTGCACTTCATGCAGTATCTGGAAGTGTCGAGAGCTGGGTCCGGGCCAGTCTTAGATAAAGCAGCTAATGCAAATTCTTTCCCCCCATCACCACCACCACCACCACCACCTCCACCACCACTCCGGGTAAAAGACGAGAAACCCAAAACATCGTACAAAAGCTTTCTAGGGTGGAGATAGACATCTAATAGCCAGCCAAGACTTAAGCTGCATTGCAATTAAAATATAATCCTTTACATTTCTTGGATTTAGAGGGAGGAGAGGATTGGGAAGAGGTACAGAGAAGGAAAGAAGTCAGAAGTGAAGACATTACAATCCTTAGCCTCAACATGGAACTACTTAAGCATACCATAATTGCATCACAGAAGGTATGCATACCCCGAAACCAAAAAGGAAGCAGGAAGGCAAGAAAAAACAAACACAGTATGATGAACCGAGCAGGTAACCTTCGGGAAAAGGAAATCTAGCCCTAGCTAACCCAAAAGAAAGGAACGTAAACTGAAAGATGGGAAACAGGAGGGCTGAGAGGAAATTTCAAGTGCAAACAGACACACATGTCTGCAAACAAATGAGAAAAACAAATACCTGAAAGAGAATTGGTGGGTTTGCTGGATCAGAGGGGCAATTAGACAATGACAAGGGTATTGCAGAGGTTGTATTATATCCCCCCATCAGTCTTCACTGATTGAAAATACATTGACTCGCTACATGTTTTATTTAATTACTAAAGATGGAGGGCTGTCAAACACTGAGGTATCAGAAGAGAAACTGCAGGGTTGACATGCTAAAGTAACAAACCTCACAGAGCAGATGGCATCAATCAAGGCTGATAGCTGTTAACAAAGTCATGCAAGTTTCCCTTAAAAATAGACTATTCTGCTATACCAAATCAATGGGACACGACATGTATTTAACTTTAAAATCAAGATCATTTCAGCCACATGAAAAAGAAAGAAAGGTCAAAATGCAAGTTAGTAAGTTATGAAACCTGGACACGAGGTTAATGCTAAGCATGACTGATCCAGTAACAGACAAGCATGCCTTTTTTAATTTCCTAAAAAAGCCTTGAAGTATCTCAATGAAGCCATGGATTAGGCAGAACCATTTAGTATAAATTTTAGAGGAAATTCCAGAAAGTCTTTGATAACTTTTCTTACAAGATGCTGTTAAGAAAGTCTAGTCATGAGGTGAGATGCAGAATTTTGCCCTGGCGTCGGTTTTACAAAAGAAAGCAAGCGTTGCATGATCAGAACAATCAGCTGGGGTATTTGGAGGTAACAACATTGCCAGCGTTGTGTGATCACCCAGGGTGAGACAAGACTCTGAAAAACTTGGGGACCCAAATACAGTGAAGAGGAAGATGACATTGATTTTTTGCTTTGATACCACAGAAAGTGACAAATGTGAGAGTGAATATTTTGAGTTCTGTGCCACCATCAGTGCCACCATGGTTCTCAACACCATCAGGTTAAAAAAAATCTTCTAAAGCCTTACTTTATGTGCCATGTGAGAGTGGTGCAGGGGTGGAAGGGGCAACCTGTGGTGCCTGGTTGCTGAAGGCAGAGCTGCAAAGCCCATGCTTGCCTGTGCTGCCAAGGGGGCTACAGAGCCTGGCCTTCAAGGAGAGACCCTCTGACCCAAGTGAGCAGGTCCACCCAGTCTTCTACAAAAATGAAACTCAGAAGGAACCTAAAAATGGACAAAAAGAGAGAGGTGTGGGGAGTTACCACCTGGCTGTGCGAGCTGGTTTGTTTGGAGACTATGATAAAAGTAGATCATATAAAAAATGCAGTTGAGAAGAGAAATTGTGTGTTTGTTTTTACTCTTTCATAGCATGAAGAAAAGGTTTGTGTGACAGTGTTGGTTTGTTATGAAGAAGTGGGTGTTGTCCTGTAAGACTCAGATTCTTTCTGCCCAGGGATGCTTGCAGCACCACTCTTCCCTTTTTCCTTGTGTGTTGCCCTGTCTTTGCAAACTGAAACAGCTATAGTGAGGCTCTCACAGAGATCAGAAAGACGATAAAATGTAAGGCCAGCCAGTCTAAAGATGATGGGATGAATTATATTTTGATACCAAATGCAGACCCCCTGACTCTGTACCAAAGTGGCACCAAATGCCATTCAGGTCCATGGGCTGACATGGACCCTGGGGGAGAGAAAGGAGAACTGGCTGTGGAAAGCCTGCACTTAGTGTCCTACAACAGAGCTCTGGTCCATTTTTAAGGAGGACTGTACTGGACTTTGGAGATTAAATGACTACATTTTGTAATCCAAAAGTTCCTTTTGCTGTTCTTGTGTGCTTTCCTTCCCTCTCCTGCAGTGGTCATGTTCTGCTACAGAATTACTAGTGAAAAATGTTCATCTCGCTATGGGTTATTTGAAATGTTGTCAGTCCTGGGGCAGGCGAGAAGGAAACTGAGAGATGCTTGAATAAGGAGAAATTCTAGTTTATGGAAATGAATAGGACATGATTAAAGCACAGAATAAGCTCCTTTCATCTCACAGCAAATACAGTATTTGTGGGATGTCATGATTACGAGTTTCTTGAATGACTAGAGTTCAAAATACTCCTATTTGTAATTTTGCAGCTAGTGGCACTTCAGGGTCCAAGAGTCACCAGAGGAAATTACAGAGAGGGAAATAATTTAGAGAAGAAACTAAAAGTTTATAATGACACGAATCACAGTGGAGAAACGCAAGATGAATTTTCTTCGCATGTACAGCACATGCTTTAGTCTGCAAGCTAAGAAGTAATAATACAAAACCTCATGCCTAAACTGATCTACAAATAAAATCAATTGAATTCCTCCACCTTTCCCTGGTAGTAAAGAGTGACAGTATAGCTAAAATATAGATCACTTTCAGGGTGATATTGCCAATGCTGATTTTTTGTTGTTATCTAGCTTTTTTTAAAAAAGAGGAATGTTGAATTTTGTCCTTTTTAATTGGAGTCCCCAGTGGATTTTAAAGAGTCTGTTATAAGAAACTGCATTTGTAAGGCCGGTATTTGACTTACCCTTTTTTGTCTAGCAGGACTGATAATCTTAGATGCAAAATCTCTAACCTGTGAGAGTGGCGAGATGCCAGGCCTCACAGGGGCCACCAAAAAATTGGAAGCATTCGATATGTGATGAAATTCCCACAACCTCCTTTCCAGAGACTCCTAGGGTGACGCCTATTGCTGTGTGTACATGAGAAGGGGAGGGAAGGAAACAGAGCAGCCAGATCATCGTTTTCTTTTACGTTCTCAGGGGCAGATTGTGTGATCTCCATAGGTGGGTGCACATCTTTAAATATATTCTGGGTAGTAATGAATTTGGCTTTTGTGCCTGCCAGCCACAAAACAGCGAGCTGTGAGCAGCTCAGGGCATCCCCTCGCTGTGCCAGGGTTTCCATGGAGGTGATCAGAACCTCACGGGATTAGACACACGGGACTAAACCTGCTATATTTTTAGCTGTGCATAGGGAGTTCCCCTGTTTCCTCTGTTATATTTGCAAATAAATGTTCTGCTGAAGTCATTACTAAGTGCTATCAGTAGCTTCTTCAGTTTGTAAATGGATTGCAGAAGAGGGTAAAATGGATTGCTAGATAGAAAGTGCAACCATATCCTGGTAGACTGGAGAACAGAACAGCAGGAGTCACTGTCCCAAGGCAAAGAGATGAACACCAGGGTCCACCCAGAAGTTAAACCCAAGCAGGTGGAGCATTCCCTAGTCACACATGAAGGAGAAAAGGGTTGCTTGGTATACCATGCATTTACGAAAGGCTATAGGTAGGCAGTTAGAAATGCATTTGTGCTCTGCTCCGAGAGAAATGAGAGAAACAGGTTCCCAAAAGACAAGAGATTTACCTGGAGCGGCACCCATGGAAATAGTGGACATGATTCATTTGTGCTCAGGAGAACTCTCTTTTCCTTTGAGCAGATGACAACAAAGGCAAATTAAAAACAATGGTTATTTGGATAGAATAACCACAAAGCAAGGTAACGACAGTAGTGATAGTGGACACCTCTTCCATTACAATTTTTTTTATCAGCAGATTTCAAAGTTTATAACAAAAGAAGTGTCTGAGTGTGGATGCATTTTACAGAGAGGGAAACTGCTGCACAGAAGATGGAGTGACCTACCCAAATTCAGCCAGGAGGCATTTGGCTGAGTCAGGAATAGAAACCAGAGTGCCAAGCCCAATGGGGAAGGCTTCCTAAACCAACATGGACCCAAAGAGAAATGGGGAAAACAGTCTCCACGTTTCAGCAGTGAGAAGCACCGGCTGGCTCATTCAGTATTTCTTTAGAGTATTAGTATGCACTTTAAAAAAAAAAAAAAAAGGAAAAAAGGGAAAGATGAGTATTTAATTAATTACCGAGCTGGCTCTGCAGTTCCTCTACAGGATGAAAACAAACACTTAAACAAGCCTCTTCTGCCAACCCCACCCAACACCTACTCAGTTACAACAGATGGATGAATGCCACAGACCAGATGTCAAAATGATACCAAATTTGACACTGCACAAGAAACTGTAGCACACTGCAGAAAAGAACCGCTCCCACGGTAACATCATTTAAATGCCAGATTGCACTGATCCCTGTTAGGAGTGATGTGCACAGAACCCAGATAGAAAAGCCTGTAGTTGCTGCCACAACCTCCTGCAATCTTTCCATCTCTTTTAATAGCCTCGTCTAAATTTTGTTGTCCTCCAAGGGTGGGAGGTGTTGCTGGGAAAGGATATAGAAATGCCTGGCTGCAAGCCAAGAGGGACAGAATGACTGTCTCCTCTCTTTGATTACACCTGCTTTTGTAGTGCCTGGTAAATAGGGCCACTCAGGGTGCTTCCTGCCACTCCTCCTGGACACTGGCCTTGAAACACACCTGAGCTCTCTTCAGAGAGATTGTTCCTGAAAGATGGATAGACTCAGATGTAGCATGGATAGGGACATATGTATGCGAAGAAGGTATAAACCTTTGGCATTTTCATAGGTTGCAGCTTCATTCAAATAGTTTATGTAATGTTGTGCCTATTGACTGCTTTAGATCTGAAGCAAGGTACCCTTCTGAGAAAATCTGAAGGCCTTGCAAGTTGGATAGATGGTCCAGGGTTACTGGGCTTTCCGGGGAGATTGGTTGTCCTTGGTAGTGTGGGATGATGACCTGAGCCAAATGAGCTCCTCTGGAGTATCTGTAGTTGGTACAACAGAGTTCAAGTGAAGGAGGTGCCTTTGCAGGCCTAGCTTGACTTCACCCAAAACAACCACCTCTGGAAACAGAAACTTGAACGGTGGGACTGGTGTGCTCTTCCTAGAAAGTCTTAGCAGTCCAGATGGGAAATGTGTACAAAGCAGTTGTCTGACAAGAATAAAACTTCTGTCAAAATTGAAGGGATTTTTCTGAAATGTATCTGTTTTGGTGAAATCCTAAGAAAGCTTTCTCAGTTTTACTTGAGTGTACAAATGACCTAGTGTGGTGGTTGAGTCCTGGCCAAAGGCCAGACACCCACCAAGATCAGTCTATTACTCCCCTTCTTAGTTGGACAGGGGAGAAATAACATAATTGGGTGGCTCAAGAGGCAAACTCGTTAACGACGCGGGCAAAACAGACTCAACACAGAGTGCTGAAGAGAAAAGTTATCTAATTTATTACACTAAAGAGAAAAACAGTGAAAAAAGAACCAGAGTCGGGAGTGCAACCAACAATCTTGAAACAAATGCAACCAGGCAAACACTTTCCCCCCACCACTCCCTCCTTAGCAGGCTTTAGTTAGAAGTTTGCTCCCTTCTTCCCTCCCGGTCGCAGCCCAGGAGGGGCAGGGACTGGGGAAAGTGGGGGTCTCGGTAACACCTTCCCCCCACCCCTCCATTCTAAAGCACACTTCCCTTTCAGCCATGATTTTGCTCCCTTCTTCCCCTCTCCTGCTCGCAGCACAGGACAGGGGGCAGGGACTAGGAGATGGGGGCTTTGGTCAGTCCCTTGCAAGTTGGTTTCCTTCTCAGCTGGGATGGGGGCATCCATTCCACACACCCTCCCCCTGCTGCACCGTAGGATCTCACCCATGAGAGCCAGTCCTCCACGAACTTTCTCCAAGGCAAATCTCTTCCCACCAGGCTTCATCTCTGCTATGGCTGGCAGCAACAAATCACAGTGTCTCTCAGTCCCAGTCCTCCACGGGGCTACAGGCCTCCCCCAGCAAACCTGTTTGGCTCATCTCTGTAGGTCGCTTGTGCTGGCAGGGGCTCATCCCAACGTAAGTCACGGCATCTTCTCTGTGTTTTCCCCCGGCTCCATCCAGTGTGGAGCCTCTCCACCGGGCAGGTCGGGTCTCTGCCTCCTCCATGGGTCCTTTCCTCCAGCTACTCCATGTGCTTCAGCTCGGGCTGCAGGGGCAATCTCTCGCCCGGGTACCTGGGCGCCTCCTCCCCCAGCCTTCCCGGCCTGTTGTGTCTGTCAACTGCTTACATTTATATGCAAATATACATCCCAATGCCCTTAACGGGCCAAAATTGCGATCTTCCTGGCACTCCGTGTTCTGGTCGAGTCTTTGTCTCCTATATGTGATTCTCAGAGGCGCTATAAGCAGGCTTGCAGAAGATTCCAGCAGCCATTTTCTGCAGCCCCTGGCCCTCTCTCAGTAGCCAACAATGCAAAACTGCAACACCTAGAGACACCAAAAGTCTGATGATTCAAGTGACTACATAGGACAACCTGAACGCCTGGAAGCTTAGTGAGGAGAGGCCCCCTTGGAACTGTGAGGGGTTTTCTTTTTGTTCTAATGGGGATTTGAAACCTCAATGTCTTACAGAAAGGAAATACCATTTCCCAAAGACATAGTTGTAACTGTCACACTGTCCCCATGCTGGAGGAAGCACTTTGCATAAAGGAAAGAAAGTCCAGGGAGATCATGGATAAAACTGTCTACTCACTTTAAGTTGCCAAGTGTCTGTCCTTTTTTTCAGAATATTTAGCCTTTTTGTAGCATTCTGCTCTGGTTACATGCAATGAGTGCTTAACTGTTTCACAAATGAGATCTCAGGTGATTTGAGTCAGGCACCCACAGCATGAAAAATAGACTCTTGGTGCCCGCTTTGGTTTGGTTTAAGTGACTAGTCCAGTATCTCAACATAGGAACTTTGAGGCAGAGCCAGGGATAGAATCAAAGGATGTATCTTCAGCTCCAGGCAAATCTGCAGACAAACTGTCAGACTACAGATGCCTATTCAATGAGTCCTATCCATCCTGGGCACCGAATGAGGCAAAGGCCCTGTAGAAAAAAAGAGGATGTGATTAGATCATTAAGTGCAAAGGAAAATGTGGCAGTAGGGGAAGAAGCACAACCATGCTGGCTTTAATCTAACTAGCAGGGAAACGGTTTTACTGTAGATGTGGCTGTATGGAAGACTCCAGTGCTCGGTGATTTGCGTTAATGTCATGCCCTTAATTTGCTGAGCAAACTTACCATATTCTCTCTGGTGCCCACAAACTCCCAGCAACATAAGAGACTCAGGATCCATCCTCACATCAAAGCTTGATCACATTCCTGCTGCCTTATTCTCTTTATTTGCAGCTTGTGTGTGGGACCATTCAAGGTAGGCATGACCTGAAATACCAAGACACTCCATGTCAAATAATGGATGGTCCTTGGCAGAGAAGTCAGGAATTACACACATTTTTAATATTCCGTAAGATGTTTGATCCTTACCACCATGGAGTCTTAAAAAATATAATCTATTTTAAAATCCCTACAGCATATCAGTGTATGCCTGCATTTTAGAGAAACCCTGGTATTATGTCTATGAATCACAGGAGTTAAACCGTGTTAATCATTAATTGATTCCAGAACAATGGCATGTGAATGCAAATCCTTCGTAGATATTGGCCCTCATTACTGTGTTCCCAGTGGAGCAGTGACCTCACCATTTTGGCTTGTATTGTGTTAGTGCTGTCTAACAATGTAGAAATTGGTTAGTAAATCCTGTGTGCTTTAGGAAAGCCTTTTTATGTCACACAGTTTCGTAAGGCAAAAGTTTGTAGCATGTCACTCTAATTCCTAAGACGGAAGACAGGCTCTGTGATGTATTCAAGATTGAAGAAGTGATACCCTTTTGTAGCTGCACAGCACTTGGGAGGTGGTGGTCTAATCAGAAAGATGGCTTGCATAGGCTGCCTTCACAGCAGTGAAGCTGTGACAGTGTCAGCAAGCCTCTGTCAGTGCAACTGGTGGTCAAAATTAAATGAGAACTCCTCCATAAACCAGTAACTGTCAAGGGTAGACAAGTCCTACCCTTGAAGTCCTACCCTGGAAGCTCAGTTACAGAGAATGGAAGGAATTGGGAGGACTCTAGGGGGTCTGTAGTGGGTCATTTTGCGTATCGCTGTCATTCCTTGTAGTAAATATTTTCTTTGTAATAATTCTGTTTAATGAAGTGTTGGAGAGAACAAGGGAAAGTAAAGAAGCGTAGCAGGCAATGCGTATCATTTCTCCAGGTCATGGTGATAAGAGTTGAAAGAGGGGGCAGAGAAGAAGGGATGGTCTGAAAATGAACCAGAGGAAGAAAAAACAGAGAAAGTATGAGGTAGAAGAGAACAAATCAGGGAGTTTCTTGACAGCTGAGATAGGTGAGAAATATGAAATACACGTCTTTATCCTGCCCTGAGTTTCTGGTGAAGCCCCCAAGCAAGGGTGCAAATCAAAGTTTCAAATGTTTTCCATCAATGAGTTTTCATCCGATCTGGTCTGTCCCCAGAGCCTGTTACCTATCCCCCATCATCCAGCAGCCCTTCGGGAGCCCTGGTAGGTGGCAAGGGGAAGGAGCATCTGAGGCCATGGTTTCTGTGACTGGGAAGACTAATTTCTCTTCATTTAAGGATTTCTCTTTTTCACAGTTCTAAGGATGACTGCTCAAATGTTCTTAATCGTGTGTGTGCTTGCCTGATGGGAAACGTGCAAGAGCATTTGGGGACTGTGGCTTTGGTACATGGCAAATGGCAATTAACAGAACAAAATCTGCCTCTGGCAAATTAACCTTGCATAGAATTCTAGAGGGCTTTTGTCATTGGTTTTGTTTTGAAGTGACTTTATTTGCTGAAATGCAGGAAATTGAGGTCATAATTTCAGAATGTTTGTGGGGATGCATTCCTTCTTCCCTGCCATATGCACTGATTTTTTCAGTCCTTCTCTCCCGCTTCTATTTGCCTAGGCATTGGCCTGCATCCTTTTGTGTGTATTGCCTCTGATGTCTGACACATTATGGCAACAGAAGTGTCGATGCCAGGCCCAGAAGCAGTACTTAAAAACCTGCTATTCTCTCTCCTTCGAGCTCAAAGCTAACCCAGTTTGTGGCAAATGAAAGAAATGCAATCATTTGGCACCTTGTCTGTGCATCAGTTTTTGAAATGTAGGACCTTTCTCCTCTGCTTTTCTGGGTCTTTTTCTGTCATGAAGACCACTAACTCTAGGGTGTGGAGTTTAATGCTTTGGAAGGAAATGACTGGTTTATCGCGGGTTTTTTTTGGGTTGCCAAGCCTCTTCCCTCACCTCCCAGTGTATTTCCCAGTGCCTCATACCCAGGAACTAAGAGATTCTCAGATTTCACAGGTTACATACAATCATCCTTAGCTCTTACGTTTGGGATGGAGGGTGAATGGCGATAGGGCAGCGGGAGAAGAGGAAGGCAGACTAGGATTTGAAAACAAAAGAAATGCGACCTGAAAATTCAAGCCCAGAAGTTGGGCT
Source organism: Hypotaenidia okinawae (assembly GCA_027925045.1). Classification (NCBI taxonomy): domain Eukaryota; kingdom Metazoa; phylum Chordata; class Aves; order Gruiformes; family Rallidae; genus Hypotaenidia; species Hypotaenidia okinawae. Next base: position 115,295,677 of record BSDF01000002.1, on the reverse strand, counting down.
TAAGTGAATACACCCAAATACGCTGTTTAAAAAAAAATAATCAAGGCTTTTCCTCTTTCTTCATACTGTGTTTGGGGATATCTTGTGGTCATCAATACTTGGGATTGTCAGCCATTATACCCAAGCACTTTCAAGGACACGTGACTGAAAGCAGAGGCTCCCCTACATATGGAGAGGCAGATCAGCACTGGCAGGCTGCTGCACCGCTTGGTGCCACCTTGAGTAGAGCATCATGGTTGTTTTGCTTGTGCACCAAGGTGAGGAGTTGGGACCTCTTGAGGAGGCAGGCAGGGTTACACAATGATGGAGAAACTTGGAGAAGGAGAGAGAGGATCATCTTGTCTTTTCCACAGACATTAGTGCTGTCTGTTCAGCCATTTCCATGTCTCTGTAGGAACAGCGGAGCAGCCAGAGATTCTTCCAGAGAAGTATGGGAAGTCATCCACCCCTGAGGTACAATCACAGCTCAGAGAGGAAGGGGTTTTTTTCTTCTTCTGCTTTGAAGCTAACAGGCATGCAGGTTTTTTTCATGCCAGCTTTCAGGGGACTGCAAAGGAGAAGAGAAAGCAGAAGGAGGAGATAGTAGAAGAGATGTTCAAGGTAGTTTTACATATCAGCTTGGCATATTTTCCACCCCACCTTTCCCTGTCATCTTCCTGATCCCCACCAACAGAAATCTTGGAAACAGTTCAGGAAGCTGGGCACATACCTCTGCTCACTCCTGAAGGGAGAACAAGTGGTGAAGGAGAGGGCATGGGAAAAAGAAGAAGGTGATTTGGTGAGAGTGGAGGACAGATGAAGAGAGGAAGCATTGTCAGAGCTGGGACTGATGTGCAGCATTTCTGTTACCTGGGTGTGATACACAAGGGAGAGGGGGAAAACAGGGAGTTTCTCCTAGAATAATGACAGCAGAAAGAAGAGCACCAGGTCCAGGACATTTAGTAACCAATCTTATCAGCCTGAGACAGGCCTGCTGAGACTGGCATCAAAGCAGGAAAAGCAGAGAAGTTGTCTAAGATAAATTTCTCCACAGTTGCCTTTTATTGGAGTGAACAAAGAGAAACTAGCAGGTTCTGTGCCTCTTTGGAGTTTGATAAAAAGGCAAGTGCAAGAAGTCTTTGTGTGCCTTAAAATCAGATTTCTTGTTCACTTTCAGCCACCTCAGGGGCCAAGCAACACTGTCCTCCAACAGCAACACTTGCATGACCTCTGCAAGATGTGTGCAGTTTGGCACCACTGGCTGGAGTCCTTATCAGTGTCCCAGGAGAAATCCTCCCCTGCCTCTGCAGCACAGCAAATTTACTTAGGTTTTGCTTGTGACTCCAGCAGTTTGACTTCAGAGAAGGTTGCTGGAGGCTCTGAGCAGAACTGACCTGGGGTCAATGCAGAAGCCACTCAGGGCAGCAGGTTACCTTGAGGAATGAACCAGCTCTGGTCACAATTCTACATCACCTGTGCCAGAGCCCTAGAAAATGAGACTTGCTCTTGCTGCTGCCCTTACCAAGGGAGATAATGCAGGGAGGGAAGAGAGTCAGATCCCACCTCTTGTCAGCTGTGGAACGAAGGAAGTCAATCTCTGTGTCATCCTTTTCCTGGCTCTGTCACATCTGTCCCCTCCCTTTTTTCATGTCAAATGTGCTCTAGCCCTGAACTCTGTCCACCACTATCCACTCACTAGGACAGCAGAGTTCAAATGTAGTTGTGCTACTGAGAAGCGTTCACCTGTTCTGGGCATAGAGCTCATGAATGTGGCTGTACGTGTCCAAGGATCACGGATGGATCAGAGCCATGGGAATGCTCCCACGGTGACTCTTCATCCACTGGGACTGCTGATGGGAACAAATTGCAGACAGCCAGACCACATCTTCCTCTATTAAATGCTACTCTCAGCAAATTATGGGATGGATTGCACACAGTTTGACAACAGGAAGGCTTTAGGGCTGTAAAGGTTCAGATAATTGCCAACAGACTTAGGGGGGACACAGGGATTGTTGGAGGAAAGAGCAACTCGAGTGGGAGTAATTTCAGAACCACTTCATAATCATTTGTAGTCCAGTTCCAGCTCCTCCAAACCCCCCCCCCCTTCCTTTCCTGCCATTCACTGTTGTTCCAGCTTATTTTTTCTGGTTAACCCTGCCCAGCCCTGACATCCCGGTGTCAGATCTTCTCTGATACAGCAGTGGCAGTGGTTCAAAAGGAGCAAGACAGGATGCTAATGGAGGAAATAGCCATCTGTTTGGTCTGGAGTTCTGGTGTGTGTGGGTTTTTCTTGGGTGGAATGCTCATGGTGAAATTTTACTCCTGTCGCAAGTCATCATATGCCAGACTGGTTGTCATGAGTCCAGGATAAGCTCTCCATGCTACTGCTGGATTTGGAAACACGGTGGGAGATTTTCTAGAGTTCTTGTTCTCTCCTACAAAAATCTTCATGACTCTGGGGCATGTATTAACAGGGAAACATTTAGGGCTCACATAGTATATCATACGGGCACAACAGCAGACTTGACATCCTCACTGTTAACTGAGAATGTCCTTTAAAAATAAAATAGTAAGTTGAATGACAGTTGACTACACTGAGCAAGGGACCTTCCTGCTTCTTCCATGAGGAAACTAAGCCAAATACATGATGCAGATTATTCTACCGGAAAGTCTTTAGCTCTTGTGCCCAGATTACTAACATTTTCCCCCAAGGTGCATCCATTTTGCAGCAAGCACAAACAGAGGGGCATGCAGCACCACAAGCTTTCAGATGACTGCAAACAGCTGAGACTCAATTCTCCTTCCCCCAGCCTACTTGCTAAGCCATGCTCTGTTGGCAGATTCAAAAGAGTCAACTCAGGCTGCTGCGTCAGCCCAGGACACGAGGACATTATTCATGGTAAGATGCAACAGAAGGGGTGCAACCAGTGTTTTTAGATTCAGGGGTTTCTCTTTTCTTGCAGTATTGGGTAATAGGTACTTTATGGTAGTATGTAATTTCCGCATGACAAATGTGCCCTCTTGGTTACTGAACTGATCCAAACTGATGGTGCCAATACAAATTCTTCCTGTCCCTCTGTACTGCTCTGTTGACTCACTGACATTTTAGATACACTTGAGAGAAAAGTTTCTCTTTTACCACTGCGTAAAGCTCTCCTGCCACAAGCCAGAAGCATTAGTACCTATTTGGGGTTGTTTGTTTCTTTGTTTACACTAGTCTATTTTCAGTCTAGGTGTTTGTTTTGGTTTGGGGTTTTATTCTATTTTACAACATATCTAAAGTTGTAGATCATTACAACATTTTGTTTTGGTTGTTTCATGTCCTTGTTGCAAAGCAGATTAAGTTGAGAGGCATGGTTCTCCCTCTGAGGTTAAAATGAAGGGTAAACCTTTCATATACACAAGTACTAGCTTGCCTACTGCCTATTAAAATAACTGTTTATGCATAGGACATTGAGATCTAGGGCCAGTATTTACCACCTTTCATTACAAAAATGTGTTATTACTGATATACAATGTGAAGGAGCCTTACCTAATGCAAATATCACAGTGCATATGTTCAGGTTATGATAAAAAAAATGTTATTTGACTTTTCTGAAGCTTCCATAGGGTGAAAACTCTTCTTGCTTACTTATTTCAAAATTCTCCTATTGATCAGCAGATTTAAAAAAAAGTAAAAATGTTGTAAGCTTGCAGAAACAGGCTTTACTCCACTAAAATGTCCAAAAATACTGAAAAAGTATCAGTTTTAGTATATTTATTATTTTAACAGCAGTCACCCAACTCTAACTAAAGTGTAAGAGACTGGAAAGCCCTTCAAAGAGCATCTACAACATGAGAATTCAGCAGCGGGCTTCTAAGCAGGAAGGTGAAGGAGGGTAGTGGCATTGTCCATGGCATTAGGGAGACCATTCATGAGAGCTTATGCTCAGAGAGCATGAAGAAATTAAGACCTTACGACCTTCTCCAGCATGGAGGCTGCATGTTACTTATGCTACTGTTGAGAGGCTGAAACTCTCACCATGACTTGCTGAAACACTACTGGGCTATTTGGACCTCAAAGAGCTTTAGAGCCAAGCAGAGGGGCAGCCCTGCAAGGGGCAAACTTCTTGTGGCCAAAAAGCCTCTGGGCTTGTACCATCCACACAGCAGTATCTCAGCAACCCTGCTAAATCAGAGTGAATATAAAAATCTTAGGTGGAGATGTTAGCCCGTGAATGACCCCACCGTATGTTTCTGCCATGCTACAGCATCAGTATTGTTTTCCTAAAAGATTTTGCATGTGGCCAAATCCAGGAAGGGCAACAGACAGGTTCAAGCAGATTTCCCATCTGTGGGTGCTATTCGGTGCTGCTGGCCTCACCGGAGGATTTTTCTAGTCTATTCAGCATCATATGGGGCTCTCTCAACTGGTCCATGCACTAGTGGCCAAACTGGACTTCATAAAACAATGGGTTAACAAAACACACATCCTCAAAACATTATAAATTAATCCAGATACATTGATCCCTTTAGGTTCACAAACAAAGCTCCTGTAATTCTGCCTCTTCACTTTACGTATGACTGAGATTCCTAAGTACTTAAACACCAGCCCTTTCTGATAGAATAAAACTAGCTCCTAGAGAACATTACTAAACATATTAGTATACGCCATGCTCAATACACCTTACTGAACAAAAGAAGAACTTTAACGTTTGGGAACTCTGTTGCAAATAGAAGAACATTGCTGTTGAAACGCTATACCTAGAGTTGGGCAGAACAATCCAGCTCTAACTGCTGAAAATGCAGCAAAATAGCAGGAGTTGTAGGTAGAAGTATCCAGAAAGTTGCATCTAGCTGGTTTAGAGGGGGAAAAAAAAAAAAAAGTGGTGCAGAGTATGTGAAGCACAGAAAGGATGTATTTTCCTTCACTCTTCTACCAGCTTGCCAGAAAGACCGAAGGTCAGGTGTTCACTAACTCTAATTTAATTATCAAAATAAGCAGCCATGTTTGCAAATGGCTAAGCACCAAGCAGCTCCCATGGAAACCGTATCAGGTGCAAGCCTGTTCTAAAGTACAGCTGGCTTAAGTACCTACACAACAGATTTTGAACGCAGAGACCTTCTAATAATGAGAACAAAGTTACTGGTTCTGAGAACTCAAATTAATCGGGATATGAACTTCTTGAAGTAGTTCTTTGTGATTTTTCTTGACTCTTCTAAATATATTGCTAAAGAGGTGTCAGAAATGGATTGTGCAGGATTTGGATGGTGGTGTGTTTTGTTTTGGTTTTTTTTTTTTTTTTTAATAAAAAAATTTTGAGAGAAAAACAAGTCAGTAATTTAGAGACTGGTCCAGAAAACCAAGTCAAGCTGCCTGCTCAGTTCTCATAGGCACCTTTATGTTGAAATCCCAGAAGCACCACCCATCGATCTTCAGAATAAAAAGCCTATCTTAAAAATCACAGGGATTTCTTCTTGCTAAAACTACAAACCTGTGGTTCTCCACCCGATTTCCACGTTTTTACAGAGCAGTCACTCAAGGTTTCAATCTTGTCCTCCCAAAGCTCATTTTCAACACCTCCATTCCAGCATCTGGAGGAGGAAACTAGGAATCTCGAAAACCACTGTGTGGCACGAGGCTGTGAGATCTGGTAGCCCTGTTACCAAGATGCTACTGTCAAAGCCAAATCCATAGAAATGACCTTGAAATAAAGGCCCTATTATCTCTCTCCAGCTCTTCAAACTACCCACCCCCAAAGAAACTTTGCAATTGGAATAGGATGCCAGGCTGTTTGGAAAGAGATTAAATTGTTCACAGCTGCCTGGGAATTAACAAACTTCCTCCTCTTTACGGTGGAATGCGGCATAATTCTGAGCCAGGTGGAGGATACCATGTGAGGTTCTTGTAGGACCTGGAGTTGGCACAAAGAACAACATTTTCAAGTCTGCACATATATCTGAGTTACCAGGGCTCAATAATAATTTTCTGGCAGATTAGTCTTGCCCTACAGCAGGTTTCTATGATCACTAAAGCCAGAATGAAAGCAATGGGTCTGGATTTCACACTTTATATCCTTCCATACCAAAGCTTTGATTTTAAAAACGAGGTTTTTTTTTCCTTTGACACCAGTCAGCAAGAACAAGTCTGACAATACACAAGTAAACAGCAGAGTAAATGACAGGGACAGGCCTGTAACAGTCCAAGTGACACACTCATAACTTGGAGGAAATTATTTAGAATAACTTGATAAAGCTTTGCCAACATTGCTAATGGGGAGATCATGCACTGCAAATTGCAAATGTGACCTTGTTTTGTTCAAGGCAAAAGAAGAGCTCACAGGTTTTTTTCTTGCTTATTTTAACAATGCTCCTTGATACTGAAAAATCAGGGTCTTTACTAGTAAATAACTATTTGCTTGTAATTAAATAATTTGCTCCATGAATGTGCAATGTGTTGGCTCTGAAGGGTTTTTTTTTTATTATTTTTATTGGATGACATCTTTAGTTCTGTAAAAATAAACTGAATTCTAGCCTTGATCTTCAAATAAGGGAACTCTGAATCAAGACCAGCTCAGTCTTTCATGGATAGAAGGCAGCAAGGCTATTCAAAGCAAGGTACAACTCAGAGATGGACGAAAAAGTTTGCACTGAAGTATTCACAACAGTTGCAGAATTGGGTTGTTTGGGGGGTTTTTTTAATGCCAAACTCTTAGAAAATGCTGCTGCTTGCCAGCTGTTAGAAGGTATTCTCAATCTGGTGTAGTATTATCTGATACTGAAAATAACCAAGCTTTACATCCAATTAATCCAGTCTTTCTCACTGAACTTTGTAAGCTTTATCTTATTACTGAATCATTTCAGGTTTTTCTACTTTTCCAGGCTTTACCATCTAGACTTTAAATACAGCAAAACATAGGTGCAAAGAGACTTTTCAGGTCTCTTTCACTTCATGGCCTCTGGCTTTAAACCTCAAATGAAAGTTCTAACGGTACCCTGCAGATTTTTTTCCCCCTAGTTTTTACCTGAAATCATGTACAGTAGTAACATTTAGTTTGTGAAAGTGTTTTTGCATAAAGTACTAGTTAAATCGAAATCCACACACAGTTTTTCCCTATCTACTGATACTCTGCCACATGTTCTGCCCCTTTTTCCTTGATATGAATTGAATCATGCTCTTACAAAGGATATGGCAGAGGCTGGTACTATACTTTTTATCCCTTTGCTTTTCTTCTATATGACCTATGAATGCATTCCCTTCTACACAAATGCTGCTTTACAAGTTATTGTCATCTGTGATGCAAACCTAACTTAGTTTCTGTGTGTTTAGCTGTTATGGGATAACTAGAGATGCTGTAGCATCACACACACTGAGAAGGGAATGTGGCATTTTAGTATTAGGGACAGAAAATATCAGGAGCAGATACTGGTTTAAAAGAAAATAGGGGCCAAATTTTCACAGGTCAGATTTGCAAATTTTGTGTCAGATAAAATGTGGGAGAACAAAGGGGAGGCATACAAAAATTGGAGAGACTTGGGCCTAATTTTAAGTTCCTGTTTCGGCAACAGAAAGGTGTGTCTGGGTGACAGCCTGAGCGGGGCTCTGCCACTGTTTAATGGTATGGCTGTGCTCTCTGTGGGCTTTGTTTGAACTCACCCAGTTTTAGAGTTGCTTAAACTGGGTTTGTGTCAACCCAGCTGAGGTAACTCAATTGAGAAAAGAAAATGCAAGTAGACAGGCCATTGGTGCTGGGGTTTTTGCTACATAAATACCTGAAAAGGAATTTCCAAATTCACTATGACACAGACATAATACTGGTGGAAAAGGGGAATAATCAGTTTATTTCAGTCACTAAGTCAAAACAAAAGTATATTGACAGTGAATTCATGGTATAAAGGGGCGTTAAAGCCACTAGCCGAGGGTCAGAGGAAGATTCCCTTTTCCAGGCTGTGCTGAAGGGAATCTGTCCCTTGAGGGACACCAGCCCTGAGCAAAGCCTGGACTCAGTGCATTTTGGGGGTGTAAATGTACCTCTGGGCCTGTGTGGGAATCAGAGTGCTCAGCACACCTCGCAGCAATGCAGAAACTTCAGGTCATGCCACAGGGATGGAAAAAATAAATGAGAGAGAATCCAAATGGTACAGAAACAAGGTGGAAAGTGCATTTCTTCAGAGTCTTATTATGTTACATTTTTTGGTTTTTACATTGTAAGGGCTCAGTTTTTTCTTCCTTTTTCCTTAAAGGCATGCTTAAGAAGCCTTCTCAGCCAGACTCTGTTGTCATATAGACAGTCATTCCTCCCTGCGTTTCTAGGCTTCATCCAGGCCAGTGTGACTTCCAGCCTGAACTTTCAGTTCGAAATACATTTTTATTGGTAGATTATGAACGGAAAATAGGGTTTCAAGAACTTCCATTTCCAATGCAGCATTAATTTATGCTCTATTACATAGTAGTAAAAACACCATGTCAAGTGAAAACTTGTATTTATGCAGACCTACAAGACCTATAAACAAGGCTTTGTGGTTTCACAGGGATTTCTTTTGAGGTTCCTTTCTCAAGTTACTGCCTCGCTCCTTCTAAGCTTCTCACACCTCTATGTAGTATTCATAGATCCAAGTTGAGGAGGACTAAAAGCTAATTTAAATTACCAGCCTGGATGGAAAGAGCTCTTTCTCCCCACAGAGGATACACATTAGGCCACCAACATGCCACATTGCTCAGTGTTGGTAGTTCACAGCAACGACCAGACACCTACCACAGCATCTATAACCAGCTACCGCTGCACCTCTCAGACCAGCCCATTTGTTTCAAGTCCCCCTGCATTGCCGCAAAGACAAACATAAACTGAAACACAGCTAAATAAAACATTAACGTATCTCCTGGCAACTTACCTCTACCACATTTTTGAAAGACCCTGAAGACCTTCGTGCAGTGCGATGCAATTTATTACCTGCCCCTCTCCGAGCTGTCTGACAGCATAGCTCTTCTGTATTTGTGGAAGCAAAAATGCTCCAGCTGCTTGACACTGAAAATACGGATGATTCACGAAGTCTTGACTTCCAGTTTGCCAAGCACAGAACACATGCTTTCTCACAAAGATGATGACTCAGGTTTTTTCTCTGGTTTGTTTTCAAAAAGGAGCAATCAGGAAACAAATCATGGCCTCAGCAACAAAAATACTGCTTTTGCAAAAGAAAAAAAAAAAAAAAGAAAGAAAGAAAAAAAGACATCAAGTGAATACCAGCAATTACCTGTGGGGGAAAAAAAAGATAGGAGCATACTTGGGAAATAAGCTCAGTTGGTATCTTGGAACTTCACGAGGGGGCTGGTTTGATGCTGCCTTCGCGTTTCACAACGTGTCACAGTAGTAGCTGGTGCTTTAATATGCACAACTACCACTAACATTTCATAATATGACACTCTAAGAGGTGAAATAGCTTTTCTGTTCTAAAATTCATTAAGAACATCTGCACCTTAGCACTGATGGATACATCATCACTTTCCTAAATCAATGTCACCTTCGTTGAATTATATGAAGCCGTTTCATCACCACGCAGGCAGGAGATGCTAATCTAAAAAAGAAAAAATTAGAATAAAAGAGATTTTAAAGTCTACCATAGCACATTATATGGCAGCATCAGTTGTCCCTAGTATCAAGTAGTAGTGGAACAATGAAAAATATCATATATATAAGTAGAATAGTAAAAAGTGGAATTTTTAAATGGCAGTTCTGAAATGCTAAAAAAAACTTATCTCAAAACTGTGTGTTTCCGTGTGGGAGAAGGATTTCTAGGACATGCTTTTTTTGTAAGTGAATTTTCCAAGTGTCCCAAGTGTTATTTGCCTTCTAGTTCTGTAGTGTCAATATGGATTTCTCATAGCAATTTCCACGCACCCTGCCTCTACAGCAAAAGTATCTTGTGTTTAGAAAACATACTAACACATTTTAAGACATGTTTATTGCATTTAGGCTAACATTAACAGTGTCCATGGAGAAGCAGCTGTTTTCTAAAAAAGATGTCTTGTGGCCAACCTTAGGGTTAACCAAAAAGCTTGTTTTAAGCGCTGGGATTTTAAAATCTTTTCTAGATGCCTAGACTGGGTTCCGGGGAGAAAATGAGTCCAATGGATTTTCTTTGCTTCTTGGCTTTTGGGGAATATTCCAGTTTAGTTCCTAGTGCAACTTTGTGATGAAACACCTACCAAGAAACATCAAACCAGGAAGGCTTACGTGGCTGTAAATTAAATAGCCACTTAGTGGAGGCTCCAGGAGAAGTAACCTGTGCTCGACTGATGGAGAATAAGGCTGTGGAGAGCTTTAGCACAACAGTCAGATTGTCAGAGAGCATGGCCCTAGCATGCTCTGGAGCGAGACCAGGAGCCAGAGGAAAAAGTGGCTTCAAAAAGAAGTGAGGAAAGGCCTGAAACTCTTTGGTAACATGGTTACAAGCATTACCTTTCTTGTAAAGCAACTGACTCATGGAGAAGGTTTTTTGGTTTGCCTTTTTTTTTTCACCTGCCATGCTAATTCTGTGGCATATAAACTGATCTCCAAGGATACAAAAGGAAGGAAAATGCAGTCTAGGGTTGCAGACCTAGTGGGGCAGGTGCATTACTAGCATTCTGCAGGTATTACATCTTCTTTACTGACAGCAGCAATAAAGCGTATTCTCTAAGTGTAGACAGGACCTGTATTGGAGACAGCCTCAGGCCTTGAGTCCTGGGGGGCAGAATGCGTGGAGCTCTCGGCAGGATAATTCTCTGATCAGTGATGTGGAGGGTGGAGTGGATGTAAGTTTAATGTTGTTATTATGCCAACTTGCATTAGACAACCTTGTGCAACTCGAGCAGCTTCGGAATGCAGTTCGATTACCTCGTCTAACTTGCGAGCCTGAACAATAGGAATTAAACTTCTGGAATATAACTGACGAGGCTAAATCTTATCTTTAGGAATGTAGACAGGTAGGTAAGTTAACACATATACGTAATTAACTTACATATATATATATATATATATATGCAGACACATACACACGCATAGAGGTTATACAGGTATGTACCTATGCAGGTGTCTTCCCAATTATTGGCACCTGCAGCACTCTAAACACCTCACTTGCTACTCTCTGAATTCCCCCTGGCTGCTGAGGTGCTTCCAATTGATGTGTGTAATATGGATGCTCCATATATATTTTTCCCCTCCAACCTCACTGCAAGTTCTTCATGTCCTTTATACTTACTATTAGTATACTGGGCTCCATATTCATCTCCAAGTCTGTCAACATAGTTCACCTCCTGTAATCAGGAAATGGTGATTAAATGAACATCCAAGTACAGTAGCTGTCAGCCTGGTGTTCATCTTTTTTTAAAGTTACAAAAAACCCAAATGTTCAATTACCTTTTGCTCTCATGTGGCTCTAAAAAAGCTCTTCTTTAAAAAAAAAAAAAAAAAAGAAAGTGGCTTTGGCTTCAACTCCTCTATGATCTTAAGACAGAGAGGTTCAAGGGGCAGTGCCAATCATGTAATTTTTAGCATTTATGGGAATAATAAAGGAAAAAACCCAACCCAACATCTTTGTAGACAAGGGATGTGCTGCAAGCCCTGCAGTTCTCTCTCTTCTAGGGTGGGTTGTTACAGTTCCTTGACAGGAACTTGTCTAGGGCATTTAGATTTTAACTGCAACAAAGTCTTGCTGCTTTTAGCTATCCATTTTAGCATCTGGTCCATCTCATTGGAAGGTCTTTGAGATGTTCACTTGGGATTGGGTTGCAGATAGCATACGACAGGGGAGGGAAAAAAGTTATTTATATCCTCTTTATTGTGCACAGGAAAAAATGATCCAGAATATATATATACATATATGTGTGTGTGTGTGCCATTGAGAGAGTGAACATAATCCGCTCTCAATCTAGAGAGTGCAACTTCTTTAGTGTATGCAACAACTTTGACCTCCTTGTAATTACTCCAGGCTTACATCAATATAACAGTGCTGGATTTCTTTTCAATTATTTTCTGGGAGTGGCAGGCTCTCTTCCTGGAGTGCTTATTTGTTTCGAATTGGCCTAATTTGCTCAACAATTTGCGCATCTCTTTTTTTTTTTCGGGGGGGGGGTGGGGGGTGGGGGGGTGGGAGGGGGCGGGATCCCACGTTTGCCCGGACGGCGAGGGCTGGGGTTGCTCCCGGCCTCCTCCCCGGGCTCGGCGCTGTCCGCCTCCGGTACCGAGCCCCGCTTCCCTCTCAGGTAACCGCCACGGCTAGAGCCCAGCGTTGAGCAGTTGCCTACGGATGAGTAAGCACCAAATGTGAGAACTCAGGCCAGCAACTCTGCAATTAAAGGTTATAATTTCAGGTGTAGCCAGTGGTCGTAATGAATATTTATTTCAGCGTACCAAATAAAAGAAATCGCCCGGCCAGGCGGCATGGGGTGGTTTGTGGTGGGATGCTTTGGGTTGTGTACTGAGCTGGTGGGAATGCTATCCCCTCATCCCCTCATCCCCTCATCCCCTCATCCCCTCATCCCCTCATCCCCTCATCCCCTCATCCCCTCATCCCCTCATCCCCTCATCCCCTCATCCCCTCCTGTCCCGTCCGGGGAGGGGGCGGGGCACGGGTCTGGCTCCCACGGTGCGCGGCCGCAGGGCTTGCCCCCTTCTGCCCGAGCCCAGCGAAGGGCCCTTCCCGGGAGAGGAAGGGTAAGGCAGTGTGCAGCTAGACGGCTGACTGCGGCACCGCTGTGTCCGGCTTCTCCGGGGGAGAGCCGGGGCGCGAGCAGGAGCTGCCCGCTGGCGCGCACTGGGAGGGGGGTGTGGAGCCGGCGGCGGGCAGGGCCGAAGCTCCGCTCCCCGTCTGCGTTGAGCTGCCCGGGGGGCTCCCGTCTGTGAAAGACCCCGTAGAGCGGTCTCTCTGGGTCCGGCGGCTCCGTATCCCCGCGCTCTCCGCCGTGGGTTGCAAGAGTTCCCTCGGGTTTTGCCCCGTCGCTGAAGGGGGCAGCCGAGGAAGAAGTCTGGTTCTCTGGGAGGCGGGGGAGGGTGACGAGTGCCCTCCGGCTGCTCTAAAGTCTGCAGACCCAGAGAGCTAGAGGGCTACCCTGGGCGCCCGTCAGTCCCTGAGTCCTTATTTCTCCTTATCCGTAACCAGCCTCGCCGGGGCTCCCGCAAGCCAAGCGAGCGACGCGGCTAACAACCGGCTTTTCCCGGGCGGACTCCGAACCGCACGGATGCAAAACCCTGAGCGTCCATCTCCTCCCGAGCTCCTCGACCGAAACCCAGGAGCTCGGCTGAAGGTGCGATGCCGCGGCGGCTCTGCAGGCGGGGTCCCAGTCCACCCGCACCCCGGGAGCATCCCGTCGAGGGCAGGGCCGTTCTGCCGAGCAAGCAACAGCCCGACTTTTTTTTGGGTGGCCGTGTGTTTGGTTTGTTGGTTTGGTTTGGGGCTTTTTTTTTGCTTTTTTTTTCCCTTCCGTTTCGGGTTGTTGTCTGGGGTTTTTGGTTTTTGGTTTTTTTTCTATGTTCGTTTTTAAGTTACTGTGAAATGAGGACGTGCGATCGTTGAGGAGGTGCGAGGCGCGCCGGCCTCCGTCCCAGCTGCTTGGTGGCGGTCCGTCGCTACCGAAACCGCTGCTCTACTCACGGAGCGGGGTTTTTTTAGGGGGGATGGGGAGGCGGGACGGGCGCTGGGTGTGGGGCGGGGGTGGGGGAAGCCGCCGGTCCGAGGAGTCTGCCCCAAGGCAGCCTCCCGGGACCGGCGGCTTCCCCCCAACCCTTGCCCCATCCCCTGGCGCCCATCTCCGTTGCTCGACGGGACGGATCCGAGGTGAGCGGCGAGCGCGGTAAGTACCGCTCCGTTCCCCGCGGTACCCCCTCGACGCGTCTCAGCCTCCTCCCCATCCATTCCCAACCCCTCCCGCCCCTTCCCCGCCGCCGCCACTGGGAGCGCGGTCCCTTTAAGAGCCCGGCTTTGCCTCCCGGTAGCTGAAGGTCATTAAAACACAAAAGCGCTCCAGCGCTGCGGTCCAATATAGCGCATGCGCCCTGCCCGAGGACTGGCAGGGAGACGGCAATATGGCGAGAATGCCTGGCAGCGGCGGCGGCGGCGGAGAGTGGAGCGGCGGCGGGGGAGGCGGCGGCGGCGGCGGCGGCGGCGGGAACAATGCGGCCGACCGGCCGCCCGCCCGCGGCCGCGGCGTCGCCCCCCGCCCGCACCGCTACTGCAGCGCCGGCGAGGAGGAGGAGGGCGAGGAGGAGGATGAGATCCAGGAGGTGCAGATAACGGGGGACGAGGAGGAGGAGGAGGAGGAGGAGGAGGACGGAGCCGATGGGGGGCTGCTGCTGGACGAGGAGGAGGAAGAGGAGATGGGTCTGGAGTGGGACGGCGAGGAGGAGACTGAGCCGCTGCCGCCCGCCCCGGGCCGTACGCCGGGCGGCGGCAGCGGCGGCGGCGGTAGCGGCGTCGGGGCTGCCCCGGGGGGCGGCGCGGCGGCTGCCCCGGGGGGCGGCGGCGGCGGTGGCCCCGGGGGGTCGGCGGAGGACGCGGAGCTGGAGGCGGCCCTGCTGCTGCAGCGGCCGGAGCGAGCGCGGCTGAGCGAGAACACGCGGCTGGCCACCCGCTACGCCGTGCGCATCTTTCGCGAGTACCTGAGCGAGAAGGCGCAGAGCCCCGACTTCGAGACGATGGACAAGGGAGCGCTCTGCCGCGTCCTGCGCTCCTTCTACGCCGAGGCGCGCTCCAAGAGCGGGCAGCTCTACTCCAAGTCCTCCCTCATCAGCATCCGCAGCTCCCTCAACCGCTACCTCAACGAGCCGCCCTACTGCCGCACCCTCGACCTCACCAAGGACCCCGAGCTCCGCGCTGCCAACCTCACCCTGGCCGCTGTCATCCGCAAGTTGGAGGAGCAGGGTGCTGGGCCGGTGGTGCAGAAGCAGGCCATCACCCGTGCCGACCTCCGCAAGCTCTACACCTGCAGTGTCTTCAGCACCCAGAGCCCCTTTGGCCTCCTCAACAAGGTCTGGTTCGAGACCTGCATGTACTTCTGCACCCGGGGCCGGGAGAACCAGCGGGAGCTGGAGGAGGACTCCTTTGGGCTAGCCGTGGATGAGGATGGACGCAAGTTCGTCTACTTCAAGGCACTGGGGCCCTACCACAAGTCGCGCTCGTCTTCCTGGAGCAAGAAGCGGGCGGAAAGCAGTGACGAGGAGAACCTGCCTCGCATGTACGAGACTGGCACCGAGTTCTGCCCCTACGCCAGCTTCGTCAAGTACCTCTCCAAGCGCAACCCCCTCTGCAAGGCCTTCTTCCAGCGCCCGCGGGACCACTGCAGTGAGGGTGACATCACCTGGTACGAGAACAAGGCCATTGGCAAGAACCTGCTGGGCACCCGTATGCAGATGCTCTCCAAGGCGGCCAAGCTCTCCAAGACCTACACCAACCACTGTATCGGCGCCGTCTCCATCGCCACCCTCAACAGCATTGCTGGCATTGGCACCAAGCTGGGGGGACTGCAGCCACCGCACCACCACCCCCTCCCCACCACCACCACCACCTCCTCCACCACCCTGCTGGCGGCGGCTGCTACAGCCCTGCTGCCCTCAACGGCGGCCCACGGCCTCGGCCGCCCACTGCCAACCCCTACGTTCTGCCCAAAGACGGTGACGCCGTACCAGTGAAGGCAGAAGCAGCCGCAGTGGCCCCAGCCAAGCGGGCACTCTACGAGGCGGTGTTCCCGGCGGGGGCCGCGGCTGGCGGCGATGCTTGCGGGCCCTCCGCCTCTCCCAAAAGACTCTGCCGCCGCCCCGCTGAGCCCCTGGACACCGCCGCGCCTGCCGTGGTGGTGGTCTCAGTGAAACACGACCCCCTGCCTCACCTCCTCCCCGAAGCCAATGGGCACAGAAGCACCACCTCACCCACAGTAGTTTCACCTGCTATTGTTTCCCCCACACAGGTAACCGGAAAAAGAAAAAAGAGGAGGAGGAAAAAAAAAAAGGTGGCGACCCCGCACCCCGTCCCACATAGCTCCCGCTGCACCGCTCCTTCCTTCCCCATTTCCCCCAAGGCTGGGCACCAATGCACATTGCCATCCCCCGGGGTCGCTCCCAGGGTGTCTCTCACTGTTCAGGCACCCAGCGAGTCTGGATGCGAATCATCCAACTTTTCTGCCCCTCCCCCCTCCCCCCAACTATCCCCCAGCCACAGCTCCAGTGGCCGTTTGCTGCGTGTCCACGGGTTGGATGCGAGAGGTGCCTGGATGCTGCTGCATTTCCCCTCAGAGGCAGCACCGACGGCTCAGCCCTGCGGGGTCTCCCTTTCCCTCCTTCTTTCTTTTCCCCCTCTTCCTTCTCTTTTTGCGGGAGATACGAGTTATGAAAGTCAGGCCAAAACAGTAGATAAGGGCGTCAGGTATCATTAGTGTGTGTGGTGTTCTTGATGTGCTAATGAACTATTTGAATAACCTCAAATGCAGGAAACAGCCAGGAGAATACTCAATTACACACCAGTAATGAGGGTGTAATTTTAAACTTCAGAAGTTAACAAGAGGGTTAATATGGCAATTGCATTCATCTTGTATTTGTTTATTTAAAATAGCTCTGTTTCCTGGCAGTCGTCCTCCTCTTTTTTTCTTTTTTCTTTTTTTTTTTTTATAAGGCAAATTGGCTTTACTTGTGTTAGTTGCCATAGTGGCAAAATATACAGTTAAGAGCACAACGAAACAGGTTTAGGTGCAGCTTAACTGTGGAATGAGCCCGAGTTCATTAGATACGTTTCGTTGAGGTGAAGCGGTCTCGTCCGAAGAGCTGTCGGTCGGTGCCTTAATGCGTGCCTTTGCGACCCCCGCCCCTCTCCCCCTGCGGCGACACGTGCTGGTGCCTGCTCCCCCTTCCCCTCCAAAGGGGAAGCACTCCTTTCGGGTGCTATTCCTTCAATTTAAGGACTCGCCACACCTCTGCAGTCGGCTTGGAGCTTAGGGGTCGGTGTAACGAAGCCTGCAAAGGGCGTGCGGGTTACGTTGTGCCCCATAAAACACCGTGTTTCAGGCAAGAGCTTCGGTGCCGGCTGCCCTGCGCGGTTACAAAACCCCTCTGACATTCCTGCGTCAAGTAATAACAGGGATCGCAGCTGCCGGCCCGGCCAGCGCCCGGCTGGGTGAGCGCAGGTATATGACATGCCTGAGCTGTTTCCCGAGTGGAAATACCAGTTCTGGACAGACTGACCCTTTCAAAGAGTTTGCCAGCTAATCAACCAGCCTGAAGGCTAACTGGGGGGAGGAGAGGGAAGGAAAGGGGGGAGCTTCCAGTGAATGCATGCCTGCATAAGTATCTGTGTTCTTTAAAATACCTGTGACCTCTCCTTTCTTTCAGAGGGTTGTGGGTTTTTTTTTGTTTTGGTTGGGTTGGGTCGGGTTTTTTGACCACTTCAGTGGAGTACTGTAGTTTGCTCTCCTGCTGCGCGTGTCTGGTGTCTCTGAATGGCTTAGAGGCTTGATTATGTGCAGATAAGTTTTTTATTCTAGCTGGTTTATTTCAGGTATAAGCTCTTTGCTGTGTTTAACCCCAGACTCCTCTTTCCTTGGCCTTTGATGACCTTGAGAGCAATTATGAAACTTCAGGCGCAGTTTAGTTTTTTAGGGCAGGCAGGAGCGCCTGGGAGTACGGGAAGGGGGTGCAGGAAGCGAGCGGAGCAGTTGTGATGCGGATAGCGGTAACGCGGTTACGCGCATCTTAACCTGTTCTGTGACGCCTTTTGGTACTTTAGGTCACCTAGGTTGTAGAGCTGGATCTCCACCCCGACCCCACACGTCTCTGCTCACCTGCATAAAGCTTAGGTGAGGAGAAATCCAGCTGCCGTGCTGTTTATGGCAGAGCTGCGCTTCCTACACGAAGCGTTCCGAGCTGTAATTCTCATTAGTGGCTGGCTACGGGGAGGAGGAAGGGAGAAACATCTAAAGTAGATGACAGAGTACGCAGGCATGTGCTGTTTTCTTAAGTGCATCAAGAAAGAAAATGAGCAATCAGCGAGGATACTAGATGGTGTGGGGTTTGTGGGTTTTTTTCCCCAGTAATTATATGGAAATGTTCATTTCCATTCACAATTTAATGAGCTAAACAAGCTGCCCAGCCACTTTTGGAGCAGAATCTTTACTTCGCTACAAAATTTGTTAATTTAAGTCTTCAGGAGAAGGAAAAGTGTCCTTTTTTGCCTTTTCTTTTTAATCACCAGTTCTCATTGTGTCAGTTTTAACTTAATGGACTTCTTTCGGGATGTGACAAAATGAAATAATATTGGCTGCAGAATAGATTTCCTCAGGAGAATGTTAATACTAAACTTTTTCTCCCTAGCTACCTTTTATAATAGTTACGTTAATCGAGGTCCAGGGCATTTCCTGGGGAAATTAATGACTGGCTGGGGTTAATGGCCCAAGGCATTGCCTCAAGCCATCCACTCTCCCAGCCAGTCATTAATCCCCAGGAAATGCCCTGACCCTCAGTCATTATTGCTTAATTATAAACAAAGACTTTCCAGGCCTTTTTACTGAATACATCTCATCAAGTAACGTGACACTAAATTCTGCTGTTGACAAATATTGCTGGTTCCATAAAAAACATGAAGGTCATAAGCTTGTGGTTTATTGCTTGTCTTTGTAATTCTTCTTCCATGGGATGGATTCTGCTGCCCTTGTAGACTTGTGCAATACTCTGATGAATAAATGGCAGCGTGATGAGTGGGTTTCTTAGCATCTTCATAGTGTGTGCACACATGCTCTTTCCTTTCTGTTTGATTTTATTTATTTTTTTTAGCATTGACAGCATTAGGCAAAGTATGGAAGAATTAATTGAAAGCACTGAATGGGATGTCTTCAATTTGTACCGACTAATAACCTGAGTCTGAACAAGGATGTTAATTTTGCTGCTTTTCTGTCGTGGTCGATCCCATCTTTTGTTTTAACCCCACGGTGTCTTATCAACGTTGGGCTTGCAGGACACTCCTCCAAAGCCAGGGAACTTAAGCATTCATCTTGAGCCCACCTTTAGGTTGCAGCCTCCGGAGCAGCGTTTACAGAGTGTATTTTAAGCACATAGCACCCTGACATCGTGGCACAACTTTCTTTTCAGTCCTGATTTGCTCTGAAGTGTAGCAATTTTCCTGCCACTGACAGCAGTACTTCAGTTCAAGTTGATGACAGAGGGATGTAATTTGGCTGTTGTTCATCTCTTGTGTTACTGAAAGATGAACAATAGCTCAAGTTTAAGCTTTTGATGCTACAGTGTGGTGGTAGCTGTTGAGATTTATGGATCCGGTACATGCTGAACTTACTACAGCAGTAATGCCCCAAAATAGGTCTAGGAAAATAGGTTGGCTTCTGCCATGGGTGAGGAGAGTTGCTTGTCGCTTGAAAAAGCTTCTGTTACGTTTATTTTCTCAGTTGGGTTTCTCTGGGCCGCTTGTGAAGAGCTTCGTCGGCTGTTAAGGTCTTGGCTGTTCCAGGGGAAGCCTTAAGCATGTTGTCCTCCGGCTTTAAATCCAGAGCTGCCCTCTTTTGTTTTCTTCTTTTGTCTTTGCGTTGCTTGGAAGGGCTGGCTATGACCAGGACCAGAGATGTAGTCCTGACTGCTGGTTTCGCAAAAGAAAGCAAGGCGGTGGGACGTGATGGATGTAAGTAGGGAGCCGGCGCAGCTGGGAGCAAATCAAAGTAATAACTTCATCTAGCTCGTTTTTTTGTTTTGGAGGTGAATAAGAACCCTTCTCCTTGAACTTCGATCTGGGAAAATACTGTATTTCCATAAAATGCCCACAAGAAGGGCTTCGGTTTCATACAGATGTTGTCTGACCAGGATTGCCTCCCCGTGCTTCCCGAGTGCACAGGGTAGGAGAACTCGTCGGATGGCTTCAGGGAAGGATGCTTAGGAGAGCGGTGTTAGGATGCGAGGCTTCATTTCTATACAGGTAATAGATGGGGCAATATCCCTGTCTTAAAGGCTTTGAGTACAGCAGCTATTAAGACTGATGACTGCTAAATACCTTGTTAGTAGTTGTGGCAAGTCCTTCTGCTGTTCTGGTTTCAGAGGTGAGTACTGGCTGCCCTACTGCCGCGTTAGTGCCATCCTCTGTGATTAACGGGTGATCCCAGGCTGCAGGAAAATTAGGGCTTGCTTCGTGTCTTTTGGTTTTTTTTTAAAAAAAAGACACACTGAGGCTAAAATCTTAAAAGTACGAGGATTAAAGGAACTGTAGAAACCGTGCCTACTTCAGAGGCTACCGTTTCCTGTTTGGTTGTGGGTTTTTTTAATGGGGAAGATTTTAATCTTCTAAGTTACAGATGTGGAAAGTGATTAACCGTAGAAGGGACCTATTATACCTGATAGTCATCAAAACTGCTCTGAAATCCTCGGGATGTGGGGATAGGGTAGCAGGGGCAGGGGTATCAAATACGGGCCCCAAAGACAGCTTTCTCATCAATCTCCGTAGCAAAAAGCATGAATCCTGGCCGTTGTTCTCTTTGGTAGGAGTCACTCTTGTTGGTAGCCGAATGCTTCTAAAGATGGGGAGCAGAATTTTAAAGTTTGTTAAAAATACTTGAGGGTTTTGGGTTTTGTTTTTTTTTTTGAAGAATGGAGGATATCCCAGTCTGTGTTCCTTATAAGGGGCATGAGGTTTGGTAGGCATGTGAATGTTTCCCAAGATGAGTGCAAGAAAAGCAAGATATAGGCGAGGCTTAGTGCTCCTGTATACAGCTTTTGGGGCAGTGTGTGCAGTGAAAGGAAAGAAGGGATCTGTTTTCTCTTTCCTAGGCTGAAGTTGGTCCATTTGGGATCAGCTCTTGGGCAGGGAGTTGATTTAAGGACTCAGGAGAGTATTTCTTGGAAGATCTGAGAATGGTATTTCAGCGCACACATTTAGAATCGTGGTTGTGGATTTTAAAGCCCAGTGCTGTCCTAAGTCCTCTTGGCTGCATCGGCTCAATATATTCGAGGTATGAAATTTGGTAACTATTTCAGATGGCAGTTTCTTCCACTATCGCTTCAATTGTCAAGATATTTTTACTTTTTAGAAACTAAACTGTTTTTATTTATTCGCATCATGTGAGCTAATTGGGAAACTTCCTTGGTCCAGCCTCCAGCGATGGTAAGTGTGCAAGAGGTGATGGGTTTTGTAGAAGTCACATGAAGATGACCTTTTTAGTACAATTAGGAGGAAAACCAGCATCACTGCAGTCCCGCTGTATTTCGACACTTTCTTTTCTTTAATTCTGTGGACTCTGAAATTACTATGTTGGCACTCTTCTGTGCACATCAAAGACAAAATGCACAAACGTAAAGGCAACAGAGAGCTTTTTTTAAAATAGGAAAAGTCTTCTGTGATTATCCTGTAAAAGATTTCCCATTACCCACTGCTCTCCTTCTAGAGAGCAAGAGATCAGAAAGTGTTCAGTCTAATTGGTGAGTCTGTATGACAGTGAGCTGCCTTATTTCATGTATGGTGTGGAAATAAATGAGTCCTTAAACCCTTTGAAACACACCACTGCTGCAAAAGCCATAGGCTGTAATTAAATTGAATGTGGGGTTGTATTGTCTTGTGCCCTTGGCTATAAACTTGATAACAGACCATGGTACACCCACTATTGTGTTAGAAGCTGGAACCTAATTAGCGATGTTGTAGATTTTTAGTCACTTTCCAGGCCCTTCTGTTCATATCTTCTTTTTTTTTTTTTCTTACCCGTGCCCTTTCTTTCTTATTTTTCTGTTTCTGAAGCATTAAATGCACCCTTCTTTTCAGCAGGGAATTGTTAAGGGCATGTAGCCAAACATGTACGTGCAAGATAATTTTTTATCATATTTTGGATTCGAGGGACAAGTGTTGGTAACTGCGTTTTATCTGATGTAGGAGAGATTTATTAGTGTTGTGATAGTAAAAATATATAATCGTGTTTCCAGGGAATGCTTTCTAAGTCTCTTCCAGGCGTTTGAGGGGGAGTAAGGAAAGGATTGGAACTTCTCACAATACCTTGATCTCAAAGCAACATTGAAAGATGTATGACTGGATTCTGTTCTGGTTGGTTTTTGGGGGATTATCCACAAGGAAAAACGACTTTTCCGGGCTTTTAGAAATCCACGTGCTTTTGCACTCAGCCTGTTTTAGTTCGTTGATCTGAAAACCTTCAAACTTGCTAAGGACTTAATCCCTAATGAGGACAAGTGCCTTTGATGTGTTCTTACTGACATTTTTAGTTTGGGAAATAATCAAAGTTGTGGTACACAGAGGCAGAATATACATTTCCAGTAAATTTGTAGTTAATTGATATGCTTGCCTATTGTATGCATCTCTACAGTCCTCTAGTTAGGACAGGTCATTTTAATTAAATTGAAATTAGGTGAGATTTTTAAAGCCCTATTCATCTTATCGATGTGGCAAGACACTTTTTTCCCTCTTTCTCACTGTGTAGGTAGAGCATACCTGCTGCATGTAGCACAGTGCTGATACTTGAGCTAGCAACTCTGCTGTACTGATGTGGTTTGCAGAGTTTCTGGTTCTAAAACCAGGTAGCATCACCTGGATAATGTGGTGTTGTGTAGGTTTTGGCAAGAGGTAATCACTTCTTCTCAAACGGTGACACCAGCAGTGTGAAACTGATGCTTCTCCTGTAATACTCTCATGGTTTTCCATTGTGGAACAACAGGAGTTCAGGAAGACAGAGCTGTTGTGATCTGCAGGGAAGGATGGACTATAAATCCCTCGCTGAAGCTTCCCCAAGGTAGGGGTAAGAATGGAGATTTGACTGTAGCTTTGTCATTAGTGGGGGTAGCTCAAGGAGGTGGGTAGTTTGGTAGGAGGTGTTCAGGTAACACAGGCTGGAGCGGTTGTCCTTGCAAAAGCAGAAATACTTTTTATGGGAGGTGAGAAGTGAGGATGAATTTTGGCTTTCCTTCTGTTTTCTTATCCCAACGATCTTGTGGAGGTGCTGGGGTGATTTGCCCAGAGAAGCTGTGGCTGCCCCCTCCCCGGCAGTGTTCAAGGCCAGGTTGGATGGGGCTTTGGGCAACCTGGTCTGGTGGAGGGTGTCTCTGCCCGTGGCAGGGGGTTGGAACTAGATGATCTTCAAGGTCCTTTCCAACCCAAACTATTCTGTGAATCTATGATGTCTGAACTTCTCTAGCACAGTGCTTCGTTTTGCTCTCTCCTCCTTAAAGTGGCCAGGTACCAAGTCTTGTGATTCTGTGGTTTAGTTTGTTCTTTGATACGGGAAGTGGGAAGAGGAGGAGGCTGTGTAGTTGGGACTCTTGTGCTTGGTAACTCTAACGAAGGAGCCACAGCTCTTGGGCTTCTGGCAAATTGACGCCTGTGTATGCTGTTACTACTTTTGCATCTGCCTGTCAGAAATGTAGTGCACAAATGAATGACTTCCCTAAAACACTGCTGTATTTTAAGCTCCTTCCATTCCTTCCCACCCCCCAATGTGAGTCCATTTATGTGTATTTAAAATTAATGATTGCTGGAGAATTTCAAGAGTGATTTCTCAACAGCCTTCAGCTGAATCCTGGGTTTTTACTCACCACAGCAGTTTGTATAGCTGCTTCATTCGCTGTGTTGATTTTTCTCTCCATGTGTTTCTAGCGGGTTTCAGAAGTGGCAGGGAGAGGATGGTGTGGAGTAAGGAGAGTGTACTGTGTCTGATGCATTGACTCTTGAGTGACTGAGGTCCTCCAGTGCAGTCATCCTGAGCTCTCACGCTGATCCAAGGTTACTGACTGTGAAATGTGTGCTCACCTTGCCAGTGTGAGCTCTCGTTTCATGGGTGAGTTGCCTGCAGTGCACCAAAACTCTCTGGTGCAATAGGAAATCATCAGTGGTTAATTGCCGAGCATCCTCTGGCTTAAAGGTCGCCTGGAGAAGCAGCGGAAACATGTGGTCTGGCTGGCTGATGCAGGGGTGGGAACATGGGGTATGTGGGTTTAGCATGAAAGAGAAGGGGAAGTCCGCTTGCGTTGCCCTTGCATTTACCTTCTCACCCCGGTTCTCTTTGGGGTGGGTTGAGACTCTTTTCTCCTTGTGCCTGAAACATGGGGAAGAGGAGGAATGAGAAGGCAAAGTGGGCTTAAATATCTTCACGTTCACAAGTGTGTGAGTCATCTGAAGTGCTGTAATTAACCCGTATAGTTTTCATGCCAAATTAAGAGGACCTAAGTGGCAAGAATTAGACTGACGAGTTGGAAGGTATAAATGGGAACACAGATGCTGTGACAGACAAACCTACAGCTGTGGTAGGTCTGGGGTGTGGATGCCGGGCAAAGAGGGAGCCTGATTCCATTGGTTGCCTTCTTGAAGGTTTCCCTCTGTTTCTAATAATTCTAGGACTGGCACTGCTCACACAGGGGATGCTTGTGTGCTCTTCCGCCTTGCCTCAGATTGCCACAGCAGTACTGTCTGCAGCTGTTTATCACAGGAGTTAGCTAGAAAGTTATTACAGACCACGTTTGTGGTGATTGAGAGATGCTGCTTTGTGTAGGCTCTTATCAAGCTTATCACTTACTAGTTTCCATCTTGGGTTTAAAAAACACGTTGTCTTTTTCCTGTTATCATAGGGCTAGTTTCTGGAAGCTCTCCCTAGACCACTGCAAGACCAGGTTCACATTTCTGCTCAGTTCTTCAAAATGCGGGTTTTTTGGGGGGGAAGGGGGAACCCAACAATACAATGCTCTGAGCGTGTGGGTTATGACAAATAACCAGTTCAGAAAAAATTGTGTAGCTTTTTAGTATATTTAACATTTTCTCATGTCTTTTCATTTGATAATGCTGAAGTACGTATCTTGCTGATTATCTCTCCTTGAAAATACAGTTTCTCTGAACGTGTCGTGTCCCTCCCCCCACCCCATTCGCTCTGAAAATCCACACAGTGGCTGACAAACCCGGGCATGGAAAAGTAACTGTTCTTGGAGGGAAAGGGAAAATGCAAAGCTCTGTGTTCCATGGAGCCACAGGAGGAGAAATGAGTTTTGTGGAACTAACTGATGTTGGTAGGAATATGATTTCTTTCCAGCGCAAACACTTGGAAAGTTGATCCCTTTAGCAGGGATGGCAATGTGAGTGCCCCCAGCCTTTGACTCCAGTTCTTTTCCCCCAGTGCTGTTTGAAAATAAAACAGGCAGAGTGGGACAAACGTGATTTCATTGTCAAAGTGCTTCAAAATCTGCTTTCTGAAGCTGCTGCCAATCCAAAGCAGTTTGTTTTACACAACTGTGGTTTGATTTTTAAAAAGGAGAAACAACTTCAATGTCCTGTCAGAACTTTGTAGTTTTGCCTTCCTTTTAGGCTATTTGACATGCTCCAGAAGCAGCCTTTTTTTCTGCTTTTACCTCTTTAGAAGTTTTTGCAAGTTACCTTTTTTGAAACGTCTTTTTAAATAATTAATTTTGAAATCAACCTTCATTTGCTGGCTGGTTGTGAGGCTTTTTATTAGCTCTTAAGTAGGACCTAGATACAAATTTTTCCACTGGAAGTACTTACCTACTTTTAGATCTAAACTGTTCTACACAATTTTTAGGCATTGAAAAGTGTCAGAAGCAAGGAATGCCAAGGAAAAAAAAAAAAACCCAACAACAGCACAGCTAAGGAAAAGCCAGGTTCATTGTAACTTACAAGTACAAACATGTCAAAATGGGTATCGTGTTTAAAACATTCGGTGACTCAAATAATAACGTAGTATTAATTGAAATGCTAATGCTTCTGTGTATGGCAGTAGCATTACACTATTATGTAAATGGCAGACGTATCCCTGTGGTACAGAGGAAGATAATTCAACACCTTTATTTATTTTTTTTCCAAGTTTACTATGGTAATTCATTGGGAAAGGATTCCTTGTGCCTCTGTTAAAGTGGAATATTAAGCAGTTTTCTTCAGTATGGTGTATTCATTTCCAAACTGCTAACAGATACACTCAGGATCATGAATATAATAGTAGGCTAGATTTGCAGTACAGGATAATGATACGGTAGTAATTGTTGCAATCATGTAAAATGTATGGCAGACGCTTTCAGAAGCTTATGTGTGTTGCTTTAATTGTTCAGAGGTACCAAAGCATCGGATCAAATCTTTATCTTTCCAGGAAAAGATATAATAGCTGATAAATAACATTTTTTTTCCAGATCTCACAAGGCCCACGTCTAAACTTTTGCTGAAAAAGCAGACCAACCCCTGCCCCCAACACACACACACACACACTTTTGTGCTTGTTAACTGATGAATATTCTAACTTGTTACAGCATTTTCTTTTCTGTGAAGTGCTGGACTGATTCCTCTGGGCATGTGTATGTGTGTTTGTGTATGTGTGCTACAAGGTGTG
Organism: Hypotaenidia okinawae; assembly: GCA_027925045.1. NCBI lineage: Eukaryota > Metazoa > Chordata > Aves > Gruiformes > Rallidae > Hypotaenidia > Hypotaenidia okinawae. The sequence goes on along the minus strand of BSDF01000002.1, from coordinate 115,269,393 downwards.
TTCTTACCCATGTTAGTTGCTGTAAAATGCTCAGGGTGCGGTGACTTCTCTGGTGTTCTCCTGTGGAGATTTGCCATGGCAGAGCTGCCAGGACTACCCACCACCCTGGCCTCCACAGCAGCAGCCCATCTCTGGGCACAGGGCTGGGGTGGTGGGAGAGTCCTCTGTGGCTCCATCCTTCCTGCGCGGAGTTGGTTCAGGCTTGAGCAGCAACTGTGTAGCCCCGCTGCGAGGATGATGGGCACCGCTGCTGATAGCCCGTGGCTCTGGGCTCCTTGGGTCTTCTCAGGCTGTCCTCCAAAAAAAGTAGGCTGAAACAATAAGAAAAACCTGAAAGTTTCCCCACCCAAGTCTCTGTGAAATCAAAAAGCTTCAAAACACACCCTGGTCTGAAACCTTTTTTTTCTCACTAGTGGCAGAGGTCTGAAATAGCTGTTAGATTCTTAATCAGAAGGGGCTAGCTTTTTGGCAGGGCACCAGGCAGAGATGAGTTTACCAACCTATCTGGAGGATGGGAAACAGGAGTTAGACACATGCTAGCAGGTTTTTGAAGGCAGAAAGTGAGAATTTTGTGAAAAGAGAAAGATCAGGAAATAAATTGAAATGGAAAGTTAAAGAGAAGTGAAAAAGCAGCTTTAGAAAACATTACCAAGTATCTTGTTACAGTACATCAGTTCAGAAGCTAGATTAAATTTTGTATACTAGTGTGCTGGATGGAAGTATCAGTTTTTATCACCTTGAAAGTTAGAAAAATGAATATGACATGATTTAAGTACATTCTTCCACTGCCTTTGTGAAAACTAAAATCTAAAGATTGTTTTCCTTAAGCTTAAAAACGTGGTATTTCCTATAGAGTTTTGTGTCAGAGTAAGTGTTGATTCTTGGGTATTTATCCCAAAAGAAATCCACTGTCAGCACTGTGGTAAAATGGCCTATAAGTATTGTGTTTGTTTTTATTCCTAATGGACAATAAACTGTTTTCCTAAAGCTACTTGAAATACTCCTTGTAAACTAAAGTGTCTGGATCAATTTCTCATTCACATCTTATTAAAACCCAGTGTGGAAGTTGGGAAAACATGTTTTTGATCAAAGTGTTGTATAAACTAGTCATCTACTCCATTAATCTTTAATCTGCTTCATAAAATTCCTGAGAAGAGCCCTGGTGGGTTCCTGCTTTCAGAGACAGATTCATCCTGCCTGGATGCCAGAGAGAGAGCAGTTCCACTGCGTGATGGGAGGACATGCAGGAGGTCTGTGGGACCTAGAGGAGAGGAGACATCTGGAGGGTTTTGCTTTTCCCATTTTTATCTGACTCAGTTTCTTTGTGGACTATGAGGATTATTGTATTATTTCCACGCATAGCTGTCTGCATGCAGAATGGCTTGTGTATGCTAGTCTGTTCTGTACATTACTGCCTGGTTTGGTTGTAGGTTTTTTTCTTGTGTCATCAGTTCATGTTGTACATGACCACCTTAAATACCTCAGTAATGCTTGATCGAAACACCTTTTTCTCCACCTCCCCGAAGGAATCAAATGTAGCATTCAGAACTGGGGAGTTGCTTGTTGGTTCTGGCAGTGGGTTGGCTGGATGCTAGCTGTCAGCAACCAATTCTTGAGGAGAAGTTAAGCTCCTGTCATTGTGTACTCCACTCTTCTATAAATATGGTTTAAACTTCCATACAGATTCTTTTCAGATCTCTCTTCTATTAAGTTTCTGGTGATGCATCTTAATGAGCAGGAGACCTCAGATCAGTATTTACAGCATCTGTGTCTGTGCTTTATATATGCAGCTATATCAAGACATGTGGCTATGTGCTTTATAAGAAACTTAGTCAAGTAGAGGTGTTATCTACTGGTTGGCAATGGTAGGGGGATGTTTTGAGCACTGTTGTAAAAGCAGTAATATTATGCTCTGGAGACTTCAAATATACCAGTTTGTGACGGGAAAATTAAAGTTTTACTGTGGAAATAAGTAAAGGAGAAGTGGCCACCACAACATAAAGCCTCCCTGGAGCAAGAAACCAGCTGCCTGTGTGCCAGCAGGATGATACCATGAGAGTAAAAAGTTGTGCTTCAAGTGACAGGAGATGTCAGTGTGGGAGATGGTGTACCAGCTGATTAAAGACTGTAAGGAGACAGGCTACATGGCTGAGAAAGCTGGTAAGAGATGTTAGACTGGTTGCACCAGCAATCTAGCCCAAAAGAGGGTAGGAGAAGAAAGTCCTCATCTGTAGTAACGGAAAGTTATTAGCAGTTCTTAAAGCAGGGATTTTTTGTGACTTAGGGGAAAGTCTCAGTGGGATCCTGGTGGACAAGTATCCTTGCATGGGAGGAGGTCATCGGACCTGTTGCTGATTGTCACTCCTGTTGGCACCCTGGGTGGTGGTGGTGGTGGTGGTGGGAAGGGATGCCCTCGCCCCAGAGGTGAGTCAGGATGGGCTGGCTGGTGGCTGCATGAGGGCTTGTGCTGCACTTCCTGTGTGGGTGGTCTGGTGGGCTCTGAATGCAGTGTTATTTAAAAGGAGCAGGCTCCCGTTACAAAGTGGAAAAACAAGACTAATGGCCAAATCTGTACTCCCCATGTTTTTCACTAATCGTGAAAAATAGCATTTGCTTCTCCATCCTCCTGGCTTTCCAGTCATCATATAACTGCACTGACTTTTACTGATGGCTTCTCGTGTCTAATCATTAATGAGGCAGATGAGTATATTTTATTTTATCCTGCATGAGCTTCTTTTTGTCACTCATTCTTGTTTCCCTTCACTCCATTTCCACTCCAGGCAAAAATTATTTCCAGCTGAGAAGGGCTGGATGCATGTCATTCCACAGCAATTGTAAATGACCCTACAGATTTGCTTGCAAACAGCAGAACATATTTCCCCTCTGTGCACACCCCCTTTTCCCAACTAGAATGCATGCAAGAAAGGTCATATAGGGCCAGTCCTAAGGGGTGCCTGTCCCCAACCCCCTCCCCAGAGCAGCAGCCAAGAGCAAACGTCCGTAAGGGAGAATAGGAACGGGTGAGCAGGTGATGCTTCTCATGAAGGTCTTATAAAGATGTTTTGCCAGATCCCCCTCTGAGGGGTAAGTGATGTGACAGAAGGACGTTAATCATTAAGAAGCAGATATTAAGTCTGTGGGATGAACAGACCCCTTTTCATTTTCCTCTCAAACTGTTTTGATGGGAGTGTTGATTACAGACAAGGTAAACTTGTTTGTACTTTATTCATTAATAACAAACTATAAACTGCCCTGCCTCCCCTCCCCACAGTCGAGGCACTTGAGGAGATGCCAGGCAATTAAAGCACTTAAGACAGTAATTACAGTCAAATATACAACAAAAATAAAATCACTCCACATGACTCTCTTTTTATGCTTGGTTTTGTTCTCTGCATTTATTAAACCACAATTCTTGCCTCACGATTGAACAGGAATCTCTCAATTGGCAATACCAAAGCATGCAACAAACTTGCTTTAGTTCAGCTGAATATTCGGTAACCTTTTTCAAGGTCTTACTAGTGAACTCTTCACACCTTTGACACTCCTGCTTTTTAGATGCACCTAGAGCTGAAACACATCTCTGTGTTAGCACTGATCAGTAGGGAGACAAATACCAGTTGTCTCCTGAAACTTCTCCTTTCTCGCTTCTACCTCCAGTTTTCTTATTGTACAGGGAGTAGCGTCTCGCTGGTTACTGTGATGTTTAGGAGGGGAAGACCAAAATAGACTGAGTCATCAGGTAATAATCCATGCTTGTCTTCAAATATTTAAATATTTAAATTTAGCTGATGCATTTTTATACTTCAGGAATAAGTGTCCACAGACTCGACTTGTTGTGAACCTATTTAATGAGTTAGCGTCCTGCAGCGTAAACTCATGTGTGAGCCAGTGCAACGTGTTTTTAACGTGAAATTCTTAGCGACTTCTATATTCCAGATAAAGTATGCTTTAAAAAGACAGAAACGGAGCTGTAATGAGATCCAGCTGGTGTGCATAAACCTTTCACATTACATTACATAATTAAGTTGATAAGTAATGTATGGGGAAAAGTTCTTGTTGCTTTTTCTTTTGTACCGGAGTTTTACAAGGCTGTATAAATACTGTAAGTATTCAATGGGGGAAATGCAGGATTAAAAGCAAACGGTGGGTGATGTATGGCACAAAAATGTCATAAACCAAATGTGTAATATTACCCTTTTCAGTATTTAACATTAAATGACTAAACCTTGACAGTGTTTTGAATGTCACCTACATTCATAAGAACAGCTTCCAGTTGCGTTGGTTAGATGAATGTGACTAGTTTAAAGGCAGATCATTTTATGCTGGATGATACCAGAGCATGGATTCCTCCTGAGTGATGTTTTGATTGATCTTTAAATTCATCAAAATCTATGTTTCTGTGGTATTCAAAGCGCGGTGCAGGGTCACAGACTCCTTATCATAACTTAAAAACCTGTTCTCCTTTTACCAAACTGTAATTACAGAAACATAAACTACATCTTAATTTATTTTGATGGTCAAGCATGGGAGAGGAATGTGGGAAGGCATTCTTTGTGCCGCCGTCAGTTTACTTGCTTGCATTATAGTTGTTTCATAAACATCCTAGAAAGTTCCTGAAAATACCGAATGTGGAATGTGCCAAAAATGGTTAAAATGCAAGACTTTGTCCTCTGAGAGACATGCCCTGGCAAATCTGAGCTTGATGTTACTGCCCTCAGCTGCCCTCCTCTTTTGTGGAAGGCTTTTGCTCCCTTGCAAAGTCAGCAAAAGGTACCGTGTGCCTGCGCTTCGCAGCTGCAGCAAGCCTTAAGTCAAGGGATGAGTATTTTTTGGGGTGCTGTCGTTGTCATCAGTGATCAGAGCTGCCACATTTAGTCTGTGAACTGGAACAGAGGCATGGGCATATGTTCTGTTTGGCCAGCCTTGCTATGGGTATGGGGGTGGTTGCCTTGGGGAGAGGAGTGGTTAAAAAAAGAGCAGTCCTAAATTGCACGGTTGTTTGCTGTATGGTGGCAAGTCAGAGCCCTCAGCTATGCTTGCTTAAAAAGAAGGGTCAGGCAGGTATTGGAACCTAGGCAAAGCTTAGACTGTTCTCGTGAAGAGTGGCATTTTCAATAATTGTTGCTTTTACTAATGAACTGATATATTTGAGATGTCTCAGTGCCCACTAAACAGTTAAAATGACAACTTAATTTCAGGATGCCATTACCAATGTAGATCTATTGACCTCAAGCTCTTTGGGGGTGGGGGGGAAGATATATTGTGGTGTGATTTGTGTAGCATGTATGTTACACTTAGGCTCCCTTCTATGGAAGGGAAACCAAATTTTGAACTAGAAATAGACTTTAACTTGCCTGAGAATTATTCAATGAGAGGTGAAAGGAGCATTCAGAATGTAAGTGAATGACAAATATCTTTTGGTTTTGTGGCTTTGTAAGTTCCCATAAATCAGTCAGCAAGTTTCCAGTTGTGACAACCACATGTCCCTGACATTGCAGCCACCACAAGCTCAAGTGAAGGGTGCAATCAACTCATAATAAGGAGTGGCAAGTCAAATAAGTGGCATTAAAAACCCCCCAAAACCCAGGATACTGTCTTGCAGATTTCTGACTTAATTTTTTTTCAGGCTGTTAGTACACCAACAGACCCTAAATTGCTTTTGTGGGACCTCACCTTGCCCCTCGCTACCCGGTAAAGCAGCAAGCAAAAATCCATTATGGGACTTTGTGGGAGAAGAATGGGCTGAAGACCTTTAATGGCTCGTTCATAAGGATTTGGTGTGGCTCTGTAGCTTGTGGTCCTTGTTTTTAAGGAAGTGCTGGTGTTAATGAGCATTTATTGTAAAATATGGAAGAGAAATGGAAGACAAAGTGGTGATGATGAGCAATGCTCTGATTTTCCTCTCTGCTTTGGGGTGCTGAGGTCTCCACTGCTCTTGCTGAAGTCAGCATGAGGGGCCGTGTTGCTCTGCTGTGTGACTGGCCCATCTTGGGGTTTCCAGCAAAAGTGAGCCCTGGACACAGCCTGGTGCCGCCCAAACATCACGGATGAAAAAAACTGAGGATAAGGGAATACTGATACTCGGCAGTCTTAGATTGCTTGGCAGGGCTGTGCTTCTCTACAGCTTCTTGCTGGTACAGGACTTGTGAATAGCCGGCAGACCTGCTAAAGTGGTGGGAGCAGTGATTGGAGGTGCTGATAGGGATGTCTGCGAGCACCCAACACCTTGTGTGCTCCTACTGTGTGAAGCAGCTTCCCTGGGAGCGAGGTGCAAACTCCCTTCAGCCTCAGAGCAGCCAACTGCAGCTCCTTGTCGGACTCTGTCCAAATGCTGGCCTGAGCCGACCCTGCTTGGCTTGCAAGCTGGTGGGATCGTGGTGCAGGGGGAATAAAAGGCACTTTGTTCTCCATCATAGATATGCTGCGATTAAACTCGATAGTCACAAGGCTAGATTTACTGCTGTGCTCTCGCTGTTTTGCATTGCACAACAGCACAAACACCCAGAGAGTGAGCGAATTTGATCTGTCTTTCCTCAGGATTGTGAAATTCTCCTTCTGTATAAATTTGCCAGCTGAATTTTAAGCATGGTTTATAAAAGGGGCCCTTTTTTTTTCTTATAATAAACATTATTTCCCTTTCTGTGGGGTTGCAAGACAAATGTTCTTAGACTGCAAGGTAACTTTTCCAGGGTGCTATCATTTATAGGGTTTTGGATCATCTTTCCTGCTGCACAGTTACTTACTGAAGCCATTTAACTGATAGGCGAAAGAAAAATACTGTTTCTTCAGCGTTTGAACCTAATACTGGCTTACAAGAAACACAGAGCAAGAAAGGCATTTGTTTTGTACTGTTCAGGAGCTTTCTCAAATTGTATGAAGTGTGCTGCAGTTCTTATTTTTGGTCCGTTTCCTTGGTCTGCTGTTGCAAGTAGACTTTTTTTTGCTAATCTGCTGCCTGAAATACTCTTTGTTCAGGAAAGCAAGTCTCTTTCTGTTGTAATCAGGGCTAGGAATTCAGCTGTAGGGTCACTCTTGGTGCTGTAGAGTTCACTGACCACGTTTTGCTTCTGGCAGTCCTAGCTTTGGCCCCTTTACACAGATCAATGCCAGGCTAACCCCATTTATTGCTACTACTGAATCAAAACTCTGCTCTCCTATTTAATTTAGCTCAAAATAGATGTAATGCAAACAAGCATCAGCATGGCAAAAGAACCAGAAGAAGGAGGAGAAGGAAAACAGGACTCAGTTTTTTTCTGAATTCAAGATACCAAATGGTGCCAGGCTTCAGAGGGCAGGAATTAGTTTCTACTGTATCATTAGACCCTTTATAAAAATCGATTGTCATCAGTGATTCTAATTTGCACGGGAATATTAGAGTTTATTTGGTTGTCTCCAGTTCCCTTCTTGTGTTTAAAACCATTTCTAATGTAAATGCTACACCGTAAGCTCAGCCACGTGTTCAGACTTCTTCTGTGTTTCCTAGTCCTGGGGATGAATGTCGGGGTTTGCTTCATGGTGCTCCCCACTAAGTGAACCTCCATCCTTACTGCTAGATGCCTTCCACCAGCTTCCACAGCTTCAGCCTCCTAGAAACTTCCAGACTTGCTTGCGGTCAGGTGAAGTTGCTGTTGGCAGGAGCGTGTTAATCTCAGTGAGGCTCCTTGGTGCTGAGCACTCTGTGAGGCTTGCTGTTGTGCAGTGGGTTAAGAGCAATACAAGGTTTGTCTCGGTATCTGTGGCACACCTCAGTACGAGAAAGTGTCGAGATCCTCAGGACCTTACTTGATGTTTAGATGACGGGACCTTTATGGTTTGGTTGGCATCTGGCCACAGTTCCCGGACAGGGCTGGAGTTATAAATTCCACTCGCCACACCTCATTCCACACTGCTTGTCAAATATGTGGAATAAGGTGTACACATACCCTCACCTGTTGTTGTCTCCTGGATTGAAGCGCTGTTTGCTGTGCAAGGCAGCACAGGTGGAGATCACGAGGTTCGGTGTTTCTGCTCAAAACTGAAACGATCTCACCATGTACTCTTCCACTCCACCTCCCAGAGAAACCTCTCCCCAAACTAATCCCCTTTAGTTCTTTGACTCCAGGATAGTGTTCAGCAGAAATCGAGTGCGCAGTCGAGTGTGTCTGTAATGAGATGGGAGATGGCTGCCACGAGACACATCTGTAACTTAGGGACTGATGCTGAAGTTAATTCCTGCTGCCCATTACAAGCTGATCAGCACAGGACCCTGAAACCTTTCCTGTTTGTTTCAAATGCTCTCTTATTTCTGACGTTAACAATTCGTCTGTTCCTGAAGGCAAGCTTTTCAGTATTTGTTCCAGAGGGGAGGCCAGAGCCTGTCTAATGTTTTTTGTTTGGGTTTTGTTGTTTTTAAGTACTTTTTATTTCACCACCCTTCTCCACACTCTTTAACGATTAAATTTCTCTTCCTCCTTCTGCCTTCCCTTTTCTTTTCTTGCAGGGCTTTGCTGTTCCACAGTGAGCGATGCTCTAGTTTGCCACTCCGTACCCATGCTTTGTGTCTGTTGTCTCCTTTCCTTGCCCCTTGCAGGAACACTGATGCTTCACCCTCTGCTTTCCAGCCCTTCCATGACAGGGAGGGAGCTGATGATTTCCTGCAAGGCTCCTCTGGGCAGGAGACGAGCATTAATTAAGACACAAGCTGTAAGACTTTCCTGATATTTCCCTCAAATGCATCTGGTTCTAGATAAAAATCCTTTGCAGACTTTATCTCCAAGATTTTTTATCTGGAATTGGTCTTTCTAAGACTCCGGATGTGACGCTGTGTGCAACTGTCCCTTTTTCTGCTCCTTTACCCATCAAGTCCTCATCTTGTGATGGTTTCTTCCACTTTTCAGGTCTTTGTTGGAACGTAGTGGGTTCTTTGCATGTGACTTGAATTTATTTCATTGAAGTTGGTGTCTGTCTACCTGACACCTTCTGCTTTTGATAGTCAAACAGGTCTTTTAAAGATTGGGGTTTTTAGATACTTCCAGGCCTTCTAGTCTTGATTCTTTAAAGTTGTGTTTTCTCTATTGCAGAAGCCAGGGGTAGTTCAGAGTTGTCAGTTTGGACCTATAGAGGATGTTTCCCCTTATTGGCATGGTTGTACTAGTTCTTACCACTAGGTATTCAGTGGGTTTGTTTTCTCTAGCTTCAGTTAGAGGAAGTCTACCCTCCTGTCCCAACAAAAGATTTCTTCAAGTATTATTTGGAGTGAGGATAATTTCTTATAAAGCTTACTGCCTCATCAGTTGTTAAATCAGCTGAGCAAAGCCTCTCGGAAGGGGCCAACTTCTCCGGGCCCCTGTTACTGAACAGCCTACCAAAGGAGAAATTTCCTACCTAAATGCTTACCCCATGGTGGTTGGTCCAGCTGTGGAAGTGACAGTGTGTATCCTGGGTTGTCTCGCTCTAACTTCTATGTTTTAAAAATAAAATAGCTGCGTATTTTGTTTAGTTAGTCATCATTTTCTTGGTGGAGCTGCCGGTTGCCTTTTTAATTTTCAGCTGTCTCTCAGAATCATCTAATGATGTGATTCTTCTCTAGTGTTGGCTTCTGTGTCATAACACAGCTATATATGCTATCAGTTTATGTTAATGTGCCTTTATTTCTTGCTTTTCAATTTTATTGAAATGTGTTGCATGTTGGAGACAATAAAAGCCATTAGCTAGAGAAAGTGATATCAGCATTTCTTCTTGATTGATAGACATCGTGTTTTCTGCTTCTTTAATTTTTTTCAGGTTCTTTTGTTGTCCACGAACTGGACACTTTGCATGTTAGTCATGACCAGAGAAGCACAAACACGCAGACTTAGAACCAGGCCGTGCCATCCAAAGCAATGTATATGGTGTAAGATTTTATCCGCTGTTCAATGGTTATGTCTGTTGTGGTGTCAGGTCAAGTAAAAGCCTTTTAATATAAAACTGAGCTAGATAGCACAGGTCATTCTGTCTACAGCTAGATTGTGGATTGCTGCTTCATGAAATTGGTGGTGGCAATGATGGCTTCCATTAGCATATAGCACGTGGTTATATAGATTTGGGGTTAATCTGCCCTTGTGGGCTGAAATTAGCTGCCAAATGGATGTTTTTATCATACAGGCTACAATGACTACTTGGAGAAATCCCTACAGGTCTGAAAACAATAATAATCAAAATTGTATTTCTTAGCCTTGGATCCTAAAGTATCTTTTACACATAATGGAATCAAACAAACCAAGTCTAAAATACGCTTTGTTCATATGCCATATAGTTGTTGTCTTGCCAAGTGCTCTTCTTGCTTTCCAGAGCAGACTCCTCTATTCTCCTTTCCTCAAATCCCATCCTTTAACAAAAGAATATTGCCGTTTGACCCCCATAGTCATATGCCTACCATTCCTTTTTCTCCCTTCATCCCTAAATGTTTTCCCAGCATCTAAGAAAACCTCAAAAACCAGAAAAAAGGTAAAACAAACTAAAGATCTTCAAGCATTACTGCATTGAAGGAGTCCTTTTGAATTTAAGCATGACTACAGTCAGCTTAATTTAGGACTGCAGCCCCTCCCAGCTGCCAAAAAAACATTCCTATCCCCCTGAGGTACTTAAATTCCAAAGATGGACAGATGTTAGTATGGGACAGGGGTGGGGAAGTATCTGGGCTACTGATAATTTTCAGTCCAGGCCCCATGAGCCGTGTGGATAGCCCATTTCCAGAGCTCTGGGGAGGCCCCCCATCATTGTGTGCTGCCTTGTATGTGTATTTTTAGCAGGAGGCTGATACCTGTCCCTGTGCTGCGAGCATCTGTGTGGTGTTATGCTGCCTGTCCTGAGGTGTTAAGTAACCCACGTGCATTTTGAAACAGCTAACGATAATATGATTTCTCTCATGATAGTGTTTGGACTTTTTCATTCCCCTGCTTGTTACGAAATCTGTAGGCTGGTAATTTTAATGGGAGTTACAAGAGGAGAGGAAAAAGTCCCAGCCAGCCCTGGAAATGGATGGGATCATGGTAAAGCCGAGTAAACACGCCGTCCTGCAGTCTGTCTTAACAAGGACTTCCAAAAAGCCTGTCATTTCAGTAAGTTCAGCTTTTACCCTTTCCTCACGCTGTCCTCCCTCTTGGCAGTCTCTGTCCCTCTGCTGAGGCTTTGGTAGATGATTTCTTTTCTTTGAGAGAGGTAGGGTCGTTGGTTTCCTCAGTTCAGCTTCAGAGACCTGCTGGGAGGGGAGGTGGACGGGAGAAAGGAGGAAAACCCAGTGATGATACAGAGCTCCTGAAAGTTGGTCCTTCTTTTTTTTGGCCTGTAGCATTGCCTGGCATCGATGCTGGGGTGAGGGATGTATAATTTAAGATTACCATTTCATACCATATTTCTACATCTCTACCAAGCTGAACTGTAACTGTCAAATTTGCAGTTCTGGTTACATCTTCATGGTAAATTAGATACTTATGAATGTATGGCTTGGAAGCCCTTTTTTTTCTGCAGTTAGGTTATAGATGAAGCCATCTATCTGTTTTATTGTCTAGTCTCATAATTACTAAGTGGACACATTTTCTTCAAAAATTATGATTCAGTCTGAGAATATTTTATTATTGGTTGCTGCAAGAAACATCTGGAGAGTGCTTAGAGCTCTTATGTGTTACAGCATTTCAAAGACACAGGTATATTGGATCCTTATAATTTGTCCCTTTCCTTTTTCCTCCTTATAGAGCAGGGAGAGCTAATAGAGGCTCTCTTGGTTAAATCCAGTGAGGTGATTCCAGGTATAGAATTTTTCAGATAATTCAAAGGTGGATTATTTTTTGTTGTTGTTTGCATGAAGTAGCTAATGTTCTGTTGATACATCCCAAAACGCATCTTCTCTAGATAGGTCAGTATTATCGCTTTTTGCTCCTAGGCAAATTAATAAACCAAATTTAAAAAGTGCAAAGGAAAGCAGGCGGCTGGCTGATTCAAAGGGAGAGGCTATGTTTTTCATCACCACCCTTTCAAAGCCTCTCCGAATCAAAAGAACCATTGGATTGCGAAGGCAAGACCTATGCCACACCAGAAGCTCCCAGTTCAGCAATTTTCCCAGGGTAAAATTATAACTCATGTTTCCTCAGCACAGGCTGTAACTGGCAGCGTTCCTTCTACTTCTAAGGGTGAAATTGCTGGGGGGGAACAGACATCTAATGTGCCTCTGGAAGTTTTACAATGGGTGTTAGCCTCCCTTTGTGGAAAGGTAGATGTTCTTCTGGAACATACCCAAGGGCAGGTGCTATTCAAACTGGAGTATAAATTAACTTCAAATAAAGCAGTACAGACTTATTTTTCTTCAGTTTGAGAGTCAAATTTAAAGAAGGAAAACCTATTTCTCAAATTCTGGCAGTTCATGACAATCTCCCAATTATGCCACTGAAGTCTGCGTATTTACGGGTCTTTAAAATCTTCAGATACGACTGCAATTCAAGGTGTTAGTCTTTATTCACCTACTACTGATAGGATCTTAACTTGCAAACAAAACAGATTTTAGCTGTGTTTGGTTTTTAGTATGGCTTCTCCCCAGAAGATTACTGGACACGTTGCAAACTCGGTCCAAGAAGAATATAACTGGTTGAGTTTTTTTCCCACTCCAATTTTGACACCGTCTTGAAGAATTTGTTTAACTTTGCATTCAGATGTATCAGTGTGGTTCTGGCAAACACAAGTCTCTTAAGCCCAGGAGGGAGTGGTGGTTTTTTCTTGTCCTTTTCTTATGTAAAGACTCTTACAAAATATTCGTGGAGTGCCTACTAGAAGTAGATAAAAGGCAACAGCAATTGAGTGAGATGTCTGACCAAAAATTACATTATTAATATGTCTCAACCTACGCGGTGCCCCCTGGGAACAGCTGAAGGATGGGTGTCTAGTGTTCAGAGCTCTGCCTTCCCTTCCCCTGTCTTTTCCTGCAAACCTTGCATATATACATAGGATAGGAATGGCAGTTGAATGGCAGTCCTTGCTGGTGCAGGAGATGATCTGGGAGATCCTCCATCCTTCATAGAGGCAGTGGGAAGCTGTTGGCTGGTCTTTGCTGGGCTGTATTCCCTGCAACTGGGGAGAGCTGCCTGAGCAGCTGCCTCTTTCAGCGGGGAGGTGCAGGCTCTGGATGGAGCCCTGGAGTATGTAGGTACGTTATCTCTTTGGATCGATGCTGCTGCTCACTGGAATGAATGAAGCCTTGTGTGGAGGAGAACTGGTCTGTCATCTCGGTCCTTTGCCAAAAGGTGAAACTCCCTTGGCGTGTGTGCTTTCGTATTGAGTACAGGTACGTTCTCGTCGTCTCTGCTACCCGAGGTTTGATAGAGGTAAGAGGAGGAGAGGCCTATTTTCCAGGTTTAAAGGAAAGTAAATGAAACTGTCCTCGGGGCAGCAGAAGCAAAGACTTTTGTATCAGCTGTAGAGTTGTGAGCAGAGCTGCCAGCCTGCTAAAGACTCTGCAGACCTGGCAGCCGCTTTCCCAGGGACTGCTCATCTTTTCAATAGCGTTTCTTCTTTGGTTTTTTTTCTTTCCCTTTTTGAAGTGTCCGCAATGGTTGCAGCCTTTCTCTGCTGAGACCGAGGGATCTCTCAGCACTTACTGAGTTGTAATAGTTTCTGGGGTATCTGACAGGATCCTGCTTTTGCCTGTGAAAATAAACGAGGCTGAGTGAAGGTGACTGAGGTGCTTCACTACCTCATGAAGTATTTTTTGCTGGGCACATCCAGTTAGAGAAGGCTCAGGCTGGAAAATTGTGCTTTCTCTTGGTCACTCCCTAATTTTATTGCTAGTTTGAATGGGAACTGGTGGGGAACAGACGAGCTGCTGGTGGAGCAAGTGGCCTGAAATGCCAGGTATCTGGTCTGTCCCTATCATAGGACACCATGAGAAGCAGCACAGCAGGTCTGTTGACCTTTGGTCCGATGTCCTCCTGTGTCTAAACACTTCGTCCTCCAGCATGGTTAGGGGATGTTTTTGCCTGCTGCATCCCAGAGTAAACACCCTGTGATTATAGAGTGTTGGGTGGGCAGCGGTGTGCTGGGCAGTAATTGAGAGCAGCTTTCAAATCCAGTTTTGCTTGAAAGTTAAATGGCTGCTCTTACTGGCCAAAAATCAAATCAGCAGCATGTCCAAAGACTGTAAAAAATCATCTTCTTCCATTATGAAGGCCAAAGTGGTTAGGGAAGTGTGTTTGTTTGGGAGGTGTGGAGGTGTGTGTAGTGAATCTGGGCTGGACCCCCAAATTATACGTGGAATTTTTTTTAATAGCACAATGGGCTGGATATATGCCAAAGATCCTGTTTGCATTATGGTCTTAAGTCCTGGCAGCCACACTTACCACTTGCTTGACCAAAGCATAGAGGGTGTGCACGGCAAGAAATGGGTAGGCAGTGCAGAAGAACAAAGCTTCACTTGCAGGGCCTGAGTGTAATAAATGAAAGCATTTGGGCTGGCCTCAGCACTGCGTACCCAGACAAGCAAGGAGCTGAGTTAATGCTCCTCAGAGAGTATGAATTTATAGAATATCTTGCAGAAGGCATTAAACTTTTGTCTGCAGTTTCCAGGCTTAGGGGAATCCTCTTCAGACAAGTTTATAAGCACTTGAGAAGATACATCCTGTATCTGTAAACTTGACCTTTTCCAGGTTTTGGACTCGCCTTCACTGCAGTACTGGTATAAGCACAGGTCCTCATTTGACTCCTGCCCTTATCCCTAAATACTTTTTCTCCAATTAATTTGAGATTTTATTTTAAACTCTTGGTGGCCGTTTCTGATGCAGGTATGGCTACAGCTGTTCTGCTGAAGTTAGTTGTCTGGTGCAGACTCAGCTACTGGGCATTGGGGTTCTCAAAGTGACTTCAAGTTCTTGTCCAAGGGCATTCTTAATTGTCTTAAGTCTCCAGGTAGGCAGTGCTCTCCATCCAGCACAAATACCTTGCTTCCTTCAGCACCTTGCCTTGCATTTGGTTCTCTGCACCTGTGGCATTTATTCTAGGTCCTGATCAGCTCTGATGAAATCCCAGCATGGCTCATTTTACCAAGGAAATGCAACTGCAATCTCTCCAGCACTCGCAGGACTGAGCTGGGTGTACGTGCTCAGCAGCACTGACGTCTTGAGGAGGAGGCTGTGAGCAGCCAGCATGCAGGATGTGGAGCAATGGATCCCCGTCTTGAGGGATGGGATCAGTGCTTCACCCTGGGGCCAGTGCTTCTGGGACAAGGAGGATGGAGCAGTTAATTGTCCTGTCAGGTAAGTCACAACTGCTATAGCCACTCTGGTGTGGCAAGAGGCCCATCATGGCCTTTGTGGGCTTGATCTGTATTTGGGCTATTGCAGGACACAGAAGACAGCCTAACACAGTTTTAAAATTGGTCCTCACACCTCCAGACAAAGGTTCCAGCCAAGTCTTTGTCTCATGATGGCCTATACCTTACACCCTGGCTATGATAGACCCCTCTGAGTATTCTCTGTCCCCTCTCTCACGCAGCCTTGTGGCATCCACCTTTCTAAAATGCATTGCTGCATGTATTTCTGCAGATAAAGCATGGCACTGGTGGTGGGAGGAGTGAGTTGCTTGGTGTAGTAGTAGGTCTGCTGTGCTTGGGTGCTTCAATATCTCAAGTAAACTTTCCTGGCTTCTCAAGCTCACCACTGTATAAAGTGATTTGACCTCTGTCACATGCTGACAGGCATTCAGGATTTAAAATGCGACTTCTCCTGCAGAGGTCTAAAATAATAATGCTGGTGCTACCACCAAGTCTCAGGGGACCCGCTATATCTCTGCTTACTGTGGTACTAAATTGCAGCTGATAGTGTTTTGGGCCTGTTTCTCATGCAGCACTCAAACACAATTGTTTTGGAGTTGTGCTTTACAAACACAATTTGTAATGTTCAGTGTCAGCAATCCCAAAGCTTGCAGCTGCGAGGGAAAGAGCGGCTGGATTATATCGATGAAAGGCAAAACATGACCACACAATTGGCATGTTTTTGCTGGGGAAAATGATGCGCTTATTTCTTTGTTTTGTAGACCCAGTGATACCAGTATAGCCCAACGGTCTCCTCTGAGAGCTACCAGCCATCAGTGTAAGGGTGAAGAAGTGGAAGAAAAGGCACAGATGCACTCAGGTGTGAAGACTTTTTGCCAAAGATCTGGGCAGCTCCTTTGTGCTTCTGCACCCTTCAGAGTAGAAGTGAAGAGAAGGCACCACAATGGCACACATCCCTTAAAAGGCAGAAATGCTACTTGCATGCTCTGCACTGTGGACATGGTCATCTTTGACCACCTTGCAGGGTTCTGTCTGAGGGACCAGAAGAGCCTGTTGTCATCTGTGGATGCAGTATACCAAGGCCGCAGCCAGAGAATTTGGTGTGAGGGTGTTACTGGCCCAGTGAGGTGCCTAAGGTGGGGCTTTCCCGTTCCAGCAAGATGAGCACCTGGGTTTCCTGGACATGAAGTCTGTATCCCTGCCTGCTTGCTACACCTTCCAGAAGTGTTGTTTGTACTGAACTGATACTGTTTATGTCGAATAAATGCTTTCTCCTGTCTCTTTGTTGTGGCGACTCTTTTTGCTGAATTGAAAGAAAGTGAGGGGTACTTGTTTAAGCCTTGTGGTGAGATGATTGTGGTTTTTTAATCTTTAATGAAATGTTTGTTTTGAAAAAGTGCGTCCTCAAAATGGGGACACTTGTGCAGGAGTCAAATCTAAGAGTAGTCCTAACGTTCCTGGTTTGGATCAGGGACTTGGACTGGGCTTTCCACATCCCACAAGCACCCCTGAAGCATCAGCCTGCTGTTCTTTTCAGAGTCAGGCCTGTAGCTGTCCATGGCACTTGACTGATTTTTGCTTTGTACTGAAGGAAAAGCAATTTGTCTCCAGCTTCTGAAGCTTGTTCACTGTTTGGATTCACTCCCCCTACACTGGGGTGTATATATTCAGAGAGGACTTTTCTGCTAGAGGTGGCTGCCGTGGGTGTGCTGACTGCTGTTGTCAGAGGTTCCTAGGCACCATGCTTTTGTGAGGAGAAATGTGGCTTTCTGTTGTTAAAGAAAAGGTAATACAGGATGATTTGATGCTTTAGAATAATCTACAGAATGATTATTGTTTCTGATGTCCAGACTAGATGAGACAAGCTTCTCCTTATCTCCTCCAAGAAAATCCAAGGGAGTTTGATATATGTGACTCTGAGTTTCTGAGCGGTGATAATTGCTTGGGCTGTGAGAGGGGACATCAAATAATTACAGAATTCGACACAAAGGGTAAATCTGCAATATGTTGAGTAGCATATATTCACTCTTGCTTGAGCTGGTCTGGCTCACAGGGAAGATGCTAGCCATAATAACCCTAGCCAGCAATGCCTTGACCTGCAACCTAAAATGATCTCCACAGTCTGGCAAGTCAAGTAGATGTTTTGTACCTGAATGTTGGTCCTCCTGTGAGTGAGCTCAGGTTGTCTTGTAGTGGCATGGTTTTTGTCAAGCTTTTTTTGGTTTAAGAAGGGGACTGGGCTGACTTTACCTAAGACCACAGAGTGCTTAAGATAAAAGAAGTAACACTTCTGAAATACATTTTGAGGGAAGGAGGAAGCTGCCTGTCTCTGGTTTTTTTTTGTATGCTTAGCAGCATGTTGTAGTAACTCGTATTCTTCAGACATTTCTTCCATTTTCTGCCAGAAAATCGATATGGTTCCTATAATGTTCTTTGGTAGACCCATTGCATTGGGTGCACATCTCAGTCCTATAGCTACTGTGTTTTTTCAACCCCGGTGTAAAGGCTTATTCTTTAACGGAGTTGGGGAGAAGGTTATAGGGAAGAAAAAGGCAGGGAAGAGATCTGAAAGCTCTTCTCCATGATCCTCAATCCCTTTTCATAGAAAGACTTGTAAATCCTAAGGATTTTTATAAATCCCAGGGAGGAAGAGTTCGGGCAGGGCTGCTTTTGCTTCTGTTGAGCCTGCAGGAAGGCTTGCCTAGGGCAGAAAATGAGAAGCCTTTGCAGATATACTCAAAAGACCTGGGCTTGTGACCTGCTGTTGAAAGATGCCTTGAAATACCAGCAAGTACAGGAAGGAGCCCCATACCACTCTAACTGAGCGGTGTTTTTATGTCCTGAACCAAAACTGAAGTGTTTTATGCAACCCAAATGCTTTTAACCTGCCTAGCACATAGATTTTCTGGAATGTTTTGAGTATGTCATTTCAGTAATAAATTGATACTGATTGGGAATCTGAACTCATTATTTGGAAAAGTTGTTGGAAAAAAAAAAGTACCAATAATGATTAAAGTTTTACAGAATATTTAAAACCTTGCAGTCCACAGGGAGTGCTGTAAAACCCATTATTTCCTCTTCTTATTTGTTGGGGGTGGTGGTGGTGGTTTTTTGTTTGGTTTTTTTTTTTAGGGCAAATATTAAAATATTTGAGCAGAAAATGTACTAAGTGAAAAACCAGACTGTTGTCAGATGAGGATGGTTGATGCTCATCCAGCCTGTGACAGCTGTAGCTGTGCTTGGTGTCCTGCTCATGAATAAAGCTGGTGGAGTTCCTGAGACAAACAACCCCTCATCTCCCATTTGACAACAGCCGTGGCTGAGCTATAAATCCTTCCTGGGTGCAGGTATCACCTCCCTGACACTGAAAATCACGGAAGGCTTCTGAAGAGCTTTTTGATCCTTTTTGTTGTCATCTGTTTTAGATAGCTTGATGGATCCCATTGAGTTTAGCTTCTACGATTTCCTTCTCTCCTCCTGCAATTGATTCTGAGGAACTGTGTTGTAATCACTTTAGGTAGTAGAAGCTTAATTTACCAGCAGTGCCTAATTCTAACTACTTTTTACCTAAGCTTGTTCGCTTCCATGTTTGCCATAATCCAGCGCAAGCATTGTCTGCCTTCAGAGAGGCTGCTTGCCCCTGTGTTACCCCTTCCGTGGCTGAACCAATACAGTGGTTTAACTAATGCAGTGATGTAGTTCTGATCTGTTAAATGTCAGAGTGGTCTTAACACCATTCCTATTGGATGGTGATGATCTGTGTGCTGGTGAGTTGTGTGTTTCTTTTAAACTGGTTTTGGGGTTTTTTTTTTAAGCACCGGGTTCTCTGAATTGCATTTCTGTCTTAATTTCTCTGGAGCCACTGCAGTAGAAATACCATTGCCTAATTTCAAAGTGGTCTCCAAAACAGCAGTGGATTGGTTTTATCCAGGGAAACGTATTTCCTGAGCTACAGCTGGAGCAAGGCTAAAATGATTGTATTTAATATTTAAACATTGAGTGGATGGGCGCTGTTTCTTGAAGGCACAGTAAATGCGGGTAACTTGAAGGTGGGGGTGTTGAGAAAGAGGAGGGTGAAATGCGATAGGAAAAAGTTAAATTCAAAAGCGCTTTTATCTCTTGGAGTTTTTGTGGGTAAACTGTGTAAATGGCAGTTCTGTTACATTTCAGTTTTGGAAACTGGTTCCCTTTCCTTATATTTGGGGGTGTTTTTTGCCTTGTGAAACGCCCACAATCCTTCCACCTATCTCCCATTCTGGCAGTGATGTTTATACTCCACATTCTTCTACGGTTTCACGCAGCCGGCACTATCGCAGCTACGCTGAATGAGGTCCCAGCCTAACTACAATATTAACCCTGCAAATCTGTTCATTTTCTCCTGAGCAGCCTCAGGCAGGGTATACAGGAGAATGTGTCCAATTGAAAAACTATTACGGACTCGGTGGTGCTGCAGTGTGCTAAATTGCAACAGGGCTGTGCTTTCCAGCCGGAGAGGATCCTGCTAAGGGATGTGGTGGTGACTGCCTTATACAAGTTACAGAATTTGGTTTTTATTTTAGCCTCAGCCTTCATTGATGATTTTTTTAAAAAACCCAAAACCCCCGTTTGTCTGATTTGAAGCACTGAAATGTGTTCCCTTCCTTACACCCGCTGTTTTCCTCCAGCTAACCGTCCAATGCATGCTTCCCCCACCTCGGTTTGTATCACTCCTTGCCTCCTTACTTTTACCTTTCCAGTCGTTGGTTTTAATTTTTTCTTCATTATTTTACTAAATACCATGCTGCAGATCAGTAGCATCTTGGGTGGTGGTTGTACCACATAGCATTTATAGCAGACATTAGTTTTGCATAGCGTGTGTACCTTATTTTGTCTGAACTTGTCTTCATTGCCCTGCAGGCGCCTCCTCAAGCAATTGTAGTGATTAAGCGTGGTATTTCTGCAGATTTATATTAACTTCTGCTTATAAAGAAACAGAAGAAAACCCAACCCTCCCCCCAACATCTAAACTCGATGTTTTTCTTCATCATCTTCATTTTTATCAGTATTTGACCTAAGCTTGCTTTTGCGTATGAAAGAAAATTAGTTAAGTACCTTGTGGTTTATAGATGCCTTTTGTTACATATTACTTGGATTTATTGTGCAACGGTGGCCTGTAAATCATTTCAGTTAGACATTTACCTGGCTCGTGTTGCCTTTATGGTTTGACTCTTTTAACAGCCATGAAAAATGGAGAAACGATGTTTTCGGCGGCGAAGGGCTTTGCTAGTCCAAATACCCCGTAACTCTACCCGCTTCTGCGAGGTTTGCAGCCCGGCTCTGCAGAGATGTTTACAAGGAATCCATTACCTTCCACGGCTGAAAGACGTGTCGAAAGAACAAAGGGAGTTTTGTGATGAAGTGTATCTGACTTCTCGCTGCTTTGCTTACCTTTTAAATGTAAAACTTAGTAATTTGCAAGGGCTTTTAGTTCTCAAGGCATCCCTGTAAGATTCCACCCCGCTCGGAGCTCTTCTCCTTCAGTCGCAAGCGGGGTTTGTCTCAAAACCGCTCTCGAATGCATTTCTATTTTAATCCCCGGCTTTGAATGCAGCCTGCCTTACTGGCTCCAGCAAATCGCCCTGCCCTGCCCCACCCGCCCAGCGCGCAGCCTGTCTCTGCCTTTCGCTGGCGTTACATCTCTTCCTTTGTGACTAAAAGTTGGTTTCATCAGCAAAGCATCGGCTCCCCGCTCCGCTCTTGGAGCTCGCCTGCCTCGGGAAGCCGCTCAGAGCCGCAGCCTATGCGGGGCACGCGGGGGCACCTGTCGCCATACGTATAACTTTTAAATGGAAAATGTCTTTCTCAAAGGCTGTCGATGTCCAGTGGTCTGCAGTCCATGAGCAGTTGACTAGTCCAGGTGTTTCTGCTTCTGTGCTATGTGAATTGGGAACTCGAGAGAAGAGTGTGCAGGATGGAGGAGTTGAGGGTTTGTATTTCTGTTCTGACTGTACGGCAGCGATGGAGGGCTTGGGAAGGAACAGAAAGTCTACCTGGGGTCGTCTTAATCAAGTAGCAATTGTTCTTGGTCTTTCTGTCTGCAGCCCTTTCTTTCTGAGCCTTTATCAGCTCCTAAGTATGAGAATGAGCTTGCTGCTTTTTTTTTTTTTTTGGTATGGGTTGTCTGCCACGAGCACTGTTCAGGAAGAACTTGTTTTATCGAACATGATTTCTACTTTGTGAGTTTTATCACTGCTTTTTACCCCACGTTACTTATTTAAAGCATAGCCAGTTAAGACCCTTAGAGCTGGATTGATTTTTAAAGACTGCCAAATATTTGTCTGTGCTTTAATAAGATGAAAATCAGTAGCTGAGGCTGAGAAAGTGCTATCGATTCGAGACTGTGGGTTTTTGTGAGGTTTTCAGGAGATCATTAACCTAGGTCTATCTCTTCACAGGACAGTCGGCCCAATATGTCAAGACCTCTGATCACTAGATCCCCTGCATCTCCATTGAACAATCAAGGCATCCCCACTCCAGCACAGCTCACAAAGTCCAACGCACCAGTTCACATTGATGTGGGTGGGCACATGTATACCAGCAGCTTGGCCACGCTTACAAAATACCCTGATTCCAGGTAACTTTAAAAAGCTTGTTCTGCATGTCTCTGGCAACTCCTTGTCTTCCATTTCATGCTTGGATGTCCTGGGGCTGTCTTAGAATGATAAATTTTGTTTCTTTTGTTTCAAAATTAAATTAGGTTTCTTTGTGAGAGGTTGGAGACTGACTTTTCTTTCCCTGCTCCACTGTGTTTCAGACAAATGACACTGCTGCAAATCCCTATGTGTATGTACTAAAGCGAAGTCGATGGTAAAGAGCACTTACTTTCTATCTCCTAAAAGTCTGGTTTTATGGCAGGGAACCCATTCTGTGCCTTGTTATGTTCAAATACGGCAACAATACTACACTTAAGTCAGAGGGTGGGGGTGCTGGGGTATTTGTTTTGTTTCCTTTGGAGCAGAAACCACTGTTCTGTATTATCAATGTGTGATCTCAGATGCCTTGCTGGAGGTAAAGGCAAGGTTTTATGTAACAAAATATAGGGCAGCATTAACTGCATACTTTTTATAGAATCTCAGGACTTTTCAAATAACTAGACTCTTAACTCTGGTGTGTGTTTTACATGAAACCTTTGTGACGGGCTGCTTGCTGGTATTAAGCGGTTAGAAAACTCTGCATGCGTGAGCGAGTGGTGTATGCAGAGCAGATGAACTAAGAATGCAGCTTTCAGAACACAATAGTGCATTGAGGGTGTGTGTGTGTGTGTAAACACTGTAGTGATGGTGCAGTTCTAGGAGTAGGCTGTGTCCGCAGTTTTAGTCTATACCTTGCACTTCAGTGCCTGATCCTGCACTAGAAGGAAGGTGGTGTAACCTTCGTGGTCTTTCCAGCATTTGACTGGGGGAGTTTTTTAATTTCTGGATCCCACAACTCTTGACTTGCCTTTCTGAAGGGTATAGAGCATGCTTCATGGGATGTGATTTTGTTCTAAGCTTTGGTTTCACTAGTACTACTGCCTCCGCCGTGTTGCCTATGTAGTTTTAGGTGGGACTGGAGTAACGTTTCTGGTGGTAGAAGCTGAGAGTGCCAGAGGAGGAGAACGGTAAATAAAAGCACATGAAAGAGAAACAGCTGGGAACATGGCCTTTCTTTTGACAACCTCCTCAAGGAAAGGCAGGCAGAGGGGAAGTAGCAGAAGCTGTCCCAAAGTAGAGGCCTGCCAGAAGAGACTGAAGGAATGTCTGGGAAAAACTTGAACTGTTCTTTGAAAACCAAATGTGGCATTTCAGGGATCTTTTTTAGGACCTGCTTGTGTTCAAGCAGGAGTAATCACTACCAGGAGTTGTGATTACTTAGTGGTTTTTTTCATTAGTTGTAGAAGTGATGGTGTCTGAAACTGTTATGTGTGCAGTATGAGAAGCTTTTGCTACTAATATATGCAGCTTCTGTTTCCATGTCAAATTCACTGGGCCAGCATATTAAGTGAAGAAACACCAAAATGTCTTTCATAAGCGTGTATGGTGGCAGTGAAATGTAAGCTTAATGTATTCTGCAGTCAATTGAGCCATTGAAGCACTTGAAAGTGGAACCTATGCCTGTAGTATCAAAGTCACTTTAATAAATTAAATATTTTAAAGCTCTTCAGATGTAATTTAAAGGAAACTTAAACTCTGACTTATAGTCATTCTGTTTCAAGTAGTTCTGACATGTGTTTGTGTTCGAGTTCTGACAGAAAGTGTCTTTTGAACCCCTTGATGAGTATTTCCAGCATAGCTATTAGAACCTGGAATTCCCAGCCACTTCCAGAACTTGAGATCCTTTTTTGTTTTTTTTTTACATTAGCAGCTTCAAAAGAGCAATTACTAAACTTGTTTGGATGTCAAGACAATGGCATGAAGCAATAAGCTGGCAATCATGATACAGTAGTTTGGGTTTTGTCTGTGAGATTTTTACCTTAGCTTGTTTTTTCCAGCTTGTGTGTGTGCATACATACATATGTATGAAATGTGGTGAGTACTGAGTTTAGATTATCCAGCAATATTTGAACATTAATGCAAAGCGTTCTTTGGAGCCCGACCTGATCAGTCTGTATCTACTTTTGTTAGTGCTAGTAAGTCCAAGGTTTCGGTCAACGTGGCTTATGAGCTCTCTTTTTTCTACCAGTGTCACGTGTATGAATGAGATCAAAAATAAGACAGGGTCTCATAGATATTTTTAGGTAAGTTGAAGTCTCCTGAGACTTACTGTCATATGAAGTATTTGTCTGTGAAAAATAAGGTCTTGATTATCTTGCCTGAAAGAGCAGCGCTCCAGGGATGAGTCAAGGCATAGGTTGCAGGCTCCAGCACCTAACAGGTTGAGACATGAAAGTCATTAGGTTTCTGACTCGTATTACATGCAGTCTTAGGGCCAGAAGCCTAAAATGAACCTTTCATCTGTGGGCCAGGTACCACAGTCATCTTTCTTTGCAAGATTGAAAGGGTGATATCCAAACCAGCAGTTTTGGAGCCACCGTGACCTGCTGGTGTGAAGGAGACCTATCCTGATAGAGCAGTGTCTGCTTTGGATCAAGTGTACGCTTCCATATCCTTATGGGTTCAGTAACACTTCATCTTGTACCTCTCCGTTTTCTCTGTCTTGAACAGTAGAATCAGAATTGGAAAGAGCAGTTGGGAAAAAAAAAAAAGGTTTCCTTAAATGGTATCAGGTAAAGCCTTGGAGCTTGCAGGGAATAGATCCCCCAAACTGTTTTGTGACTTGATGTGCAAAATCCCTGCTGACAAATACCCATTCATTCCTCCAGAGAAGCCCAGATGGGTCTATAAAAGCATCTTGCTACTGATGCTGAGTCCCTGCCTTTTGCTATGGGAAGACAATTGATGGCTTATCTCAAATGCTTTTGTGACTGAAGAATCCAGGGAATTGGAGCCTATTTGTATTTTTGGCCAAAAGCTGAAACAGTGAGGCAGTCCAACAGACAAGCAGCTTATCTAATAGATGGTTTGAACTGAGTAATCAATTCAAATTTTATTTTTTGAGGCTGAAACAATCCTAAAAATCCATAAAACCACCCATGAAAACAGCAGCATAGAATTCAAAAGGAGCCTAGTTATATCCTGGAACCTGCTGTTTTCACAAGGAAGATCCCGTATGGTTATTTCATCTTGTCAAGAGGCTTCAGGTTCTCCAAAGCCACCAGTGAGACCATACGTCAAGTATAATTTCATGCAGCTGAATAATACAATTTCCCACACTTAGTCTTCAAGAAAAGTCAATTTGAATCAGTTGATCAACCAAGAAGACCTAGTGTAAGGCCAGTCTGGTGCTCTCCATCTAAACTGTAGACCACCCACATACAGATTGTTCCTCCTGTTTCTCAGTTGTTGCCTGATAGTTATTCATATGTCCATGTGAATTGACCAAGCAAATAATTTCTGTTCTGCAAGAAGTTTTGTGGCTTTGGAATTTTTGAACTAGATCACTCCCTCCTCTTCTAAACAATGTTTGCTTTGCTTTATGTTGGTTTACCAAATCTGCAGGATGATACCTGGCAAAGGTTGGGATACAGTATTGGTTTTAATTATTATTTTGATTTTGCAAATGAAGATTTTAAAAACATGTCGGCTTTTTTTGCTGCCCAGAAGAAAAGCCTCAGGGTTTTTCTTATGTCAGGGAAGATGGGGGTTTGCTAAAGGAGCCTTTCTCCCCTGAGAGACGAGCCACCTGCATGCTGTCCCATTGTTCCCTATCATTGCCACAGAATCTGTGGAAAATGAGTCGACATTTTAGGATTTACAGTTATAAGTAGAAGCAGCATAGACTTGTTTGTTCTGATATTTGGACCTGAGTCTTTTGTTTCAGTGCATTATCATCTTGCAGTAGGATTGAACCATTTCCTTGGAGCTGGCGTTCCTACATCTCTCAGCCTTAATGCTGTCAGTATGGTATCTACCAAAAGTTATTGTGCAGCAAGCTGAGACAACCTCAACTGACTACCGGAACTAAATGGGAAGATGTTTAACTTTGGTGATACGAGCATCAGTTAGTTGATATCTCTGCTATCAGCAATATCAGCAGTATTGTCTTTCTCATAGGTTCAGAGCACCTGAACTTTTAATTAGTTCTGTCCGAGTCATCTGGTGCAAATACTTGCATAACACTGTGACATTGGATTGCTGCATCCCATATTCCCACAGTAGAATGGGGAGATTTCATTAAAAACCTTGTGTGCTATTTCTTTGTAGAACTTTCAGGGTATCTGCGTTGCTACATCTCCCATCTTGAGTTACTCTTTGCATATGAAGATGGATTCTTCTTATACAGTAATTTCACAATACTTCCAAATTTCTGCCCAGGGCTGTTTCAGGTTTTCATATGAACCAATCCATTCGTGTCCCAGTTTTCTTACCCAATCTTCACTCTCAGCCCTCAGGGAAATTAAATTTCACACACTTGGATCCAGTTAGGACACTGACAATTTTTTGGTTGCTAAGGGTTTCTTTTGCATCAAGAGCACAGAATTACTTAGGAGAATGCCCAGACTGCCCTTGGCCTTTTTTGACAGTTTGCAAGCAAGCCTGGGTGGACCTCCAAGGACATGCTATGAGTTAGGCAGTTTAATGCTTTTTACCTGTTTCAGAGCTTTGACAGTTTCTGTTGTCTGCAGATTGTGTCCTGTTCCAAAATAAGACCCCAGTGTGTCGCTTAGTTCAAACTTCTGCAGGTTTCAACACTGCTGAAGGCTTCTAGTTCAGTAGGTCTGTTGTGGTGAGGGTGTTCTGCACTTCGCGTAGGACTCCCTCTACAATGTCTCCACTGGAGCAGACCCATCACAAGTTTGTCTCTCACTTTGGACAGTACCTCTCAAACAGCTGCTATGTGATGCTAATTGTTTAAAGAAATACATCCAAAGATTTCTAACTAATGAGCATTTGGAGATTTATTTTGTTAGGCAAATACTAGCAGAATGGGGGTTATTACATATTTATTTCCACTCTTCTTACTTTGAATTAGTCTTTCTGAAAGGGATACCTCTCTTCATTGGAAGTATTTGGTGATCTTTCTAGAACAGCAACCTCAAAGCCTGATGAGGTGGTTGCTCTTAAATAACTGTGATGGTACAGGAGCTAGACTAGAGCAGGCTTTGCACTTTTTGAGACTGAACATTGTACTGGAAGTTGTAAAGAGCAGGCTTCCTTGAGAGTTTCCAGTATTGATGTACACTAACTCAGCCACCTGTGTCAGCGCGAGTGGTCCAGGTCGCAGTTTTTTAGTATTTTGTAACATTCCTGGCAAGGGGGAATAGTTAGAACTTGGCAGAGGCTCAGTTTAAGCTTGCTCATCTAATAGTTCACCTTTTATAGTGGTTTCAACATTTGATTTGATTGCTGCGTGGTCTTCTGGGAAGGGAAAGGGAGGGCTTGGGGTAGGGAAATACACTGAGAGTCTTGCTGACCCGTTCCAGTACCCAAGGTAACTGATTTAACTTTCAGCTTTGATTGCTTCCTGCTAAGGTTGTCCAAAAAAAAAAAAAAATTCAATTTGTAAAATGCTTTGGGATGATGACTGAAAGTGTAAAACTTTACTATCGCTAAGTGTAAATATTTACAGATGTCAGTAACTGAGATAGAAATAGTTGATGATGTTGGTATCCTCAGTAGTGTGCGTTAGTGAAAAAATAAAATGTTCCTTCATGAGGAGCAGAGTCTAAGAACAGTTGTTCTGGTTGGTGTAACCACATATACAAACTTGTGGGGAAAACAGAAAAACAACTGTGAATGATAGTGTGCTTTATGTCTATTTCAAGAAATTCAGCGAATTTACACAACTGGTATCGTAAAGAGAAATCTTTTGTAACACACATCTGTCAATAAAGATCTCACGGGGTATTTTTTGATCCTGGCTGAACCAAGATTAATTGTATTTCTAGATATTTATATATTGACCTAATTTTGCCTCGATTAATGATCATCGCAGGTCAGTCATCACTGTCACCTCAGTAGAAGTGAATATTTTCTGAATCTTAGTGGTGTAACACGTAACCTGCAAGGTCAGCAAACTGTTGCTGGTGACTGGGTGAAAGAAATAGCACGATCAGATTAGCAGGTTCTCACATCGTGTGGTCAGTAGTAACTGGTGGTGAGTCATCACTGAGGGGGCCGCGGAGCTGATGTCTTCCTGCTCTGCATGTCAGTAAAAGCGGTTTTCAGTGTTATTTGGAGGACAAAAAAGCAGTGTTTTGTACTTGTTCAATGCTTTTTGCAGTAAAATGACAGCAAAATTAAGACAGTGGATTGTTAGAGTACTCTTTACACATATCTGGACACAGAGAAAGCAGATGCGCAGGCTTGATATCGCAGGGGTTCACACCATGCTTATCTGTGGCTGCATGGCTGTGACAGTGGGGGTGGAAATCTTTAGGGGAAATAGATTTCTACGTTCAGGAGTGTTACAAAGCTAAAGTCTCCAGCTCCTTATTTCTGAGGCTAGTAGTCCTCTGAAGTAGCAAACATCTATTTTGGGGAAGGAAGAAAGAAAATCCATATTGATATTGCCAGTATGGCTCACAGATCCCTTTCCCAGTATACTCATGGATCAGCATAGAAGTCAGGGAGAGGGGAGGCTGTCATTAACTAGTTGACAGGTCTGTGCTCTGCAAAATACTCTGGTTGCAAAGACGCTTTGATATCAGCTCTGCAGATGGAAATGTATCAGTGAGAAACAGTTTGTTGTTGTAGTGTTTGTACTTTCTACCCAGCAGCGTGACTTCGTAAACCTGGTTGAAGACACCCATGCAATACTTCTTGTTCTGACTGACCAGTGGCTTGATTTGCCTTTTGCTGTACCCTGTCCTTGTGCTCAGGAACCTCTAACGTTAGCTCTGCGTTCTCATCTTGCTCCCACATGTGCTGTTTGTACTTCATTGTGCTTTCATGAATTGCAATGTAGTTGCTAAGCAAATTGGCATCTAGTACATACGTAATTGCAGAAGTAAACATTTGGCTTCCAGTTTTGCCGTCAACACCCGGCCACCTCTTGGGTGTGTTTGGAGCTTTAGGATATAGATTCCTATTTCTGTGTTCTTTCCAGTAACGATCAGCCTTCTGATCGGGCTTCACACGTACAAGTCTGTCTGCCATTTGGGGAGGTGTTTGCAAAGTTTGCATGGGAAATGGTAAAAACAGCTTAGGACTCAATGGTTATCTACCCTCATTGTAATGCATGTACTGCATAAATGCTGTGTTGGCCCAAGGAATGTCACCAGTGCCTCTTACATGAATGTGTCTTCTAACTTAACTGGTTTGCAGTTTGTCCAAGTGTGGTCATGTCTTAACAAGACAACTGTCATCTGGCAACTCCTTTTTTTCCCTGCACGTCACTATCCCTTTGACTCTTGGCCTTCAGTATCTTTCTTCAGTCCCCATTTTGCATTGACCCTACTTGTGTCATCTGAATTCCCTCACTGTTTTGTCTTAATTTCTTTTACATCTGCACTTTTCTGTCTCTGTTGCAAAGAGTGAGAACTCTCAAAGATGACAAGTGATCTTTCCCTGACCAGATCAAGGCATGCTGCATGCTTGCTTTTCCCTTTCTCCACACACATCCGTAGTTTTCTGGCTCCTATTAATAGGGAGCTTCTTTTCAGTAGTTAGCATTTTATAGATATGTCAGATGATGCTTTTGCTCTTAGGGATTGAAAGGATGCTCTGAGACTCATTGATCTCTTTCATTACGTCTTTGAGTTGGTAACCAAATACACTGTTGCCCACTGTGATGTGTACTTGAGCTTGGACCTGGAGGATTCTTCCAGAATGGTTGTTTCTCCACCTCGTTTGGACAATTTTCTATGCACTTACAAAGCCCTTTCTGCCTCCTCCTGAGAATCAAGGGGCTCCTGCAACAGTTTGAAAGCTCTTAAGCTTGCGGCGTGCTTTAGAAAAGCAGCGGTCTCCCAGTCACCTTCCCACCCAGTCCTTCCTCTGTGCAGCGCCGCATGCGTAGACACTTGGGCTAGCTCAGATGCTTGAAGCAATATAGCGCAACGCTCCACCTGGACTCGTTTATCCTGCTTCCAGCTAACTCAGCTGTGCCGTGTCTGGTACCCAAGCTAATTACTGAAGACCTATCTTTTATATTTCTACACACCACTGCATTTTGCAGAACCAGGTGCTCACTGGGGGAGAGCGACACTGGCAATCCAGTTTCCATGAACTCACTTTCTGTTTGTGAAGGATTAAAAGGGTGAAAGTGATAGAAGGCTTACGGGAGTTCTGCTGGTATGATGAGGTGGTTGAGCATAGCAGTATTAAATGCAATAATGCATACTTCGGTAGTTCATCAATTTTTTAAAGATAAAGATTAATTCTATGTCTTAAACCCCAGTGGGATTTTCATGTTAAAATGTGACATGCCTGTCAGTCAAACGGTAGACATAATTGTTCTTTAAATGACCTATTAAAATACCATTCCTTTTAATTAAAAATTGTATTTGTGTTCTCGCACAGACCATGTGTGAATAGTAAAGAGCCTCTCTCTTAATGTAAGGCTCATTGCAGGTAGAGAGGGCTGTCACAGGCTGTGTGACACACGTGTGAAACGGGAGGAGAGACGCAAGTCCCGGTGCAGCAACATGTGGCTTGGTCCCACTGACACGGAGGGAGATGGAGGGATAAGCAGCATCTCCCAGGACCACACCCAAACCCTTTACGTTCCTTGCCTAAGAAATTGCTTGTAGTTATTTCTTGTGGCATAGAAAGTTATAATACGCAGCGTTTGCCATAAGTGTGTCACTTCAGAGCAAATGATGGATTACGTCCTTCCACACCCCAAAAAGTCATCTTTGTACTGTAATTAAAAAATAAAATGTTGCAATGTCGAATTGGAAATATTTTCTTCCATACAATGAATTTGTTTTGTTAGGTTGCCTGGATGTAATTGCAACAATGTCAGTGTCTTAAACCCTTGTCGTGGGGTAATGGTTTCCTGCCGCTACACCAGTGCCAAGGACTGCTTTGCTTAGCAGCTCTATTGCTGTTTATCTCCATCGGCAGTTGGGATTATTTTGCTTCTGTGAAACTTTTTCCTCTCTCTTATTTTGTTCCCTGTGTGCACACTGTAAATAATAGTTCTGAGCGAATGCTAACCACAAATCCTAAACAGCAGGAAGCGTTGCCATACCGGAGCGCGGCTCCGCTGGGAGCTGGTTTTAGGTTCGCCCAAACTTGTCGGTGATCCGAGGGGAAGGCGGCGTTCCAAACTGGGAAGGTCTGCCGGGCCCCTTCTACCCATCTGAAAATTGATCCCTCTTAAACTGTTTAGAGGGCCCTCGGGGTCTTACAGCTTACATAAAAAATGAAAGCCCTTCCTGTCTTAGAGCAGAGCGAGCAGTCAATACAAAAGAGAAAAATGATCTTTTAAGTGTATCCCATTGAATCCATTATCTTGAGGGCCCACGTGTGATGCTCCATCAAAATATCGTCCTCGCAGTGATACATGGTGGGGAGAGGGTGAGGTGGCAGTTGGGGAATTTCAGATAAAATGCTGCAGTACTCTCAGTGCCACAGGACAAGGCTGAATATGATACCAGCCAGAAAATGAGAGCTGCAGAAAAACTGATATGTTCCTCCTTATAATAAATTGATTTCATATTTTATATGTTTGAAACAAGCAGATAATTCAGGAAAAGTTTCTTTTGGAGGTATGAAAGCCCTGTTGGGCATCTCATAGGAAATTGCTTTGCTTTGGATCAGAATACAAACTATCAGATTTTTTTTTTTGCATTAAGATGATAAAGACAACAAAGGAGGAAAATAGAAAATCAGTGTTTGCATCATCAGTGCATTGCAGCCTTGTTTTGGGAGGTGGTGAGAAGGTTGGACTGCTCTGTCATGCGCTGAATTAGTGTTGCATTTCTGGTTCTTGTGAGCAAGCGTCAGTGGTGTTGGTTTTTAAACACTAAAGGTTTTTTAAATCTTTTGCATGACAGTACTAATGACTAGCATGGGTTTTTTTTTTTCAGACTAGCATGAAAGGAAGATCTTTGATATCTGTTGTTGTGAGTTTTCAGTATGCGTGGAATGGCATGATGTGTGTGTTTTACCAGATTATGTGGTAAAGAGCTGATCTTCTGCTGTTGGTGTTTCCTTACTACAGATAATAAAGAACTTCCTCATTGGTAGATGATACGTAGTAGAGGAGTTAAGCAGATTTGCTTGCAATAACCAGTAGTATCAATAGTTCAGAAGCATTTTTGGAGGGCAAAGGGAACAATGAAGAGGCAGTACTTTTGAATGCAACTGAGTTGTCAAACGCACGTCCTTTGGAGTGTCCTTCATTTCCTCTGGTGAAAGGTTTGCTTAAATAAACTGACTAGTAGGCAGTGGGTGTGTGCTTTTGCACAACAACATACACCCAGATGCTTTGTTGGCCAGAGTGATCCTAAAGGCAGAACTCTGTCAACATTCCTAATTGGTTATTACCCAATAACACACACCCTCCAGTGTCTTGGGACTACAAAACAGTTTTTACCTAGCCTTCCTACATGAATAATGAAGCACTTCAAATATTCATCCAATTATAGTCAGCCTCTTTTGACTAAGGGTTGCCAAATGCAATTGGACATACTTCTGACATAGAATTTCAGGCTATATCTATGTTGGAAGGGTTTAGTCATAATTCTTGACTTCTGGGGAGAGATTAGATAACACCATGATGGTAATTTCTCCAGCCTCAAACGCTGTTGTTTATTCACTTTTGCTATTAAATTCTAGTTTTCTGGCAGTATAATTTTAGAGTTTAGAAAAATGTACTATTTTTAATTTTATACTTGGAGCTTGTCACATGAAACGGCCCATGTTCCGTTTGAAACAGTAAGTTGATTTGTTCGTTCTCCGAGTGCTGTGGATACAGCTGCATGTGACTGAAGTCACCACCAAGTGTATTTAAAGCAGACAGTTAGCATGTATACTTTTTCAAAGGTGTAGACTGTATTTATTTTCCTCTTAAAGTCTTTCCAAGCGTTTTGTTGCCCATTACGATTGGCTCCCGATATGCCAGTGTCTGACATTTATTTTTCTCATGTCTTGCTAATGTTCCCAAAACAATGTCCTCATCTTTTACAGAATATTAACACTTAATTTTACTTTACTAGCTTCTTCTGTGAATAAGCTCCCCTGAACATTAATCTTCCCTCTGGCTTTCCAAAATCTGATGAAAGTGTTGTGCCACATCCCTGCCCAGGGCAGTTTCCAGCCCCACTGCGGTAACGCCATAGGGAGTGACGTTGGCTCCAGCGTGCTGCCACAGAGGAAAGCCCCGTGACGGTGTCTGCCTTCACGGTGCACAGGAGATGCACAGATAGCAAGGTGGTGGTAAATGTTGTTCTAAAACGATGTAAACTGGGGGAATGGTGGCAAGGAAAGATGCCTCCCTGCTTATATTTCCCCCGTGGAAGACCTAACCCATAAGAGGAGGAAAACCTGCTGCTTTTCTGTAGCTAAAGCGTATTTGGAGGCTCCACTTTTTATCTGGTGTTCTCATTTTCCCAGCTTCTAATATTGTTGTCTCATAAAGCTGGGCCTTGGGCCATGCCTTTCATACCTTTT
This sequence comes from Hypotaenidia okinawae, assembly GCA_027925045.1. Taxonomy (NCBI): domain Eukaryota; kingdom Metazoa; phylum Chordata; class Aves; order Gruiformes; family Rallidae; genus Hypotaenidia; species Hypotaenidia okinawae. Next base: position 115,235,982 of record BSDF01000002.1, on the reverse strand, counting down.
CTTGCTTAGTAGCTAAACCCTGATAAACTCATCAGCAGAAGTACAATTGTGCTCTCCCGCTTCTGCTTTGGATTAATGGTGTAGCTCTCTGAAACTGAATGGATGCTGCTCTCTGGACCGCAGAGGTCTGGTTCCAGGTGAGCATTTAATTCCCTGCTTGGGAAGTAGAAATAAAAGCCCTAATCAGGTATGTTTCATACCTCTCCTTCTGCGAGGTTCAACAAAAGGAAAGGTGAAAAGGGTGCTCTTGGAAGCCGCTGCTTCTCTGGTGTCATTACAAGGCACAAGGCATTGGTTTGAAAATAGATACAGCTCGTATGGCCGTGACTTTCCATTGTGTTTAGCTTCCATCTGGGTCACTTTATTTCCTATTAAAATGCTAAACAGCTAAATCAGAGGTGTGAGTCTTTCCTCCTTCTCCTTACTAATGAAGTCCTGAAAACATGACAAACATGAAGAGCCCTAGGAGTGAAGAACGTACAATAGGCTTCTGTATCATGCAAAAAGCATCAAGCTGGTAGCGCAGTTCTCATTCAGAGGAGAAAAATTAGTCACGTTGTTCTCCAGATCTATACCCGAGCAAGCAGAAGCTCTGCTGGGGTGTGACAGGCTGTTCCTAGTTGGGACAGCTTGGCTGCAGCTTCTCTCCGAGTGATTCTTCCAAGGGCCCTGTCTATTGCTACGAAGGACCGTAGAAGAGACTCAGTCCATTGGCCTTGCAAACATGAATCTTTTTCTTTTCAGGATTGATGAAAGATTTATCAGCTGGAAATTGTAGAGGCTGCAGACAGAACAAAATAAATGGGGTGACGTCCCAAAAAATCCAGGGTCAGTGAAATCTAGACCCAGTAAAGATTGAGTAGCACGCTGCTGACTAAATGCACATGTGAAATGAGGCCACATCCTTTGAAGCACAGATACTCCTTTCTCCTCATTGCTCTCTTAATATTATTCTGCCGTAGTACCAGAACAATTGCAGCAGCATGGCGGAGCAGTGAGGGAGCCAGAAGGGTGGGCAGCATAGAGGAGAGCCAGTCCCCATGGTAAGAAGTGACTCTGCACAGTTCAGCTGGCAGGAATACATTCCTGTCGGCTTCCCCAGCTTCAGAGACTGAGGTGAAACCCTTTCTTTGTCCGGTCTAAGTGTTCAGTGGTAATAAATAAGAAGCCATTGCTCTGGTTCCAAAACTAGGTCTGGAATTTAAGGCCCACGTTCACAGACTCTAAGGAGCAAACAGGTCTTGTGTGACTTTGATCCTGTAAAGAAACCTGAACTGCTGTTTGCAGTCATACAGTGCCTGTTCCTTTACCCCTCAGTATTGTTCAGCAGAGGATTTTCTGTGAAGATCCACCATCCCTTGAAAAATTTGGTGGACAAATACCCCTTCCTTTTGACAGCCTATTACGAGGCTCAAGTCTTAGTCAACACTTCTCTCCACTCCCTGCAAAGCTGTCGCTAGTTGCCTTTGCATCAATGGCAGAGACATGACAGACTCCTTCCTTTCTTCCCTGTAAACCCCTGGGGTGTATCCCTGCCAGAGGTTTTTTAACATCAAAGCAGGTAGGTATGGGCTGGTGGCAATTAGAGGTGGCAAAGATCACTGGTGTGTTTTTGCTGCTGCTGCCCACTGCAGCTGGGGCTCTGCGTGGGCTGCTGGGTGCAGGGATGGAGTGGGGCTTATGGGTGCAGTAGGGGTCCAGGCAAAGATCCAATTGGGGAAGCTGCAGGCAAACCTTAGTCCTCTTTCTGTGTTTCTACTGACTGTAATATCAGTTGTGATGTGATAGAGCCCAATCTGACCTCAGGAGCCTTTTCCCCCTATTAAAGCTGGTGCTCAGCAGAAGGTTCTGCCTTCTGCTTCTCAGCTGGACACCTGGGTCCATTTTGCCTCCTATGCTTTTTTTTTTTTGGTAGGCATCTTGCAATCTTCCCCTCTGAGGGAAGAAAAGCTGTGCAAAAGTGAGTGGCTGAGGACTGCACCATAGGATTCTTCCACAGAAGGCTGCTTGATAAATGCATATAAATACAGACTTTTGTGCACACGGTGATTGGCAACAGAATACAGTTTGATGGCCTGGCTTCCTAGTCAGTTGTTTTAAGACAGTACCTTCCTTTTATTTTATTCCTATTAATTGTCTTCTGCCCTCCTCTAAACTCTGGAAAAGTCCTTTTTTGTTTTTAGGAAGGTACTGGAAAATAATGGGAATCATCCCATATCCCCAAACTGTTTACTGTGGCATCAGCAGCTTCTGGACAAGTGGGGGTGGAGACCTTTGATGAAACAGTGCAGGTCTTGATTACTCCCAACTATTTTCAGGCTTCTGTACCTTTTGATAATGTAGTTCTGTAGATCTCCTGTGAAGATAGTAGAAAACAATTACATCTGTGCCTCATGGTGATGCAAGAGAAGAAATCAGAAATAGACACCAAAATAGCTGAATTTCTGCTAAATTAAAATTTTATTCCTTTCAAATATAGAGGAAAAAGTATCGCTACTAAGTAGCTACACAAGTGGAGGGGGTAAACTCAAGGTTGTTGTAATGTGTTTTATTTTCAGCAAGCACAGAGAACTTTTCAGAACATTTTTCTGTCCCTGAAAAGGCCTGTATTGGAACTTGCATTATTCTAAAAAAAACCAAAAACAACCCAACCCTGTAGTTTTGAAATTCAGGGGTTTTCTTACTAAATTGTTAGGTTTGGGGTTTTTTTTCTTTCTGTTCGTAAGGGAGTTACAGCCTTTCGGTACACATACTTGTGTTGGTAGTTGATCACTTCTTTTGCAGTTCCAGTCGTTAATTAGTGCAAGCTGCAAGTTAATCTGTTGACAAGAGAGTGGTAGCACTATCTGGGGACAAGGGCAGAGGCAGTGAGAAAGACCCTTAGGCAATGGCTTGCCTTCTTTTTTCCTTTCCATTTTTTAATCCAAGTGTACTTAAATTTGGTTCTGTTATTTTAGAGAAAGGCTTCCAAGTGAAGTGAATGAGATAATGAAAACATGGAAACTTGAGGAATCACGATCAACATCTTTCTACTAGTTGAAAAGCATTCTTCAGCTTGGTGGGCTGGGCTACCCTCTCTGTGTGCCTGCATCTTGTCCATTGGCTGTAGCTTGATCCTGGAGTCCGCTTGCTTCAACACCATGCTAAAATACTTGGGGCTGACTGTCTGCATTTAGGAAGTCATAGAATCAGAGAGTGGGTTGGGTTGGGGAAGGGATCTCAAAGACCATCTCGTTTCAAACCCCCTGCCGCTGGCAGGGACAACCTCCACTAGACCAGGTTGCCCAAAGCCTCATCCAACCTGGCCTTCAGCACTTCCATGGGGAAGTGGGGGTCCTAATACATTTGGGGAATTGTACAACATCCAGTCTCACTCTTCTGTGTTTGCCTCTGGTAAAGCTGCATCTCAGGAAGAAGCTAAGAATTGTTGGCTCCTCTGTTTGAGGGTAACCTGAATTACAGGGTAAAATAGCATCTAAATTAAAACCATTACACGTTCCAACACATTTTAGAAGCACTGCAAACCACTGCTTGCAACTCCATGTCAGTGTGTTATTTTTTTTATTTAATAAAGCCTGGTTTTCTGTTGAAGTGAGCATCTAGGAAAAATAGTGTTAGACCATGTTTAATATATAGACTTGGGTACAGTTAGTTTCTGGTGATTTTGCAAGTGGGGTATGCTTGCCTTAACATGGGCAGCTAGTGCCTGTGTGCAGTTCCTGGCTGGACTCCTGTGGCTGCTGCAGGAGAGCCCGAGCCTGCAGCAGTGTCCCTGTGCCATCCTCTAGCCCTTTGGGAGTCCCAGAGATGCCCTAAAGCACCTCGAGTGGCACCAGACACCTGTGTTTGGGCAGCTGAATCACATCCTGGCTGTTGTGTATTAAAAGCTCCATGATGTAACGTTTAGTTTTGTCATGTGGTATTTTTGAGGATTTCACTGGCTGCAATTATAGTGTCTGTTTTCCCATACGTGGATTAATTATTCCTTACGTCACTATTTATGGGGCTGTATTGCTTCTGTCCTGTATCTCAGTTCTCTTCCTTTCTTCTCTCTTTACCTCCTCCACAGAAATACATCTGACACAGTGTTGGGTTTGGTATTGCTGCAGGGTTGATTACACCATGACAGCATCTAATTTAATAAACAATAAAGCCGCTGTTTTGTATATGTAAAGTTTGTGAATGGAAATAATGTTATCTGTGTGCTTTTTATCACCCCCACCACCACCAGAATGTGCAGGCGTGGCTTTGGCATATCTAACCTATGCATTAAGCATTATTTATTGCTCAGAGCCACTGTCTAAGCTGTTTTAGGTGGACTTTCCTGTCCTCTTAACTGATTAGCGCACAGGTTTTGTATCAACTTATTTGGTTAATGGTGTGATTTTCCTAGTTACTGAAATGCTTAAATCATTTCAACCCCTAGCATGGAAGCAGTTAAACATGTAAATGTATGGGAATGAGCTATACGGGTATAAACATGTCTCTCTATGTAGGCACATGTGTATGTCCATACTAGGAATCACAGCAATGTAGTTGTAATGTGTATAACTTTGAGTTAATCAAAACAAGAGCAGTGTATGGGCCTGTGTTTCTCATCCTAAATTCTGTGCTCCACATCTTTGTCCCCTCTTGTAGTGCATTATCACCTGCTATCTGGATTGCTTTTCTCAAACAATTTATAATCTAAGATGATAGTCTGGAAGTGCTATTTTCAATCTACGTGGAGGAATCTGTGAGCAGGTGAGCTAAGTAGTAAAGAGAAACATACATTCAAGAGAAGTATAATGAATGTGTTCTTGTGTAGCTGGACTTGCAGCTTTCTCATTGCAATTAAATCCCGCTTTATAGGAAAACGTTATTAGGGCAGCTAGGATGACCTTAGGTTTTCATCTTCATGGTGTACTGTGTAGTAATACCATCTCCAATACATGATTATGTGCTGCTGTGCACAGAGAAATGTGGTGCTTAATTAATAAACAGGTCATCAGCAGCTCTTGTTCCTCCTCACAGTTCAGCATGTGTCCTTGGGCTGTATTTTCTGCATATTATTCTAGTCCTGCTCTGAAGAATCATTCCTGAATGCTTTCTTTGCAGCATTCTTTAGTCTAGTAACATCTTGCTTCACTCAAAGGAGCTCAAAAAAAAAAAAAAAAAAAAAAAGACAGGCATGCTTAGTGGGAGCATCATGCAGGGAATCTGACACACGCTTGAACAGAGTTCATTTCTCCAGGGCAGTCCCTGTCCGCCTTAGCTGTGTTTCCTTCCTTATCCCTTAAACCTTCTTCTCCAACAGATGAAGCAGGGGTCCTGTGGGCAACAGTCTGCTGTGCTCCACAACCCTGGCTTCTCCGTAAATTGCATGCTGTCTGGATTGAGGGTGCTGCAGGAAAGCAGTACGTCATTAAAGACCAAGTCGCAAGTGCAGAGGGAAGTTTGCAAATGAAAGTTGTAGGAGCATCTCTAATATCTGACATGTCTTGTGAAGCTTGTTTTGACTGCCTCAATAATGTTCTTTATGTGTGAATTTTTATCCCTTTGTCTATTCTTGTAGGGCTTTAAAAAACCAGGCTGAACATCCTTTCCATCTTCCCTGGCAAATCTGTCTTGTGACAGTCTGAGTCCTAGTCCAGCAGTAGGGCTGAAACCTGTTAATCTTTTACAGGCTCCTGCTGCACAAGCTGGCAGTAGCAAATTGCTGTCCTCTGCGTGAACTGCACTTGAGAGTGATGTTACTAACTTTGCGAGTGACTTTCACATGTATTTACTGAGAGCGGAGGAGTGAGGGTGTTTGGGAATACTTCATTCTGGTCAGGGCTCTGGAAGACAGAGGTTTTCTGGGGGACACAGGCTCACCGTAGTCAACAACTAAAGGTTTTGGCAGCACTTTCTCTCCCTGAATGTTATTCATTGATGCGAAGCTTTTACTTAGGCTTCAATGTAGAAGTGACCTCTTTCTTTCTTGAGAAGCAGTCCTTGTAGGAATCCCCAGACAGCACACAGTCTCTTGCCTTTATGGGCTGCAATGCAGGAGTTTGTGCAACTCTTGCAGAGGGAAGGGCAAGTGCGTTCTTGTCCTGTCTAGGGAAACGTACTGTCCTTTCTCTTGCAGGAGGCAGCAGGCAAAAAAACAACGTAGATGGGATTTCTGGCTAAGTAGCCAAAACTGTGAAGATCTTGGAAAAATTAATTCATTATGGTTGTGTTGCAGTGATTGTTAGGTCATAGTCACTTGCAGTGATTTACAGAGGTACAGGCTCCAGGCACATGAAGCGTGATGCCTGATTCCCAAATTAACATTTTTGGAAAGGGGCAGTGCTTCTTACAGAGCCCATATGTGCTTAACTGAGGTATGAGTCCTGTCGGGTTTGGATCCAGAACTCCTTTTGCTGATAGGTTTCTAAGGTATTTCATGGAGAGTCTCAGAGTTTTTCCTAATTTCCAGTAACATGGACGTGGAATTCAGATGCTGAGCTTTCTCGAGGGTACAGTGGAAATACTGAGTAGTTTGAATGCATGAAAGCTGAGGGGCAAATACGGTGTATGAAGGAATACATCAAATAATTTCTGCCATTCTCAGAAGGTTTTGTTGTTGGGTTTTTTTGTTGTTTTTTTTTTCTTTTCACTGTCCAGATTTTTTGAAAGGGAAATGTCTCTGGTAGCTACTTTTTAAGTTGTTTTTAAACAGAGTTGTATCTTTGTGGAATCTGCATTTACAGACTTATCAGTAGGATGTTGAGGGTGGGCTGCTAATCTGTCCATCCTTTTTAGGAAGAATTGGCAGGCTCAAGGGAGGGTGGGTTGGAGCTAATATACTTTTGTTTTTTACTTAAACGTGATCCCAAGACACAAGTTCTACTTTATTACATTGCTGCCTGCGAAAGAGTTCAGTGTTCTGAATATATAGATTATTCTGGCCTTTGGGATGTTGTGCATTCACAGGTTTAGCTACTTTCTGGCTTTGGTATTGAATGATAAACACTCCAGTTCTGTTCCTGTCCTCTATTATCTGTACTCACAGCAAACCTGACCATCTTAAACATGATTAAAATATAATTCAAAAGTTATTAGCTAATTATGATGCAAAGTACTTAATTTGCCATCGCACCCTAATAACTGAAAGGTACTCCTGATAACTTTGTAATAACCGTATCATAAGCAAGAGGACACGGTTGCTACTAACTTAATAGGCAGCTTCCCTCAAGATAAAACATAAATAATGTACCTCAATGAAATCGGATTCGAGCTTAGTAAAATTATCTTGGCAAGCAAAGAGAATATTTGTTAATTTTTCTGTGAAATGTTATCATTGCCAAGAAAACTTGGTTACAAAAAACAGAGATGGAGAAAGTATTTGCATGAATAATTGATTTAACATCTCATTGGTTTAAATGATTTTAGGAAAAGTGGTTTTGATGTGCACTGGAAGACTAAAAAGTTTTTAAAGGACTTACTTACAAGATACCAAACACTGTGGGACATACAGGGCTTGAAGGCTTGTGGTGTGCTCTCCAGGAGATCCCGTGCATGAGTGGGCCTGAAAAAAAGGAGCAAGGACAGATGGCGTTATAAAGCATCAAATGCTGGTGGTCACGCTGCAGCTGTGGAGTGGGGGGGCATGCTGATGAGACATTGTGTGTAGTTGCTTATTGCCAGATAACTGCTGAAGCAAAGTACTTCTTGTGATGAGAGGGACAGAGGCAGGTATCTGCACCCTTCTTCTCTCCTCCCAGTCTCCTTGACTTGGCATGCAGGGTGGGTCAGTCAGAGAGCTGTCTGGTTGGAGATGTGTCTCATGGTCCTAAAGGAAGAGAGGGGCTGTGGTACCGCTCTGGAGATAGTGCTTTGGCTGAAGGCACAGCCTATTTGGGGACTGCAAGGGTTGAGTTTTCTGCAGACAGGTCTGCATGGTACAAAAGGTCTGGAGGGAGCACTTGGTATCTGGAGACAAGCAAAACTGTAAGGGTCAGAGATAGATGGGGTGTCTTGGGAAGTGTCAGCAATTTCACTGCCCATCAGACGGAGAAACCTCACTTCATCAAGTGATGGGGATTGTGGGGATACAGATCCTAGTTAGAGGTGGAGGAACTGCTGGAGGGCAGTAGACAGACCCCTCTCAGCCACATCTGAAGCCTGTAATGCAACCTAGAGCTTCAGGAGATTTGGCTGCCACAGTATCAAAATTGCTTTTAAAACACTTACCTGCCCAGCCTTGCATGAAAAGATGCAGATTTGGGTTGAAGCCTGTTCCACTTATCTGTCTTTATCTCTCTGGTATACCAGACCAGAGAGAGAAGGTATATGGTAAACAGAAACTCCCTGGCCCATCATCTGCAGACTGGGGATAGCACTCTCCTGGCCTCACCCTAGCTGCCATCATGCGATGTGGGAGATGGCTTCCATCTGCCCACATACACAGTTTTCTGGCTATGAGTCCCCAGCCATTGACATTCCCATCCCAACTATTTATTCCTTTCTTTTCTAAAATGTCAGCGTTTTTACAAGTGTTGTTTCAGTCTGGGTGGATGACAATACTGAGTTTGGAAATGGGGGTGGTTTGAACATCCAGACAGAGCCTGCATTTTTTTTGGGCCTACTTCTCTTGGACATTTGGGCACCCTGCACCCGCCGTAAGGCTGTCAACCAGTATGTTATGTGTATTGGGGAAGTTCCTGTATTAGCTTCGTTAGTGTAATTATTACTTCTGGTGTGAGTCTCCTAGGTAGCTAAATCACCTGTTTAGCCAGGGAAATACAGGGTTTAATTTTCCATGGAAAACCTTTCTTTTCAGGCAAACAGAGATTAGGGTGTTGCTGTTGACTTCGGAGCCTTGCCCATCTTTTTTTCTTTTTTCTTTTTTTTTTTCTTTTCTTTTTTGTTCACCCCAATGTCACCTGTGACCCACATATCCTCTCTTATTTGGCTCCCATTTAGTTGCACATCTCATCACCTGTACACTCATCTGCAGTGCAGAAGGCCATAGTTTGCTCTCTATAAGTAGCATTCCTGCAACATGACTATGCAGCACTGTGCAATTTATTCTTTTCCAGTTAACGTGTCAGTTTGTCCATGTGGGTTAGATCCAATGACTATTAGTTCATTTTGTAATAAGTCTGATTTGCTTTCATCTCTGCTCCTGATGCTGCCTCTGATCAGGCAGGTTATAGCAAATCCCAGGTTTCTTCTTTATTTTTTTTTTTGCCTCTGATGTGTTCCCCAATGATACTACCTCACTCATCATTTCAGATCCCTCCCATCTGCTCCTCACATGCTGTAATCTGCACTTAAGACTATTCTCTACTTCTTGTCTATCTCAATTTCTTCTAAATGTTTTATTAGCCCTCTGAGCTTGCCCTTACATTTTCTTTCGCCTCCATGCTTGAGTAACAGTCTTAAGATGTTTGAAATGATCTCCATGTAAATGATTCAGTTCTTTAATCTTTAGCAAATATTTCTACAAAGGTTTGACATCCTTCTACTCAGTATCTGGGATTTATCTGTTCTTTAAAATGCCATGTAACATTTTCTTTTAAATCTCATAAGAGCTGGTGTGGTAATACCTCCTCCCATACATCCTTCTTGCTCTGTCATTTTGGCTCCTATATAAATACCTTTTATATAGAAGGTTTAATGAGATTTTAGGTTTTAATACATTTTTCTCCATTACCTTTGCTTTATAATAATTCTATTCATGCCTCTTCTGATAATATAGATACTGGCTGTGCCCAGGAATTCCTGAGACTCATCGACACGAAACCTTAAATATAAGGAGAAAGAGATAAGAACAAATTATAATTGCACTGAGAGCAAGAGATTACAACAGGGTATTTGGTTAAAACGTATTTTTTTGTAATATATATTCCAAAAATTGCGAATGCATTCTGTTATATCATGTTTATGAGCCAACTCTTGTTATGCAGAATTACAAAGACTGCTAGGTATTCGGTCACTGTGGATCCAAATGATGTGAGGTGTTCAAAAAAGAAGAGCAGGTTGTTACTGGTAAAGTGGTCCTTTTCATTCTCCACTTGGATAGAATAGCATTTCTCCCTGGTGTGGATACCTCTTCAAATGTTCTAGCTTCTAGGGGACACTGCAAAATTATATAATTTAGACATACGAGGAAGTAAAATTAAATAGCCATGAGAGGAGCATACCATTAAACAGATCTAATTTATAATGGGCTCTTATGCAAATTGCCTTTGAGCACTTAGTAAAAGAAAATGAAAAGAAATTAATAAGGACAACGTGGTCTAAAAAGTCACAGAGAGAAAGGAAGTGACAGCCTATTCCAGCTTGCTCTCCGCACACCCCAGAGTGTTAAATAAGCATTCCCATTAGCCACATAAATTCCATGATGTGATGGTAAAACTCGTTTTTGCTTATCCTTTTAAGAGCCAAACCCACTCCCCCCCACTTTGCCACAGTGGGTACAAGCAGGTAAGATTTCCTCTGAAATTCTTTTTCTTTGCCATGTAATTCAGTATTGGAGGGAGAGAGAGGTGTTTACGTGAGTCCCTTGCCAGACACTGAATGTTGGAGTCCCAGGTAGCTCTTGCCCTGCTGTTACAGGGGATTGCAAGTGTCATGACATCGCCCATGCTCCTTCCGCTGTACAGTTCCCTCTGCCAGGTTATTAAACACTAGGAGTTTTCCTCCCTATTTGTTGTTCTATGAAGGATGCTGAGACCAGGGAAAGCTGCCAGCTTAGAATTCTTAAAAGTAGCTCATTGCACAAAAAAAAAAAAAAAAAAAAAAAAAAAAAGCTCAGTTTTGAGCTTTAGTATTTATAAAAAATACAATAAATAATATGCTTAATATATTCAATAATAAGGAAACACTGTTTTCTCCAGAAAAAAACACAAACTAGATTTATTTGTATCTTAAATTGAAAGTAATGCAATCTTCTGCATGCTTGCAGACATTGAGGCTTGCTGCTTTTCTGCAGACATCAAGGCTTGCTTCTTTTCCATGTCCCTTTTATCCCCCCGATTACAAAAGGGAAGAATTTTAGCTCTGTCCGCAGAAGCTGCTAAAACAATCTGCAGAACAGTGTCATTTTTCTTAGTGTTAAGTTGTGCAGTAGTTGACTTACTAATATTGGCCATTGTTCCTAATCTTTGCTGCTTTCCCAAGTTCCCAGCTGAGGCAGAATATACTAAAGGGAAGTCTTTCTTTATATGTGTATAATAATGTATGTAAATATTTAAACACTGAGAGAGCAAGGTTTTATAAACACTTACACTGTGTATACAGTTTTGCTGCCGACTGAGTATATTTTTATACTTGGCACGCAGGACTTGTTTCTGAAGAATCTGAAAAATCCTGTAAGCAATGTCATCTTCCTGCACTAGCTTTTTTGGACCTGAAACGTTGCTATGATAGTGCTGGTCCGCGGGGAGGAGGACCCCGACAGTTTTATGGAAGTAAAACATCGATCTCTTCCATACCCAGTTGTTTTCTCCCCACTGAAACCAGGCTTGCGGCTGTACCTGTTTTGTGTCCTTAAAGTAAAACCAAATTCTCTGATGGAAGCCGAGTTTTCCACTGGTTGTATTTTCAACCCTTGAAGCGTTCAATTTCTGACAGTGGAATATGATACTTAAAGCCATAGACATTAATTATTACCCATTGGAGGTCGCACTTTCAACCCATGGGACATTAATTTTCCTCATATACAGAAAATGCCAGTCTGTTAGTTTTAATTAAATATTTCAGAAGTACATTTTCTTGTAAATGGACTACGGTTTCTTATCCTTTACTCTTGATATTTGGCTAATTCTGCATATAATTATCAGCTTATTTTGCAAGCCTCCTTCAAAGCACTTTCCTGTTTGGAAATCCATTCAGCTGTTATGTATTTGTCATTTAAAAAAAAAAAAAGTTATCTTTGCCAATCATGAGACAACGTTGTCAAGAATGAGATGGGGAAAACATCTTTCAGGTTTTCTTGGGAAGTGAAATGATAATAAACACGGCTTAAAAGTCCCTTCTTGTGCCAGCGGATTTATGGCTCTTAAGCATTTATAATTGTGGCCTGAGACCAAGCAGGAGTAACAGCGGAGCTATGGGTGGCAAGGAGGATGGTTACTCAAATATTGTATAGAAAAGACAAGAGAGCTTGCCTCTCTGCTTGCAGGACCCCAAGAGTGAAGGGGGAGGTTGGAGGGTGAAGGTGGTGGTTGCTTCCCAGATGCTGGCATAGCCCAGTCTCCTCTCCTGACAGGTGTAGCAAATGCAGCCTAGGAAGAGGACCATGCAACTAGGTTTGGGTCTGGTATTATCTCAGGTGCTATCTCAAGTCTTTCCCTGGAGGCCATATGGAGGAAGCTGGAATCTACATTTTTCCATCTGAAAGGGAAGAATCCTTTTCAATTTTGTTTACAGGAGTGTCTCTGCTGGTGGTCTACCCTTCCAAAGCTGTTTTAACATGTAAAAGTGCAGTTGTGCGTTTCAAAGTGGTACTGGAGGGGGCAGGAGAGGGTGCCTGATTCCAGGGAAAATGGGATTTTGCAATTCCTTGTGGGTTTTGCACTGCTGAAAAGCAGCAATGCGCTAAGGCAGCATTTCCTGTTAACTCTCTCAGCCCAGACCCAAGGCCATCCAGGCCCCAGGTAGCACCACCCAATGGCTGTGCCCTTCAGTCAGCATTACGGTTTTGTCAGAAGGCTCTGACACTATCTCATTATTTTCCTAAACATCTAATAAAATCAAGACAAAAAGCCTAAAGGCTTAAAAGGTGTAGTTACAGTAGTAATCTAGAGCTAGGAGAATACTGTAGAAACCAACTACAATTACAGATTTCAGTAATGACTGATTTGGCCAAATATATGTTTTGTGTATGAATTCTATGACAGGTTCCAAGGAAACCTTCTTGAGTATCAGGAAAAATGAATTCTAAGTGCTGAGTGCATCCATACTAGACATAACATAAATGTTACTCACCCACCTAATGAGCAGGAACCTGTATTACAAGGCCTGTTGAAGCTTAAATTTTGAACAGTGGTGGAGGCAGTAGTAACAAGTATCTAAGGAAGAAAACTTGAATTGATGTGAAGGGATGGCTTTGAGAAAAAATATTTTGTAACTGATCATTCTGAAAAATATAAGTAAATCTTTGTATGTTACAGTTTCCATGCAACTTGAATTGATTCAGGCATTTCTTACAGAATTTTAAAGGGCCAGCTGAGGTTAATGTGTTTTTCTTTCTTTCCTGGGTTTCAGCTCTCCCAGCTGGTGAGAAAGAATAGATGAGACTTGTATTCAGTTCACAGCTCTCTACTGGGTGCCCTACTGAGGTCCCTGCTGCAGGCACAGACATCCCTTCTGACCCCATCGGGGTTGGCTGTACCCTTCCCCAAGGGAGGGTGTACAGCTGTGGGTGAGAAGTGGTGCGCAGTCATCTGGAGCCCTGTCCTTCTGAGGTTCCCTGAGACCCCTCTGCGAGTCCTGCCATCTCCCCCTCGTTGGGAACCGCTCTTGTCTTTTGCCTCTTGAACCTTTCCTGGAGATCTGCTTCTACTGGCTGGCAGATGGGGTGTCCATCAGCTTGGGATGCTTCATGCAGCCAGGAAGGCTGCTCACCTCGGAGGTTTTGGTGGGGTTTGTTTTCTACAAACAAAGGAAATGTTGAGGAATGGGTGTTTCTTCACTTCTCTTGTAACAAAAGTGCCGCGACTGTCGTGCCCACATGAGAAGAAGGATTTGTTCCATACCTGCACTGCAAACTGATCAGGGAACAAAGCGCCTATCTGTCCCCCAGCTCTGTGCTGATGTACTGTGATACTACTGCCTGCCCTTCACTAACCTGCAGAGGTTTCACTGTGCCGGTTCCAAAACCAGAGTGGCTATACTGGGACGAAATTACACATGAACGAGCCTGTTCAGGAGAACTGAAAACGCCGTATCTGCGCAGTATCGCAGAACGTGACGGGTTGTGACAAGGCTCTGAAGTTGCATCCGTGCTTCACACAGCGTCCGTGTGACGTATCACGAGCCAGCTATTTTCAGACCATTTTGTTTATAGTTCTGGTGTTGGAAAGAATCAGAGAGCACTTCCTTCACACGTGGATGTATAAACAGGCACACAGAATCAAACCTGCCAGCTGCTCCTGGGGGTTTCACTGGGAAGCTGCCCATGACTCAGTAGCATGTTGCAAGTGCCCTAGTGCAGAAACACAATGTGGATTTCATGTTACTCTAGCAGGGTGTTGTTTAGAGTTTCTAGCCCTTTCTGCTGCTCTAACAAGAGCAGGTTTTTGGGGTGCACATCTACAAAATGTGTGTGGGTGTGTTCAGCAGTTGATGTTGCGAGAACTGTGGGCAAGAGGAGTCTCTCTTGGTGGCTGGGTGGTCTCTAAAAACCAAGGACTTTTCCCCCGATTATTTTAGTGTGTGCTAATTGATATCTGCCACAAACAGTTAATTTTTACTGTGAAATTTTTGCCTGTCATTGAAACGTTATAAACTTTGTATCCTGGCTTCTTATTCTGAGAGTGTGCTGCCCCCTGAGCTGTGCCTGTCTGTATGTTGGTGGCAGTAAATGGCATCCAAAAAATGAACAGGGTTTAAAAAGCAAACAAAACCCAAGCAACCAACCAGGAAAAAACCCAAACCATTTCCCAAGTGCAATTTCCAAACTACATCAGGTTCACTGTGCGGTCCCCTGGAAAGCAGAATGAAGTCAATCCAAGGGGGATGGTGCATTTGGGGAGATGGAGAGTCTGCTGATGGGGGGCTATTGAGAGAGATGGCCAAAATCATCGAGGGGGCATTGTGTCATGAGACATGAGAGGCTCCCGCCCCAGCTACTTCCTCGTCTACCTCCCCAGCGATGCTGTGCTACTTAGGAGTTTCTGGGGCTGTGCTGGCCAACTTAGGTCAACACCAGCTCTTATGAAACAGAGCCACAGAGCTCCTTTGGTGAAGTCAGTGCGAAGGGGTTTTGCAGCATTAGGCTGTTTGAGCAGCTCCCGAGCCACACTTGGTCTGACCCTGCTGCTCATCTCTTCTTTCCTCTCCAGAATCGGCCGGCTTTTTGATGGCACGGAGCCCATTGTCCTCGACAGTCTCAAGCAGCATTATTTCATCGACAGAGATGGGCAGATGTTCAGATATATCTTGAATTTTTTAAGGACGTCGAAACTCCTCATTCCTGATGATTTCAAGGTGAGATTTGAAGGGACTTGGGTGTTTTGCTTGTACCTCAGTAAGGCAAGTATCTGGAGTGTAGTCAAAACAGAGCCCTAGACAGCATGGAGACTTGTAGGGTATGGTGTTTGATTTCAGGTATGCACCAAAAGCATGGGGTTGCTAAAGAGGCATCTGTCAGCCTTTCCTAGAGAGGCATCAATATTAAATTTTACACACCCCCAGCTAACACGTAATGGAGAAACCTTGCTATGTTTGACCTAGGGAAATTAAATATTGTAGGATGCTGATGGAGACAGAAATTATACTACAATCTGGAACCAACTGCTCATGAGCTGTGCTGATTACTTGTCCTCTCATCTGCTTTTATGCTTCCCCTCTGATTGCGGCAGCTCCAGCTTCCACTCCCACGCTGAAATTCAAAGAATGGTGTGGGAATCACAATATTGACAAAATAAACTACACACGTGGTAGTATTTGAGCATTAAGTCATAGAATATTTTCTCCCTCAGACTCTTGAATGTATACTGCAAGCTTAATTTTGGAGTTTTAGAGAAGTCAGGGATGAGTAGTTCCATGTCTGTTATTGGAACTTCGTTAAAGGGCTTGCTTTTCCTCTTTTTAATATCAAATTAAATGTGTGGTAGCTCACCATGCTAGCCATTACCCTGCAGAGGTAGAGCTTCAGACTCCGTGTGATGCTCTGTGTTTAGCCACTTGCAGGTATATGGGTGTATGTGCAGTGTCAGCAAAGGGAGCGCTGGAGAGGCAGCAGCGCTGGAGAGGGAGCTTGCAATCAGAACAGATCTCTATCGCTGCTCAATGCATGTCAGCATAGCTGGCTGTGCCATTAGTCCACCGTAGGAAAGGGAGCAATTCTGACTGAACTGGAGAGATGGTGAGGAAGCATTAGAGCCGTTCACACTGGTACGCTGACTTTTATCCCTCTCATCTGAGACAGATTTTCAGGTGTTTGGGCTATAATAGGTGCAAGGTTGAGTTTGGGAGCCGTCCTGCAGCAGCCTTTGAATCATCTGCCCTAGACACACACTGACTTCTCCCATGTGTGTGACAAGGACAGGCCTACCTGAATAATGTGGGAGTTTGGAAGCGGCCGATAAGCATCATATCCCTCTTTTGAAGCCTTAGCATGGCTTTCTGCTGCTCTCTGCATTTGTCCTGGAGGTAATCAGAAATACAGGGAAAAGGAAAACCCACCTTCCATCCAATATTAAGAAGTTATATACGCAGGAGCCTTTTAAACACACAAATATACTGTAGCTGTGCTGAAATTAAAAATGTCACTCCTGGCAAGTTCACCCAACCAACACAATGTTCAAAGGGGTGTCCTTTCCAGTTACGCTTTCAGGCATCCAAAGGATTGGTGCTTAAAATGAAGAGCAGCCCTTGTTTCTTAGAAATGTATCCTTTGGATGACTTTTTTGTTGTGCATCAAATGTAAACAGTATTTTGAGCACAATTTAGGTGCCCCGTTCTCACAAAACATCCTGTCTGTAGCTTGAATTCAGGGCCGTATCGACTATCAGCAGTCTTCCTTTTCTTGTCATTCTGTTCCTCTGCCTTCCCTAATTCTCATGTATTCCTTCTCTTCTCGCTGTATAAATATTTTCCAAATGGTCTTACACTCTTAAATTTAGAAAAAAAACCCACGATTATTTCCTCCTCCTCCCCCCCAGATTTAAAAAATGGCAGTAGACAGACTCCAGATCATCAGTTCTAAATTACTTCTGTACTGGCTGTACTTAGAAATGTGTTCTCTCTGCTCTGGCGTTTGAGATGATGTAGTAAACAATACTGTTGGCAAAATGGGGAGGTATTAAAAAATACTTAATTTTTAAAATGCAGTAATATGTGCAATTCATTATGCAAATATCTGAATCATTTTACACTTAGAACCAAGGCAGGCTCCCTCATTTACATTCTTATACCTGTTACAATGCCTGCTAGTATTGCTGTAAGACGCGATGGATCCTAGTGATGAATTTTCTGAATCCTGATTGAATTCTGTTCCATCTGTTCAATGAGGTCATTATTCTATGACATCACTATGGGCATGAAATATGGGGGAAAGTGGGTTTTTTGCCTGGATTATTCCGTAGCAAGGGGGAGTTGAGCAAGCATATCTTCCCCTTCCCCTCCCAAACACTGCCATATTCAGTCTGTCTCAAGTGGCTGATGGCTTGTTGCCTGTTGTTTGTTTTGGGATTTTTTTGCTTGCAGGTGATTTTATGACACCTTCCTACGCAGTAATTATGAACTATGTCTGAAGGGTTCCCAATCTAGAGCAGTGTTAGCCTGAGTAACCAGAGACATTAAGCAGTACATTAGCAATGCCTCTTAATTCTTAATTGTGCACAGTAATATATGTGTCTTTCAGGACTACAGTTTGTTATATGAAGAAGCAAAATATTTCCAGCTTCAGCCCATGCTGGGAGAGATGGAAAGGTGGAAACAGGACCGGGAGAGTGGCCGCTTCTCAAAGTCTTGTGAGTGCCTGGTGGTGCGAGTTGCCCCAGATCTTGGAGAGAGGATTACACTGAGTGGCGATAAGTCGTTGATAGAAGAAGTGTTTCCAGAAATTGGTGATGTGATGTGCAATTCTGTCAATGCTGGCTGGAATCACGACTCAACGCATGTCATCCGATTTCCACTGAACGGATACTGTCACCTCAACTCAGTTCAGGTAGGAAGTCACATGTGTAGTTTTTGGAAGGGAGCCTGCTGGCCGGGTGCCAGTGGTTTGACTCTCTCCCCTGCCACTGGTGCATTTTAATGCACAAAATCAGCTGGAGGCTTTGAACTAGGACTGATTCCTCAACTTAATTCACACATATCATCACCAAAACTTTGCTTTGCAAGCAAACTACAGTAGTGCTAAAAACCTGCTTTAGCAGGTAAATATTTACCTTAATATAAAGACATTGTATAGTTGGAGAAACATTTTCTGGCACTTCAATAAAGGGCGACCATTCAGGCCTGCTTCCAGTCTTGTCCAGCTTGTTATAAATTGTTCTCTGGATCATTGAAAAGGGACAGGGGTGTCTCGAGCCAGGGAGGGAAGATGCCACACCTCCAGAGAGTTGTTGAGACCGCTGGGCTCTGTCTCTCTGTCTCCATCTCCCTGAGACAGGTAGTGGAGATGCTCTGATTGTAATTTCCAGAGTCCAGGGGAGCTCTGAAACTAAATGGGAAGAACAGAGGACCAAAAAGGTGAAGCCCTGGTCTCTTTCACTCGGTGTAACAAGTGAGAAGTGAAAGGAAAGGGAAATTAATGTGAGAAAGACACAACTGGACAGTAGCATTGGACAGCTACTGAAAGGAGGGCCACGTTTCCACAGAGAGAGAGCACAGCCAGCCTCCTGTTCGCTCTGTCCTCCCTCCTCCTGCTCTATCCTCCTTCCCCCTCCTGAAACAGGACCCAGTATTTCTGGAGAAGGGAGCAGTCTGCAGCTGCAGGAGAAAGCATCTGTTGAGTCTTACCATCAGAGGGGACTTTGCCTCAGCCCCCTCTGCTACCCCTCAAACTGGGGTATCCTGGGAGGGCTTTCACCCTTCAACGAAACAGGCAAGGTGTGTAACATGGAGGGTGTAGTAGTGGGGAGGTTGTCACAGCTGTGGTCAAAAACTAGCATGTCATTTTTCCAGTGTTACCCAGGCCTTTCACATTCGATAAAGACCTCCCTATAACTTCTTGAGTGCATCACCATCTACTTTTTTTTACTTTGGATGAAGTCAGCCTGTTCCATCTTCCTCCTTGCTGAGGTGACAAAAACAAAGGCACATCTGCTTATTGCAAACAGGGACCCATCTGTTTCTGTGGTCTCAGGGAGGAGCCTCCTCTTTCAGCAGTTTTTCCTAATTTATCATGACACAGAAGAGGATGTCACAATATCTAAAATCAGTGACTATTATGAAATGGATAAGAAAAAATCTGTGACACAAATGCAGGTAATTTCTGGAAGAATCATAATAAATTTACAATTTATAAAGTCATCTGCTTTATCCTGTGTTGGTTAAAAACAGCCAATATGACACACCTGTCTCCATCTGGTTAGCACATCCTGCACAGCCAGCGCTTTGGAGCGAGGGCACTTCTTCACATCTGGAATTACCATTAGTGCTCTTGATGCTGCTTAGTTTAGACACACCTCCTAAATGCTCCAGGCTTATAAGCGAGTCCTTATGGAGACTTGAAAGCTGAGCTTGGTGTCTTTCCATCTGCCAGGTCCTGCTGTCCAGGAGCTCTGCTCTGTTCCTTCCCCAGAAGCAGAGAGCTGAGTGCTGCAGCATGCACCAAGGGCTCACCAGTACTTAACGCAGGAGTCTGGATAGACCTGTCGAGACCTATTGAGAGATGGCTGACCCATGCTGTGCTCGGACAGCTGTGTCTCTTACTGGCCTTCACTGTCATGCTGAAGCATCAGAGTTGTTTTGTCATAGTGACTCATGCAAACTTAGATCAGCCCTAATTGTAGATTGCAACTCAAAAGGGATAGGACTTTGAAGAAGGGTTATTTAGCCACATGTCATGTGATAGCTGTCAAAGCAGCTGTAAGTTGTAACCTCTAGAAGTTTATCTCTTAGCCTGATGTTTACATTTTTGTCAGACAAATAAGAATTGCCAAGCATGTTTACAGATGTGAAAAACCCACGCCAGAGTGGCAAAATGTACACAGGCTTCAAGAGAGATGATGATCCCATGTTGATAATGCTCCATCTTCCATTTCTCGGGGACACAAGCTTTCCCCAGTCCTAATAATGATATGAAGAGGGACAGGGACTACCAGTAGACCTGGAGAGTGAGGTGCAGACTAGATTATTTGCCTGGGGCTTGGCTACTTTCCTAATAATGGCTACCATCACTTTTTTTCCCCCCATGACCTAAGTTGTCCTGTTCTAGTTTTCAGTAGCTTGCACTGAGATGTATTTGAGGGATTTGAGCTTATATTGTTCGAAGTTAAAGATCAGAGTAAACAAAAATTGCAGAGGTATTTCGATGGCTGCTTCTGAGTGTCTTTTCCCACCTCCTCCTTTCTACATTTGCCTGCTGTGCAATTAGCCATGCCCAGGTATTTTGGAAAGACTTTTGCTGACCTGAAGGGATACATGTAAAGATGTGGCATGTCTTGTTTCAAGAGTTTTTAAATTGCAGCTCACTTCTCACCCCCCAACCCCAGTCCTGTGCAGCCTTCATCTGCTCAGCTTGCCCTTGCTGTCCCAGCACATGTGCAAGCCAGGTAATGAACTGGTGAAATAGCTGTGAAAGACTTGGTGGCTGCTTGTCCCCAGAACAATCCCCAGCACAGTCATGCTGGATGGAGAGGCCCATGTCTGTTGGGGTCGCAGTGGTGTCTGCCTCCACCAAGCAAAGACACCAGTGGTGTCTGCCTCCACAGACAAAGAAGATAAAAGTCACAAAGGATATAAACAAGGGCAAGAATGCCTCAGTCCTGCAGTTACAGCAAAGCAGCATGAACACAGGTAATTAAAAATAAATAGCAGGATAGTGGTGTGGAAGGAGAGCGTGCTTGTAGCAGCCTGGAGCCAGTGCTGGGAGATGAGGTCTTTGCAGCATCGCTTGCAGGGCGAGCTTCCCTGGGTGCAGCCCCCACTGCTCTGGGAGCCCTGCCTGACTTTTTTTTCTTTTCTTTTCCTTTCCTTTTTTTTTTTCCTTCTTTTTGAGATTGTATTTCCCACCAGAAGCAACACTCAAAGTTGTGAAAAGGAGGTGAATAGGCAAAACTCGTTAGTCCCATAATTAAACTTAAAGGGTCCCAGATTTTACCACAAGTGACTGTAGTCACAGATCTCTGTGATGGCAGTGGGTTTTTAAGTCTTTAGAAAACATGATGGTAACTTTTCTGAAATTATGACCTCAGTATCTGCATTGTCACCGTTCAGTTGAAGTGTTTGTTCAGCACCACCCTGGTATCTGCTATGGGATACTGCATTTGCCCTGTTGTATTGTTAAATCTGTGAAGCAGACAATGTGTTTTTCCAGGCATGTTCCAATGGATAAATGAATTCTGTATTTTATAATACTTTAAAAAAAAAGAGTTTTTTCTTATTTTATCTCTTATTACTCAGTGTTCAAAATCAGCAGAAACCAATCCAATACAGTGAAGCTGAGGGAACCAGTTAGTGGGTCTGTGTAACTGTTTTTATTTCCTAGCTGGATCCATTAGAATATAGCAGTTATTGTCCTCAGACAGCAAACAGTCTGTTTGTTTATTTATACATCAGCGTTTGTTTCCTCTTATTTGCAGGTCCTTGAGAGGTTACAGCAAAGAGGGTTTGAGATTGTTGGTTCGTGTGGAGGTGGGGTGGACTCTTCCCAATTCAGTGAATATGTACTGAGACGAGAACTCAGAAGGACATCTCGTGCACCCTCCGTCATTCGAATAAAGCAAGAGCCTCTGGACTGAAATGGACATGATTCTTTATGCAAAAAAAAAAAAGGAAAGAAAGAGGAAAAAACAGGCAAAGAGAGAGGAGGAAAAAAAAGGGGAGGGGGGAGGAAACGTGTTTCATGTGCAGTTTGGACTCCAAACAAGTCCTGGAACTAAAATTGAATAAAAGACACATTTATATCAAATATAGAGACCACACCTGAATTCATATGGGAACATTTGGAGTAGTAGTAATAATAATAACCTCAAGGTGTAAAAGAAACACACACACACATATATCAAATATGTATGTATATGTATGTATGTACATATATATATGTATGTATATGTCAAAGGGTAGGAAATGCAACAACAAAAAAGTGGTAGATGAGGTTGGTGCTGTGATGGCCATTAAGTGTCCTAGGCCTTACTCAGGCCCACTTAACGGTGTACAAGCCATTATCAGTGGGGGATACGCAGACTCCCCCTCACCCATTTTCCATTGCCAAACAGCCATCCACTTTTTAACGTGTACACACCTTGACTCGACTTTATTTGCATATGGAGGTTTATGTCTGTCTTTTTTAGAGGTGGATGGGCAGGTGTTCAGGAGACAACCATCCATTGCATTGGAAAGCTATTGAAATTTTAAATGTAGTTTGTACAGAAGTCGCACACTTTTTGTCTGCCCTCACAGATGTGAAAGGTTAACTTTACTTTTTTGGATGAGTTTTTTTGTTGTTTTTTTGTTTTGTTTCGTGTTTTTTCAAAGGGGGCCAGAATACTTAATATTTGGTAGAGATGCTCTGGTTTGAATCTGCTGCTTTCCTACAGTTTTTTCAAATTTTATAATGTATTAAATACAATAAACTCTGTTTAAAATACTGAGGGTCTGTTTTAAGCCAACAGGAGCAGAGAGGTGGGATGTAGCTCACTGCACGCTAACGTCTGGAGTGACAGCTGCTCCGGCAGTCGCCAGGCAGGCAGTGCTGCCCACGCACGATGGAGTGAGTTAAAGGCAGCAGGTGCTGTTGCAGGCCGCCCATCTTCCTTCAACGCTGTCTTTTTTGAGCTTTGCCCTTGTTTGAAGACATGCTGTTGGTCAGACAAAAATAATGCCAGCTCAGCCCAGGGAAACCCATCAAAACCCATGTTTGGTTCTGTAACCTTCGACGTAACAGCAAATAGTTGCATCCCTTCCCTCTCGACTAAGGAGCTGGCCCTTCTGCTCTCCAAGCCCTTGCCCTGCTGAGTGTGTTAGCCAGCCTGTTTGTTTTCAATTACGTGGTTCACTTCCCTCGTTTTAAAGCTAGTGGTGTTCTGCCTACAGAGTGAGACGGTCAGCCCCTCGTGTTACTCCATCGGCTGCATGGCTCTTAACAGCAGGTGGTAAGTCAGTGTCCTGCGTTAGATGTCCTGCGAGCTGTTCTCTTGCAGAGTCTCGCCGAGGAGGCCGCCACCTCTGCCTCTGCCTGGCTCGGGCTGGTGAGATCTTAGCAAAGGCGCCACGTCACGACATCGCTGCACGGGACCGTCCACGGGTCGATGCTTCCACCGCCTGAGGTGCACCAGCAACCACCACCTTTCCTCCAAAGTGTCTTTTTATGCAATATTCCAGAATATGACTGTGTATCCATCCCAGCGCGGAAGTTTCTATCGACGCAACGGTGCCGGCGTTCCATTCATTTTTGGTGACACTTTGATATTTATTTAAGAAAAGAACAAAGCAGAAATTGTTAAAGACATGTAACAAGGTTTTTAATATAGTCTGATAACTCAAGAAAAGCTACCATTTTTCTGGTTTTTATTAAAACATGTCAGGGGGTGCACTTGAATAGCTCTCTGGCAGTACATATCAATGGCTTTAAAATAATCGAAACGTGGAAATGGGGGGTGAGGAGGGTGGGGTGGCTGGAGGGGGCTCAAAAAATTAAGGTTCATTAATGGATTATTAGATCTTCAATGTGATGCTGATTTGTCTATTCACAGTACTGCAACAGCTGCCTCATTGAAAATGCTTGTTTTCAATGAGCAGCAAGTAGTCTGTTACAAAATAAACAAGTGCTTGCTCTTACTGCCCACAATTTGGTTGTTAGTTTGCATAGAAGTCGGAAAGCTAAAACCCTGGGAAATTAATGTTTGGAACGGATCTTCAAACCATGGGAAGTGGTATGAGATTTGTGATGCTGAAAAAGGCGCCAATCCCTGGCGGGTTGAGAGGACCGTGGGTACCTGTGCAAGGTGACATGATGTTTAAGAGACTGTTTGCTGCAGAAATCCTCCCTGGGCTTCCAGGTGGAGACTGTCCCTCTGGGGACCTGGAGAGTGGGCCCAGGAATATGTTTATGCTATCTGTTAAGCCCGAAGGTACTCTCACCTCCAGACCTGCCCTGCTAGACGTTGTCTTTTACATACAGGCATACATAGGCTGGAGCTGGGGCTGAAGCTCCTTTCTCAGCTGCTGGGCCAGCAAGTACCTCAAGCCAGCCTGGCCGGGAGCATCAGCAGCCCTACAGTTGTCCCTGCAGCACTTGCCCCAGCGCTAGCAGCACCCCTGCTGCTCACAGCCTTTGTGTATGCTGAGCATGGAGGGTGAGGGGCTTTGCCACTCATGCTTCTCGTTGTGTTGCTCCCTGAGCTGGCAGGATGTTTTGTTACTCGGCGCATACCTGCTTAACTCAATGAGGCTGAGGATACCTTTGTGCTCCTCCCAAAGCCCCAACTCACTGGTCACCCTCCCATTGAGCCTGGGTTCGTTGTCAGTGGAGTCAAAAACCCTTGGAGACACTGAATGGAAACGTCACTGCAGTTACAGTGAGGTCATGGAGCAAGAGGTCCTGGATAAAGTGATAGCCAGTGAAAAATGTGTGCAGGAGTATAAGCTAGACGTAGGTTTTTAGAGAACAAATGAGATTGGCCTTGTTTGCAACTGAGGCTTGTAACCACGTGGTTTTAAAATGTTCTTGAGAAAAACCCATCAACAGACAAATGAATAATACATCCAGGAAGGGTGGGAAGGGGGAAGGGAGCACAAGAAGGGCCAGGTTACAGTCAGCCTTGTTCTGGAGGTTAGTAATTTTGACGTGAACAATAGTTTAAATTTTTCTCATTCTTATTAAAAAAAAAACCCTGATCTGACTCCATTTGGTGCTCTCAGTGGTGCTGTATTTAATGACAAGAGGAAGCGCTGCAGTGAACAGTAGCTGCCTACATCATACCTCAGCTTGCTGAAGCAGCTGCCAGGAGAGTTGTAGATGCCAACACTCAACGCCCTTTCCCATGATGAGTTGCAGGCAGAGGAGCTGGGCCATCATGTTACAGTAACATGAATGCTGGATTTCTGTAACAGCCATCGACCCAGGGTTTAGTTCCTCTCCCATTGCCTCCTCAACATACCAGACAGCCTCGTAATATAAATGTGGCTCCTGGCACGCTCAGACAAACGTTTGAACTGCAAGTGTCCCATTAGAGGCTGAGACGATTTACCTGGTGCTGGAGAAAGCGAAGTCCCAGTTAGTCACCAAGTTATTCACTCTATCCTGAAGCACTGTTTGTGAATAGGTGCTGCTAAGTTCTTCTATCTCTGGGTATATATTGGCCAGGAAATCTGTCCCGGTGAACGTTTTCCCTCTCCATTGCTGCTTGTCTAAAAGAAAGGTGATCGTTTCAGTGCCTGGCTGGCACAAGCAGGTATAGTTGAGGCAGTTGGGTTTTGGCGCCTGATAGAATCCATAATGAAATCCAGTGGGGACAACCTACTACCTTCTGAAAACGTGGAAGTTGAGTCACCCATTCAATTATTTTTGTTTATACTAAGCAGGCACTGGTTTCAATTTGAAGAGCAACATGTTGTTGAGAGCGTAATTTTTTGCAGCAACCTTTAAAAATTGATTGCTATGCTAATTACAGGGTTTTCACTGTCACCCAAATGACTTGTCAAGTGCGATTTTCTTTCATGTTCACATTTTTGGGGACTTGGAGGGAGAAAGGGTTTGATTTTTTTTTTGGGGGGGGGGTGAGGAAAGAATTTTTATTGACCAATGGTCAGTTTTTCAGAGAAATAAAAACATTTATTTCAGTCTGTCATTTCTTGACTGTGGAGTTCTATATTATGAATTATTTCTAGGGACAACTGTTATTTGTATGTCGGCATTCATGCTGCCTGAGGTTTATTTACAGTGGAAATGAAACCAAGACATCCTTAGGGCCTGTAGACCAGTTGCTTTTTCTCAGACTTCAGTTTGAGTGGTTTATTATTTCTTGAGGGTCTGGAGGGATCGTCACCACAAAAAATCAACACGTTGTCCCCGTGTTGGCTTTGGCTGCTACTCCATTGATCTGGTTATTGAAGACCCCAAAACCAATTCAGCATTTGTGATCCTCTATTTGAGATTGAAACTACTAAAACCATGTGTCTACTCCTCTTCCAAATAAAGATGTAAGTACATAGTACAAAAATCCATCTGCTTATAAGCTGACCTAGCTGTGCTACCTGGTAACCAGGATACTAACATCAGTTCTGGGGAAAACCTCAATACCAACCTGCTGAAGCATCTTCTGTTTGTGCAAAGATGAGCTCCAGAAATGGAGATGTCCTCTGACAGATGTCCACTTTTCCTTGAATCTCTAATTTCTTTTCACATTTGTGGACTAGGGGCCTAATACGCTACTGAATCCCGTGGCCCTAAAGTTCTGAAGAGTGTTATTTTTTCAACTGATGTCTGATACTACGGGCCAGATCCCCTCTTCAGCCCTCATGGTGGCCTTGCCTCACACCTGAGTTATTATCTGAATTACAAATTCATGTAATTTAGGGATTATGAAAAGAGGCATGGCATGGTGATTCACTGTCAGTATCACTGCACCAACAGCAACATTATGTCACCTCTGTTGCATGTTGCTTCTAACAAATACAGTGCTTTTGTGCTGCAGGTGAGAGGAAGTCTGGTTTGACCAAACTCTTCTCTTTCAACCCCTTCAAACTAGTAGGTCCATGACCTCCTCTCTCTGGAGAGGCTGTTGCTGGTGTGAAAGGGCTGGATGCGTGCCACTCAGTGAGCACGGGGTGCTGTTGCCCTCACCCAGCCTAGCAAGCCCTGTTCCCTGGTCCTCAGAGCAGAGCTCTGCCTTGCTGGTCTGAGAAGAGATGGAGAGAGGGAGATTTGTCTTTGTACTGCAGAGTTTGGACTGATAAATGACCTCATCTACAACCCCAAATGATCCTCTAGCTTCTGGTCTATTATGTAGCTTGTCAGTGTCGTTATTAATTTTCTGGAGGAAAGCGCATAGCATGGGATGGCTGGCCCTGTCTGCTCCCCGTTGCGATGCGGTCGGAAGGGCAGAGCGGTGGCCTGTCGAGTGGGCATTGACTTAAACTGAAAGCTGCGTGTGCTGGATTCCCCTGAGCTCCCGTAGCGCACTCATCCTGGCTTCGGTTCAAACCAGAGGGCTTAGCAAGGATCACCAGTGTTCAGTACTTCGTTTGACTGAACTCCAAGAAGCTGCAAAAGCAAAAGACAAAACAGGCAGAGCGTGGAAGCTAGCTCTGAAGATCGGGAGCTAATCCCTGCCCCTTCTAAAATAAATGCTTCGTCTCTGGGTGGCTCACATCAAAAACACTTATTACCAGAAAAATAATGAAAGTAGCCATGCATTTCTTTCCCTGGCTTCCTCTGTTTTGGGAGGCTTGTTTTTATTCTGCTTGGGTCTGTGCCTGGGCAGCTCAAGAATAATAATTTTGGCCCTAATGTAGCACTTTGTCTCTTCAAAGCTTGCACAAACCTTCAATTAGCATCTCTAGCTGTAAGGGAAGAAGGTAGCAATAAGCTCACCTTGCAGCTGGGGGCAGGGAGGGGGAATGAAGAGGTTCAACTTTCATGCACTCGGGTGGCAAGCTGTGCTTTGAGTCATGCTTGGCTGCCACCCTCTTCCACAACCCCTCTTGCAGCAGAGAAGGAGCTTGGAGTCAGTGAAGCGCTATGGCACATGTGGGGGTTTTGTTAAGAGCTGAGAGTTGCAAGGTGTGCCAGCAAACGTGTCCCTCAGAGTGCTGAGTAAGCATAAGAAGTGGGACTGCACATGTCAGGCTTGAGGTACCTTTGGGTTGGTTTTTTTCTTCTCTAATTCCTTCTCAAGTAAGAGAAAAATAAATGAAATTCCCTTCACCTTTAACATTTTTAGTAGGGTCTACCAATGGCTGTGTCTCCTTCCTCCTCCTTCCTGGCTCAGCGCCTCAGCAGTGGCTATAGTTTTCTGGTTATGACATTTTGGTTCCTTCCCACAAAACTCAGGCATTGCAGTGTGGGGGGTACAAACAGCAATGAAAAGCTCCAGCACAATTTGTGGAAGAGTTCTGGCTGCTCGTAAAGCGGTCACAAGAAAATCGTGACACGTGCCAGGTCGGCCAATGGCAGGGATGCTGCTTTTCCAGGCACGGCTGCTGAGGTGGGGCGAGGCACGGCTGACTCTCGGCTTCAAACACTCCAGAATAAAAACTGCCACAGTGGGAAACTGGGGCTCAAACCCTCACGGATTATCTTCCTCCTTAAGCATCTGCTCCTCTCTCTCGCAGTTGTAGCCTTTAGAGGAGTAGTTTAAAAGCCGTGCTATCATCTCCGCCGTAACCGGCGCAGCTATTCCAAGGGAAAGCTGCTTGGCTCAGGGACAGCTGTTCTGCAGAAAAATTCTCTTCTGATGCATTATTGATAGATGTAAGTTAAAGCCATAAAGCTCGCAGCTTTATCAGGCAATATCTACTAAATCCTGGAAGCATGTAAGATAACCTAAATGTAATCTACTGCATACCAGCTCCTTCAGTGATGGATAGCACAACAAAAGCAGGACTAATGAAAAATTAATGAAAACAGTTACTTCCATAAGAAAAATGATCTGTTTTCTCCCACCTTTGTATTGATTTTAACTGGCCCTGTAATTGGAAGTGTATAATTTTTTCCTAAGGTAAAGAGGATCGAGGGCAAGGGAGAGCGAGCATATAATTCTATTCATGTTTGTGACATACTTTCAGGCTACAAAAACAAAGCATTTTCCTTAGGATGTTGAAGCCGCCTGTGAATGCAGACTTCAAGCATATTTTCTCAGCTCAGGCAAACTGCCACCCTGGTTGCCTGAAACCAGATAGCGCACGAGCGGAGTACTTGGAGTACTTTGAAGGCTAGTGAGGAAGTACAAAGCAGCGATGTTTAGGAAAAATCAAACACAGCGCGTGTAACTTGGTGGTTCTAACATGCTTCATGCATCCCGGTTTGTTCCTGATTGATCTGCCACTTTCTGAAAGGGGGAGGGGGTTGGAGGGGGGTGGGGATAAAAATCCTCCTGTCATTCTTTGGAGAGGGAATGAAAGTTGGGGCTCAGAAGAAGGACCTTTTCTGTGAGACCAAACCCATTGCACCATGTTGTTCAAGCACTGGCTTGGCAGCAAGCTTGTTGCCACGTACAGTCCCACCACCTTCTTATTGACATCCTTAAACATCTGTCTTTTTCCCTAAATTTAATAGAGCATTTCTGGTTTTTCATCGTGCAACGACAACAGAAATCAGTCTACTCTGTGACTCTGCTGTAAGCTCTGTTTTAAATTATTCTTAAGACTTTACCTGCTTAATGCTAATATATCTGCTGAGCCCAAAGGGCACTGGTGAGATAATAAATCAATCGGAGTAGCATATAGTTTGTTTTGGTAGGGGGAAAAAAAAGAGGTGTTTCTCAAAGAGTTTAGGAAATGCCTCTTCCCTGTTCCCTGTTGTGTGTGGTATGGATCTTTTTCTAATCTCTTCTCTGAGAGCTATCAAAGACATGATACGGGGCTGTATGGTAAGGAGGAGCTGAGAAAGAAGATGCTTCCGCACATTCTGGTAGTAGATTTGCTCTTTATCTTAGTCTTTTTCTAGTATCTCTTAGCTTCATTTAAAATAAACATCTATTTTCTTGAGTTTAGAGATTTAGCCATGTCCTCGGTTGCTGCTTTTTATTGTCTTTCTCTTTGGCCTGATCACCACTGCAATGCAAGATGAACTGCCTCTTTGAATGCATGTCATTAAAAATTAGGGCATTTACTTGTCCTCAATATTTGGCTTGGCTGTATTTTTGTTGCAGCAATCTCAGCTGGTCCAGACTCATCAGGTGCTCTGCACAGCAGATGTGGTGACTGATTGACATGGGTGACCAAGGGTCCCCTTGTAACTGTGCCCTCCCCAGCTCGCTGGGCCTTGCTGCCTGAATGAGCGCTGCAGTGGGGACAAACCACCCAAAAGTCGCTGTGGCTGCCACACATCAGAGATGGAGGGCTGAGGGCCAGTGCAGATGCTGTACCCACTCTAGGAGACTACCTAGGTTGCAGAGGCAGAAAGGATGCTGCTGGAGGTGGGGTGTCCCAGGGGCCCAACTCTGTGCTTCACCCTCAGGCAAATCGTCCAAGCACAGGTCTCCTGGAGATGGCCAAAAGCTGGCTGGACATGGTCCTGGGCAGCCAGCTCTAGGCGGCCATGCTTGAGCTGGGGGGAATGAAGATCCCTTCCAACCTCTAACACTCTCTTTTATTCCCAGGAAGACCGAACTGACCAAGATTTGGAAGGTTGTTCCGGGAGAGAAATGTGGCCTTACCCCCTTCTTGGTGCCATCAAGGCCCTCAGCTTTCTGCAGAGCAAGGCACCAGTAGGGCAAAGCATCTCCAGAGGGTTGGTAGTGCTGCCACACAGTGTGGCCAGATGAGGAAAAGCACGGCACTACGCAAACCTGGATCTCCCCTCGCCCCGAATACGGCCAGTGAGACTTGGTTAAACTATTGGCACCAGGGGAAGCAGAGGGAGAAGGACACCAAAGCCCATCGTGGGAAGGCACTGGGTGGTCCTGGCAAAGCACGTAGGGGTGTGAGCAGCGCACTGCTGGGGTGGGACAGCTGTGACCCCGAGTGGCAATTCATACTTGCTTTAGCTGTGAGCCAGACGGAGGGCTCAGCACCAAGTCCCAGCTCTGCCGCCCTGCAGTGCGAGCTCAGCTCTGCAGGGGTGGAAGCGGCCTGTGGAAGGAAGAACACTGTGTAAGTGATAAGATGTCTTAATGTGGGAAAAAAAGAAGCTATAAGTCATCAAAAATTGTGTCACAGGTGAGGCATGGAGGATCAGCGGCGGCTGGTATTAGGTCTGTATTTTCTATGTCAGTTCAGGTTGGCGATGGTGAAACGTGGGAGCAACACACTGAGAGGGCAGGCAAAACATACGTGTGAGGAGGGATTCACACAGGATTCTTCCTTATCACGCTGAGGTGTGAGAAGGGCAGTAGTTTGAGCTAAGGTACATGGGGGAGAAAATTATCTTGATTTCTCTCATTCTTCAAAGAAGAGAAAGGTAACTGTTGCACCTGTTACTGCCACAAAAAAAAAACACAGGCCAACCACTTTACGCTGGGCAGAAGAGAAGCGACATCCTGAAAAAAACCTTTTTTGTTCCAGATGTTCTTCTAACCTTTTCCTGCCACCATCTGTATGTTAATTACAAAGCCAATCTTCTGCCTGGCCATCATTCTGTCTTGCTCAACATGTGCTATGGACTGTAAGAAAGTCCATCAAAAGAAATAAACACATTATATAGATTTTTTTTTTCCAGAAACAACCGTTGTTTGCACTAAGACATGACTGTTTTTCTTAAAAAATGTATGTGTTCCCTGTCCCTGTCCATTCCTCCACCTCGGCGTTTAATGTGTTTTGAGAGAACCTGGGGCAGGGCAGAGCCTGAGTGAGGGTTTGCTTTGGGAAGTGCAGGAAAGGAGAACTTCTCTGCTCCACACAGTGGGACAAAGTTGATGCTTGCAGGAAGAGGCTCTTCTCCCAGGTGACAGCTAGGAATTCTCATGAAACAAGCCTAAATAAAACCAGAGCCTTCCGAGCAGCGTTGGAAACAGAATAGTCTGCATATGCTGCCTCAAAAATAAAAGACAGCAGGCAAAGGGCTTTCATGCTTCCTTGCACTTCTCAGAAATCCAGGGGCCACAAAGGCATTTCTTCCTCCAAGTGTCACTCTCCAGTTACGCTGTTTATTTCTGCAGCATCACAACTGTGTTGCATCTTCTGAAAAGTAAGAGATACTCCATTCTGGTTTCCTCCCCTTGTCCTGTTACCTGGGGCTTTATTTCTGTCCTCTTTTTAATTTTTTTTACAATCTAGGCATCCTTCACAACATTATTTTCAGTAGGGAACAGAAGGGGGATTCAGTCCTAATGGAGGTTGAAAGCCATCGGCTGCCAGTCCTGAGCCTGATGTAATAAACTGTATTTCAAGTATTGCTCACACAAAGTCTGTGGGCAGTGAAGCTGCAGCTCACCATTACAAGACGTTGCTGCTGAAGAACCATCAGCAGAACTTGGAGAAAAGTAGACCCATTGGTCCTCACAGTGCCCTGCTGGGGCCCTGACTTGAGAAGGCATTTTAGGGTGTCCTTAGCCATCGGTGCAGTGGAAGTTTAGTCTTAATTTCACAGTACTGAAATTGTGTGTGTACTTTCATACCTCACCAAGCTAAAACACAGCTGCCTAAAGGAAAGAGGGGTGAGAAGACACCAGAGAAATCTTCCTCAAGTTTCACTCTTTCTGATTTTTTTGTTTGGCTGGTTGGTTTGCTTTACTGATTGTAGGGCTAAATATTGATTTTTCAGCTCTGAAAAACTGAAGACATGGCATCTTCTTCTGCCATGTTCTCAATATGCTTAAAAAGAAAAATCACTCCATGACCACATTTTTCCCTTATAAAAATATGAGCAATTAGCACAGCGGGTTCTCGGTTCAATATGTATAATTTATTGTAAAATGTATATAATTGGTTTGGCAGACAGCACATGCACCAACACAAGCATAAACCTTTTTATGAATCCATATGTAATGCTGGATGTTGATGGATTATTACTACAGCGAGATGTCATGTGAAATAGCCGTTGCAGATGTACAGTAGCAAATTACTGGGTTTGCCATTTTCATTAAAAAAGGAAACAAACAAAACAAAACCCACCCTGTTCACATCTCTATTATTTATGGAAGATTTCTTTTTTTAATACACTCACGGCTGAGGCATCTGGGTGTATTAAACAGCCGAATTCAGGCTCACATTAAGCTAAATTGCCCACAGTGGGCAGCTGCCTCATTTCACTGTTCTTAAAAGTCCAAAATGTGTTTTCTGAACCTGAGGCATTTATCTCCTTGCCTAAGCGGGGTGCTGGCAAGTATTTCACTAAAGGGCAGGAGGAGTGTGTTGCTCTGCTGCAGAGACCTTTGCCAAACTGTGACCAAAAATTTCTGAGCACAGGAGAAAGGACAAGAACAGGAGGAGAGGTCAAAACTGCACTTTACCCCAGCTTTATGGACCTGGTATTCATGGTCACTGAGCTGCTTGGCAGGCAGAGGGCTGGGGGGAGAGCTGCACTCCTGGGTTAGCTCAGTGAAATCTCCAGCCCCCTGGCTCCCAAAAACCAATGTGCCATGTAGTGGTGTAGAGGCAGCACAGTGCTGCAGCCCCTTGGCTGCCCGTGTGGGCCATGGGTACCCCCCAGTGCTGGTTCGCAGGCTGGGAGCAGCATGTGGTGCAGAGAGGATGTGTGTGTGTGTGTGTATTGGGGCAGTGGGCCCATGGTGGAGGAGCCACCTGGGTCTGCCCTTCTTGCCATGCTGCACAACCCTGCCCTATGCTCCTTGGTCCTCCAGGAAGCCCTGAAGCCCCTCAGGAGAAAGCAGAACCTCCTGCAGCACCTGCCCGGGCTTGGTCCTTGGGGCATGTCAGGCAAGGTCAGCAAGAACCAGGGGAGCCAGCTCCATCCCTTTCCTGCCCTGTTATCCCTGTGTCTTTTTCCATAGAGACCACAAATAGCTCAGGTATCTTCTAGCTTCTCTGGAGGTGTCAGTACTCCTCAGGGCAGTCTCTTCCTGTCACTGATGGGGCTCAGACCCTGAGGTCGAAGCCCCTGTGCCCATCCCCGCACCCAGCACCTCATGTGTTTCACACCAGCATTCCTCCACTCATGTCGTCCTTTCACATTTTCTTTGGTCTCTGCCTCATCCCAGAGTGGATTTTTCCCATTCATTTTCCCACCTCTTATATCTTCCTCCTCCCTTAGCTCATTTTCCATCATCTCTTTCCAGTCGTCTGCTTTCTTTCTTCTCTCATAATCCCGTACATTTGGGTACTTTTCATTTGGAGTCTTTAACATAACCACTAGATTTGTGTTTTAGCCTTGTTCAGCAGGTTAAAGGCTCCCTTTTCTATCTTAGGTTCTGCACTTTCTTCTCCCTCTTCATATACCAGGGTTTACATGCTTGGGATCCAGCTCAATTTCAGTGGGAAGCTTCACCAGCGATTTCCACAGAAGCAGGGGGGAAATATTAAAAATGTTCCAATGTGAGAAGGTAAAACCAAGTGTCTGGGTTTGTCTATGGCTAGATTTCCCAAGCCACTCCGTGCTTCCAGCACCTCCCAGCTCCAGAGGGAGCTGTAAGTAGAAAGAGGGAGGTTTCTGAAAAGCAGGCCATGTTTCCTCAGGTTACAGATGATGGAGGCAGCATCCTACCTGGCTTGATCCAGGGACCTTATCTCCCGCGAGTCTCTGCTGGGTACCACGCCCCGTCCTTCTGCTACATTTATACTTATCAGCAGTACATTTGGAAGGAAGAAGAAATATATTTTTGCCTTCCAACTTCTTTCCAGGGGCAGCTTGTACAGGTTCATGTGTTTCAGGCAAGCCAGAAACGCCTGTCCCAACACTCATGCGTTATCTGACTGTGGTGATGCCCTGCGGTAGTTTTCTGATCATGTGCATCCTGCAGGCATCCTGTGGCTATCCCAAACCAACAGCTACAATGGGTGAAGCCACTCATCCACATAGCTAATCTAACAAACAAAAATCCCCACCCAAAACCCAACCATGCTGGACATTCAGTGGTATGCTGGAAAATACGCTTTTGCTGGCAGGATTTATTCTGTGACCCTGCTCTCCTCAGCCAGCAAAGCAGGGACTGCTGTGAGGGATGCCTTCAGGAAGCCAGCTCAACATCTGCATAACCTGGGATGGCTGTGCTGGCAAAGCACTACTAATGCAGCCCTGGAAATAGGCAGCCCTGGTTGTTTCCAGCCTTGGTGTGTAGAAAGAAAGACTCCCACGCTGTGCTCCATCACATTCAGATGGTTTTTATCCTTCAGTTGCAAAACACCTTAGAAAAATTATCCAAACCGATCTCAGGAGTGAAAGAAAAATGGAGCTGCAGCTGTTCATGAGTGAGGCTCTTTATCAAACGGTGCCTGTTCAAACTCTTTCTGTTCAGTAGGAGACGTCCCACTAGAAAAAGTCCCCTACTTCCAGCTCCTCTTCTCTGCAGCTGTCACTGTGCTGCTCATTGTTGCTGAAGGCACCTGCGTCTCCCCGAGATGCGATCTAGAGGCTCCCACTGTTTATTTCAATGTAAATATTTTTTTTGTTGAGAAACAAAAGGTCTGGAAAAAGGGAGGTTATGGGAATATTCAGGACGAGATAAGGAATCTGAGGCAGAAAAGAACACACCAATTACCTCAGCTCACATGCTCATCTGCCAGACTAAACCAGTTTTACCTGCTGTTGCCCAAAGGCAAAACACCATAGGGCTTCAGATGTCATGTTGGCCTTTGGTTATGAGCCCGGGCAAATGGGTACCTGGCAGAGGGAGAGAAAAAGGGCTGTGCTGCTTAATGCCGGCTTCATCTATTTATGTTCGTCTAGCATCAATTAAAAATACCTCTGTCTCATTCTGCCTGCCTGCTAGTTCAGTATTTGTTCTCTTTCCCCAGTACTGTGGATCACCTTGCCTTACAGCCTACAGCAGTGAGGGTCAGTATTTGCCTCTGGCAGGGCAGAGGACAAGAAACCATTTCACTTTCCTACTAGTGTTCCTCCGCTCTGTCTCTGTGCAGAGAAATGAAGGCATTTGATGTGCCAGTTGTTGTGGAGGGGTGATATACAAGGCCAGGGCAGGTGTGTGTTTGCAGTGCTTCAGTAGCATCAGCTTGTTCCTCAGGATATAAATTGAACTGTTGGCATTGCTGGGACAATACAGATCTGGAGGTCTGAACTGTGTTCCATGTACTTACCCATCTTTTTTAATTCATATTAACCTTCTTTTTCTTCCTTCCCCTGCTTTTTACATCAGTAAGACCCAGGGAAGCAGACTTTATGTTGCAATAATTCTGCACGTTTTGGTTATAAATATCCCGGAGCAAAGTTAAAAGGGTTGTGGGTTGGGGTTGGGTTTTTTTTCTCATATAACTATCAAAGCAAGTGTCTGCTTCAGCACAGAGTGAAAGGGACGTTACACACATAAAAGCTCATCAGTGGGTGGCAACACAGCTTTCGTCCTAATGCACATTGCAAATACGCTGCTGAGGCGCAGACTGACGGCTCTGGTGAAATCACAGATTCACAGAATTGTAGGGGTTGGAAGGGACCTCCAGAGATCATCAGGTCCAACCCCCCTGCCAAAGCAGGCTCCCTAGCTCATATTGCACAGGGAGGCATCCAGACGGGTCTTGAATATCTCCAGAGAAGGAGACTCCACCACCTCCCTGGGCAGCCTGTCCCAGGGCTCTGTCACCCTCACTGTGAAAAAGTTCTTCCGCATGTTGGTGCGGAACTTCCTGTGCTCCAACTTGCAGCCATTGCCCCTTGTCCTGTCCCCACAGACCACTGAAAAGAGGCTGGTCATTTTCCCCTGTGTCCCACACTTGGGATATTTATAAACATGAGTAAGATCCCCTCTAAGCCTTCTTTTCTCAAGGCTGAATAGCCCCAGTTCATTCAGCCTGGGGAGATGCTCCAGGCCCTTTATAATCTTCGTAGCCCTTCTTTGGACTCTCTCCAGGAGATCCCTGTATTTTCTATACCAGGGAGCCCAGAACTGGACACAATCCTCCAGGTGGGGCCTGACCAGGGCAGAGTGGAGGGGGAGGATCACCTCCTTTGACCTGCTGGCCACACTCCTCCTGATGCACCCCAGGATCCCATTGGCTCTCTTAGCCATCAGGGCACACTGCTGGCTCATGCATCTGACTGAGACGCAACAGTTCCCTTGTGCCAGTTGCTTCAGTAGGAGCCAAACGAGGGTCTGAGTGCTCGAGGAATCCCAGGAGACTCAAGCCTTTTGCCTGTTGCACTACCAAAGACATCTCTCCTCTTTTAAATTTCCAACTGTCTCCTTCTGAGCAAACAATGCTGCAAAGTAATCTAAAAGCTGAGGAGGTAAAAATCAGCGACTTCAGCAACAGCAGCATCGCTGGTTTCCTCCGTCGCAACCTCCCATCTCGATTTTCTGAGCAGACTCGTGATTTCAGTGGCTGCCTTGGCAGGTGGCCAGCGGGATGCACCTGAGAGCAGCCAGGCTGCCTGAGAGCGGGAGCGCAATGGTTTTGGAAAATCAGAGGTCTTCAAGGGTTCTGAAGCTGAACATCCAAAACGACTCGATATTTCACGTTTTTCTTCTTCCTCAGTGTCGCGCACCCGCAGAATGGCAAACGTTTCATGGTCTGAAGTCAACACAACAGCACCAGAGTATCACCAGCTTGCAACAGCATCTATTTGAAGCGCTGTTTTAAAGCAGTCTGCAGTACTGGAAGGCAGCTTTTCCTGTACTGCTTCTAGCAAGGATGTGCTGATCTGAGCACTCAGTGCCATGATTTATTTATTACAGCTTCAGTACCACTTTTTCTTTTCCCCTCCCCATTGACATAGGATAAAAATTAAACATCCTTAACTGTGCAAGATGAAAGTATGGCTTGGCTCATTCAGGGGTGTCCGTACTAGCTATTTGTGTAAAAGATTGTTCTCCACTAGCTTGGTCTTGATTCTTGTACAGGCAAAACTCCCCCAAGATGGTTCTCCCGAGTCAGGCATTCAGATGAACTGTGACTATGCCCAGAGATGGCAGCCAAAGGACTAGGCCAGGGCAAACCTTCTCAGCCTTTGATTCTCCAAAGACCTCATCAATAGGTGTCATTGATGCTAAGGGGGGAACTGTCATTAAGGATGGGGTCCTTGGGAATGCATTGGATTCATGGCTGTGGACACCAGTGCTGGAGAAGTCTGGCCAGGAGAGAGACACCTCCATGAGTGGCTGTGGTGGGGGTTTTAAGTTGTAGGAGCACTGAAGAACAACTCAATGTGTTGGCAGTGAGTGCGGGTTTGCATTCAAAGACCCTTTAGAGGCCTGCTGGGTGAGGGACGGGGCTTTGGCACATGCAGGTTTTGCATGGCAGCATGGGGAAGTGCCAGGGAAGGCTGTGCTGCAGGGAGAAGGCAGCCACCCCCAGCACAGACAATGGTCCTTTGGGCTGGCTCCACCTCGTATTAAGACTTGGTTCACGGCAGTTACCAAGTCTCAGTCTAAGGGCAATGGGCACCTCACAGTGGTCTCCAACCTTAGTGCTGCCTCTCCCAGAGACAATCTAGACAGGTGGAGAATGTCCATCTGGGTGTGTACAGTGACATCTCATGGGGTGGCATTGTGGGTAGCCAAAAGGCTGAGATCAGCCCTGAAGGCAACCAGGAGCCAGGAAAGGCAGAAGAAAGCATCCCTCACCAAAGGACCACCATCAAGGAGGTGCTGCCAGATTCTTTGGGTGCTGGGGCAAGGAGCAGACGTGTGCAGAAACCTGGCTGGCAGCAAAGGTGGCAAATGGAGACCAAAGGGGCTCCACGCAACCAGACACTGCCACAGGGACATGAGGTGTCCAAGCTCTGAGAAAACACTGCTGGGCCAGACCACTCTCATGCAAACATCATGATGGTGGTTGCACTCCACCACTCCATCCTTCAAGTTTCTCCATCTTGCATAGTGCAAACTTCTTTGGGCTGCACAGAGTGTGAAAGAGTCTTGTCAGGAATGCAAAAGGGTGGGTTTTTTTGAGCAAAAGGGTACCCCAAGCTTTACAAAACATGAAGGTGAGCACAGTGCTCTGAAAGGATCTCCAAAAATGGACTCTGCTTAATCTGCTGGGGGTCTACACAGCACCCAGCAGATCAATGCAGATGTCGGCTTCAGGGCAAGCAACCCCTCTAGCATTATCTAGAAGCTGAATGCATCCCCAGCAAGGAACACAAAGGAGAGATGAAACATGTTTCTTGCTGGAAATATCATTGAAAGCACAACCTGGTGTCTTTTACACTAGTTACTTTGAAACAAACCTCATCCTGCATGCAACTAGCTACAAAAGCACAATCTATCCTTCCCACTGACCCGTTTACCTCCTTTTGAGACAATAAGTATATTACTTTGTCCATCGATCTCTGTGCATTCATTATGTGGTGACATATGACGTGGTGACAACGCTGAAAACAGCTGCCCCGTGTTCAAGGTTCTCCAAGGTTTGGAAGGGTGGCCTGGAATAAAAGCTATTGTCTCAAAGACCTTCACACATGGGTTGGTTGGGGATTACAGAGTATGAAGGGATGAGCTAATAGAGCTTGGGCAGCTTTATTGTGGCCAAGATTATGCTGTAGTTGCTGAGGTGTCCTCATTCATGAAGTTTAAAACACATAACATGAGAAGCAGCCATGTTCCCAATGCCTGCAGAAGCTTGATGTATATGAAAGTAATTCCAGTGCTTCCATCTCCCCAGAAGTAAACAGAAATTAAAATATGCTCTAACTTTGCACACACAGAATCATTAACTTTGTATAGTTAGGGACTAGAGGGAGGAGGGAGGGAGGGAGGGAGGGAGAGAAGGGGGATTTTTGGTAGGGTTTTTTCTTCTTCTTTTTTTTTTTTTTTGCCCTGGGCAAAATTTTCAACATTAACTAATTAATGTTTATAAAGCACTTTGCATATATAGTGCCTTTCATCAGGGGATCTCCGAGTATTAGATTATATTATCTTGAAGGCCCCAGGCCTGTGCATACTAGCCCTATAAAGTGTTAGCCGTATAAATGCCAGTAATTCACTTTGGGGTTTTTTTTTCCTGGACTTTTTTTTGGTTGGTTTGTTTAATCTTCCCTCTTCTGAAAATGTGCCGAGCGTTTGGCTGGGTATGTAAAAAGGCGGTAAAAAGGGTGGTGTCGGCCCCAGTGACCATGTGAAAAACCAGGGCCCCATCATGCACCTTGCAAATCCTCTAATTGCCGGAGTTGGGGAACAGCAACCATGCCAAACTTAAGTTGAACTATATATCCTACACATCAAGTAAGGGATCAGGAGGAGGTATCGTCACTGGTTCAGGAAGTGGCCCTCAGAGTTGGTTTGCATTACCTGGTAATGAGAGTGGGGACAGGGACAGACACAGAGACCTACGATGCCTAGCAACGTCAGGAGGCAAATGCAAGCTCCTGAGTGGGGGCAAGATGGTGGCTCTTCTGTGTCACATTAATTTCCTGCTACTGGTGCCTCGGAGCTGGGAACCCAAGGGTGGGTGTGAAAACGGGCCCATTTAGCCCATCTGGAGTGTCTCTGCTGCTGCCACCCTCCTGGGTGGAAGCGGGGAGCAGAACACCCCAAAGCAACACCAGCGGCAGTGAGTCTCCCGTGTGTCAAATCCAAAAAGCCTGCTTGGGCGTGGGCTCATTGGATGACTCAGACAATTACTTAACAATAGCTGGTTGCGTGAGCTGGCAGGGATGTAGCCAGGTTCACAATGGAAAAAATGTGTGGGCATCTCAGCTTTGGCGAAACACATGGCAAGCAGACTTGCTGCTGCATGCAGGAGCTACCGAGAGAGAAAGCAAGGCCTTGGGGAGCAGAAACTTGACAGGGACAAGGCAGAGGATGTCTTTGCCCTTACTT
Source organism: Hypotaenidia okinawae (assembly GCA_027925045.1). Lineage (NCBI taxonomy): Eukaryota > Metazoa > Chordata > Aves > Gruiformes > Rallidae > Hypotaenidia > Hypotaenidia okinawae. The sequence continues at coordinate 115,195,636 of BSDF01000002.1, read as the reverse complement.
GCATGTCTTACAGGTGGAATTCCCCCAGCTGAATTTAGCTGGGTAAGGGCGTCTGCTCCGAGGGCAAGGACCCAGCAGCAAACCCAGTCTTTCAAAGAGTCAGCGGTATTCAGAAACCAAGAGTGGAGCCATCCCCTCCGAGGCCATCTTGCCCAGACCAAAGTACCTTCATGAGTGCTGAAAGTTCAGAGTGAAAAGTGGGAAATCCCTCCTCTTCAAAGGAGAAAGAGAGTTCAGCAAGCCAGCGGCACATGTAGCTAAAACCAGATGGGTATTGCTTCATGGAAACAGCCTGAGAGCTCTTCCAGAGCCTGCTCACATTGAAGAACCTGATGGAAAGCTTGGGATGAATGAAATTGCTCACATGCTGCTCATGGGCTGATGTTCTGAGTCCCAAAATAACTGCTGTGTGTGTCCCAGGAGGGAGGCAGTGGGAAGAAGTGTGCATGAGGGCTGTGGAGAATGGCTCATGCAGCATCTGGGCATAGGACGTTGTATCAGGAAACTGAGCAAGTAGGATGGATACACTCACTTGCAAGAGGCTTTCAAGAGGCTTGGGAGGCTAAGCTTTGCGCTGGGCACTGCTGGTCCCCAAGGAAGTGTGTGAGCCACATTCAGATCTGTAGGGTGATCACTGTTGACTTAGAACAGCATTTGGATGGTGATGAGGGTGTAGGACAGCTCTTGTTGGCAGGGAACAGCTGGAGATGGCTTTGCTGTGGAGATCCATGTTCTCTTTTACTGGAGCCAGACCTGTGTACAGAGCCCAGCATTGTGTCTGCAGGTCTCATAGGAAGCGTGGTCTAACAATGCAGAGACTCAACCTGGGAGCAGCCAAAGGTCTCATCATTTTGCTCCTGCCTACAATGTAGGCTGATGTACCATGTGCTACACCAGTCAGCATAAGGAAGGATTTCTCCTGGTCTCTCTTCCTCCCAGGTAGCTGTGGTTGAACAGAGACTGGGAGAAGAGGCATTGAAGCAAGAACTACACTGGGGTATGTCTGCCTCTGTCTCACAGACTCTGATGGTTCTTGCTTCCTGGGATCTCTGCTTGTGCTGGGCTCGCTTTGCCCTCTCAGCTCCTCCTGCACTACAAGTGCCATGTTTGTCTCCCACTGGTGAGCGTGTATTTATATCAGCAAATGAGACCATCTACCAGATAAGGAGCCTCTAACAAGCAAGCAGGCACGTTTACAAGGTGCTGCTGCCGCTGGCTGCGCGTGTACGTGTTTTTCTCACCTCTCCTTTGATGCAGATGCTCCACTTATGGGTCAGGCTAATATGCCTGGTCCTTCAGGCCAGGATACTCCCACACTTGCTCGTTGTGCAGCAGGAGGGAGTGCTTGGTGCTATTGGTGCTACCTCCCATTTATGGCAGGAGCGGATTATTTCACGTTCATCTAAGGCATCTTTTCCCTTTCACCAAGCCCAGGAAGCAGATGTTGCTGCACCAGGCCCAGGGGAGCCCAGCACCAGGCATGACAGCTTACAGGTAACCATAAACAGGTTGTGAGTCATTCCTGCCCTGGAAACCGACCAGCTCCTGCTCGTGAGCTACCGTTGTACTGCTCCTGTTAGACACTGCCCGCTGGTTGCTCTCCCTGCCTGCCTGGTTGGAAGTCACTTGGATTCCTCTTCCATGGGTGGGTGGTAGGAGTGATTTGGAGCAAAATACAATGCTCAGCTTGCAAGATGGCAGCCTTTCATGCACTGCAAGGCTGCAGCTCCACCACTCACCAAAGCAGGTGCACTGCCAACTGCAGACTTCAGCCTCAGCAGGTCTGGGAGAACTGGGGCTCTTTGGTTGCTCTTCCCATTTGCATGCAATTCTTTTTAATTCCTGAATCCTCTCCCTTCGACAGATAATTTGCCTACCTGACGGGTGCTCAGGAAAAGCCACACAGCCTGGGGTTTCCCCACATTTCAGACCAATGAATCCTGATGGCTATGCTCCTGTAACTGTGAGCTGGGATGTAAGGGGATAACACACAAGGATGAGAGAGTCTTCTGCTGAAGCAGAAGAGATGTTGGTCCAGTGCAGGGGAGGAACACTGTTGTGTGTGGGAACACAACACAAGACCACCTTGTAGTGCTGTGTACTCAATCCACTTTGGGAGTCCTCTCCCATGGAGGTCACCCTGCTGGTCCTCTGGTGTGGACAGCTGTAACTCAGCAGCTGGAGCACAACCAGGGAGTTTGCAAGGACCAACATCGAGATGCTAGCAGTGGCTGAGGGACTCCAGAGGGATAGACAGGAAAGGACTTGCAGCAAAGCTGACTCTGCAAGGATGAGTTGGGCAACAGCAGTTTAGATCAGCTATAGATCTAGAGGCCCTCAAGTGAGGCAGGAGACAGAGGAAGCTTCCCTCTCCCGCCAGCACACCCTTATTTGGAGGTGTGGGTGAAGGTTGCTCACTGCAAAGGGGATCAGGCACCAACAGATTGGGCGACTGACTTAGTCCAGCACTGGGGATTTGCCACAGTGCTCTCCTTCATGGCTTTTTGGGGGTTTGGAGTGACTTTGAGGGAAGAGGCATTAATTTGTACCCCTAGATAAAGTCTCTTGAGCTCTGTCCTATTGCAAGCCCTTGCATAGCATGGAAAACCATTCATGTCCTTCCAAGCCAGACATCGCAGGGCAGTGCTGCTTTGGTTTCATGTCCCAGGCTACATATGTCTTTGAACTACTCAAAGCAGTGTCTCTCTCTCTTATTAAAGTCTGTGGGACAAAACAGAGATGCTGGTTCCTCACCACCTATCCATGGGGAGAGGACTGCCCCTGGTGCAAGCAGCTGCTGCCCCCCACCTTGGCGAGATGGGCTCTGGGGCTCTGCCATCCTTCCAGGCAGCTCAGCAGGGATGTGAGGGAGCAGCAGCAATGCCCCACAGCAGGGGGGAGCAGGCTTAGGGGATTGGGGGGAGTGGGAACACTGTCTTAGGCTCCAGCACAGGCAGGATGGGCTCCTATAAGGATGTGTACGCCTCGACTTCAGCCCATCAGCGCTCTCTTTGCAGCGGAGGGCACGCAGCTTCCCCTGGAGCATTGAAAACACAGAGGGAAATACCCTTCAGAAACTGCCCAGATTTTGTATTTGAAATTCAGACCACCAGTCTTGTGATTCCTGGAGATCTGATTCATGCTTTTTGAACGTGTGGGTTTGGCAATCCTGTGCTTGCACTCACAGCCATTTCCCAACCCCTTATTTTCCCCAGAGGTGTTCTTACTTTTCCCTTTTTTACTCTTGTATACATGAAATAAACTGCTTGGGGGCTGGGGGAGTTGTTACCGATAGCAAAACTCATCTATTAAATTCACAGTGAGCTGCTCACTAAACAACAACAAAAAATTCCCCCACGACTTTATAGTCTAAAATAACCACAGTGGGTTGGAGCGACTCCTCCCCACTCCTGCTTTGCCTTGGGGTGGGGTAGACTTGGCCAGGGCTCCTCTCCCCAGGGAACAGCGGGAAAATGCTGTGTGTCCCCCCACCGCAGACACGCTGGAGGGGGTGGACATGATCTGGACCGCTGTGGTGAACGTGACCTGCCTGTCCCCATGTGTTTCTGTGGGAAGTGGAGCTGCCTGATGGAGGGGGACCTGGAGCGTACACAGGCACGTAAGCCCCTAGGACAGCATCTAAGGGTCTCTTCTGGGGTCACAAAAAGAGGATGGGGTTTTTCTGGGAGTTCAAATGGACCCATATTCAGTCAGGTATCAAAAGATCTTGGTTTTCCTCTCAAATATTTCTTCTGCCCATTTGTGGAGGGGACCCATATCTTTATCACTGTAGATCTCAAAGGGGGTGTAAGTGCTACCGTAGCTCAAAGAAACAGTATTCATTATCCAAGGCCTGAGCTGAGTGCCACTCATGTTGCCATAGACAGCCTGCTGCTGGCACAACAGAAGGCAAATCCCCACACCCATGGGAGTGGAGGCTGTTTTCCATTCCCTGCAAGGGTTCCCTGCCCACCTGAAGCCAGAGCAGCAGCCAGGAAGCATAAAGGGAGCCCCACTGCGAGGGAGAAGGTTTGAGGGGTGCAGGCCCTGAATCAGGTGGCAGCACGCTCTGACGTGAGGCGCTACAAGATGTGGCCTTGTTGGTGGGTTTGGGACTCAGCTAATTTAAGGAAAGGGCTTCGTTGTGGTAAGTATTAGGGAGGTATCAATAGCCCCTGCTACCCCAGAAGTCCACTGCCTCAAGCGGCATGCCAAGGAGATCCCCAGGATGGCACATCCAGAAAGGGAACTACCAATACTAGATGGAGGGGAATCCCCAACTTAGGGCTTCAGCTGCCGAAAAGCGAGTGCTTCCTTCTCCTGGCATTCGCTGTGCAGAAGCTTAACAAAAGCTGGTGTTTATTGGCATCACAGCAAAGCCCAACTTCAGGGAGACATCTGAAAGAGAGCACCTTAATAGCCTAAAAGCACGGCAGCTGGCTGAGACAGCCTGCCTCCTTTCTGCAGTATGCTCACAGAGAGGGGTAGGAAAGGAGAACCACTCCACCTGGGCTGTCCTGCCATGGGGAAAAGGGCACCTGCATCTCTGGCACCTTGGGAAGCCAGAGATGATGATAAAGACCTTTGCAGCCAGCATTCCTCAAGGTTCTCTGGAAGTCACATCCAAGATTTGGAAGCTCTTGAGAGGGCAAGTGCAACAGAAGCTTTACAGAATCATAGAATCACAGACTCGTTTGGGTTGGAAGGGACCTCAAAGACCACCTAGTTCCTACCCCCTGCCACAGGCAGGGACACTGTCCACTAGCCCAGGTTGCCCAAAGGTCCATCCAACCTGGCCTTGAACACTGCCAGAGAGGGAGTTTTCACAACCTCTCTGGGCAGCCTATGCCAGGGCTTCACCTCCCTCAGAGTAGACTTTCTTCCCAACATCTAACCTAAACCTATGCTCTTTCAGCCTGAAGCTATTGCCCCTTGTCCTGTCACTACACTAGTGACACATTGCCTAGACATTAACAAAGATCACAGGAAAAGAAAGTAACTGAGCCCTATTCTAGCCCCGTGGGATTTGATTTAACATCTCTGCGTGCCCAGAAGGTCTCAAAGCGTTTCTACCTGTGCAGAGGACAACAGGTTTGCAATACTCAATACCTGTGAGCCATTGGCCCAGACAAGTGGCAGCTGAGGAGCTGATTGTGCAGGAGTTGTCTCCTATGGAAAGCAATCAAAGCAGTGAGCTGAAGAAGGTGGGGAAGGGATGGTAGTCATCCAGGGAAAACAGATTGTTTGAGGGATGGAGAGGAGACCTGGAGCAGCTGTGCAGGGGTAGAGGGAAGGTAGGAAGGAGATACAGCACTGCAGAAACCAGGTAGGGGGTATGAAGGGCCAGAGTGGGAAAGCTGAGCTGGGCCACTGTGCCCGTATCTTGACCAGACACGTCTGGGGATCTTTGTTCAGAGAGTCAGGGAATAGTTGTGCTGCATCCTGATACCAGGAGCCGAGCCACTTATATTTGGCTTACTGCCTGTGGTGGTGATCCAGAGAGTCTGCTCATGTCAAGACCTCACTGCAGGCTGCCTCTGAGCAGGATGAGCTGTGGTGGATCAAGATGAGCCCAGGGAGGTCGGTTGGTTCAATGTGGGCTCAAAGCCCCCACAGCCAGGCCTCCCACCCATGAGCTCATCCTTTGTCTGAGAGGTGCTGGACCCCAGCCTCGCACAGCCGAGGGGCAGGGCAGTCCCGCAGCAGCTCCATGGGTCCCCGGCAGGCTGGGCTGGGCTGGGCATGCCCAACTGCCCCGGGGCAGCGGGGTGGTGCTGGCTCCTCCGGGCCCTCTGCCAAGCAGGCGGCTTTCCCAAGGGCGCCTCTGCCAGTGCAGCCCTGCCATCCCAACCGGGACCCAGTCCCCGCGCAGGATCCGCCCATTGCCCCCACGCTACCCCACCCACCCTGCCTGGACCCAATACTGCTTTGACTTCACCACGCTGAAGCATCACCCAAGGCAGGTGACAGCTATACAGGGTTTTAAATCCTTCTTGAGCAGAAACCTGTATTTCTGGGGGCGAAACATCACCGAAAGAGTCGGCAGCCTGCCACCCTGCGAGGGCTGGGCTGCACCTCAGCGTCCTTCTCCCCTGGACGACGCTGGCCCTGGGGTCACCTTGGCATATTGGCTCCCAGCTATTGTTGGAAACTCAGCTGTGGCTCAGGACGGGGATAGGTTTAGCCAGCTCTAGAGAAGAAGACTGGAAAGGCAGCCGGCTGCCTCCAGAGGTAGAGAAGCCTCAACCCAGGTATAGGGAGGTCTGGAGGAGTCGGGTCCCTGCAAAGTTTTCTTCAGTTTTGACTCGATCAAGACTGTAAAGAGAGAGAAAAAAAAAACCCAACCCGCCTTCTGACTCACTCTCTTCCCAAGACTGCCCTAGCCCAGGGCGTTTTCCCTGCCTTGGGAAGTGTTGCAAAATTTGAGCTTGCCCTGAAGGTATCTCTCACTAATTACTGGATATCCTGGTTTTGTGTAAGGACACAGGCAGAACCTTCCCACAGGTTCTTCTTCACTGCATGGGAAAAAAACTCGAAACACTGATTTCTGCTTCAGCATCCCCAGCAGACTGCTGTGAAGGGCTGATTGCACACTCGAGGGGATCTCTTTCTGGAGCCATCCTCCCCAGCTCTGGGGCATCGCTCACCAGGAGGCTCTAAGAAGCGAGGAATTTCAAAGGCAAAACCCAACCTTACTTTTAATATTTGCCCTCTGTACCTGAAGTTTGGGTCACTTTCAATTCCCCCCACACCCTGTAATAAAGAAGGCTAAAGCTTTCAAATTAGAGGCGAAGACTCGGAGAGCTGTGTGAGATGAGCCCTGTTTGAGTTCACACCGCCCGCCAGCCGTGCTGCAAAGGGCTAATGAATTGGCTGGTAAAAGGCAGGGTGCTGGAAATTACAGCCCTGGCCCTGACAAGAGGTAGCACAAGCACAACCCTGATTACTGCGTCAGCTTGACGCAAGGCAGATGCTCACATGAGCTGTAAGCCTTTATCTGTGCTTTGTTTGCCTTGGTAGAGGAAAACTGCTTCAGCACGGAGATGCTGAGTAGCCTATGCTGCTATCTACAAGTCTTCTGGTATCTGCTGTATCTGCACATCTTCTGCTCATGCCAGCTTCTCCCTTCAGAATCAGTCAGGCCACCAACTCCAGTGGACAGCACATGTCCCCCTGTCCCACATCTTGGAGTGCTGCAGCTCTGTGGCTGGACCACAGCACCGGGCTGCTGCTGGCGATCATCCGTCTTGCCACTCCTTCAGAGAGTGTTACAGAGGATTTCTGCAAATTTTAGGAAATAAGAAGTTAATGAAAAAGCTTCATTGAACAGGAAACTGCAATGATTCCTTCCCCAACTGAAATTACTGAGCAAGTCTGCTCCATTAAATGCATACACATACCCACCTACTCTGATGGAATGTCTTTTTTTTCCTAGAAAGGCCTTTTCTTTCTCTGTCATTTCTGTAAACAAAAGCCTCTGCCAGAATGAATGCAAAGGTGTCACCAAAGCTCTGGAGAGACCTCCATCTTTGATCCTCTGAGTACCTTCCTTGCTTCCTACCCTCCCTTCTTGAGTCTGGCTGATAGCTCTTCAAGCCAGTCATCATCCTCTGCCCAGTTTTGCACAAGGGCATCGAAGGATCTCAGCGTATTCAAACTTGCAACTTCTTCAGGCGTGTGTGTCCTTCTTCCCTCTCTCCTTGCTGCTGGAGTTTCACACACAGGAGCTGTTCTAAGTCAGCCTTTCCAAGGAGTATTTTGAAAGGCTGCTTAGCCATCCCTGCACACGCAGAGTACATGTATATTCACACATAATTACTTGAAAAAAAATACTCTCCCTCCTCCCTTCCAGCTTCTAAGGACAGAAATAAGAAACACCTTCAAATAACTGTAAATAATAAACCCCGTCACGCTGAACACTTCAAAGTGGAAGTGCAAATATTTGGAGAAGCATGGGGAGCTACACATAATTATGAATTAGCTCTCAAAAACAGATACAGATGATCTGACAGATAGTTGTTGGTTCCAAGTGGATTTTAAAATAATATTCCCTGTGATCTGGCAGAGAGAGTAACCGCTTATCGATGACTGCAGGTCTTCAAGGAAAGCCTACACAGCAGGAGAGCGACATGCCAAGCTACTGAGATGAAGAACAACTCTTTTGCCTTAGCAATGCCCATGAAAAACACCCCCTGCTAGGGCACAGCCTCAGGGGATGCAGCCTTCCAGTGACACTGCTGAGGGACAGAGAAATGTGTGCTGGTTGCTCCCTGGGGCCTCAGGGCAAGTCCTGGTACCACTCAGGGTCCAGCTGAGTCGTGCAAGACATAGCTAATTGACTTTCCCAACTTCTGAGACAGGAAGAGGCTGAACAGGAGGTACATGGAAGAGCTGTGGGACTCTGAGATGGGGAAGAGAATGGACAACTGGCATTAACAGGGTCTCCATCAAGAACCTTAACTGGTTCTGAAGAAACAGCCCTGCCAAGGAAACATTCCTTGGAAGGTGGGAAGTACCTACTACTGCAAGGACCTTGTAGAAAACCCTTAACCAAAGCAGGACTTAACAGTGGAAGTCTTGGCCATCATGAAATATAAACTTCCTGCAAGAATCTGCTCCCTGCAGAGAACGTAGCAGCCTCAGGGCTGACGTGAGCTGACCTTCACCACCACCTCCTCCCACTCCAGAACAGCCGTTTAACTTCCAAGCCCAGGATGACAATCCTTCTGCTCCCTCCTTCACAGCTAAAACATTCTCAAAAGCAGGCTGCTTGGAGGCAACCTGTGAACTGTGAAGCAGGGAATCCTGAGAGAAGAAATTGGGTAGCCAGTTTAGCAGCTAAAATGCCAGAAGAGCTACAGAGAGCAGGCAAGGAGGTAGAAAGATGAGGTGGTAGGAACAAGGGCTGATGTATCTGGAAGGAAAAGACCCGGTTTCTTGCCTATTCCTTCCAAGCATTACAAAGCCAAAAGGAGTGCTCACCTAGCTTTATGAAGACCTGCACCAAGTGAAAGTGGCAGTGCGGCCTGCAGCCAGGTCGCCTTCCTACTGGGTAAGGGTAGGACAAGCCACTGACAGATGCCAACAAGCCCAGTGCCAGAAGTGGCAAAACAGAGTGCCAGAAGTGGCAAAACAGAGAGGTCTGGCAGCTACGTTCTTGTGTCTCGGTACTACTTTTGCTCATGACAGGAGCAAAGCCTTCACTGCAGATTGAAGCTTCAGCCGTGAGACTTTGGATAACAACAGCTGGATCCAGCTCTTGGAGGCTGTGTAGACATCGTGTGCGCTACACGCGGAGGGCAGCGTATGCAGTGCTTGGCCCCAGAAACCCAGCAGCCCTCATTTGCAGAGATGCTGGGAGCAAGCCCGTTTCGAGTCCAATCACTTGGACCGTGAGCCCCTTCAGGACAGCCCTGTTCACCAGCATCTCTCCTTCTTCACCCCAGTGACTACAAATGAAGAGGAAAGCACAGAACAGAGCGAAGAGATGAACCTGGAGAACAGCCAACGGCATTTTTCGCTGAGCAGTGCACTCACATGGGAGGACACAGGCACCTGCAAGAACGGGCCTACAACAACTTGATGCAAACAGCAGCCTTAAGCTACCTGTGTCAAAGTGTCCAAGAGAGCACAATGGCTTTGAGGAATGATCTAGCAAGGTCTCAGGGGCCCTCGCTACCTTCCTCATTAAACCTCAAACAAAGCTGCGGGGTGTGTTAGTGCACTCTGGCTGGTCTCTCCCAGGAGGAGAGAAGGGAAAAGCTGGAGTCAAAGCCAGTGCGAAGGGCTGGCTTCAGCAGCAGGATGTGGAAACAGTGGAAAGCAGCAGAGGGAATAAACAGCAGCTGGAGGAGAAAGTACAGGGCCACTTTTTGTCATCATGTAACATACAAAACTCAGCTCACTATGCTTTTAAGATAGTAGCAGTCAAGATCTGTCAGCAGCAGCTTCCTCCCTCAAAACTGTGTACACCTTTTTCTCTAAAAGCAGAATGCTGGAAGGCAGGGGTAGTTCCTCAGGCAGCTTGGTGCATCAGAAACAGGCATCTGGACAGCAAGTAGTGGCTGGAGTAAACTTTAGAGCTCCCACAGCATCAGTGACACAGACAACTCTGCTGCAGGGTCCCCCCAAGCTTGAACATGAGCAAGTTGAGAGCTGGGAGGGAAGGGAGCATGACAGCAAGGTTTGGTCTCGTCACCTTAGGACTGGGCTTTTACTGTTTGCACGAAACAAAACTGTCTGCCTTCCCCTCACAGGTAGTGAGAGGGAAAAGGCAGGAAGTGAACCCATGTTCATCTCTAGCTCTTGGTGTGGCTGAGCAAAGCTCAAGTGTCTCCCTCCCAAGTTCCTCTTTCTTCTCAGAAACAAAATTGAGCTTTAAAGAGAAGCAAGCAGAGAGAGGAAAGTATTTTAGCTTTTGTACCAAGGCCTTGCCTGTCCCTGCCTGAAATTAGGCTCAGACACCTGCCAACAAAGCTTTCTGAAAACGTCTGCTACTCCTTATGGAATAAAACTGTAACACTTTGGGGGTTTCAGATGCGTTTTGATGGGATGGAAGAGGTGGCATAGAGGGAGGAACTACTGCTGAAAGAGACAACATGCTGTGACAGCAATGAAAACACACAAGCTGCATTGTAGGCAAGCCATAAAAGCACTTGAATCATCTGTCATAATTTAACTGATAAATAGATATAAAGTATTTTCTCCAACATCTTTCATATGCAGCATCACACTGGTTTAAAGACGACAAAAAGGCAGGCCAATATGCAGATGCTCATCTTTGTTCTCCAGCCTGCACTTAATTAATTGTGAGTTGCTTTAAAAATAATTTAGGGCACTGCTTCCACTGCACATTGCTGAAGTCTGAGATGGTTCCTGTGTCCTTACTTCCCAGAACACGTGGAAAGCAACACCTCTTCCCAGGTGTTAAAAGAAAAAAACCCACCCAAACCCCAAACCATGAGCTTCTGTGCTGACCAACTGGGGGGAAAAATCGGTCCCTGCTTACCCCTTGCTTCAAGTATTTCTTTGCTCTATCACCCAGTTCTCTTTAAAACCCTTAAAATACAGGTGTTCCTGGTTAATACGTCATGTGAGGCAACCATGCCAATTCCAACAGCCACAGCTTGCTCTGAGACACGCCATTAGTCAGTGTGGTGACAGCATCAGACACTGAATTTCCCACATTAGGAAACAAAATTACCAATTTATTGTTTTTAATAAAATAATTGCTTTAATGAAGTATTTAAAATAATTTTTAACATCTGACCAATAAGGTACAGTACACAAATATGGAAAATGCTGCACTTTACGTAAAAAGTAAAGCCAAGCATTTAATTATACAAAACAACTTTGCCTGATGCCATCAATATCTTGCAAACTATAGCTTAGTCAAAGTACTGCTTTTCTTTTTTATATATATATATGCGCTATATATACATATATAACTAATTTACAGCATTCATTTACTAGGTTTGCTTACTACTGTTCCAACACAAAAGAAAAGGTAACTGATTCAAAACTTATTGAACTCGGAATTTAATCTGCAGCGGTCCTGACGGTGGAGGGCGTTGGAATCATCGCTTCAAGTTTTGAAGTGGCATGCCAAGTAACCGTAGGAAGCTCGTTCCTTAAGAGAAAAGAAGTTTCAGCAGGAAGCCATTCAACAGAGCCAGTGTCGTTTCCTACCGGTCCTGGGAAACAGCCATGCTACACAGCACTGCGTGACAGGAGGCAAAACGTTTGGGAGGCTGGGGAGAAGGGAGACCCGGAGGTTTTTCCTGCCACACCACAAGGCAGTCTTTACCAGCAAGCAGAAAAAGCTCTGAACCTACTCTAGCAGTCTTAATAATCCAGTCCTCCTCCTCCTCACTGAGTGGAAACCAAGCAACTGTCTAAATACTTTTCCCTGTTATACGCCGTTAAGGAGTTAAGTCAGTATTCTAAATAAAGCAGTGAAACCTGTGCTTTGCAAACGCTGCTCTTCTCCTTAAGAGAGCCTTCAGCTGCAATGTTTCAACATGTCTCAGGTTTTCCCCTTTTTGCAGGCAGCACAGATTGCTTTTGTTGATTTCTTTCTCCATCTACGCTCAAATTCAACACTGTATTTTATATCTCCAGAAAGACAAACTCTTTCTTCTGTTTACACTTCCTTTTTAGGCTCCTTCACTCCTTGCATTCAGGTTTAGTAGCCCTAAATTTTCCCCAAAAACTGAAGCATGCCCTAACAACACTGTCTGATGTACTTCACTCACAAGAACAGCCAATTTGTTACCTTCCCTCAGTCACCTTCTCAGAGGAAAGGGGGAGGGCGGTTGAGGCGAGGTAGGGGCAAGAAAGCACCCTTCACTCCTTCTGCTTGCTACTTTGCTCTCTACAAATGAGCATCTGGTAATAACTCTAAGCCCAGACAACTGAAGGAGGTGCCGCGTCAGGTAGGCAATACATTCACATGTTGGCTGACTGCTGGTTCATGATTAAATACAGTTGCCATGCTATGCAGTGCCTTTAAAGTGTTGTTTCCCTAAAGAAGGTCGGAGTAGAAGGTGGCACTACACATAGAACACACATTGCAGACTCTAGAGTACTGAAGCAAGCGACATACTTGATCTAGGGACATGTACCAAGCCCTCAGAGCCTGTCAGACAGTTAAATGCAAGCAGGTAGTTGGTGCTTATGTGTGCAGCTCAGTGTTTTCTCTGTTTTACAGACTGGTTTAAGCCAAATGTTCTTAAAAACTCTACAGGTGCTAAGTTAGGTATTTAATAAAAGTGTTTATCTGTAAACAAGAGTTATCCTTACAATGGATCATTTTCCAGAAATTGGAATTTCAAGACAGTGCAACAATGCTTCAGTGTTTTCTTTGGCAGTAGACAGCAAGTTGAAATGTAAAATTCAAATCACTTCAGAAGAGCACGGTACAAGGTTAGAGAATGCTTCATCTCCCTCTCCTGTTCCATGCAGAATATCAAGTCCCTGAGACAGACGCGGGTTATTCTTGGACAGAGCAGCTGTTTTGTAAGGCTAAAACCTGATGATCCAGGAGCGATTCCATTGCCTTTCGAATCCTAAATGGGGGGAGGGAGAGGGAAAAAAAAATCCAACATGAGAATTCCATGTAAATACAAGTTTTTAACCAAACTGGTTGGGTTGTTCTGCCTACTTGCATAAGACCAGCCTGCCAAAGTTCAGCTTTACATGTTGAAAACCAGCAATCCAGAAGTCCTTGCACACTGAATACTTTAAAAGACAAAGCACTTGCAAGTTGATGGCTTATTTAGTCAAGGCAATGAAAACATGCTTATTCAAGTGTATATATATTTTAAAAAAAATGTATTATTACAGTAAGATAAAGTAACTGTTGTTTCACTCAAGCCGTACTACATAAACACTTGCAAAAAGGACAAGCTAACTACTAAGACAGTACTACCATGGTTCCTATGCCAAGCTCCACAGTGCGCAAGGCTCTTAGTCCCACTTGCAAACACCCAGGTGTTCACGTCTCTCCTTGAGGAAAACCATTGCTGCCTTGTCCTTTACGGGAGCAACACACACCCACTCAGCAGGAAGCACCCCCGTGTTCGGAGTGCTGTACTCAAGCCGATCCATCTCAGTCGGCTGCCTCGCTTGGTTATGAAAGCACAACTAGTAGGAGCTGATGATGTTTCGTAGTTCTACATTCAGGCTACTGGAATGAGCTACCCCCACGCATTCCAAAATGCCCCAAGATTTATTATTAGGGGTGGGGAGGCGGAAGATTACCATGAGCTGCACAATAGACTGGCTACTTATCTTGGAGCCAATCTATGCTACACAGCCAGTCTCTTATCGCTACTGGAGGGTTCCTGGTAACGAATGCAATTTGTACAAATACGAGTGCTCAGTCTCTGTAACTTCAGCAAGGCAATGCCTGCCAGCATCAACACCACTTGGAGATGGTGATGCTTGGATGCCGTGTTAACTGTATCAATTCTTGCCCTAACACTCTCTGCAAGACTTCAGCAAAATGACTTTGCCCACTTTGCTTAGAGAAATCTGGTTAACCCCCCTCCCCCCATATATTAGAAACAAATACCAGTGCTAGACTAACCCCAGCAGTGAGTGCTACTGTTGTTAGGGGGCAGGCATTGAAATGTATTAACAAAATAAAGAGATTCACCAGAGAACATGCACTAACCACAGAAAACCCAGGGCACACTGCAGAAATGGAAGCTGTATTTCTTACTAGGAGCATGCAGGGTATTCAGCACCGTTTGGTTTGCTTTAGAGTCGATACTATTAAACACTATGAAATGCCATCATCTGAAACTTTCAGTTTGTTAAATGGCTTGGAACAAATGCGTGCGTGGGGAAGACTGCTGGCCACACTGCACAGAGAGGGCACTGCTGTCCTGGTAAGACACAAAAGGGTCACGGTTCAAGTTTGTCATATGACAACCCTGAAGGATCCAGGGAAAAGATAGCTCTGCAATGCAGCTGCCAGCGCGGGTTGAAAAGGAGGTCAATCTAACAGGATGCAGCAGAAGGCCTGAGGCAATGTTATAAATGAAACAAACCCCAAGGGTTTTCAGTAACCCAGCAGCAACGTCCTTTGTAATTCAGAGAACTTTATGGAGGTGAAAAGTATTTTCTCTCTAAATAGTCATTAGACTAGAAGTCTTACCTTTAAAAAGACACCAAACAAAGCCACCTCAATCCTGTTCACTCCTTTCCAAAAAGGAGGCATACAGCACAAATCCCAGAGCCTGCTTTGGAAGCTGTTGGGAGCAGCGGGATGCTACAACAGGGTAGAAGCACCACACTGCCTGTGTTTGAGACAGTTATGGATTTGTTTATTCCTAAATTCTTACCTATCACACCCAGTGCAGAGACATAAAGTGATGTCATGCTCTAATACCACATGCAAAGCCAAAGTTTATTATGGACTCCCATTTGCCAAGAGGGACAGTGCATACTTCTAAGTTTCATGTAGTATCACACGGACTTGTTAGAGCTACCAAGTACAGTACTTCGGGGGCTAGCAGCTCTTTGACTAGTTACTGAATGTATCCAAATCAAGAGCTGCTGCCACATCCAAGTTAAAAGTCCCTCTCTCAAAGTGCATGATAGTTTAAAATTGAAGAAACCACTTGACAGCCTAGGCTATTCTAGTCTGGACTGAGCTGGGGAACTCTTAACTAAGTTTAGCTTAAGGAGGAGCACTGATTCCTTTTAGCTACTGTCCCATCTAGATGCCTTGAAACCGATCCTTGATCATTTTCTTTCGGACTTGGGACCAAGCGTTGCAGGGTGATGCACTGCCTGAATTTTTGCAATAAAACATTTAGAGAACCAAAAGCAAAACCCCTTGAAGTTTACAATGCAATCTGTGCATCAAAACCAACCATCACAGGCACCTCTGATAATGTCCAAGACCTTATTTAACTGCCCAATTCTTGAGTTCTTCTGCTGACACAGGGGATGCTTTAGTGGAGGTTCCTCTGCTGCTCAGTTCTCAGAATCTCCTCTTGATCAAGTTCCTCTTGGGCAGCAGGTCGATTTTGTCTGGCCCTAGGCAACAGTCAGCAGTCCTCTCCTTACATCTCACATACCCCTTCCTTCAGAGAAGCTCCCCCACACTGCTTTTGAGACCTTAATACCTTGGTTAGGACAACACCAACCCACTCCTTGCTCCCAGACATCTCTATTACCACCCTTCCAGCTGGGCAGCAACCGCTTGTGACCTGCTATTTTGGGGGATTCTTCATTGCCAGAAGCTTCAGCCTGCCCTAAGACAGCTTTGCAAGCCTCTGCTGAGGGGAAGGACAAAGTGCTGCTTTTAAACCTTGCCAAAGACAAGTACAAAGATAAGCGAGTATCAAACACAGCCCTGTAGCACCAATGCAGCAAACGGTGCTGCAAGCATCCTGCATCCCCCTTCTGCAACAGCTAGTTACTACCCAATTAACTGGCAACTTTTTGGTTTTTTAATTGGGAGCACTCCTTTTCTTCCACAGGGAAGGCTGGAAGACTTCAGCTGTATCCTGAAGTTCCTGCCTTTCACCCAACCCCCAGCACCCTGCTCGCCTTCCAAAAGGGGAACAACACAGAGACACGCAGCCCGGGAGGGGTACCTACCAGCATGAATACTACCAGTCAGCCTGAGTACCAACCACCTGGGTATCAACAGCTGACAGGCCCTGTTCGTAAGCCAGGTAAGGTGTTGTGACAACAGTATCTGCACCACTGGAAACCGCCCCGCACTTCACAGTACTGAGACCACCAGCTGCCTTAAAACCAGCCCCAGGAGGCCATAGCAGCTGCAGTCCTGCTTTCAGCCTATCACCAGAGTCAGGTCAAATCAGCAACTTCCCCACAGTGACACACTGTCACCCTTTCTTGATTCTCAGTGTTTTACATACACCTGACAGAGATCAAGTACTCTCACTGATCTTGGCAGCAGAGACACTGTGGAGCTCCTGCTGTAGTCCCACTCCCGTTGTGCAGCTACTTTTGTTGAGAGGTTGCTTCCAAAACTGTTTTCAGATCTCTAGAGCTCTCTCCAGTGGCTGGACTGAGAATTAAATACCAACTCTGAACACGCAAGAGTGAAGCTGATACAGAACCACAGCTCACCTCCTTTACCTGAACTACCACCACCTTATTCCTGGTCTCCAACATATCTGGAGCACGTGACCCACAAGCCTGCATCCCACATACTGACAAGGATATCAGAGTACTCTAAGCTACTCTACAGGCCCTGATACAAAGCTCAGAGGGGTCAGCAGACACCTTTCTTCCCACCAAATCCAGGTCAGGCTCAGTGAGCTGCTCCTGGCAGAGTACACCCTTCTCAAACTCACTGGCTTCACGCCAGTCGCATCAAAAATTTTAAACTTTTGGGGGAGGCAGGGAGGGAGGAGCCAAGTGTTCAGTCTAATGTTAAAAGTCAAGCCAAGAGTTCTCATTTCAATTTTTGGTGTGGCATAAACACATCCCAGTCCCAGAGTCCAGAGTGCCATTGCAGCTCCACTGCGCATTACAAAAATACCACCAGCAGAAGGAAGTAAAGTCATGAGCCAGTTTTCAGTGACATCTCCAAACAGTGAAACATCACAGCTGTGTGCAGCAGAGACCTTGTCAAAAGGTGGTAAGAGCACCTAGGGAATTGGAGCAAGATCACCCGGGTTTCAACCCCCAGCTCTGTCACCCATGCTTACGCTGAGGTCGGTGGTATCCAGCGTACACTGTACATTAGTTTTCCAGCTGTAAAACACGGGGCACGTTCCTGTCTCACACAAGGGAAAAAAAAGGTTAAAAAGCCATTAACACATTGTAGAGTGCTCAAACACTTCCTCGGGTCTCCCACAGCAGCAAGGGAGAAGGAAGAGACCCCATCAGAACTGTGACAGTTTTGCTTGTACTAGAAAGCATCTAATTTAGACCAGAGAAAACAAAGTGAAAGAAGCTGATACTGTTTTGGTGACAAGGCAGCCTACAGATGCTTGCCTGTTCTAACAAGCCTCAATCTGAGAAATACTCCCGCATTCGCAATACTAAAATACTAAATTATTCTATTAAAAAAATAAAAATAAAAGGTAATAAATATATTTAAGTTGGTTGTGTTAGGTGATCGGGTTTTGTGGGGTGAGGGTTGGATTCTTTTTAATTTTATAGACCATTAGGGTGGATCAAGCCAGTGTCTGAAAGGCTTAGCTCTCTGCTTCCAGGCTGCTCCTCATGCAGCTGAAAACAAACATGTATATTTATGATGTTATCTGCAGCCTACAAAGAAGCCTCACGAAGCTGTCAGATCTAAAGAATAGAGAATGCTGTTCAACGATGCATTTTTCCTCAGATTTCATTGCAACATTCCTACAAGTCCTTTCAAATGTAGGCAACAACATGTTTTACATATTGAAACAAATTACTGCGAATGTAATGTCAGTTTATTCACTATTATGCCCAAGATTCATGTACGCATGTCACTTTGTATGGCTACATCAGATGCTTAATCTGTACCTGGAGGTAATGAATACTACACAAATATGTCATTTTAGTTAATAGACAATTATTAAGCTGAAAATTTCTGGCTCTTTGCCACATCATTTTAAGCAATGTATTGTCAACTAAATTATAAATCTCTTGACCCTTCACATGTCATCAACATTTGCACGTTACCAATATGTTCAGCCTAAAGCTACAATGCAATTAGTCATTTAAATTGCAGATATCTTTCACACATAAGAAGAATTAAGTTCATCTCTAGCACAGCGAAGGCACGATATGGGTCAATGAACTGTATTTCTGAAGTCTGTGAATGGCAGTCGAGAATATTTTTGCCTATTTACACGGGGAAGAATTCACATCGAGTGTGTGGCCTGGACAGACAGCAGCCAGGAAATTCAGTGCTGAAATTGAAACTCCCTAGCTGACAGGGCTTCAGATCTTAGTTAGAACTTGCAGCAGATAAGTAAGATGCTGAAGCCTTATTTTATAATTGCAGTAACACTTTCAGCTCCTCTCTTCCCCAAAGGTTTGGCCATGCTGTAGACTCTTCAGTCGCCCGACAGCTTGAGTGAGAGCTGGAAACTGAAATCAGGAGCCTGCATACGTTAAGCACATGGCAAGTATAAAAAGCCCAAACCCTCCAGTATCACTTCAGACTGACTGGCTGGGGGAAGGGGTGGTGGAGACAGGAGGAAACAGAGAAAGAGAGGGAAACCCCTCAAGTGTAGAAATAGATTTTGTAGTCTGGCTCTGAACACCTACTTACATGCAAGTAGTCTAGGTCCAATTTAAAGTGATTGCTTTTAAATTCATTTTCTGCAGCTTTTAAGGAAATACTTTAGCAGACTATCATGTACCAATGCCAAGCACTAGCCAGCAGCCTCTCTGTGCCCCATGGATATACAGGGAGCAGCAAACCCTCTGCAGTCGTTTGCTACAGAGCCACCTTCTGCGTTTAATTCACATTTAGCCACAGTCACATCCTAACACCAACACTGAGGTTGACAAATTATGTGAGCGTGTCCTGTCATCAGGAGAGCTTATGGCCAAAAAGGCACCAGTAACTTGTACAGCTACCGGTTAAGAGAGTGTAAAGCCACATACTCCTTCACTATCACACATGCCTCCTGCAAATGCAAGAAAAAAACTCCACAAGCCCCCAGCCCCGAACCCCCCCAAGTGATTTGATTCTCACACAGTGCAAAAACCAAAACTCTCTTCCCAAACATTCAGAAGAGTTGGGGTTTTCTTTCATTCTGTAGAAAAGGACTTGCTGCTCAAAGGCTTAGTTCTTCCTGGGTCAGCCTGATGAGCACTCCCAAAGCTGAAACAAGCACTGTATACACAATATGTTTAATTAACATGCATATTGGCATCCTAAGCTGTAAAGCAAGAAGGGGAAATTTACGTTCTGCTAACAATGATCAGACATGGCAGAGACCGAGCCCTAGAAGAAAAGATGACAAGCTTCTTTCCTCCACACACAATCAATACTGAAAATGGAACAATGACCAGTGTGTCAAACAACACATTTCTTCTGTTTCTCCTGGCCAGACTTCTTCCCAGAAGAATATAAGATTATTTGTGGACTGCAGTTTTATGAGATGTGCTTCACCCTGGAAGTATCACATTAGTTTATGCATGTTGGCCAGAACTACGAGTTTGACAGAAAGGCAAGTACTTGAATGGCTCTGCACTGACCCCAGGATATCAGCTGCATCATTTACTTCTGTAACAGCTACTGGTAGCACCCTAAGTTTCGGCTACAGAGCTTGCCTTGGGCAGCAAGGCAAGACCCACATTTGCTAACAGAGTAGCCAGCCTCAGCAGTGGAACAGCCACAAGCAGTTATCTGGAAGACCGAAGTTTCCTTAGCTGTTGGTTCAGGCAGAAAGAAAGTAGACACACAAAATTTACACGAGTCCATGTGTCCAACCTCAAAGAACACAAGCACAGGACACACCACCGACAGCTCCGTGCTGGTTTTGGCTGGGATAAAGTTACTTTTCTTCATGGTAGCCAGCATGAGGCTGTGTTTTGGATTTATGCTGAAAACAGTGTTAACATAGGGACAGCTTTGTTACTGCTGAGCAGTGCTTACACAGAGCCAAGGCTTTTGCTGTTTTTCACTCACCACACCCTGCTAGTAAGCAGGCTGGAGGTATACAAGGCATTGGGAGGGGACGCAGCTGGGACCAGCTGACTGACCAAAGGGATATTCCATACCACATGACATCGTGCTCAGTATATAAACACTGGGGAAGGAGAAGGGGAGGACATTGGGAGCGATGGCATTTGTCTTCCCAAGTAACCGCTAGAGATGGAGTCCTGCTGTCCTGGGGATGGCCAAACACCTGCCTGCCCATGGGAAGTGGGGAATGAACTCCTTGGTTTGCTTTGCTTGAGCACAGGGCTTTTGCTTTGCCTATTAATCTGTGTTTATCTCAACCCATGAGTTTTCTCTGTTTACCCTTCCAATTCTTCCGAGCGGGAGCGAGAGGCTGCGTGGGGCTTGGCTGCTGGCTGGGGTTAGGCCATGACAAGAACTTTGAGGAAAGGCAGACTGCATCGCTTCCAAGCACTTAACATGTTACTGAGAAAACGGATGGGAAGCAAGCAGTTTCTTCCAAAAAACTACACAGAAGTGCAGGCATCGAACTACGTCTTCCTGTATGAAGTATAAGAACGGTCCCACCAGTCTTCAGAAGCTGACCATAAGGGTAACTGCCAGTTCTCACTGACTCTACTTTCAAAAACACATGTTGACTTTTTTCTTCCTCCCTGCTGTGAAGTACTGCACAAATACACTGCTCTTAGTTCAAGGCCAAAGACAACCTTGAACATGGGACACCTTTGGACACAAGGGAAGTAAGTTTAAGGACTCCAAATTGCAGCCTGTTTCCTCACAGAAAAAAACTCAACTTTAAATATCTGCAAGGGTTTTCAAACTTCTGAGACTCCAGTTACAGAAAAAATGAAACAAAGCTGTTTCCAAAATAGCTTTGTCATCAGAAAAGCAGTAGGGCTTAATTCAAAGTATTGCCTATTTCTCAGAATTCAAACCATTGTGGGGCATGTTACCAACTCATAAAAACTATAAGACAGAACACAGAATTGGGAAAATAAGTCTGTGGCTTCAAGTTTACTTTTTTTCAATCTGTTTTAGAAGTGTTCTCCTTTCTCCAGATGAGTTATTTTTCAATTCTTTCCACCCCTTAATTCATTACTCCTCCTGACATGCCCCTAAACTGGGAGAGGAGAAGAGGTGGGTGACAAATATGCAAACCCAAAAACACGTATGAATCAAATCCAAAAGGTCTCTCCCCCTCATTGTACCCAAAAGTGTCCAGAGGGACCAGAAGGACAAAGATGAAGATATTACCACCTCTGGAATACAAGTAGCACCAATTAACACATTTTCAAAATAGAAGGATTTTCTTACCAGGGCTTTCTCAAATTACTCTTTCTGAACAATGCCATTCTGAACAATGTTAAGTTCCAGTGAAGAGAACATGTGAAACTACCCAGCTGAGTGTTTCTTACAAAAAGGGGAAGAGAATTCCCATTATACTGATGCTTTTTTCCCCTTTTTTAAATTAGGCCTACAGCATTAGCCTTAATTTTTTTCAGTCCACGGATTGGCCCCTACTGCTATTTCAAGTTTAACGATACGTAAGCATTAATAGGATGGATGTGTAGGAATCAGGCATTCAACTATCCCAGGAAGGAGACTGTCCATAAAGAGGTGAAAAGCCAGGTGGCAGAGTGTGGGGAAACCACTACCTAGGGCTGAAGAACCAACCCAATTAACTACAGATGTTCATCTGTGGAGAAAGGAAACATGGTGTGCTAACAAAATGCAGTTTTTAGCCCTCCATACCTAGTGTTACTGCAACAGGTGGCTGCAGAACCATACCAACCCGGTCTGCTGAGCTGCAAGCTCCCAGTACCCATCACATTTTGGTGCTGAATAAAGGCAGGCAAATAGGTAACAAATTTGCTTACAGAGTTTCACTTTTTAAATACACACTGTAACTGATTACTTCTTCCCTGTCTCTCCAAATACCTTAGGGCTTCAGTTTACATCAATAAGGGCTGAAACAATTCCTCCCCTTTAATTATTGCAGTCGGCAACTATAAAAAGAAGCTGAACAGAGTCAACTTTGCTCTAAGACCGACATGAGATACACAACCATTGTGCAAAGAGCATTGTCCAAGGAAAGCTGAATCTCAGTTAAAAAAAAAATCAAATGCAGTGATTTCATTCAATACTGCCAAAGGATTATTCATATTGAGGAATAAACTTCTTCTGCCATACCTGTCTACCAAGATAAAGGATTTAAAAAAAAAATATTAAAGAATGGTCACAGGAGTATTATGTACAAATTTACTCCTTGCCATTGCATAGTCAGCAAGCTCTGACATTTAAGATTACCTGAGAGTAAAGCTGTCTGTATTTGCAATTTGAAATGAGAAAGTACATCCTGCCTGTTTAAATTATTCTCAGACAGGTTCCCCAAAAAGATGATTTTAGAGATGCCCAAATGTGTATCTGCCTAAGGCCATATTGTACTTGCTTTCAGTTTCAAAAACCTCCTTTCATCTCTGAAGAATGGAATGTTGTTTACTGCTCGGGATGTTTTGCCATGTTATCATGAATGTATTACAAACGTTCTGCTTCTTGAACTAGAGAGTGTTTGTCAAAAACATTCTTTATTCTATACAAAAAGTCTTAAGACTTTATAAATCCCGCTCAGATATATTGGGACACTTAAATGTCTAAGTCTAGACATCCTTCTCAAGTTTGCTATCCTGCATAATTTCACAAAACAGAAATAAAGGTCTGCAGAGAGTTGCTTTCTGGTAGCACGAAGCCCAAGTACTAGATGCTGGAATGCAAGATTGCACGCGAGAAATAAAAGTAGTTTCACTCAGGAAATGACTTTCACCTGCTGCCCTTACATCTCAGTCTAGTAAAACAACTTGTATGAGAAGGACCTTAAAATAGAGGGGGTAAGTTTGTGACAATAAGAAGCTATCAGGGTTTATGGTCAGTTTTAGGCACATTACATCCATGTTCTTTTAAACTGGCAAGGTAAATAATGGATCACCACTGTTTAACAGCAGCACTGTTACCTGTCTCACTTTGGCACAGTCTCCTGAAGCTTTTAATAAAGCAGACACACCGCAGACGATGAGAAATAACTGAAAAGTACCTAACAGGCAGACTTGTTAAGTATTCAGAAACAAATCCGGCAGTAATTACAGAAAACCACTAGGAAGAACAGGAATAGTTACTCGACAGAAGCTTGGGGGAAGAGCAGAAAAGGATGGGGGAAACTGTTCTTGTGTTAGATTCATTTTTTTCAAGTTTTTCCAGTGGTATTATAAAAAAACCCCTATACCTTCAGCTTCATGTGAAAGTGCATTAAAAAACTTCAAAGAAGTGAAGAATAGCTGCTCAATAGTTGGCAATGCTGCTTTCTGTAGCTTGTTTAAAGATTCCTTCACTTCACTTGTGGTAAATGATGAAGATTCAAGGAGCTAATTGTGTCTCAACCATCGGGGGAAAAAAAAAAAAAGGTAAATCAGAGGCACAAGTCTACCTCACCTCCTTAGAAACATCTCGTCACAGTCCAGGCTGAGAGAAAACCAACAGGACACATGCCACCCCTGTCTCAGTAACACTGCAAATAACTGAGCTTTATTAAAGGTCCTTCCAGATTCCAGCATGCAGAAGTGCCACACTATCTTCAAGCCTAGCATCTATTTAAGCTTCCTAGGCCAGAAGAATGAAAAACACTTAAAGCTTGTCAGAAAGGACAACTTTGCCACCACTTCTTCCACATAAGAATTACTTGCTGGGCTTCTGTTCAATGTGTTTGGGTCACAAGCCAAACAGCTGTTCACGTGAGCCACACTAAGGTTTCATGAGAGAGGGGCAAAACTGGCAATGACAGCTGAATGACACTCTGCAACACATTTCTCCTGTCTACAGCCAAGATGATCACTAACAGAAGTAGGCTGTCAGTCTCCCTTGAAGGAATTTCTGCAGCCCCATAAGCTTCCTATGTCCCAGAACACATTTCATCTCCAGTACAAGATTTAGAGATTTGTTCAAATCTGTTAAAAGCACCTTCAAGGCGCTTTTAAAATGCAGCATGAGTTAGAAAAGGTGATCTGGGTCATTGCAGGAACTGGATGACCTAGTCTTATTTAATTATTTATTGATATGGGAGGGGAGCGGGGACAGAGATGACAGGGTGATGATGATGGGACATGGGACAACAACTAGCCAAGGCAAACCCACAGTGTATTGGAAAAGAGTCCTTGTAGAAAGGTTCACGGCCAAACATCCAAGGAAGAGCCATTTCAAAAGCCATCCAAAACAGCCCTCATGACTTCCAACTGAGAGACTGTGACAGCCAGCTGCTATAGACCACCACAGCTTCTTTACCCTTCACTGCAGATGGGTGTTTCTCTGAGCCATCGATTCCTTCAGAGGTCTTTTCTTTTACATACACTTTTATCCACAGCTCTTCCTATAACACACAATTAAACATCCCCATCAAATATATCACAAACAATCCTTTCAATTAACTAACACAGGCCAGTTTTCTTGCAGTATGCAACCAGCCATTTCACGTAAGAGCTTTCTGACTTCTTCCTACAGGGGGGTAAAAATAATTCAGTATGAAGATATAACAGCATGCAATCTCTGTACCTCCATCCCAGATCCAATGCTTGATGAATCCAGAGGTCTTTTCTTCCTCGGTCCAATGGCTGCCAGAGCTGTGAGGTTGGCTTCTCTTTGTTGCATTTGTGCTAACTCCAATTGCTGCATCTAAATCAAAAAAGAACACACCTATGTTAATTATGATATACAGTATCTGATAGTCTTGGTTCTCTGGCATCTTCAGACAGCTCTGCAATCCCTGCTGAAACTATTTATTTCACAGCATCTTTTCCTGTCTTTCTGGACACTTCTGATAGATGCCAACACTCCATGCCTATGGCCTTGAAACACTAATAGTTCTATAAGAAGCATTCTAAGTAACACTTGGTGGACATCACCTTATGGCATCAACGCAGCCTTAACAGTAGCCTTGCTGCTGGTCCCTCAGCTCACAAGCTTTGCCATTTCTGATTTACAGAAAATATTGATCAGAACTGTTTATGAAGCTAGAGTAGTATTAAAAGTTGAAGTTCCCAGTTCTGTGAACTGGGCAATCCTGAATTCAAAATCTCAATTCATGACTGCACAAGGCGACCATTTCTTCATGCTGCATTACCGGCACTCTACACTGCCATTCTGAAACACCTTATCCAACTGATACTCTTTCTTTTCCCAATACATATTTGAATCTTCAGGAATATCTGCACCAAGTTAGAGGTACACTGCATGTGTTTTATTTTCACTTGCCTACAGAAACCATTCAACATAAACCCTTAGAAACATCCTCTGCTTGGGTTAGGTAAACTCAGGAAGGGAAACCAACCCACAGTCAAGAGGATTAAGAAAAAAGATTTAGCCTCTACATTTCAAGGTACATGCTACTGCAACTCCATGTGATAACTATAGATGTCAGCTGCTCTGAAGCTCAAGCCACTCAAGTCTGCTAACAGGCTTCGTCGCTTGCATTGGCCACCTTGCTAGTGCTTTCAGGTCTGCCAACCATCCAACCTGGAGCATGGCTGGAGGTGAGTGCTCTCTCTATTTACTCAGGTTGAGTTTGTCTTTGAAGATAAACCTCTAGGTTTGATGTCAATCCTTAAGTGATCCAACATCCAACTAGCACAGCTCATTAGCCCATGCTCTCCCCACTCTCGGGTCTTCAAACATCTGTTTGGATGGGAATTCTCTGCATTCATACATGCCCAGGTCTTTAAAGAAAGTACAGCTGTATCATGGTACCAAAGCACCCAACTTTCCTCTCCTCCCTCAACCCTGTAAATCATTAAAAAAACCCCAACAAATTAACTGGAGTCCCTCATTGAGCTCGTACAGATATTTTACTAAGCTTGTGATACCGCTTTTCAGCTCTTGGAGATAACACCTGGAGAAGAGAAATTCAGCTGGTTAAGAACTGAAAAACTGAGGCTGTAGCACTTATACAGAATTACTCCCCCACTTGCTACTACTTAAGTAAGAATTCATATAAAATAAAAACCCACAAACAACTATGAGGACTGGGGGGAGGTGAAGCTTTTTTCTTTTTTTTGTTAGGAGTTTTTTGTTTGGGTTGGTTTGGGTGGGGTTGGTTTTGTGGTGGTTTGGGTTGTTTGGGGTTTTTTTGGCAGTTACTTCACTTGGAATCAGTAAACTTGTTCTTACTCTAGTGGTGCTGGAAGCTTCACACCAAGCAGCCAGCTAGGCTTTTAAACAGTATTTCAGGACAGGATTCCTAAAAGGACATCCTGCCCGGTAAGACACAAGCCACACACATGCTCAAGATTTCTCAACAGGCATCAAGGAATGCAAGACTTTGACATATGTCAAAAGTAGTAGGGCTTTTTGGTTTGGGATGGTTGGTTTTCTTTTTTGAAGAGGAGACAAATGATTCAGTTACAAAACCAACATTGTTTGCAAGAAAGCTTTGATCACACCCTGTTGACTTTCCCTACAGAAATGCTCCTTGAGTACTTCTTGTTGCTAGATACTGTCACTTACCACATGCACTATTCTTGCTTTTGCATGCAATGTAAACATTTATGACCATATTTATCAGAATTATGTCAGTTCTGAATGGGCTTGGTTTTTTTCTTTTTCAAAGTATATATATAGGATTGCTCTCAAGAATATATTAGAGACTTGGAAGGTTTTTATGTCCCTTAAACTTGAAAACTGCAATTCTGTAATTGCCTGACATTACCTCTGGCTGGCCTACTTGTAGAAAACATTTAAGATAAACTTCCCTTTAACCTCAGTCTTAAATATGTGTATTTACACTCAGGAACACATTGCAACCAATCAGGAATAGGGGAAAACATGACTAAATCTGAAAAAGTAACTTAAAATCGCACAAATTCTGTGAAGCACCAAGGCTTAGAAAACATTCACCTTCCTGCTAGGAATATACTTCCGTCGCCATGGTGGCCAAACGTGCACCACAGTCTTCTTGCCGTGAGAAGCAGCATTCCAACTTGCCATGCACATGGCATCCCTCTGGGGGCTGATTCAACTCCAAAAAGGCTCCAGTAGCAAATAAAACCAGAAGGGGAAAGATGATTTGCTTTACTTCTAAGAATCATTACATTTAAAACGAAAAGGATTTTTTAAACTATTAAACTTGACATAAAAAAAAAACCCCAAAAGTCTTCATTAGCCTAACCTTGTGCTCCATCCCCAGCAGTCATTAGAAAACTTGTCTCCCTTCCCCCTCAAACCTGCAAGACACATACATATCAGCTTCACTGTCGTGATTATGCATGTCACAAACAGGTGGCTGCTGAACATTTGATCACTGGCTGGAAATAGCGTTGAAATAAGACCCCCTTTCTCCTTTTTACAGCTGATACTGATGGGCAGCCATGGTACATACCAAGGACAAGAGGCAGAGCTATGAATTAAATACTAACGGGGCTTTGGGATGGCATCAGCAACCATGGGCTGTTTGGGTGGAGGGGACTGTGTGGGTTGAGTGCCTCTTCATGGTGTATCAGAATGCTGCACTGCCTGAGGACTGGGTAGTTAATGTTTATAAATATCTCAAGTGTGGGACACAAGGGGAATTGGCCAGCCCCTTTTCAGTGGTCTGTGGAGACAGGACAAGGGGCAATGGCTGCAAGTTGGAGCACAGGAAGTTCCGCACCAATGTGCAGAAGAACTTTTACACAGTGAGAGTGACAGAGCCCTGGGACAGGCTGCCCAGGGATGTGGTGGAGTCTCCTCCTCTGGAGATATTCAAGACCCGTCTGGACGCCTATCTGAGTGAAATGTCCTAGGGAGCTGCTTTGGCAGGGGGGTTGGATCCGATGATCTCTGGAGGTCCCTTCCAACCCCTACAATTCTGTGATTCCACAGTGCCTGGGCACCATCACCATGCAACTCAAGACGACAAAGCATGCTGTTGCAGGAGCAAGCAGTGCTGCTGGAGGGCGGTGCTGGCAGAAAACCCACTGATACAAGACACAGTATGATGCTTGGTGGATGGTATGGAAGAGATGTGCTTTCTAGAAACAGAATTAATGCATCTTAGACCATGCAGTTACCAAGACAATGGTGGAAATGCATGCCATTACCATCATCTACTCTCTCCAATATGTTTTCTGTCTCATAACCAATCAACAGATTTTTCAAATCAGGCAGAATCTCACCAGAGTTTCAGAACAAAAGGAAGAAAAAAAAAATCAGTCTTGTTGCACTCTAGACATCTTGGGGATTTTTCTGAGAACATAATTAAGACAAATGAATTTAAACATTCAATCTCCATAATGGACTCAACAGATCCCCATTAAGCGATGTGGGCAGACATCCAAATTACCCTGCTGAAGCCAGCAAAATCATCTTTTCATCAAGTTTTGTTCCATTAAAAAGTGTGAGATTAAATGTCCAAACACTCTGTGTGCGGTTAAAAGCGCAGAATAAGAAGACAGGCAGATAACATCAAGGGATACCCGAGGATACTGGCTGGCTAACTGCTGCTGGATTTTCCTAAACAAGATTAGGAAAGAGCAAGAGGCAACTATGTTGAGTCAAATCTTTAACAGGCAGTTTTGTAGTGCACAAGTTAGGGCAGAAAGATCAGCACAGTAAGTCAAAGACAGTAAAAGTAGTATATACACTTCATTAAAATGTAACAGAGGAGCTGGATCTAATATTGTTTCCCTTCTAGGGGCCAGTTTACTGATGTCTCTGACTAAAATAGGATACAAACAGGAAGTGTCATACCCAGGTTTGTATCTTGGAAACAGATGATGTTTCTCCCTTGAAGACAAAATTGTGTAATAGCAATTCAAGAGGAGCAGGGGAACCTGCACCACACAGGTCTGGCCCACAAACCAGCAAGTTTTCCCTTAACCTGACCTACTTCATCTGCTGGAAAATGCTGCTGTTCCACCATGACACAGGAGTCCAACACACATGTCCTGCTCAAAATTCATTCCTCAAGAAGGGCACTAAGAGGGGACAGTCTCCAGGCAAGAGGCAAATAAATGTTCACGTTCCTGCTCCCCCCTTACCAATTTTTACATACACTCAGAATCGCAGTACAAAGAGTTCTAAAAACCTGTGTATAAGGATCAAATTGCTATGAAAACGTCTCAGAACTTGTAAAATAGTCTTTGTTGCTGCTGGCCTTTTTAATAATAAAAATAGGGTTTAAAGTCTGGTCTTGCAGGAAGCAGGAATCTCTAGGGTGACACAATAACCGTTTTAGTTAATCTGACCTGCAGCACAAATCAAGAAGTAAGGTATGTTTTAAAGTCCTCCGTTATAGTGAAATGGCATTTGCAGCATGGCTGTAATCACACAGAATGAAAGGTTTTAAAATTGACCTCTCTGTTCTCCAGTCAATCCTCTACTGAGAAAAATATTTCTTTTCCTGCTCATGGAAATTCTCTCTCACTTGTGTCACACTCCACATTTCAAAAAAAAAAAAAAAAGAATATGCAAAGTCTATTCTTACTACTACACCAATGACATTTTTGTGGTGTTTTAATATTAAAAAATAAATTTCAAGTCGCATAAGAAGTAGTACTTCAGCTATGAGATGCTGAGACTTTTTAAAGCAATACTGCAAATTGGTTTCAAGCCCTTTCAGTAACAGAGTACGTGAGACGTGGTTGTTCGTGTTATCACAGCTCCAAGAATTCAAGTTACACAAATCTCGCAAGACTTTCTCTGAGCATGGCAAGAAAGAATCCCTTAACAGCTACTGAAGAGAGGAAAAAGTATACTCTGCCACAAAGAAAGTCAACTAATTCACACCAGCTAAACCATAGTGTGTAGGGGCAGCAGGTGGCTGGGGGAAATGGAAGAGCTACCTGGCAGAATGCACATTCACCTTCAAAAAGGAGTAATGGAAACCATTATGTCTGGTCACGAAGTACTCACAGCAGAACAGGGTGTTTGGTATAAGCTTTCATAGAAGACAGTTAACAAAGCCTTTACTTTCTGGGCTTCTCACCATAAGGAGGACATTGAGGTCCTCGAGCGAGTCCAGAGAAGGACAACCAGGCTGGGGAAGGGGCTGGAGGGCAAATCGTATGAGGAGCGGCTGAGGGAGCTGGGGGTGTTTAGCCTTGAGGAGGATGAGGGGAGACCTTATCACCACCTACAACTACCTGAAAGGAGGCTGTGGAGAGGTGGGAGATGGTCTCTTCAGCCAGGTGACAGGACATAGGACAAGGGGAAATGGCACAAAGCTGCGCCAGGGCAGGTTCAGATTAGATGTTAGGAAAAAATTTTTTACTGAAAGAGTTGTCAGGGCCTGGAACAGGCTGTCCAGGGAGGGGGTTGAGTCACCTTCCCTGGATGTGTTTAAAAAAAGGGTAGATCAGGTACATAGGGATATGGTTTAGCATAGGACAGGGCCAGTTATTTGGACTTGATGATCTTAAAGGTCATTCCCAACCTTGTGATTCTAGATCCTCACAGTTTTACCAGGGAAGATTTCTCTATAGGCAGAGACAAATTAAGCATCTGTACTAGCAGGGGCTCACAGAACAGTAAGAGGTCTGATGTTAAAAGAAAAGCCAAAAAGGTTGTGCTTGTCCAGCTCAATGCTGGCAGATGACTTGCTCCTCAAGAAATTGACACCTACTGTCCACTTCTGCAGGAGCTTCAGTATGTAAAGAGTACGTAAAGGGAATACATGGAGAGACTTAGTTTCTCCACTTCTCAGATTCAAGTGCTTGGAACTTATGTTTAGCAAAAAAACTCCACCCCAAAATAGCGTTGGCAATGCAATAAGAAACAAATACAGACATATGAATGTACATGAGCTCAGAGGAAAAGATGGGAAGCCAGATGGGGAAGCTAAACACCAAATTCTGGACTTGGTTGTAATTAATATACAGAAAAGACTAAAAAGCATATTGGGTTTAATATCAAGAAAAAAGTGGGGATGTCTCCACATATGACATGGCAGGCTGACAGAGTATGGGACAGACTGAATAAATATTTAAAGTAACAGAATAACTGGCAGGAAAGGAAACTGGGGAAGGCTGAAGACAAGTTAATGTATGCCTAAGGGTTATGTGTGCTATCCAGCAATAAGTACATCAGGACTAATAAAAGCACTAAAGTAGATGAACAAGAATTTGTGTAAGACTTGCAGGCGGGGGAGAAGCAAGGAATATAAGCATACAAAAGAGCCAGAAGCCCCTGATTCTTTCAGCTTCCAGAATAAAGAAATTAAACAATAATGACTATTAAAATTCAAAGTAACACAAAGCCACTCTGTACAAAGAGCAACATTTGCTTTTTTCCCCCTAGCCCGTATCATTGAAAAAGGAATGTGGACACCTACATGGGTCCTTACTACTGCCCTTTACTGCACATTTTTAAAGAACTAAATATCAATGTACCTTTTAAGTAGGGCCACTTATCCCACTGAACTGACCTCTCTCTCTCTCTCTCTTCTATCCATTCTTTTTTCTGACCATCCTTTTCAAAGTTTCACTGGGTTTCACTGCACCCTCCATTTATTGCTTTGGAAGTTTTCTCTGTTCCCAGTTGCTTCTCCTTTCATTGTCTTTGGAAAAAAAGAACTTCAATTTTTCCACATTCCCTTTAAGCACTTTGAGGAACTTGTGACAAAAATGAAAAATAAACCTTAAAAATCTGTTTTCAATCCCAAGCCTCTCGCACTGGTTGTCATAAAGCTCAATGAGCATTACTGCCTCCAGCCTCTACCTTTCCTATACAAAATTTTCTGCCCTACAGGTTGAACGCAGCTGAATAGCAGACTTCTCATATGGGGGACATTCTCTGAGGAAAACTGACATTTAAAGGCTGCATATTTAAACATTTATCATCCTCTCTCCTCTTTGCCTATAATGCAATTTCTCTTCTTGCAATTGCTTCCTTTCAAACTGTTTTAATTAGCCATACAATTAGTTTCCACTGACTTTTCCCTCCGTTGTAATTTAGATTTAACGGCAGAAAGGCAGAATAGCATGCACCGGGTTGATGCTCAGTCCTAACTTATCATAGGGCTGTATGCAGCACTGCAGGGTTCTTGCAGGTTAACATTCCACCCGCACGCAGAACACAGACCCAACCACAGCTGTACCCACCAAGATCAGGTGCCTTGTCTATCTAGAACTAAAGGGTGCAAAAAGATATTCTGGAGAACAGCAGCATTGTTTTCCAGGATAGCCATAAAGTAAGCTACCCACAGAAAAAAGAAAAGAAAAAAAATAGTAATTTCTCCAGTTGATATTTAATGTTCTCTAATACATATATATATAGCTAACTTGTTGAACAATTGTTGATGCAAGTCTGTTGTTCCAGATCACCTGGAGCATGCTTTCCCTTGTGCAGTCATCTGCTTGCCTACTTGGAGGCCCAGAGAAGTTCCTGAGCATCTAGCATCCAGCAGCAAGCTCTCTTCCGGTGTGCTTTTAGATACAGACCAGGCTGTGTTTCTTTCAAGGCCAAGAAAAGGCTACAGCACAGCACACCAAAGCAGTATGTTCTGTAGCTTTTGTTTCAGGTGCTGTAGTGTGTAAGAAGGCTGCTCAGTGAATGTCAACAGATCTGCACCATCACAACACTGTGTCTTCATTCGCTCACTCTCAGGGCCTAAAATCTAGAGAATGTTTAAGACTTCTCTTCCACCTGGCTCTCCAGTATCGTCTGTTCATTCTTCTAGTAGCAAGTTTCTAATCCAAAGCCATACCTTCAGCTGGTTACATGTCCATTACAGTCTCTCAAAGAAACTTAGAAAAGGTTATTTGAAAATCTAAGAACAGGCTTAATGTATTTTGGCAGGGGGGACAGGTGGACAACTCCAGTTCCACTAGATAAAGATAGTTATTATTGTATTATAATCTCCCAGCCAGGTGGCTTTAGGGTATCTGACACAGCATCTCAGTTCCTCTTTTCTTATGCTCCTTCAAAACATCAACAGGATTTCCACCCTGACTTTCTGTAAGACTTGTAACTCACTGAATCTCTGTTGACAGCCCTCTGCTATTTGTAGGGCTACACTGCAGGTAACAAAATCTGTGACTATCCAATAATCAGGTTTTTTTAAAAGCATGCAGAAGCAGGTAAGAAACACTACGGAACAAGAAAAATAATAAATCAACTAACTGAGCAGAAGATCTCAGGATCTCACTTGAAGACTCATAAAAAGCAGAAAGATCACAATGAGATCTTACTTTGCTCACAGCATCATGTTTGCTTTTTCAAGAGGCTATAGTTAACTAGGGAGTTTCTTCTTCCCCTGCCACAAGAGTAGCCTTAAAGAATTTGAACTGTTAGGTCCAGAAGACTAAATACTGAGACAGCACAAAAGGTATGAGCAAAAAAACCCAAGCAGCTTGAAAGTGTGGGTTGGAGACAGTACTGAGAGAAGCAAAGAATCAGGTTACAGTTACTTGTTATCTGAGGATGTGAAAGGAAATAAGGGAAAGAGATAGGGTGGACATATGAAACAGTAAAAAAAAAAAGTTTTTGAAAAAAGATACTCCAGAAGAACTAAATTTCAGTCACTACTTATAGCAC
Organism: Hypotaenidia okinawae; assembly: GCA_027925045.1. Taxonomy (NCBI): domain Eukaryota; kingdom Metazoa; phylum Chordata; class Aves; order Gruiformes; family Rallidae; genus Hypotaenidia; species Hypotaenidia okinawae. The sequence continues at coordinate 115,161,972 of BSDF01000002.1, read as the reverse complement.
CCAGGAACTCACTGGATTCATGCAGACTTTATGATGTGGTTTCTTTTGTCTCTACAAAAGGCGAGGATTTGCTGGTTTTAGTATCAACCGACTGGGAGAAAAGTACTGAATTTTCTCAGCATGTCATCTGCTGCTGTCCTGTGACACCTGTGTCAAAACTCTAACAGTAAAATGCACAACTGCATCAAGCAGGCAGGAACAAGGGACTGGGAAGACCTGTGCAGTCCTAAGTGAACAGAGCTGGAATAGGGTAGGCGAGTCTGCTGTCCACCAGGTGCTCCACACATACTCCTTCCCCTAGTTCAAGAAGGGGCTGCTCACCTTTACCCACTGATAGATGCTGCAAGGTGCCACAAAATAAGAGCAGAGATGAAGGCAGCTACTATGGAGTAAGCAAAGATGCTATCAGTAGGACACCCGTTCACCCACTCACCCCCAAGCAGCAACCCTGCACACATGCAACCTGAAAGGCCCAAGCCTTAAGCCATACAACAAGCACGCTCTTGAAGATGAATCATAAGTACAAAAGATCAGGGTTTATACCTAAATTGACAGCACACACTGTTCAATATTGACATTTTTGCAGGTCTTCTGGGATGCACTGTTCATATGGCATGCTTGTGCATTTGACAGTATCCTACACCTACTCAATTTCAGTAAGTTCATTTCAGAAAAGGGATGAATCCAGAGAGAAACTATAAATACAGCTAGAAGAACTGCCTCAACCAGGTTTTGTTACTGGAAATGTAGTTGAAAGTAGAACATGAAATAGCAGAAAGCACCTAAAAAGTTATGGTTTAAAAGTGTGAGAAGCATCAGGGACAGGGCAAAGACTGTATCCTCTCAGCCTAAGTGACAGGTAAGGCAGGGGTACTTCACCCAGACTTGGGGAATGCCTTTGCACAAAGAGCTGGCCCATGAGGTGAGCAAGGACAAAATTCTTAAGCACACAAAGGAGTGGCTCAGCTGAGCTCGGGGCAAGCCTTGCAGCTGCCTCAGAAGGAATGCACACTTTCTGTAGGTAATAAAATCTGCTGAAACAGGTAAAAGGGGGAAGTAAATAGAGGCTTAATTCATAGCAAGCTACGTAGACGAAGAATATAGGAAAGTAAATGACTTAGCATAGGGGAAGTTTGAGGCAATAGGTCATGCAAAAAGGGATGAAAAGGTCACAGCAATTATGTATAGCCTTTTGGATAAAAGAATCCACTGCTGAGTCTCTGGATGTACTTCCAGCAATGTTAAGATGTTGCCTCCAGCTGCTGGATGACAGCACATCCTGGATTTATAAGTGTTCATTGTTAGGATGTACACTCTGCATTTCGGGAAACATTGCTTTAGAACATGCTCCAGTGCCATTACCCTATAGCCTCTCCTTTCTCCCAGGGGTCACCATCAACAGATTAAAGACAGCTTTGAGGAAGGAAAGCCCAAACTCATTCCTAAAGAACTTTAAGCAAATCAGATCTGGCTTTTCAGAAACTCAACCAGAGCAGCCTAGAAAGGATTCGATTCCAGCTGACCGAGTTACCAAAATCCTCAAGTGTGGTTTCTTAGGAGCAGGTTACACTCACAACACAACAAGACAGACAGTGGTGAGCCTTTTCAGGATTTCATCCCAGTATTCACTGTGCTTCTGTATTACCAGTTTAAGCCAAGGGGTATTTGCTGATTTTTATTTTCTCTTATTCCAGCTCTACGCTTATAATTGTAAATGCAAATGTGTGATGACTATGTCCAAACCGTCCAGCTGCATTTGGGTTCATTTACAGTCAAGCTTGAGATCCTCTCGCAGATAAGAAAGCACCCCTGGCACAGAAAGGTGTTTCCCATGCAGCACGTGAACCCTGAAGTTCTGGCTACCTCAGCCTCTAGAGAATAAAGCATCAGGAACTGAGGGCAGGGAAATACCAGCATGAAGATCTGCTTTGTCCCAAGAAGCACATCTGCTTCCTCTTCTTTTGGTGAAGCAGTCAGAGACTATCATTTCTGGGAGCAGCATGCAGGACAAGCGTGATGAAGGCTGTGTTAGTCTGGCACAAGACTAGATGCTCTGAAGGAGGTGAACTTAAGCACTTAGTAGAAAACCAAGCACTAAACTAAGACTCCTTCTCCACTCTGTTGACTCCTTTGTCATACACCTACTTGCCACTTTTAAAAAAGACATCTCATTAGCTATACCAACCAACCTTAAAAGAGATCCAAAACACACACCTAACTTCTTACTGTTCCAAATATCCAAATCACAGAATATTTTTCAAGATCCTACACAGAGGAAAAGGGAAAAGAAGCTGCATAAATGAATTGCTTTGCAGTTATTTATTAAAAGAAAGAACCTCTAGAAATGACCAGATGATGCAGAGGTAAAGCTACCTACAAAACAAGACAAATTAGCATCACCCACCGATTGTTGATCCTGGTGGCACTAGAGGCAAACTGGGAAGAGCTTCGGGGCAAGTTTGTACTCACAGATTGTAAGCATGAAGAGAGTTATAAGCAGAAAGGAAGAATTAGAAGATAGATAGTAAAGCAAGTTCCTTGTCTTTCCCTCTCTCTTTCTCTCTCCTTATTTTACAAATTTCTTCTACTACGGTGCAAATCCAGAGCATTGATTCTAATACTATTTTACTGGATTTCCATTTGTTTTGCCTGGGCTCCTACATTAATCCAAACAATAAGGGCCTTTAAAGCATTCATAAATAACCTGCTGCTGCTGCTGGCACCTAGGAGCCAAGTGCAGCAATGTTAAGCAACAACAAATTTCATAGTTCAAGAGGCACAGTTAAGGAAAAAGGTTGCTCAGAAAATCACTCTCATTTAGCACAAAGATCCTTAAAAATTGCATGAAATCAGTCAAGTAACTATAGAAACCAATTTCTTCAGCTCTGTATCACACGTCTCACACCTCAATTGTCTTTATTATCGTCTGCTGTCAGATCCTTAATCAGAAATGTGAACAGGCTTGATGATTTATTCAGCAGGGAAAAGAATCTGTAGGTCAAGTGAAAAATTTCACACACACATACACACGCACACACATCTTCAACCTTAGGTACTTTCATTTCATTCTGTTCCCAGTAGCTCTGGGGGCAACTCCAGTGAGATCCAATATTAAGGCTCAATTAAAATAAGCTCCAATTAGTGGAGCTTTTTTCTCTCAGGCTAGAAAAGTCAGGAAATGGATATTGGGAAATGTAAAAAGTCAGCTACTGAGAGGAGGCTGCAGACATAAATGAACTTATTTGTTGATTTCTACAGTTGCTATGCAGAGGCCTCTGGGAGTAAAAGCTTAACCAGTCTAAGCTATAAACTAAAACCCCTGCAGCTAAACATGAACTGTGTGAAACAAGGGCTCCATTCCAGAACAGAAAACTGCTGGGCCCAGAAAATTAAAAGCCAGAGGCGTTTTCCATTTAAAACTAAATCCCAGTACCGCCTCCCAGCCAAAGAATTATAAGCAGTATCAGATTTACAAAACGAACAATTACCCTGGAAAAATGTAGCCTATTGTACAGTCCCAGATGCTAAATCTCAAAGTTTCTTTTTTTTTTTTTTCTAATCCCACATTATATTCCTACAAAGTGTACTGCTGCAGCTTACAAAGGACTGTTTCTAGAGAGGACTGAAACTACAAAAATAAAACGTTAAAAAAGAGAGCTCATAATTCATTGACCTCATTTGAAGCACTGCCCTTGCCTGTGGCAGTTCCTGTCCTTCCCCAAGGCCTCTGCAAATGGTATGCAGCAGCAAAATAAACCCTGACCTAATTGCCAGGACAGGGCTGCCAACCTTCTCTCAGCACACAACGGCAAGCATGGTAACTGCAAAGTCCTACCTCTTTCGCTTTCTGCTTTAACCGCAGTTGCTCTGGATCTTCTTTATTGGTTCGGCTCTACCAAAGGAAGAGGAAAAAGATTGAATAGAAATTACTGGCATCCAAACACCATCATATCCGTTAAATATTTAATAAATGACAATTTTCTCTGGTGATTGAAGGATTTAGCTCCAGGGGTGAATGCCTCAATCCAGACTGGCTTCCCTCCCCCTTCACGCAGATACGCGCACCCCCTTCTCATCTGGGCCGGCTGCCTCTGCTCTAGCCTGAGGCAAGATTAAGCTGAAAATGATGCTAACACTGTCAGTCAGGTCCAGTCTAGGCATGATGTTGTTCATGTCAGCAGCAGACACTTAAAAAGGACAGGAAGTATACGAAAGAATGGGAGCCGTACTTGTCTAAGTACACCACCATTCTTTCAAGTCTAGATTAGGCTTCCACCCAAGGGGCTCCAGAATTCAGACTGAAACAAAACAAAAACCCCCTCAACACACAGATGATGATCAAGTCACATCTGAGGGAGTGACATCTACTCTTAGGGTTGGGGTTGTTTTTGCTTTTTTCTTTCCTGTTCTAGAAAAGAGGCAAGAAGGGCACTTAGTCTGTACTCCCAGTGACTCCATCAGGGGTTGTTTCACAGATGGTCAGGGTACCAGCTCCAAGGCTGGCCCTCTGATCTGACTAGAGAACACAAATACATCTGGCAGAGCCATGGATCTCACCAGGCTCTGGCCTGAACAAGCACAGTGAGCCCATATTTTCAAACAGTGCCATACAGAGATATGGAGAAAGACATACCCATTTCAGAGCCTGAATTAGAGCCAGTAAGGACATTTACAGTGATGTGAATACTACTTTTATATCATTTTGACAAGCAGGAATAATCTCAAAGGAAGAGTTCGGCCCACCACACATTTGAAAGAACTTCTGTGATTTTTTTATTTATTTGAAGAATGTAAAAAGCCAAACCCCTTTTCTGTATGGCCTAAGCTATACTCAGCATTACAGATGTCCAGTTACAGTGTTAATAGTCATTGCATTGAAGGCAGAAATAGGAGAAACCTCACAATGTTCACCAGTTTGAAGGGTACCAGTACTTCCTTGGAAAGCAAGTGAAGCTCTTACCTTGGCTGCTCGAAGCAACATTTCACGTTCCTCTTCATCCTTTCTCTGCTTTTCCAGGTGATCAAGCTTTTCAAGAAATCTCAGCTGTGCTCTGGTGTCACTAGATACGAAGTACCTGTCACTCCCCTGGAAAGAGGAGTTTTTTATAGATGACCAGACTTTTATATACCTCACTAGAGCTAATAAACCCAATGGGAACAACCTGAAAAGAGCAACACTATTCTTTAAAAGCCAAAAAGTGTGGGCTGTTTTAAAAAGACTTCAATAACAGGTAGTCATTTACACACCTCTTCTCCACTGAAGCATGCTCCCTGGCATCTGTGACTAGTGAACAGTTGTTGAACACATGACATGAACAACATCTAGTCTATGCTCACTACAACAATAACAAAGTCTTTAAGTCTAAAGGCTCAAATGTTGTTGTTTTAAAACAGCAACTTCATATCCAGTAAACATATGTGCAAGATTCTCTTCTTGACAGGTGGGGGAGGAGGGGATATGACACAGGGAACTGTAAAGCAGGAGAACATCATATCTTCTCCCCTTTAAAGAGAAGGATGAGGCAAAAATAAAATTTGTCATTTTAAGTTTCTAGACTTTGGTGTTCTAGTTTCATCCATTTAGACCAGACCTTGAAATAAGCCTCACCTAATATTTCCAAACAGAGGATTTATAGAGCAGAGGGATGGTTTACAATTAGTTATAATGAATCCTGGAAGTGAGGAAATGACGTAAGTTTCCCATGGTTTATTACAGCTTTAGGAATAGATATTTTTGCATCATTGGATGCTCTCAAGTCATAGAAGTGGAAGTCATCTGGTCTAGCTCCCTGTGCAAAGCTGGGCCAGCAAATCCTAATGAGAAAGTCCAACAATAACTGGACATGCACACATTGAAACAAGACTATGGTCATTTTGGTATAAAAAAAAATTTACTAGTTTACCTTTCATACCATTTTTGCCCTCAGTGGAAAGCCTGAGTTTAGTTTTACTTATTTCACCAAGTCTACTTGTACTTTACATCTGAAATATGGCAATGGAAAGTGTTTTCACTTTTCTGCTCTTCTAGAGACAGAGTGCTTAAGCCATGCATTGGTTGGCCAGAGGGCAGTATGCAAAGCAAGGCAGAGAGCCTGTTCTAGAGAAGCCATGTCTGTACAGCTTGTTTGTACCACCAATGCATGTCCTGAAGTCACCACTTTCCTCTGTTAGTTTGGGAACTTGTCTTTTCCTGGGACATTTATCTCTGGGCTTTCACAAGTCAAACACACCATATACTTTCAGCTACACGTCCTTCTGCCCTCCCCCAGTCTCACACTTTAATGAAGTAACCTTGACACAAAACTGTTCTGGAATAAGCACAGCATATGTTACTGCTGTATTTTAGGCAAGGGTATAGTTTAAGTATATGGACTATCTGTGACTTTAGTTGCTAAATTTCTAGCACATTTCAAACACGCTATGCTCAGACCCTTCATTCCACACCCAGTCATATACTTTTAAAAGCTATGAGGAAAGTGAGTCTTCTGGTGAGGCACCCTTTTTCTCCCAGTCTGAATTCTCACAACCCAACCAGAGCATGAAATCAATCCCTCTTCTGCTACTAAGTTTGCTCCTTTTCAACAAGCCACCACATTGTCATGTATCGCCAATCATGGCTCAGACCACACCATGAATTGCAACCAAGGAGACTTTTTCCCAAGCAGTCTGTGGTTCTGCAAAAAAGCCCAACAAGCCTCTCCTCCTCCTTCTCTTACTGCTCAGGATTATTTTATGGCTTCCCCCCCCAAAAAAAAAAAAGTTACTTTGAGTCTCAGTACATCAATACAATTTATTTTGCACCAGGAGGTGCATATCACCACACTGCAATCCTTTTAAAGGACAAAGAAGAAAGCCAGGATATTTTTTCCAAAGGTTATAAGCTTTGGAATGCCCAAAGTTGGAGTTAGATACTTACACTTTTAAAGCCATTATCCAAGAGCCTATGCCAATTACAGATGCAAGCCTCTCAACTAGAAACACCCAACGCACTACCATCAGCTTATATGGAACAAGAAATGGGTCCATTCCTAACAGTATTTCAGCTCATTAATCATAGAATAGTTTAGGTTGGAAGGGACCTTAAAGATCATCGAGTTACACCCCCCTGCAGTGGGCAGGGACACCTCTCTCTAGACCAGGCTGCTCAAGGCCCCATCCAACCTGGTCTTGAACACTGTCAGGGAGGGGCAGCCACCACCTCCCTGGGCAACCTGTGCCAGGGCTTCACTACCCTCATAGTGAAGAGTTTTTTCCTAATATCCAATCTAAATCTACCACCTTCCAATTTAAAACCATTACCCCTTATCCTGTCACTACATGCCCTTCTAAAATGCCCCTCCCCAGCTTTCTTGTAGGCCCCCTCAGGAATTGGCAGGCCACTATAAAATCTCCCCTGAGCCTTCTCTTCTCTAGACTGAATAACCTGAACTCTATCAGATGTCTTCATAGGAGAGGTGCTCCAGCTCTCTGATCAACCTCAGGGCTGTCCTCTGAACTCACTCCAACAGGTCCATGTCCTTATGTTGGAGACTCCAGGAATTGAACACAATACTCCAGGTGGGGTCTCACCAGAGCAGAGGGGCAGAGTCACCTCCCTTGACCTGCTGGTCACACTCCTTTTGATGCAGCCCAGGATACAGTTGGCATTCCGGGCTGTGAGGGCGCATTGTCAGCTCATGTCAAGCTTCTCATCCACCAGCACCCCTAAGTCCTTCTCTGCAGGGCTGCTCTCTATCACTTCATCTCCCAGCCTGTACTGATGAGGAGGAATGCCCCGACCCAGGTAGAGGACCCTGACTTGGTCTTGTTGAACCTTATGAGGTTCACATGGGCCCACTTCTCCAGGTCCCTCTGGATGACATCCTGTCCTTCTGGCATGTCAACTCACCACTCAGCTTGGTGTCATCTGCAAACCTGCTGAGGGTGCAACTCAACCGCATCATCAATGTCACTGATGAAAATATTAAATAATACTAGTCCCAATACAGACCCCTGAGGGACACCACTTGTCACAGACTTCCACCTGGATATTTAGCCATTGACAATTACTCTCTGGACGCAACCATCCAATCAGTTCCTTATCCACTGAACAGTCCACTACTCAAATCCATATCTCTCCAATTTAGAGAGAAGGATGTTGTGGGGGACCGTGTCAAAGGCTTTACAGAAGTCCAGATAGATGACATCCATTGCCCTTCCTGTGTCCATCAATGCAGTTATCCCATCATAGAAAGCCACCAGGTTGGTCAGGCAGGACTTGCCCCTGGTGAAGCCATGCTGACTGTCTCAAATCACCTCCCTGTCTTCCACGTGCCTTAGCATAGCTTCTATGAAGATCAGTTCTATGATCTTCCCAGGCAGAGGTGTGGCTGACATCAACAACGGTTTTAAGAGATCTTATTTCAGGTCTTTTTAGAAGAGGAACATCTGTGGTTATGTTTTGTCCTACTCGATACATTTGTTCTCTGTGACCATTTAGCACTGAGTCTCTTAGAAAACATTTTATTGTATAGCTGTTCATAGCTTGTAGCCACTGCTGTTCTGATAAAGCAACTTGGATTCAGTTTTTTCTCTGTATAAGCTACGCTCCACGTCAGTCAACCAGGAAAGAAGTTGGAAGAATCCCACAAAGACCAGTTCTACCACAAATTCTGAACAGTTTACGTCATGTTGAATAGCCATGCTGAGGACAGAGCGTGAATGCAGGCAGTTGCAAAGACTCAACTACTAAATGAGATCGCACTTGGCTTTGGCTCTTACACAGTCAACTCCTAAACCAAGTTAATAACAGGGAAGCTCCTGATAACTTACTTCTGCACTCTGCAGTCTGATCACAGGGTGGGTAGGAGGCAGCTGGCTGTTCTCACATCTTGGAATACTCACTCCTCGCTATGTTTAGAGCTTATCACTTAAACCAAGGCAGCCACCACACCATGTTGCCCTACAGACAGTGCATTTTAGGGTTGCAGTGTTTTACTGATACTGCACATAGGGAAAATGTTTTCTAGCCTAGCACTGCACCATGCCTCTCAGACACACGTGTTCATGGGCTCCAAACACGGGAGCACAGCACTCCTCTCATGCTGTGCCAATCCCACACACAAAGAAATGCTTTTTTAATCACTCTGCTGTTTAGTTGTCATCGTTAATTCTGGTCTTGGGTATCCTATTAGACATGTGCATACTCTTGTATCTTAGCAATTCTCCAAATTACAGGAGGGAAGCAGCCAAAGAACCAAACCAGCTAGCTAACTGCCTTTGTGGGCTTACCAAGGCTCCATAAAGGCACTGCAACAACAGTCACAACAGAGCAGTTTACAACAACCTGAAAGGCTGTTCTTTCTTCAGATAAAGATGCCACCATGGTAGTTTTATTCTAATTAAGCTAGTAACTTCCAATTATATACCCTTCCCCTCCACCCCCCTTAAATTTAGGAGAAAAAGGGTAGAACTTGGCATGTCTACATAGTAGTAAGGTATGAAGCTTTTGCCCTGACAACTCACACTCTCTGCAGGGCTTCTCATCAGATACTGTAGGCATGAGCTGAGCAAAATGGGAAGAAAAGTTTCCCCAAGTACTATCCCAGGAATTAACTGTTTTCTTACATGAACTTCTACCCTAACAATAGTTAAGTTGGAAGGAACTTCAAAAATAATCTAGCTCCAACCCCCCTGCCATGGGCAGGGACACCCTCCACTTGCCCAGGTTGCCCAAAGCCTCATCCAGCCTGACCTTGAACACTGCCAGGGAGGGGAAGGGGGCAGACAGTCTCTGTGGGCAACCTGTTTCACATAACTATCGCTACTGCCATCCATCTTCCTGATTTGAAGATTGGCTAATACAAAGTCTTTCAGGACAACTACTCAATCCTCTTGGAAAGGCTTTGGATAAGTCACTGAAATACATGGAGCCCACACTGCATACTAGTGCAGAGGGAAAAAGAGGATGGGGCAAGCACTGGGGGAGACGTAATACAGGGCTCTGTAAATGGATATATAAACACTAAACACGTCTCCAAAACCCTGTACCATTCTCCACAACTTAGATTTCTGAAAGTCCGTTGGCATCTCCCACAATAACGTTACTCACACACACAGTCCTGTAGGACACTCCTCTAATATTATACCAACTTCCTAATGAAAGAGGATACCTGTGCCTCTGGCATTATTATGCCCGTTACTTTGTTTTGGTTTTGAGAAAAAAGTTAAAGCAAGCAAGCTTATTGCAGTCTTAAAATCTTACCCTATCAGTTTTTCTATTGCTTTAGTTCAATGAGGAAGAAGTCAGCCCTATGAAGCCCGCTGTACACCAAAATTCCCTTGTGTCCTTGGTGTCTGCAAGACACCAAGTCCAACTGGTTACTTAGAACTTCAGCTTCCATCTTTTGCTCACGAGCTCTATTGGATTTCCCACTTTGGAGAGACAACACAGAACATGTGTAGATTTCTCAAGAATTCTCATCAAAAACTTTGTACTTTTTCTGCATTGATTTTTCTTTTCTACTGCATCTTGTTCCAGCAAGGAATGGCATACTCCAACTATTCCAGACATCACTATAAATACTTGGAATTTTCCAAACAGTTCCTCCCCTTTACTATTGCTTCTCCAATGCTTAAAAGCCTATAAAAAGTGTTCAGTACAAAAAATGACTCCTAACCCATCAGTTAGTTGCTCATTAAATTTCATTGAGTATAAAGCTGGTGTAAAGAGAAACCCCAAACAAACAAGAAATTAAGAGTTGACAGATACGTCTGCTTCTAGCTTCCAATTTTTTCTGAAGTAGCTTGATACTGAAAGACTTCAGGGCTAACACTATGGAATGACAAACAAAAGGCCTCAAAGAGCCATTCTGACCACTATCAAGTTGTTGCTTCCCATTTATACCATACAAGCATCTTAAAGGATACCGGGCTTGCTGACACCCAGTATAGTTCATATTGAATGGAGCTAATACAAGAGGGAGGGGAGAGAAACTAAAGTAGCACCAGCAGGAAAACAAGTAGAACTTTAAGATCAAAGGGGTCTCTGCCTTCACATGGAGCACCTTCTAAAAATAAAATACTCAGTCCAGTTTCCCCAAGGCTTTTTACTGAGCCAATACTGCAGTTCCACCAACAGTAAATGCATAAAGCAAACACAAGCCCCTGAAATCAACCCAACCTCCAAGAACATTCACAATTAGCTTTACATTTACCATGCAAAAGACATTTTGTAAAACAGCTACTGCTTCTATGGAAGAGGAGGAGAAATGCATGCATTTACTCTTACACTAGGTTTTTAAGAGCACCCATCCAACAAGAACAGAAAACATAAGAAATAGTTAGAGGCTATAAACAGTTAAAACAATACCAGGTTTTGGTAGCTACAGAAAATGCACATATTGCATATGATGTACCTATACTTGGAAGAGGTTTACCTTCAAGGCTGCAAAGCAGGAAAACTTTGGTGCAAAACTTGCTTAATGATTTCCTTTACCTTGTGGGTTGATACTCTGTGCTGAGCAATTACAGTTAGTTTTTCTAGGAGCCCTCGTAATCTCTCCTGTGTAGCGTGGGAGATCAAGTTCACAACATCAGAGTTAAGTTCCATAATGTCATGCCTTTTACCTGTGGAAGCAGAGAAAATCCATTACGTGTTTTAGTAGTAGCTGATAATTGAAATAATTAGCACAGCAGGTATTCTGTTCCCCCTGGAAGTCATACCCATTATGAATAAAGGTTTGGAGATTATGATTTTCCTGGTAAAGTCACAACTTCAAAGATCTTAGACATTACATTAATAAAACTTAGCCTGGAGCTTCAGAAAATATAGACATTGTTTCACTTAGCCTCCAGAACCACTCTCCTTGCAAGGTCATTTATAGGACAAAGTTAATAAGAACACAAATCAAGCTTCATGTTCAGGGAGGGGAAGAAGTGGTAGCTGTAGAAATTAGTGCCATATTCTGTTAATTCCAGTAATTAAAAAAAAATAGAGAATTACATTGTGCCCTACTTGACACCGTGCTTGTTAACAACTCATGACATTTATTCGATGACTAGGGATGGTTTTTGCAGTGCACTCCAAGCACACAGGACCCTCTCACCTGCCTGACCGACCAGCACAGGGCAGGCCAACCCCCACTGTCCCACAGCAGCAGCTCGGCCAGCACAGGGTCATCATGTCATCACCTTCCACCTTTTCTCTGAGGCTGCAGATGCCTCTCTGCATTTCAGCAGCTGCGACCGAGGCTGGTGACAGCTCCAGGCAAAGCTGTCCCATCTCTGTGCCAAGCTGGGCATCACCTTTGCAACCTTCCCATGGCTGCAGGCTGCCACCAGAGAAGCCTTTCCATGGCTGACACCATCAATCACTCAACACAACTCTGTCAAGACACCTGGATAGCAACAACTCTTCCGCGGTAGGCACGGCAGGCAGCACACACGCTTCAGACGCCACTGAAGCATGCTGCTTTCCCTGGCCCCTCACTGCATTTACAGCAGCTGTAATACTTTATGATGCAATATAAAGCATGCCTTCAAAAATCTACTTTGGCATTTATTGCCATCTGTAGCGTTAAGAATGGATAAATAGTACACATTGAAAAATACCCAACTAATCACCTATTTAATTTGCCTCTGCTACTCTGAAAACGATTATCAAATCTCACAAGGCAGGGAGAACAGGCAATGTTTTCCCAGAGAGGAGCAAAGCATTCCCACTGTTTGATCTTGGCCAGTAAGTATTGGCCTGTGCCTTAGCTAAGTGCAAAGCTCATTCTGCTCAAGCACCTTACACCACCCTCTCTTCAGTCTCCTGCTATACTATCAGAATACTGAAACATCAAGGAAAGAGACAAAACAAAACCCCTTCAAACCTCAAGACCTCCCTCCTCACACACTTCCTAAACCAAAGAGGGCTCAGTTCAAGAGCAGAGGGGTTCAATTTTCTGAGTTGCTGTATTCCCTGCTGGTGTTCCTTTCCCCACAATCAAAATTTTCCATTTACAACATTAATAGTAATAACAATAATTGTTAATTATTATTATGTGGAACAACTACCATGCCTGCCATAAAACAGCCAGACCTGTATTTTTCATCTTCTACTGAATTGTCTTCACAGCTCAAACCAAACACTTATAGAATAAGTCCCTTCTGTTTTTGTAGAGCTGTTTTTCCTTATATCTACTTCCCATGGATGACTGGTTAACCCTCTGCTGAATTTTGAGAAAGGCTTCTAGGCACCAGTTTTAACATGCATTTTCCTTTTCCACTAGTAGCACAGCACTTACTTCACTCCACGATGCCTCACAGAGCTCAGGTAGCACACCTGGCTAAGCAGTGTAGGGTGGATGGGATCACATTTTCAGGTTATATCCTTGTCATGGGATAGCTGCTTAGTTTGGACCAAGAACAAGTTGTATATAGGAAGACTTTGCAATCACATAGTTAAACCACTGTGACAAAATGATGACTGCATTTGTGAACTGCAGGCTATCCTGAATACTCAGCTGCAAAACTCACTGTTCCAGTATGGCAAGCTACCAGGCAGAGAGGAGGAGCAAGGAGTTGAGCAACATTCACCCAGTTTGCTGTACACAACAGTGGCAGCAATCAGTGTCGTGCTATACAAATGCATGCTCCCTGCCCTGACATAATACAACATTGCTAAGCAACAGTTATTATTGTGCTGAGAAACCAACAGCTGAGATAATATGTACACTAAAAGCTTCCTATTAGAGTTTAGGCTCGGCCATTCAACTCCATTCCACAGCACTGTTCACTAATACCAACAGCCTTGATATCTTTTGCATAAAATTTATGGAAGATTTTTCCACAGAGGGCATCATAAATTAAGGTCTGCCCTGTGCATATCTGCAGTTTGAACATTCCTCCTAATCACGTGGGCAGGATCAGTAATGTTTGACAACAGAGTACATGTATCCAAACAGGAACACTGAAGTTGTTAGAATAGTCAGCATAATGCATCAAGGAAGGAGCTGCAGAAAGAGAAAAGCATGCTCAAGTGTTTGATTTGACACTAGCATCTACGTGGTCAGTTGTGTTCCATTAACTTCAAAACTTGCTCAGTTCTCACATACAAAAATCGGGGCCAGTTTCTTTTTTTTTTTTGATTGTGCTTCAGACTGTTTCCACGTAAAAACCACAGAGAACAGCTGCTCCGTGGAAGGTGAATTAAAAACTCAGTACGGTTTGCTATAAACACATGAATTGAGATGGCAAATCTTAACAGTTCCAGGTCCTTCTTCAAAGACTGGAGGCTGGCTGATGGAACAAGGAAGGAAATACTACACACATGCACACGTTACGTATACTTTGTTCTCACCTATGTTCAAGATCTTCTTCTGAAGTGCTTCTGATGAGAGAAAAGGTTCATCTGCACACGAGCGGATCATTGTACCAATGAGCTCCGAGTTTGCTGCCAAAATGCATGCATTCTCCTCGTTAAGATTGACCCCAGCCATAGAAGTCACATCATTTATGTCATCTTCATCTCTACTAAAGAGAAAACCAACACTTTGTGCTTCATTCAGAATGGATACAATGAAAAAGCCTCTTGACTATCAACAAACATCCACACATCTAGTAGGCTACCTCTGTGCAATAGATGTTTAGCGTGGCCATGGACAGGCGGCTCCTAAGCGCTTTCACACTTCACTGAAGTGCCTCTCAAAGGTCACCTTGAGTGGCTACCTGCCTCAGTTACAAGGCAGGCAAATCCTTTATATCAAACAATTTTTGAGCAAGTTTTGAAACCAAGGGCTGAGGGCAAGTTGGATTATTAGTACCCACAAGCCACCCACCCTGCACCACTGCTCTTACAGCCTGAAATTTGTTCTAAAGCTCTAATTCACCAGATAGAATCAAGTGATGAATAAAGCTGAATACTGACCCCTTGAACTTAAACAAGCCCATATTCTGGGATGCCCCCCTACAAACTGAGGCTTACAGCAGCATGCATATTAGTACAAACCCGATCTTCACTTTTATTTTAGTGAGTTCCCTTTAAAAAAAAGTAAGATACAAACACTCCTTGTCAGTGGCATACAGTACCAACAAGGCCTTGCCCTTTGAATCAGCCCTACCATACAGTACTTACGTGCATAGCAGGGAGGATGCTATGCTTCTGAAGAACACTGGCAGAGCTCTATTACTTAACATCCCTCCATCAGCTGGATTCTGCTTTAGCAACTTCGATCTACATGTTCAAAGTAACTCCAGTCTGGAATATTTAGGGCTAATATAACTAATACTAGCTATAGGCATATTACAAACAAAGCTCACATAAGCAAATAGCCTGTGTGCCTCATCCTTTTTTAAAGTTATTTTAGCTAAAATATTTTATGAAGTTTATATGGGCAAAGGTTTTTTGCAAGACTTTAATAATGGAAAATGCCCAAGTTATTTTCAATTAAGTTTAGATCCTCAAAAGACGGTTTGGGGTTTGTTTTTTTTTCCTTCACAAAGTGACAAAGGCCCTAAAGGGGCCTTCAAGGGTTTAGAACCAACACAAATTGGCATTATTAATACAGACAGGTGAAAGTACTCAATCCAAAGATCTTTGGATTTGGAGAACAAAAGAATACAAAAACCAAAACTACACACACACCCCTCCTGAAAAGTATTCGCTGGCAAGCTTTACTAAACTTTGTCTTCAGAAAATACTGCGAGGCCTACATAACTCTTGAACAAGGGATTAGCCAGAAACCTGACATTCTTAGGGGAAACCAGAATCTCTTGGAGCCTGTCTTCTGACAGACAACAGGTAGAAACTGAAGTTATGAGCACACTGGTTGGGTTTGAGCAATCCTTGAAAGACACAAGAAGGCATTGGGATTTGTCTTAAACCACAGATGCATTTTCTCCTTTGGGCTTCAAAAGGTTTCTACAGCACAATCTTCTCCTACAAGCTTCTAAAGAGAAGCCTGGCTAGGAAAGGAGTCCAGCCTTCCCCTACTCTTCCCAGAGTTCATCTGTGTGCCCTCATGGCTAGGTGTTTCTATGTGATTTGTTCACAGAAAAGGGGACCCAACAGATTCTCTGAACAGCTTCATTCATGAAGTCTATCTAGACCCAGCTTCCTGACTAGGCTTGTGCCCCAAATCCACTGGGCTAAAAGAAATGTTAAGCCCTAGGGTCGTCAAAAGGGTTAAGCCACCACAGTTACAATTCAAAGCTGATGTTACAATCTTCCTTCCTCCTACCCCTTCACAACCAGCAGCCGAGCAGTTCCAAGCATATACCCGTGCTCTATCAGAGACCCTGATATTTCAAGAAGCCTGTGAATGAAGCCTCACTGCATGCTAATTGAGTGCTAATTGATCTTCACAAGTATGCTCCTGTTTCCTCTTCTTAATGACCACTACAGAGAAGTCTTTGCTGGTGTCAGAGACAAGAACCCAACCGAAGTGCACTGACCGCCAGGGATCTGCTAATAAAGGAGTTTACAAAACCAGCACAACTAGCACCAAGAACAGACGACACAAGGTACCGCAGGTGCAGATGCATTACCCTGACAGAACTGTTCATGGCATCTAAGTGAGGATGCTTGCCCGTCAGGTACAACTGTACAGCACACAGTTTCAGGAAATCATTTCAGCTTTCAATCTGGCCACATACTCCAAATACTCAACCAAGGAGGCGGCAAACTTCTATACTACACATCTATCCACCTTTCTATATATAGAAGTTTCAGCTCTCTAAAACCAGCCTTTACCAGGTTACTATTTTCTTTAATATTTCCATGCACCCAGTCTTTCTTGTGAGCACATACATACAAGAGCTTACCCTGTTGGAGCTTACACCTCTAGTTTTACTCTTTATAAGAGCCAGTCCTAACTTCTTGTTCTTCTTCAAGGTTTGGTCCTTTACTTTTTTTCATCTGAGCCTGAAATGCACTTAGAAGGCCTAGTCAACAAATGTATATAACTTGTATAGAACTTTGAATTAGAGGGCTCACTCATCAAAACTAAATGCATTTTTGATACTGTTTAATGCTGTGCTGTAAAACATCGCTGCTCTTCAGAATTAAATTTACCAGGTTTTTAAAAGGTGTATTTATGTTTCCTAATATAATATTTTATTACATTTACTGGACCAATAGCAAAGCCTACATTTCTCATCTGCTTATAAATACTGTGCACATATAGTAATGATTTGACCTGCTCTGGAAGGGGGGTTGGACTAGATGGTTTTTCAAGGTCCCTTCCAACTTGTAATGTTCTGTGATTCTTCACTGTGGGATATAAGACTGCACTAAGTCTCTGAGTCACTAGCCTTGATGAAAGATTAATTTGCACCTAGGAAAACACCGTTGCACTTATTTTCCTTAACCCAAAGAAGCTACATTACATCACTATATTTCCTTAGAAGTACTGAAGAGCAATCTACGTTTCAGAAACCGCATTAAATTTGTACTTTTTCACTGTTCCTTTTTTCCTTGTTGTTCTAACCAACCTGAATCATTTCAAGTAAGGTACACCACGTACCTCAAGTAAGCTAAAAAAAAAAATCATTCTACTGAAGTGATAAAATTAAAATACATGAAGAAATTTTTGTTGGATATGGGCTAGCTTTTATTTTGAGCAAGTCCTTTCATAAAGTCCATCTTCTGCACGACTTTTTAATGCTTTTTGCATTTGATCACATCACACCCAGAAATCCACAAGAAAAACACCCTCTTCCCAGCTGCTAGAAGTTTCCATTGCTTTTTTGCTTATCAGGATAAGGGGTAAAACAGAACACAGTTCTGAGCATTACCAAGCATGATTTGGGTTTGACATTTATACTGAGTACTTCACTGGAAAAGAATCCCAAAAACGCAGCTACACCTCACGTCTATGAATGTGCCTCTATCAGCTGAAAAGTGAGTCTGTGGCACCCTCTGGTGTTTGGTCAACGCACGTGTCATCTTCTGAATCTTTCCTTCATTTTATTCAACAGTGACAGGGAAAACTATTAATGCACACCTAATCCAAACCTCCATCCACCATCTCAGACAGCTACGTGGGACAGAACAATTCCAGCAGAGCAAGGACCACCCACACTCCCCACCACCTTGGGGCAGGAGAGGCAGCTGCCCATATGTTCTCCACTATCTCACTCCTGTTTGAATGCTAGTTGAGATTGGGGATACCTACCAGGCAAAATGCACAAGGCAGAGTTATATGGGTTTTGGAGGACAAGTCTGTTAAACAGAATAGATGCAAATAAAATATTTGAATCTGCCAAACCATCCTATTTTTCCAGGGTGCTCCAGTATATGCTTTACAAAAGTATGTAGAGCAGTCTGTAAAAAATCTTGATGCTTTTAAAACAGACTGCCCTTCACAAGACATGCCACGGGGCAACCAACTGCCAGCAATGCTCACGCTTAGCTGAAATCTTCTCATCACTTGCATATCACAGAATCACAAGGTTGGAAAAGACCTTTAAGATCATCAAGTCCAGCCGTTCCTGTCCTATGCTAAACCAGATTCCTAAGTACCTCATTTACCCTGTTTTTAAACACATCCAGGGATGGTGACACAACCACCTCCCTGGGCAGCCTGTTCCAGGCCCTGACAACTCTTTCAGTAATTTTTTTTTTCCTAACATCTAATCTGAACCTGCCCTGGTGCAGCTTTGTGCCATTTCCCCTTGTTCTATCCCTAGAAGGGAGTAAAATCATGAATGAAGTCTGCTAAGAAGGGAGGGGTGAGGGGAAGGTGCTTTAAGACCTGGCCACATTTCTCATTACCTAACTCTGTTTTCACTAGGTGTGTTGTTTAGTTGTAATAAATTAAGTTTTTTTATTCTGTGTTGAGTCTGGTTTGCCCATGACACTAATTGCAGAGTGATCTCTCCCTGTTTGTATCTTGAATCCTAAGTCTCCCAATATATTTTCTGCCCTTTCTGTCCAGCTGAAAAGGAGAGTGATAGAGCAGCTTTGGTGGGCATTTGGTCTCTAGTCAGGGCCAAACAAGCCTCACTGCCCTTCTCTGGACTCTCTCAAGGACCTCAATGTCCTTCTTATGGTAAGGAGCCCAGAACTGGACACAGCACTTGAGGTGCAGCCTCACCAATGCTGAGTACAGGGGCACAATCACTTCCCTAGACCTACTGGCCACACTATTTTTGATACAAGGCAGGATGCCATTGGCCTTTCTGGCTGCCTGGGCACACTGCTGACTCATATTCAGCTTGCAGTCAACCAACACCCCCAGGTCTTTCTCTGCCTGACAGCTCTCCAGCCAGTCTCCCCCAGGCCTGTAGTGCTGCATGGGGTTGTTATGTCCCAGGTGCAGGACTCTACACTTGGTGTTGTTGAACCTCATCCCATTGGTCTCAGCCCATTGGTCCACTCTGTTCAGGTCCCTCTGAAGAGCCTCCCTACCCTCAGGCAGGTCAACACTTCCTTCCAGCTTAGTGTCATCTGCAAACTTACCGAGGGAGCATGCAACCCCTTCATGGAGGTCACTGATAAAGATGTTGAACAAAACTGGACCCAGGACTGAGCCTTGGGGGACACCACTCATGACCAGCCTCCAGCTGGATTTTGTTCCATTTACCACCACCCTTTGGGCCCAGCCATCCAGACAGTTTTTAACCCAGCAGAGGGTCCACCTGTCCAGGCCAGTGGCAGCCAGTTTCTCAATCAGAATGTGTGAGAAACAGTGTCAAAGGTTCTACTGAAGTCCAGGTAGACCACATCCACAGCCTTCCTCTCATCCATTAAGTGTGTCATAGAAGGCAATCAGGTTAGTTTGACAGGATCTACCTTTTGTAAACCCATGTTGACCAGGCCTGATCCCCCAGCCATCATGCACATGCTGCGTGATAGCCCCCAAGATGACCCTCTTCATGATCTTCCCTGGGACTGAGGTCAGACTGACAGGCCTGTAGTTCCTCAGATCCTCCCTCTGACAGTTCTTGTACACGGGTGTAACATCTGCCAGGCTCCAGTCAAGTGGAACTTCCCCAGTCTGCCAGGATTGCTGATAGATCATAGGGAAAGGGGTTTGGCAAGCACATCTGCCAGCTCTCTCAGTACCCTTGGGTGGATCCCATCCAGCCCCATTGACTTGTGGGTCTCTAATTGGCCAAGTAGGTCACTAATCATTTCCTCCTGAACCATAGGAGCTTTGTTCTGCTTCCCCTCCCTGTCAGCCAGCTCATGAAGATGAATATCCAGGGAACATCCTACTTTACTGTTAAAGACTGAGGTAAAGAAGTAATGAAGTACCTCAGCCCTGACCTCATCCCTTGTCACTAATGTTCTTATTGCATTCAATAGGAGCTGGAGATTCTCCTTGACCCTCCTTTTACTGTTAATACATCTATAGAAGGACTTTTTATTATCTTTTACAGAACTGGCCAGTCTGAGTTCCAGTTGGGCTTTCTCCCTACATGATCTCACTACATTCCTATAGTCGTCCCAAGACACCTGCCCCTTCTTCCAAAGCTCCTATTTTTCCCTCTTTTCCTGAATATCTTCCTGGATCTCTCTACTCAGCCAAGCTGGTTTCCTTCCTCGCTGACTCCTCTTCTGACAGACTGGGACAGCCTGTTCTTGTGCCACCAAGATTTCCTTCTTGAGAAGCATCCAGCCCTCTTGGGCTCCTTTGCCCTCAAGGGCTGCCTCCCATGGGATCTTACCCAGCAGCTTTCTGAACAGTCCAAAGTCAGCCCCATGAAGTATAAAGTGCTTGTTCTGCTGTCTCCCTTCCTTACTTCTCCCAGTACTAAGAATTCTATCAGCTCATGATTACTATGCCCCAGGCATCCTCCAACCTTCACATGCCCCAGCAGGGCACCTTCCCTGGTTGGTTCACTCACCAGCTGGGTCAGGAAGTTGTCTTCCAAACACTCCAGGAACCTGCTAGACTGCTTCCTCCCTGCTGTATTGTACCTCCAGGACATATCCCATAAGTTGGAGTCCCCAATAAGGAGGAGGGCTAGTGATCCTGAGACTTCTCCCAGTTGTTTAAAAAACAACTCATCAGCTTCCTCCTCCTGGTCAGGTGGTCTATAGTAGACTCCCATCACCATATCTCCCTGATTTCATGCTCCTCTGATTTTTACCCAGAGACACTCAACCTTGTCTTCACCATACTCCAGCTCCAGGCTGTCAAAGCATTCTCTGACATACAGGGCTACCCCACCTCCTCTCATACCCAGCCTGTCAACCCTGTATAGTTTATAACCAGCAATTGCAGCACTCCAGTCATGTGAATTATCCCACCACGTTTCTGTGATGGCAATCACATCATAGTCTCCTTTAGTTACAAGAGCTTCTAACTCCTCCTGTTTATTGCCCATGCTATGTGCATTGGTATAGATGCACTTCAGCTGATCTATTGATCTTGTTACACTCCTAAGGGAAGCCTTGCTTCCCAAGTGACAGCTGGTTAAGTTACCTAGCCCATCAGTAACAGCTGCATCTCTACTCTGAATTAAAGCACTGCCCCCCTCATTTACTAGGGTGACAGACCAGAGGTCGTGGCCAGCACACCATCTCTCAGTAACTGCAGCACCATTCCCAGGCTCTTTTCCATCTAGCCTGGCCCTGGTCCTGTCCCACTCCCCCTTTTCATCTAGTTTAAAGCTCTAGTAATGAGCCCTGTCAGCTTCTTTGAGAGTATCCTTCTGCCCCTTGGGGGTAAGTGCTCCCCATCCCCGGGCAGCAAGGCTGGTGATGCTCGAGCCAGCCCATTGTCAAAGAACCCAAAGTTCTGCTTCTCCCACCATGTTCTGAGACAGGTATTAATTTCCTGGCTCTTCTCATTCCATCCCTCCCCATTCCCTGTAGTAGGAATGATGGAAGAAAACACTGCCTCTGCCCCAGATCCTTGCACCATGTGTCCCAGGGCCCTTAAATCCTTTTTAATGGTCCTCAATTTTCTTCTACAGATTTCATTACTACCTACTTGGAAAATTAAAAGTGGATAATAATCCATGAGCCTGACCAATGTTGGAAGTTGTTTTAAGTCCCTAACTGAGGCTCCCTTAAGGCAGCAGACCTCCCTATGTAATGGGCCCAGCCTACAGATAGGGCTCTCAGTTCCCTCCAGAAGGGAGTCTCCTAAGACAGTGATCTGTCTTTTCTTCTTAACAGAGGCTGTTTTGATGGCCTGCTTAGGGAGTCTTTTCCTAGGGACGCTACCTCAGGTACAGTTATCCATCAGCCATCTCATGATCTGGCTGGTCACCTTCCAGTAGGGCCTTCTATCTCTTATTCAGGGAAACCTGGGGAGAAAGGACAGGCATTGAAGGCACTCTCCAACTGCCCTTGCCATGTACTTGCTTCCATTCATCCCTTACATTTAGACTATCCTGCCTGGGGCAGGTTATAGGGTCACTCTGATGTTAGATGCTACCTACTAGGTGCTTACATTTCCACTACTGGGAAAACAGAGCCTGGCTCCACTGATCTACCTCCATCTCAGCCTCCCTAATGCTTGTGAGTCTTTCTAGTTTGTCTTTGAGCACACCTGCCTCATCTTGCAGGTGTGCTGCTCAGCTGAGGAGAAATCCATCTGGGATCATATGGAGATCTTTGTCCTACACTAACAGTTTAATAACTCAGACAAGAAATTTCAAGAATTAAAACTTTTCCACATGAGACAATTGGGTAGATCACAGAAAATAAAACCTCCCTACCAAAACTCACATCCCAGATTATACTCTGAAGTATGTCTCATGAGAGCTTGAGGCAGCTGAACAGAGCCAATGCTTTAACATCAGCTTTTCATTTCAACTTCTGGCTACCAGTTTAAGTCTTCAGTGTACACTGTATGTTACCATAAGCAACAACAGGTCTCTGTCTGTATCAGCACACATAAAGCTGTGGCTCCTGGAAGATGAGAAGCCAACTGGTCAACATGACAAAGGTGTCGTGTCTGCTCTTCTCTCTCCAAGAGCAACTCCAAGGCTGCCCGAGCAAGTTGTAAGAGCCATAATGCTTATGGCACCCCGTACCCCTGTTCCAACATTACACTTCACAGCTACAAATTAATTCCTGCTTGTGAAAAGTTACCAGAACTAAAAGCTTTATCTACAGGCCTAGGTAATAATCCAGACACCACTGTTAGAGGTGTAGTCAAAGACTTTTACTTCTACATCCAGGAGCAAGCTTGTAATTGGAGCTAATAAAAGATTTCAAAATACAGCATAGTTTTAGACAGGTTACCAGGCAGTCCAAGTAACACTCCAATGCTATCTGTCCATCTGTAAGAAACAGAGGTTTTATCTCCCTTTAATGCTATGGAGACCCTTTAATACAAGGCAACTTTGCTTTAGATTAGTTAATAGTACTCAGAGGATGGAGATCAATATGCCTCCTCTACAAGTGAAAAACTGATACATATTAAGGCACAGTGTTTATATAATTACACTGTTGTGATAAAAACTGAACCTCATCAGGACATTTTTATTTAAGAATAATTAACACCTGCTATGAGGAAAAAAAAAAAATCAGGTTCCCCCTTGCCAATTAGTGAAAAACACTTACCACCAAAACAATTTAGAAACTTATTTAGGCTCTGTTCCCACCTCTATACTTGCTGTCTGTTTCTTTTGTTCCTTCCTATAGTGAAGTTCTGCTACTGTTTATTTTTACCTGAAGGATGCTGCTCCATTCTCTTTTATTTTAGTTTTCTGAACTGGAGATGCTTGAAGTGACAGAATTTTATTTCCTGGCAGGGTGATTTGTTTCAGAATGGAACCTAAAACAAAACAAATCACACACCACAGTAGAAAGCAAAATGCTAAGACAACTGTTTCATCAGTTCATACTTCTAGCAAAGGCTATTGTAGACTCAGGAACAACTAATTGGGTCCATCTAAAAATGAAATACTCTAGAGTCTTACATTCTACAAGTTCTGTGTGGCCAAAACCCTATGTTCTCTCAGCAAACATCCTCCCCTGTGCTGACCAGTGAAAGGTTTTAGTGAAAACTGCAAGCAGTTTGCTTGCAGTATTTTAACAAGTACAGAAGTTTGACTGACATGGTTTTAAGAGGTGCCAGAAGTAGACATGGCACTGATTTTTTTAGGAAAATTCCAAGCAGACAGTAGAGATGTTCACAATGAGCCGGTAGCTCCTGAGAGACAACCGCCTTCTTACATACTTACCAACAGTCTGCACTTAGTTCTATACCTCAGCAGTGCCCTCCCTTCTCCATTAAAGGTGTTCCCCCTTACCTGCAGGTAGCTGGTTAGTCTGCACAAGTGTATTCAGTGGCACCCTTTTCTCAGCAGATGTCTGCAGGGTCAGCGTCGAGGGCTGGGGGAGCGTGGATACTTGCTTTACAGTGGTTCCTGATGGTTGTTGGACTACCTGGAAGCGCAACATCCAGTATCAAGAGTGAAAAGAGCAGAGAAGTAAATAGTATCAACACGTCCATTCAGCCAGAAGCGCTGCTGGGCAGGCATGCATGTCCAGCTTTCAGTTTACAGCAAGCAGCATGCTCAGGGAAAAAAAAAAAAAAATCCACATTTTTTTTTTAACACTTCATGACAAGAAATTTTAACAACCTGTGGTGGTGAGATTTAAGCTCCAGCTCATTCAGTGAGCCCTAACAGGCTCTTCACCCTTACTCTCTACTGGTAACCATATTAGATGAGTTTCACTGAGTATTACACAATCAATTACACTAAGAGGCTTTCCACTCCGTAAGTCTTGCTTAACAGACTAACAATTGAATAATGAGTCTGCCTGCCAACCAGTTCAGAAGGGCAGGCATCACATACACAGAGTTAAAAAGAGAAAATCCCACAGCAAACGGAAGTCTTGCATGAAATCCTTTTCCTGTCAAGAATACACACTAGAAAGTTACTAAGGCATCTTTGGAGCTACAACATCAATTGTAAATTGAGATGCTGAGTTTCAAAACGTTAGGCAAAAGTACACTGAAAACATCGGTTTCCAGGAACCCAAAGTACCACCGTGAGCAGAGCACACAACAACATCAGTGCACTGCTGAAGGGTACAAAGGAAGGGGGTTGATAGTTTTGTTTAAAGAGGCTCTCAAAAGAAACAAAACCAAACAGCAGGATGTCATCACAACACAGACCTAGAGGCACAGCCCATAAATACTAATTCTTCCTCTTCAGGGGCAGCTATTAAAATGCAAGAAAGTTATAAAGTTGCAGCATCCCTAAAAGGCTCATTTCTAAGTCTCCTAGCTAGCAGAACATGGGCTGCAGTTTTTGATACATCCTTTGGAAAAGTTTTTGATTACAGTAGTAGCAAGAACCTTGTGCTTTCTTAAAAGAAAATTATTATCAAAATCTTAAGATCGAATCCTGCATTTTTAGCAGCAAAGGGTAATACAAAGGCATTTTCAGGGTAAAGGAACCACTATTTCTCTTCTGCATCTTTTGCCCTAACTTATGAAAGTCTAGAGTGTTTGTACAGTAACACTGCACAAGCTTAATTAAATAAAAGATTGACACCTCAGAAATTAGGCTGTCTCCTTCTTCCACCTAACTTCAGATTTATCAGTAAACATCAGTGTAAGCATCACACATTCACATAAGGAGGTAATTTCCATATCAAATAGCTAAGACACACTCCCACCCACTCCTGTATTAATCTGCAGATAGCATCACGGTTTAGCATAGCAGCAGTACCATAGAACAACTGAGCTGAAGGTGGTGGTTGAAAACCAGGCTATGAACAGGCAGTTCTTGAGAAGAAACATAAGATCCCCATCTCCCAACTTTTTATGCAGAGAAAATAACCACAGAGGTACAGAGATGCACTGTGGACAGAGTCAAGGATCCCCCCCACAGCACTGCCCCATGAACTGGTAAGCAGGCTAATACATGATTTGCCTCTATGCATTTTTATGAGAACAGAATTTCATCTTGCTGAAAGATGGAGCTTTTATATGCAAGAAGTTGAGAATCATGTTAACAGCATCATTTATACGTTCAGATAAACACTGAACCACTGACCAGCTCAGGTAAAGCACACAGAGGCTCCACCAGCACCCACACTGCCGCGCACCCAGAGATCCTCCCTGCCACCAGCAGGAACAACGCTTCATCTTCAGCATGGAAATCACTGAAACAGCCCAGGAGGAAACCTAAGTGTTCAAGATGAAGGTGCAGCAGACAAAAAGCATAGACAGCCAATGTTAAATCAATAGCCTAGGTGAAGACTGGGAAGTCAAGTAACTGAGGAGACTAGATCAACAAGAGATCAGAAAGATGACTGTGTTTGCTATTCCAGCTACTAGGCTAGCATAAGGTGGAAGGTCTTTGGGACTTCCAACAGAACAAGGCAACAATCCCAGAAATTTCAGCACCGATCTAATGCCAGGAAAAAAGTATTTAAATAATAGATATCATCTGTAAGAAGGTTATAGCAGCAAGAAGTAATAAAGAACAGGGACTGTTCCTTAGTGCCCTGTTGAGTAAGTTGACAGGTATCAAAGTTATAAAAAGTGTAATGTAACATCCAGCTGACAGGATAGGGACAGCTGCCAGAGAGAGACTTTGATTAGCCTCTCTTCAGCCTGGTTTGCATTCAGAAAGCCAAGTCTGGAGATCAGCAGAGAGATGGAAAGGTATCATCACAAAGTACTGCATCATGAAGGAAACCTCAGCAGCTGAATGCAAAAGCATACATCCAGGACAAAAAGCTCTTGAAAAATTGCAGAGGAGATTCTCTGCTGAAGCAACCTCAGCTCTAAAGGGACTCGATACTAACAACAACTCATTAAGAGCAAGCAGTTGGAACAGCACAAGCACTTCACTCCTTGCTTCATCCACTAGCAATGTCCAGGGAGCAAGTCTCACTGGTAATTGGAGGGACTGCGCCATAAAACTCTTGCTCTTTATGCTTAATGTGAAGCCATAGTCTCACAACAGCCTTCTGCCTTTGGAAACAGAGGCTGGTAATGAGACAAAGCAATACTACAGGAACACAGCTTTCATTCCAAGATGAAACACCTGTGCACACCAGTACTGTTAAATGAGGCTGTGTTAAGAAAGTCACTGGAAGGAACAGAATCACAGAACATTAAGAGTTGGAAGGGACCGTGAAAGATCATCTAGTCCAACCTCCTGCCAGAGCAGGATCACCTACACCAAATCACACACGAACACATCCAGGTCAGTTTTCAATGTCTCCAGAGAAGGAGACTCCACAGCCTCTCTGGGCAGCCAGTGCTCCATCAGCCTCACAGTGAAAAAGTTCCTCCTTATATTCACATGGAACTTCCTATGCTCCAGCTTGCACCCATTGGCCCTTGTCCTATTGCTGGCTATCACTGACTAGATGTTGGCTCCATCCTCCTGACTCTTGCCCTTTACATGTCTATAAACATTAATAAGGTCACCCCTCAGTCTCCTCTTCTCCAAGCTAAAGAGGCCCAGCTCCCTCAGCCTCTTCTCATAAGGAAGGTGTTCCACTCCCTTAATCATCTTGGTGGCCCTGCTCTGGACTCTTTCAAGGAGTTCCATGTCCTTCTTGAACTGAGGGGCCCAGAACTGGACACAATATTCCAGGTCTGGTCTCACCAGGGCAGAGCAGAGGGGGAGAAGGGCCTCTCTTGATCTACTAACCACACCCCTTCTAACACACCCCAGGATGCCATTGGCCTTAGCCATGAGGTCACACTGCTGTTCACCAGGACCCTCTCACCTACACTGCTCTCCAACAGGCCAGTCCCCAACCTATACTGGTACTTGGGGTTGTTCTTCCCCAGATGCAAGACCCTACACTTGCTCTTACTAGATCTCATTAAACTTGTCCACACCCAGGTCTCCAGCCTGTCTAAGTCTTGCTGAATGGCAGCACAGCCCTTTGGTGTGTTAAGACACCCCTCCCAGTTTTGTGTCATCAGCAAACTTGCTGACTGTACACTCTATTCCCTCATCCAGGTCATCAATGAATATACTGAACAATACAGGTCCCAGTATCAACCCCTGAAGGACTCCACTAGATACAGGCCTCCAGCCAGACTCTGTCCTGTTGATCAAAACTTGCTGGACCCCTGTTTGATGTGCAACTCTCACAGCACAGGCATGCAATCATCCCCAAGAGCATCCCTGAAGACGGGGTCCCTCAATGTCTACCACACAAACCCAGAGTTTCAGTACTCACATCACAGAAAAGACAGACAACACACTGCATCACTGGTCATGATTTGGACATTAAAATACTGCAGTGCTGCCTTCTTAAGCAGCACCATTGTTACACTGGAGCTGGCACATGAAAGTTCACTTTAACATTCCTAAACACAAGAGACCTAAATTGGCAATGGGCATGCAGAGGGAGAGAGAGTATGGCGTCAGACAACCCTGTGGGCTGGAAAGGGAAAGACATTGCTGGCAGCATTGTACAGACAGATTTGCACAGCTGGCATGTGTTTTCTTTCAGCTGGCAGCAGGACCCTTCTGTTTAGGGAGGGGAAGTCCAGATTTGTTTTCTTGGGGGAGGAACACAGACCCTCTGTCCTTCCAAGGAACTGCACCAGGGAAGCCCTAGAATATGCAGTTGCTTCCACTACCTGTGCTTTCCACGCTGAGATGTGTGTGAACAAACACCAAACTCCTGATACGGCTCAGCTGCAAGCAGCCCTCTCAGCCCCTCAAACACAAGAACCAAGTATTTTGAAGAGCAAGTATTCCAATCACTGTGCTTGGGATCTACAGCTGAGAAGACAGAAGTAATTTCTTGAGTTCATGAACATCACATTTGAGAAGTGTTTCTACTCCCCAGTGTGGAGTTGAGCTTCTTCATCTATTCATACAGATGGTCAACCTTTCCCTTGGATTACATAGCTTGCTGTGTAGCCAACAAACTGCTCTCCAGCCCTTGTACAACCTAAGCAGCCCTCATTTTCTTCTGGCTGGAATTTTGAATATAGTCCTCAAAGACAGTAAGGGTATCAACTCCTTTTCCAATTTGGCTTTAGCTACCACCATTCAGGACTCTCAGTGCATATGCTTGATAACCATTTTTAAAACAAGACCACTCATAAAAGGATCCCCCACTCCCTCTCCATATAGTTGAAAGGTGGAAAGAAGAGCTGGTAGTGTAAGTTCTTTAGTTTGAATGCGGGATGCTTGCATGGTATCCACCTTATGCACTTTGAAAGGAAGAAAATTTTTTAAACATAACATTTTAGGGGTCTGGAGACTTAAATCGAGTATACACGTTAAACAATGGAAATTCACACACTAGTTCCCCTACCACACCCATGGAAAGTAAATCTAGCTTCATAGGAAGGCTAATGTTTTCCCCTCTTTTTAAGGGGCAAATCTTTACAAGGGAGCCCTATCCAAGAACCAAATTCTTTATCTGCCACAGCGAGACTATTCTCTTCTCTCCCAAATACTCAAGAACATTATTTGCAGGTAAACTAGTCAGCATACTACTTGGTATCTGAAAGACCCATAACCCAAATCTAATATATTTCACTCTTTTGGGTGTGCCTGTGCTCCACAATATGTTGGTATTTAACATTAACATTAGCAAGTAGTTAACCTGTGCCAAGAAAAAAATGTTAACACATTGCTATTGAGGGTATTGTTTTAATAAAACATTTATTCCTCCTGGAATTTGTTAGTTAATGAGGCCTGATAGAAAAAGAAGCCCACTTTTGGATGACTTCATAATTAACTGTCTTCATAAATTTGGAGGTCAGAACTCCTCTCTGAAAAGCTCCTTGAGCTAGTCTGTACATTTCAGTTAAGACATCCCTAAACATCACCAAGCCACCTGTGCCAGTATCTAGAGGTAAGAGCTACCAAGGCTGAGAAGAGACTGGACTCCTTGATGCCCAGTCGAGGCACAGCCCTAACAGGGCATCAAATAGCAGTTAACATAAGCATCCTATCAACATTTTCTGTTTTTGGAACATGTTTCCTGCCTTTTCTTTTTGATGCAAACCTAGCCTGGCCGCACACACAGCAGAGGTCAGAACTCAGGCTCCCTCTTGTTTCAAGCTGGATGTTCAGTTTGGTGGAATGGTGGTTGGCATGTCTTGCAAGGGACCAAGCTTACAGTTTGGCTTTAGAGTCGTCTTTTCAGCATGGGCTCAATATCCCTAACTACGACAAACTGATTATCTCATGACAGACTGGCTTTAAAAAAAAGCTAGGATCCAAATTGGTATCCTCTTTACAAAACATTAAGAGTCAAAATAAATAAGCCTGGTTGTAGGGAAGCAAAGAAGTTAATCTTACCAACTGTTTCACTTTAACCACCTGCTGAGCACCCACTGGCTGTACAACAGTGGAGTTTGGCTGTGAGATTTTAATACTAATTGGGGTTCCAATGACCGGTTTCAGAGGCTGGAGAGGGGTTGTCGCTGAAGATGCCACTGTAGAGACCAGCAGTGGCTTTGCAGGTTGGAGAGAGGACGTTGCTACCGCAGAGGTGAAGACTGGCTTGACCGCTTGGATGGCAGCCAGCCCTGAGGTTGCTGTGGTGGTGGTGAGGACGGAAGCTGCAGGCCGAAGGGACGCTGTCACCACTGCAGAGCCAGGAGCAGGCTTCACGGTCTGCACAGGCGCTGTGGCTGGCGTGCTGACAAGGACTGGTTTTGTCACCAGAGAGGCTGTGACTGTGACAGAGGCAGACACTGGCTTTATAACTGGAAGAGAAGTTGTTGCTTCAGCTGAGGTTGCCACTGCTACCGAAGGAGCTGCTGCTGCAGAGGTGCAAGTTGAAACAGCTTCTTGGGTTGGGGCTGGCTGCTGCATACACTGCTGGATAAAGCTCTGAGCATTGGGCATTAGCTGCCGTAAGGCAAGCATGCTTTTCTAGAAGAAAACAACAACAATCACTGGATGTAACATCAGCAAAATATTCCACAATCCTGATACATTAGCAACCCAATCTTCTTCCTCATCTTCCAGTCTAATTTTTCAAATTGCTTATTCCAAACATGTTTTGCTGGAAATCAGGGACCCGTAAATTGATGACAATACTGCTCAGTGAAGACGACAGTAATCACCAACACAGGCTGAGCAAAGGTCAACAGTCACCACAGCCTCACTGCACATAGCAAATGCCATTTAGAGGGAAAACTCACCCACAGCCTCATTCTTTTTTCTAGATTTTTCAATTTGAAATTTATGTTCTAGAAAAAGACCATTTTAACCGTTTTACCACCTCAAAATTTTTTGTTTTTTTCCAAAAGTCCCTGCTGTACTTTAACAGCTGCATGTATTCCATAGAGCCTGTCTGACAGAGAACTACAAATTATCCAACAGTCAGAAACAAGACCTGAAGACCCGAGCGCTTCCAAACCAATACAGCTGTATCTACACTAGGGGGGATACCACTTTAATAATGCCTGCATAGCTGCAGCAGCACAACTTCAGCCAGCTAGGTCCCTGTAACAAGAGGACATTAGTAAAGGTATCTCATTTTTACTACAGCTATGTTTGAGAAGGTTAATGGACAGAATAATCTTCAAGTCCTCCACAGATTTTTCTCCTTGACTGTTTACAATCTGTTATGGCTCAGAACCAGGGGAAATCAGTTCTACAGCTACCTGTATTTTCTCACAGTACCTTTTTTCCCTCTCTTTGAAGCAGCACAATGCTTGTTGCTGTGGGCTTGATGCAAAAGGAACATTTCCCTCATGTTAATATACAGAGCGAACGCATTGTTTGGACATCTAGACCATCTGCAGCACACCTATCTTTAACATTCACTTCCTCTTCTTTTTAAAGGCTTCTCAGTTTTCCTCATGCTCCTGATACAATTTATTTACCAAAACCATCCAGCACACATTTCAAAAATCAAGCAGGCTTTACAGCCACAGGCACTGTACTTTTCTACCTATGGGAACAGACAAAAACCAAAACACATGTAACAACCTCAATCAAAAACCTGCAGCTCAAAAATAAAAGACAACTCCAGAGCCCTCCCTGAAATTCCACTTCATCAGCCAAAAGTCAATGGCAGTAACCCGTATCACATTTCTTCCCAGACTCAAGCTGCAAGTTTGTGGGGAAAACAAGGCCAGCCACAATCTTTGTAGCACCTTAGGACAGTGCTTCTGAAGTCACCTTCCATTTGGTGCTCGGCCCATCCTGTTGCAGCTGCCCAGCACTGCACACCGTTTAGGTCTGGTCTGTGTCAACTACACATTCTTCATGTACCTCAAGTGGAAAAAAAAAAGCCATCAGGGTGCAAGATGTTTTAAAAGATGGTAACGCTATGGTCAGCTAACGTTGCTCAGCCATTGTGACAGTCAAAGGTTTTCAAGTCATAGCATTTAATTGCTCATACTGAGTACAGAGAGAGCACCTTGGCAAGGATTACAGGGTATGGATACTGCGCAAAGCAGAAAAGCCTAAAGGAGGCCAGTACCTGGCAGAACACCACAGGAGAAGCATGCAATGCTTCTGCCGAGGTGTTTTGGGGTCTGACCCACACTGAGGAACCCAACTTCACTCCTGTGGAACTCCCTCAAGCTCTGTGCACCACACCTCACAGCTCTCCACTGCGGGATGGCTCATTAACTCGGGTTGAACACCTCCACAAGTGTGCGAAGACAGCACAGTGCCTGAGCTAATAATCCCTTGGGGGACCCAAACTGGTGGAACAGCTAGCAAGTGCTGTGAAAACACCTCTTGGCTCAGCTCAGCTCCTCTGCATGAACTAGTCCAGGGCTTGCCAGCCCCAGATGAGGGCCAGCTGTGCCAGACTTAGGCTGGGTCTACATAGAGCTACTGAGGTAGCCACATCTGGCCAGCCACCTCCAGTAAGGCTGGCTCATCAGCCAGGGCCCTGCAGAAGGCAGCCATGCTACTTCTGAAGCCAAACCTCCCCAGCAGTTAGTAGAGCTCCACTGAGACTCCATGCAGCTCACAGAAAACCTCTGCCACTCACACTGACCCTGCATTCGCAGCCTGGTCCTTCTGCAGCCAAGAATGCAGAAAGGCCCATACTCTGAGCTTTTATTTTACCACTCTTTTTTTACTTTTAAGCTTTTTCTGTGGGCTTTTAAGAAACCTCCAGGGAATTAAACAGAGAAGACATAGGTGACCAACCTGAAATCTTCACAGTCTTTTCTGCAGGGCTTGACAGAGTCTTCTGCACTCATGGCAAACTTTCTAGAAAGCATTTAAAGGCTGCCACTGCCACAAAAATACTCATCATCTCACACTTTGAAAGATTAACATCAGCCATCTAAAGTACTATCAACATTATCACCTACATTGTTATGTGCTGTTAAATACTGAGGACAACAAACTGTAGAAAATTTATATCCTAGCTTTTGCACTCAGCTGTTCTTCCTCAATTTCTCAACTATCCCTGTAATGAAAGGCAAGGAAAAGTACAGATCTATCAAGCCTAAGAATACCATGTGCATTGCAAGCAAAAGTTTTCCATGTTTTGACTAAAACTGAATGCTTGCTATACAGAGTTGTTCATTTTTTTATTGTTAATGAATTCCATTCCACTATACGATTTAAAAATGTTAAGAACTCCTTTTTTATTATCATTATTTAAATGATTGTTTGCTTGAATGGAGGTAGAGTTATCCTGGGTTAGTCTTCCTAAATTGCAGTAATCCTGTCAGATATTCTAGAGAAAGGGATTGGGTTTTCTCTACCTCTAGTCAAATCAAACCAGCAGAGAGATGAATATCAGCTTTACATCTATTCTTTGAACTTAAATACTGCATAAGCTGCACACAGCCTCCCTTCTTCTATTAGAATTTAGTACAATTACATTTTTCATGGGAAAATAAAACACCTTCTTAGTATAGCTGCTCTACTGTAAGATGCACCAGCTTCCAAAACATTAGTCTCCACTAATGACTAGAGGGCAGTTACTCTGCAGTTTAAGAACACAGCAGAAGCTACTCCTCGGAAATCCTCCCTCTACCCAAAAAAGTTGTCTTGAAGAGCAAGAGTAACACTATTTTCTCAAATGACACAGCCAAACACCTGTTTGGATGCTCAGACTGACTTTTCCCTTTCCTTTTCTGGTCACTCTTCCTCCCCTCATTAAATACTACAATACCCACCATCACTTACCTTGAGAAAAGGAACTAAATACGGCTGTGGAGATGACTTGAGCTCTATGTATAGCTTTCTTGTAAATTCTTCTGGTTCAATTTTTGCTTCCTAGGAGGAAGGTATAATTACAATGGTAAGTTATAACTATTAATCTATGACTTTTTCCCCCAAGTGTATCAAAAATTCATGGAGATTTACATTATTGTGGAATCATTCACTGTCAATACTCTTTCCCCCTCTGATTTTTAAACAGGAAGTCGTTGGATAGAACGACCCTGTAATTGAGAGCCAGTATTATCAAACTGAATTATTTTCTCATAACTCCAGTCACACACTTAAGGATATTTGTCCAAACACCTCACTGAAGTGAACTGATAGAAACAAGTTTGTAAGTAAAACTGAGTCCCCTCATTGTTATGCAGAAATATTTTAAATCCACCAATACTCTCTTCTGTAAAGGTAGTTTATCCACATAAAGATCAAATTAAAGAGACCAGACACAAAAGACAACTCAGCAGCTTTTGTGAAGACAACTCTTGGAGAGTGCAGGCATAGAATAATAAAGCAGAGCACTTCACATTGCCTTTCAAAAGCAGCAGAAACTGAAAAAACCAGAACTTCTGCATACAACTACATCCCCGGCTTGCAGATTTCTTAAAGCTTTCCACTCACTCTGCCCCAACACAAGCACCTGACTGAAGGGTTTGGGAGGGTTAGGGAGGCTGCAGCAGGCTTCTGAGACCCCGCACTCACTACTCACTACTTCAGTGCCACCAGGACAGGGCTAAGGTGGTGGGGTTAGCCCAGATGCTGCTCCCCTTTTCTCCCTCTCCTCCCAAGTGAAATGCTGCCGCAGTCACCAGGAGCAACACCTCCTCCAAGAAGGTACAGACACGCACACAAGGAAGTGACACCCCAGCATCGGATTGTCTGCACAGAAATTACTCCTCTCACCCATAACCTTCAGAGCAACTATTCCAAGGAACTAGATGACCAGAGCAAGAGGGTCCAGGACTGCACATTCAGGCAAACAGAACTCAGAGCACCTCTCCTACCCAGTAGTTTGCTCTGCTGCCTGATAGGTCTCGAGCTATGGATACAGGTCACGGAGAGCTCCACGACACAGATGCAGTGATTTGGCATGCTACATCTCAGTGCATATAAGGTACTTGACACCCACTTCATGAGATGCTGCCTTAAGGACCATTTTACTTCACAGCTGCCATTCCCTCATGCGTATGAAGCATAAATTTATTTTGCATTTAAATCATACACACATACTGAATGGCAGAACAGCAGTATTTTTAAAGTATTACATAAAGCAAAGAGATGCACAGTTAAATGACATATAAATGTCTGGTAACAACTGTTCTTAAAAAACAAAAAATAAAGTACTGTAAACAGAAGAAGGAACCATTCTAGTATTTTCCTACAGCACCAGCAGGAACACAAAGGCAGAAGAAGAGGAATCAAATAGTTTTGCAAGGCTGCACCTTGAAACAATCTGATCTCGGTTTCTAGACTGAAAAGAATGGTGTAGATGGAGGTGTAATTTCAGAAGTCCCTTGGTACCACTAGGAAAGCCACCCCCTCCACTCGCCCACAGCCTTCTGCTACAGTGGAACAACAGAACAGCAGCAGCGGTCAAATGCCAAGACAAGAAGTGGCAGGAGAAATTGTTACCAAGAAAACCCAGCTGTGCTGGGGTACAGCACAAAGTGGCATACGGAAGCCACTTGCAAGGAGGGGAGAGAGAGAGAGAGAGAGAGAGGTTGGCAGCAGCCACATTATTTTCTCCATCCCACTGTCTACAGGCACAGATAAAGTCATGCTTGTTCCACTAGAGCTTCACTATCAGCCTGTAAGTTGGTTTTGTCTTGGACTAAAGCAGTAATATGGACTTAGCACTGCCCTACAGCCTCCACAGTAACACTCTTGCCATCAAGGACTGAAAACTAAAACTAACATTAAAAAAAAAGCCAAAGGGAAAAAAGAGGCAGCTCAGACCCAGAAGTCACGGTAACACTATCAGCTCCTCCTGCTGTAGCTACCTGCGTGCTTAAAATGAAACAGGACTGTGAAGCGGAGAAAATACAGCATGGGACCCAGTTAAAAATAGTTATAATGTAAGGCTTAAAGATGACTCAGCCACAAATCCAACTCTCCAGCTGTTTGAAAAACAAAAAGACAAGAAACAAAGCTATGATAAAGTCAATGTCAAAACTGATACAAAAGTGATGTAAGTCTTTGTTTAAAAAGAAAAATCTCACCAGTAGATTTTGCACCAGATTCTTCACATTCTGCCCCATTTCAGGGGCTTGAGGTCCACTAGATGCCAGTTTTATTAGTGTAGCAAGAAAATTCTTGCACTTCTTCACATTCTCTAGCATCTCCTAGCATGGAAATAAAGAGAAGACTATTATTAGATGTTGCATTGGCTCTTCAACCTCTGATGAATAGAGAGAATGTTAATTTTTAATTAAAAACGTTTTTTCTTCCTTACTGTAGAAGCACTGGTCTGTGCTACTGTTGTGCCCTCTGCTTTCACAGAGACTGCCTTTTGGGAGAAAGCTTGTGCAGGTGGTCCTGTAACTGGAAGTTTTACAGGTGTTCCAGTACTCGAAGGCTTTACAGTGGTAACTGCAGTAACACTAGCTGTTGCAGCTGCTGGCTGAAAAGAAAAATTAACACTTTTTAACCACAGAATAACATGACAAACATACTGTATTTTGCTAGCATATAAGGTAGCACTCTCACTTGACAGAATTTAAAACAAACAAATGGGGTTTTGGGGGGATTAGGTTTGGGGTTTTTTTAAAGTTTGGATTAATTTGTTTTACGAGGCTTTATTTAATTCAGTGACACAATCACCATAGCCATGTTTTTGTTTGTAAATCAAAGGCAGAGGGAAGAAATGACAAAGCTTCACCCAGACTGAAGCACTGTCTGCAGCTTCAAGTGAAGAGAGAAAGGTAAAGCTGGTTTAGAAGAAATCGACAAACTAACTTTGCCAGGCTCCTACATTCCAAGACAAATGCATTTTGGACAATGCTATGCCAGGTGATAGTACACTGAAGATAAATAAAACCTGAAGTAATTATTTATCTTCATTTCTTCCCCTGCAGCTCCTTGCCCAACTGCAGTATCTCTTACTCTTCCTATCACCAAAAGACATCACGTCCACTTTGGAAGGATGCATGTGCCAGCAGAAGCAGCTAGCTGAGCAATTGCACCTAACAAGTTCTTCCTACCTTTTCCTTGTGAGCACAAATTTTGGTGTCTTTCTCCTCTGCCCAGACACAAACTCTCACAAAACTCAGTTATTTTGTGACCTCTTTTTAAAATCTCATCAGAATCTAACAACAGATTCAGAAGCTCCAACAGCAGGAGAGTAATGAAAGTTTAGGAAAAAAGAACCCAATTGCCTCTCTCCTTTGCAAACCAGGATAAAGAACAGTTTCCAGAGGAAAATCAACTAGATTGAAGTATTTCTACATTAGATTTTAAAGAAAGAAAAAAAATTAAAAGATGCTGCATTAAAAAAAACAACCCACCACCCAACACAGTTCTGATAGAACAGAATAAAACATGAGTACAAGACTTTGCCTCTATGAAAACCACTACTTTCGATTTCTGAACCTTAAAATTAAAAAGTCAGATTGAACCCAAAGGTTATGGAAACACAAGAGTTTCAGGGCAGCATCTGAAACCCAAAGTTCCTCGTCAGTTCTTCCTCCAAACCTCTTGAGAGAAAGGGAAGGTCTGGTTTTGTAGCCTAAATTCTAGGTTCAGATGTGTGCAACACCTATTGCTTTTACTGACTCTTAACACACTGAAACACCCAAGTTCAGTCCAGTAATCACAAATTAATACTTGCTAATTGCATTAATAAGACAGTAACACAAGACCCCAACTTCGCCTACCATGGATAAAACAAAAGCTAGTCAGGCAGGCATCATGTAAAATATCAAAGGGCTTTTAAGTCTTTCAGGAAAATTAATGAACAAACATCTAAAGCTAACGCAAAACATTGGCAACTTTTGTGATTTATTTATAAATTTTTTTCCTGGGTGGGTCCCATCACCACCCAACCTGCTGCCAGCTTGACATGAAAGAAGCAGGCAGCTACCAGAAAGCTTTCCAGCTTAGGCTCCCACTGTTGGTAACACTTTAATAGCTCTCTGCAGGATCTTTGCCACCACCACTGCCTCTTCCAAGGATGAGGCTCAACAGCTCTAAGACCACAGGGAGGCAAACTGGGCACAAGAATCCCAGAAACAGATGGATGGGAGGAAGACTGAAGGGGACAGAGTACAGATCTGTCAAGCTGCAGTGCCCTGGGCTTTTAAAAGCTGAAAACATGAGGTTCAGGGACCTGATTTCTTGCAAATTCCAGCGTGTTTACATATCAAGACCAGAACGGCACTTTATCAGCTGAGGGAGGGAACAACAGGAAGTCTGCTGGACCCTTTTCCCAGGAAGATGAGTATAA
The DNA here is from genome assembly GCA_027925045.1 of Hypotaenidia okinawae. Lineage (NCBI taxonomy): Eukaryota > Metazoa > Chordata > Aves > Gruiformes > Rallidae > Hypotaenidia > Hypotaenidia okinawae. Next base: position 115,123,499 of record BSDF01000002.1, on the reverse strand, counting down.
GGGAATTAACTTCTGTCATCTGCCCTCAACCTTTTTCACTACTGACAATTCTCATTCTCACTTCAAGCAACAGAGAAACAGTCGCCATAAAAAATGGCATTAATCCTGCATATTTTGAAGTCATTTCAAGAGAAGAAGTGCTCTGCATCTAAATGAGAGTGCCCCAGCATGATGCTAATTAGATACTTTGCAGCTTCTTTACCCCATCTGGAAAGGAGGTTAAAAAAAATTAATAAATTAAGTGCAGGTATTTAGCCCTACCTCAGAGCTTAAACATTCAGGAACATCAGAAAATGGAAATATTCTTGTAGATAAGGAGAATAATCCTGGAGTCAGTAACTACATTTGCAGATAGCAGTGTTCCAAGTAGTACTTAGCACGAGATAGGAGCTACACAACCATGGCAAGGATTATTTTTCTCTTCAATCTCCCACTTTTTGTGATGACACTGTACTTCCACACCAACACTCCTCCCCGTAACCTCAAAAAGCCTGTAGAGACTAACACCCAAAATTTTTTAGAACTGAGGAAGGAACTGCTGCCAAGCAAATCAGACCCAAGGACTCTTCCTTTGTTTCCCTGGAAGGTTCCTGCAACTTTACACAGACTTGCTTGTCAGCACTCTTCTCATCTGCCCCAGGGTGAGGAGTGAAGTAGCCCTGTGATGGTGGGATGCATCCGTATTTCACCTATTTACTCTTTGTTGTACGGAGGGTTTTGCAATCCTCTGCAAGACAAGAGGGGCTCCAAGTATGCACCTCCAAGCAGAATAGTGCTATAAATTTTTCCTAGTCATCACTCCCTGTGTTTAAATCCAGGCCTGTGGCTCATTGGAAGGGTTCAAGTTTCTACAACAGAAACAAATACCGTTCACAAAAAAATATTCCATGTCTAAGTATCTCAGAAGAACATGGGGTTAAGTAGATTACATCAAAACCAAAGTAAGAAAATACAGAAGAACCAAATCAAAGGCAATCTAAGTTTAAAAAGTTAACAGTGTGACAAACATCAGTGTTTGTCCACATGTGAGTGTGATGATGCAGGTAGCTCCATCCATCAGACAGAAGAAAATCTTATCTTCGTCTCTTCTCCATGGTGCAAGGGTAGTGAGACAGATGACTATTGCTTTTATATCCTAAAGATCTCTATGCAGAGATCACAAGCACATGGTTTGCTAGCTAGTACTGCAAAATGAAAGTGAATAAGGAATACTCATTACTGTACTTAGACACAAAGTGTATGTTGTTTCCATTCTAAACAAAACAGAGAATGTATTAAGAGAGGCCTCTGGGTTTTCCCCTTTCACCCCAACATGATCCATCTGCAGTGATAAGGAAGAGAAAAAAGGTCACAGGCAGAGAGCTGTGAGTAGTTTTCAGTTTCTGATGGAGAACAGCAGGAGGACAAATTTGTAAGGGAGCCTGTTCGTTACTGCTGTCAGCCAACATATCCCCCGATCCTTCAAACACCCTCAAGGTCAAGAACATGCATCCAGCGGGGTTTTTGAATGACTGATCCTGCTCATTTACTGAGTGCTCAGTCAACTGCTACAGCCCAATGTCCTTCAAGTGCTTGTTCACAAAAGAAAAGGTATGCACAGGCCAGACTTCTTCCCCGTATCTCCTCCAGGTTATGAGGAGAACAGAGTATTTTAGTTGTAGAAAGAAATAACTTTCTTTTCATCACATGTCTTTATCCAGAACAGAAGAAGAATTGTATCTAGAAGTCTCAAACTCTACACGTACCAAGAGCCTGTTCTGAAGACTCCTACACCATTTTTCTCCAGAAAAAGAGAAATAAGACCTAGCAAACAAGACAAAGAACACTATCTTAAAATAATGAGACACTTCCAACTGCTGTCCATGTACAGTTGTACCCGTGGAACTTGTCTACTAAATTCTATTAGAGAACAGAGGTCTTCAGGTATGACCTTCCTTCAGGTTTTTATGAAGAAAGAGGAAAAAAAATATAGACCTGAAAAAGAGCTTGACTAGTGCAGACAGCTCATTTTCCTCTCAACATCCCAGGTGTACTTTTTCACCCCCACAAGGAATCAGGAAACCCAAGCAGAAGAGAGCATTAGGAAGTCTCCCATCTTCCAGGAAAGCATCAGCTACAGCTTGAAGGAACTGTGTGTCACTGGAAACACCTCTCCAAACTCTTCATTTTATCCATTGTTTGTGTGCTTTCCTCCCTCTGCAATGAGATGAGCCAACACACACTGGCAGGAGCATAATTAAATTATGTTTAAAAAGACATTCAAGAAAGAATTTGTCATAAGGACAACAGTTACCAGCTCACTGAAAAACACATTGGAGTTGGAAACAAGAACACATCCACGTTTTCTTCAGTTCCCTCTGTCAGTCATATCTACCGTACTGTAAAGCTTGTCACCTACCTGTACTACAGCAGGTGGCTGAACAGTAGAAGTCACAGCATTTGTTGTTTGTGATAACGGTTTCACAGGAGTAGCTGCTACTTTCTTTAGTAACTGGGTGCCAGGGTTCTTACAAAAAAAAGAAACAACAAAGAAAAACAAACAAAAAACCCCACAAACATGGGCAGAGATGACAAGAGTCACAGAAGTCAGTACCTGCTCTTGTCCATATAAACACCACCCTCTATTACAGCAAGAATACAGGCATCATTCACACTGCCCATACAGCTTCAACAGGGTTCAAAGCAGCTATTTGTCTACTAGCTTAGTACTCAGGAATGGATTCAGAGACATTCAGACACAATGCCTAATCAGAACTAAACAGTTAGAGGATGAGCCTGCTGGCAACACCTATATAGAGGGTAGCTTTTTTTGTATGGGCTCTTACTCTTGTGCTGACCACATTACAAGAGATGGAAGCAAAAAGTCAGCAGACCTCAGGGAAGGAGATCAGAGCACATGAGAAATGTCCTCAGCTTTACAGAAGTATCCCACCAGAGGATTGGAAGGCTGCAGTTACTAGCAGCAAAAATTTAGGTAGGTTTGTTGTTTTGGGGCTGTTTTGTGATTTGGGTTTTTTTTAAACTTAAAATACTTTACATCATCAAGGAATTGATTTAAACTATGCCATATGTAACAACTAGCAGGTTTGGTTTTTAAACCAAGAAAGCAAAAGCTTATGCTTATGCCTGAAATCCAAACACCATCGTGATGTTCAGAAAGCGTTCAAATGGTTATTTAACCCTTTATTTACAAACTCTGCTGTAACTATGTAACATACAGCTATGTCAAATTAAAGCCGAGAGAAGTTACCTGTACAGCACATATTCTGATTGCAGGTGCGCTGGTTGGTGCAGATGGTCTCACACTCGTGTTATTTTGTGGCTGACTCTGTGCTCGTGCTATTGCTTGTTGAGATACCAGCATTAGTTGGCCATTACTGCTTCTGATAAGAACAGTTCCTGTTGGAGAAAAACATCCAGACAATTAGAAATGAAGAGGTATTATGGTTTTCCTATGCTTCTGTGGAAGAAATAACTAGACCACACTGAAGAGATAATTTAGTTTCTTACTCCAAGGTAGAGCTGCCAAGAAATGTAAGAGGTAACCATACATCAGCTTTATTCTGCATTTTATGACAGGAAAGAATTCCTAAAGTCAAGAGAGCAACTAGACAGCCACACTGAAACACTACAGGCATACAAGACAAATTGTAAAGCAGATCATCATTTGAATCAAAAATATATTTCGGACATGGAAAAGACAGTCACGTCCCCCATATACTCAGCGATTACTTGAACAGTAACTCCTTTAAGCAGCTCTTCAACCTGCAAAATTCATCACCACCATTGGATTTACCTGCTCCTATACATCTTCACTTTCTGATCATTTTGCACATTCTTACAGATGAAGATACAGGTTAAAGAAAAGCTGCAATGGGAACTGAAACCTGATTGATATCAGTTCACCTACTTATATCAAGATCATCCCCCTAGGTCAAAGGGAAGTGGTCTCCCATGAATCATAGAATCATCATAGAATGGTCTGGGCTGGAAGGGACCCCAAGGATCATAGAGCTCCAGCTCCCCTGCCACAGGCAGGGACACCAACCTCCAGGCCTAGAGATACACAAGGTTGCCCAGGAGCCCATCCAACCTGGCCTTGAACACCTCCAGGGATGGGACATCCACCACCTCTCTGGACAGCCTGTTCCAGCACCTCACCACTCTCTCTGTGAAAAACTTGCCCCTAATATCTAATATAAACATTCCCTCAATTCCCCCTTGTCCTGCCATTGTCTACCCTTTTAAAAAGTTGAATCCCCTCCTGTTTGTATGCTCCCTTCAGGTACTGAAAGGCTGCAATGAGGTGCCCCCACAGCCTTCTCCAGCCTGAACAAGCCCAGCTCCCTCAGCCTTTCTTCATAGGGGAGGTGCTCCAGGCCTCTAATCATCTTCGTGGTCCTCCTCTGAACCCTCTCCAACAGTTCTACATCTTTCTTGTATTGGGGGCCCCAGATCTGGACACAGTACTCCAGATGGGGTCTCACAAGGGCAGAGGGACAAATCCCTCCCTGTCCCTGCTGGGCACCCCTCTCCTGATGGAGCCCAGGATACCATTGGCCTTCTGAGCTGCAAGAGCACACTGCTGGCTCATGTTAAGTTTCTTGTCCACCATGACACCCAGGTCCTTCTCAGCAGGGCTACTCTCAAGGAGCTCTTCTCCCAGTCTGTAAATATGCCTGGGATTCTTCCAGCCCAAGTGCAACACCTTACACCTGGCTGTGTTCAATCACATCAGATTCACCCAGGGCCCACCTTTCCAGCCTGTAAAGATCCCTCTGGATGGCTTCCTTTCCTTCTGTGGTGTCTACCACACCACTCAGCTTGGTGTCATCTGCTAACTTGTTGAGGGTGCACTCAATTCCATCATCAATGTCATTGATAAAGATGTTAAAGAGAACCAGTGCCAAGACAGACCCCTGGGGGACCCCGCTTGTCATCGGCCTCCACCTGGACATAGAGCCATTGACCACCACCTTTTGTCTACGTTCGGTCAACCAGTTTCTTCTCCACTGGATGGTCCACCCATCAAATCCACATCTCTCCAATTTAGAGATAAGGATGTGGTGGGGGACTGTGTCAAAGGCCTTGCAGAAGTCCAGGTAGATGACATCGGTTGCCTTCCCTTTATCTCCCGATGCTGTCACTCCACCATAGAAGGTCACCAGATTGGTGAGGCACGACCTTCCCTTGGTGAAGCCGTGCTGGCTGTCCCGGATCACACACTCATCCCTCATGTGCTCCAAGTTGTCGCCCAGGAGGATCTGTTCCATGATCTTCCCAGGCACAGAGGTGAGGCTCACTGGCCTGTGGTTCCCTGGGTCTTCCTTGCTCCCTTTCTTATAAATGGGAGTGACTTGAGCCTTTTTCCAGTCCCCAGGGACCTCACCCGACAGCCACAACTTTTCAAATATGATGGAGAGCAGCTTGGCAATCACACCAGCCAGCTCCTTCATCACCCTGGGATGCATGTCATCTGGCCCCACAGACTTGTAGACATTCAGTCTCATGAGGCAGTCTCAGACTTGCTCTGCCCTTACAGTGGGGGGCTGGGGGGGGGGGGGCAGGCGGCAGGGGGAGGGGAAGGGGAAGGCGGGCAGAGGGGGAGGGATATTTATTCCCCCAGTTCCCACCTAGAGGTTCAGGGATGCAAGGTTCAGGGACTTGAGAATTATGAGAATCCTGGCTGCCACAGAAGGCTACATTTGAAGCTGGCTGGCCCTCTGTCAAGAGTTTGTCCAAAAGCACTAAAATGCATGGTTTTAATCAAAGGGTTTACAAATAGGGAGATTCCAATGGAGGTGGGAAAACCAAAAATACAACAAAACTCTGTCCTGCATCCTTGTATTTTTGTTTTCCTTTCAAGCCTACAGCTGTATCAGCCCAGCACCATTCAACTCCTACCACCTCTCTCCTACCCCACCAGCAATCACAACTAAAGCTTTCTAATGAAAAATCCCCTAAGGAGAATCAGGCACAAGCCGGATTCAGCTACCAATGCTTCCTTCTCCTCCCCACCCCCCAGGCACCTAAGGGCTGGAAATGTCAGATGTCTCATCAGGGTCACAGATAAAAATGCAAGCTAGATCCCTGGTCTGAACAGCTTCAGATCCTTCAAGGGAGCTACACAGCACCCTAACACTGCCGGTGCCTCATCTCCTTTACCTTCAACAGCAGCTGCTACAAAGTCTACCACTAAACCCACCTCCTCAAACACCTCACTTCACAAAGGCTTTTCACATAAAAGAAAGGGGAAAGGGAGGTCCAGAAAATGCCAGACATGTAAAACAACAGCACCTCAACATTTTGGGTAGACTGCATTAAACTTTCTTGCAAGTCATCCAAAATCTGAAGATTCCCAGATCTTCTATGCACAATTATGACCTTTCCTACCATAAAACAAGCCTGCATCAATGGAATAGTCTTTTTACTACCTGGTCTGGAATCTATCAAAACACTGCTGTATAATACAGCCTAAAACACTGATTCTCCCCAACTTTAAGTGAATACAAGAAGAGCCACAAGCTTCATGAGTTGGGTTTCATTTAAAAAAAAAAAAAATCAAGCTATAACAGCATGCTTAAAAACAGCTTTTCATCCTCCACAACTAAAAGCCTAAGAAGATACTGCAAGACAAAACAAAAGTTGGAACAAAATTCTGTAATGTCAACATATTGCCATTTACATAGCACACACAAACTGAGACAGAGGGAGCAGCATCTAGAGCGCTCCCCTCCTTTCCCAAGCAGCCTTTACTAGATGGGGCAGATGCACACGACAGTTGCTTATTCAGAAAAAATACTGTTACTCCATCTGACAGCTCAACTTTCTCCTCCTCCGCTCAAGTCTTGACTATAATTATGTTTTAGGTACAGATGGATCTTTTAGTTTAATCAATGAATACCTAGAATCATAGAAAACATATCAGATTTTGGGTTTTCTTTTCATGACATCTTATTTAGACAGTGATTCACAGCATACAATTTATCATCCACCAAAAAAGGCGTTTTTTTTTTTTCCCCTGGTTCACATCACAGGTTTATGCAGATTCTAAGGGAAAAGACAGAGCTGGTGATACCACACATTATTTCTAGCTACAGCTGTAGGTCTGCATTCAGGATGGCAGAGGTTCTGCTATTGGTTGTTTCCATTACTTTCCTTTTCCAAGCTTGCTTAAGAACATCACAGCTATCTCTACTCTTTTAAGAAGGCATAGATAAATTAATCATTTAATTTCTTTAGAGTTTTGAAATGCATTAAGTGGTTTTTGTTTTCATGTATTTGGTTATTTTGTCACTACTCATTACATTTGTTTTCTAAGCCAAACTGTCAGAAGTGTGATTTCTACTTCTCTGGATCTTACTGAATACCAGAAACAGCATCGTTACCAGTCAACTCAATTACAGGGTTGGGCTTTTTTGCCACTACTGTTCTAAAGTTTCAGTTCACATTTGCCAGAGATGGAGACCCTGCCCAAAGAGCATCCCATCCTCCTGCCACTCGAACGGGGAGTTTCCAGCAGACTCCGCTTGACAAGAAATTAACTCAAGAGCAACACAGCTAGCAAGCTTATGCAAATACAGTACCCTACATATGCAAATTCATAAGCACTTTTTAAAAAAAAGCAAACAGAAAACCAACCATCACTAATATTAACAAGTCCCAGTAGCCCCTTTACATTCGACCATGACTGCAGCAATCCCCAACAGTGCTGTACCCTGAAACATGAATCCATTTTCCTCTTAGTAGCAGGATTAGTCAACACAAGGTCATCCTTGCTTCATGAAAAAAGTGTAAAATAACTTTAGGCTTATTCTGTGAGAGACAGCCACAGAAGAAGTTACCTGAGGCTTTCGAGTGGCCACAACCTTGACCCGAAGATATGGTTAAGATTATTCATATTAACTTCCATATAATTGACAGTAAGAACCTGTTCCACCTGAAACAAACATTCTTTTTCCTATATTTGTTTGATTTTGCAGAATTTTTAATATGGTGGTAGCTTTTTTGTGGCAGTAGCTTTTCATGATGGCTAGGAAAGTGAGAATTCCAAAGCCAGTGGTCCGGCCATCCACTAACTACTGGTTTTGCAGGCTTAACACTGTAAATGCCTGATGCTTACTGCAAATAAAGCTGAAGGCAAATTTGAAACTACTGTCATAGCTCCAGATCGTAGAGTGAAGAGTCACAAGGCACCACACTTCAAGCATGAAACACATAGTTCTGGGTAGTTACAGCCTAATGTTGCGAAGTGACAGTAAATTGGCGGGTAGACTATCCGAAACAGTTTGAAAGCTGTTGAGAAGGCGTTTATTTTTCACTACTAGTTGCTGCAATTTACTTACACTTCTTCACAATTTAAAAATACCCCCCATCTTTTGCTACTCCCTTTCTGTCTTGAAACAAAAGCAACAACCCAACACTGCAGTCAACAGGCTCCAAGGAGTCACAGGAGGTGTCTTCTGCCAGAAGAGGTTCTGTGGTGCCTCAAGTCTCATACACTACATACAGCTGTGCAGGTGTGAAATGAAGGAACAGTAGGTGCTGGTAACCTTAAGGTTCTCAATAGAAAGGTCACATAAACAGGTTTATGCAGCTACCAAGATGCTACTACCAGAAATGAATCATAGAATATGTTAGGTTGAAACAGACCTTTAAAGGTCATCTAGTCTCACTACCCTGCAGTAAGCAGAGACACCTTTAACAAGATCAGGGTATTCAAGAGTTTCATCAAGCCTGACCTTCAGCAGCTCCAGGCATAGGGCCTCCACCACCTCTCTGGGCAATCTGTTCCAGTGCCTCACCACCCTCATAGTAAAGACCTTAATTTCTAACTTAAACCTACCCTGTTCCAGTTTAAAACCGTTGCCCCACATCCCATGATTACATACCCTTACAATCAGTCCTTCACCATCTTACTTGTAGGTCCCCTTCAGGTACTGGAAGGCTGCTGTAAGGTTTCCCCTAAGCCTTCTCTTCTCCAGGCTGAGGAAGCCCAACTCTCTCAGCCTGTCTTCATAGAAGAGGTGCTCCAGCCCTCTGATCATCCTCGTGGCCCTCCTCTGGATCTGCTCCAAGAGGTCCATGTCCTTGTGCTGAAGGCTCCAGAGCTGGACACAGTATTCCAGGTGTGGTCTTACCAGAGCAGAGTGGGGAGAATCACCTATCAATTGACTGGCCACACTTCTTTTGATGCAACCGTGACGCTTCTGGGCAGCAAGTGCACGCTGCTGGCTCATGTCCAGCTTTTCATCCATCAATACCCCAAAAGTCTTTTTCTGCAGGGCTGCTCTCTATCCCACCATCCCCCAGCCTGTATTGATAACAAGAATCTGCGAACTTGCTGAGGGTGCACTTGATCCCACTGTCTATGTCACTGATGAAGATATTAAACAACACTGGTCCCAGTATGGATCCTTGAGGGACACCACTTGTCACTCCTCTCCATATGGACGTTATTAACCACTACCCTCTGGATGCGACCAACCAGCCAAATTCTTATCCACCAGACGGACAGTCCACCCATCATGTCCATAATTCTCTAAATTAGAGGGGGAGGGACCATGTCAAAGGCTTTACAGAAGTCCAGATAGATGGCATCCATTGCCCTTCCCTTGTCTGTTAATAAAGTCACTTCATTGTAGAAAACCACCAGGCTGGTCAGGCAGGACTTGCCCTTGGTGAAGCCATGCTGGCTGTCTCGAATCACCTTCCTGTCCTCCATGTGCCTTGGCACAGTTTCAAGAAGGATCTGTTCCTTGATCTTCCCAGGCACAGAGAGGCTGACAGGTTGGGAGTTCCCAAGGTCCTCCTTTCTACCATTTTTAACAATGGATGTAATTTATCCCCTTCTTACAGTAACCAGGGACTACACCTGACTGCCATGATGTTTCAAATACCATGGAGAGTGGCTTGGCAGCTACATCAGCCAATTCCATCAGGACTCTTGAATGTATCTCATCAGGTCTTGATGAGATAGACTTGTGGACATTCAGGTTCTGCAGGTAGTCACAAACCTTGTGTTCATTTATAGTGGCAGGGCCTTTGTTCCCCAGGTCCTCTTCATGAAGTCCTTCCAACTTGGGAGATGTGAGGAGAGAGGCTGGCAGTGAAGACCGAGGCAGAAAAGTCACTGAGAACCTCAGCCTTCTCCTCGTCTGTTGTTCAGTTTCCCTGCCTTGCTCATCAGGGAAGCAAGGAAGGGAACACTTTCTTTAACCTTCCTTTTTTGGTTGATGTACCTGTAGAAGCTCTTGTCATTCTTAGCACTCCTTGCCACGTTCAGGTCCATCTGTGTCTTAGCCTTCCTGACCTCATCCCTACAGAACTGCGCAGCATCCCTATACTTTTCCCAGGATACCTGATCTTGCTTGAACTGCCTGTGAAGTTACTTCTTGCCTTAAGTTTGACTAATAGGTCTCAACTCAGCCATGCTCACCTTTCTTTGCCTGATTTCTTATACCTGGGAATTGAGAGCTTTTGCACTCTGTGGAAAGCATCCTTAAAGCTGCCAGCTGTGCTCTGCTCCCTTGTCCCTAAGGACAGTTTCCCAGGGAGTCCTATTGACCAACACCTTGAAGAGCTGGAAGCTTGCTTTCCTGAAATTCAAGGTCCTGACTACGCTCCTTGCCTGACACATTCCCATTAGGACTCTGAACTCTTGACATCCCTTAACATGGATGAGTGCAAGAATCCACATCCTTCACTCTAAAAAATTCTTGCCAAGTGATGTTTTTGCATTCGCTAGAAGGCAATTTTTGCTAAGATAAACAAGAAAACAGATCGGGTCTTGCAGCCATTACAACTCTACAGGAAAATGCAGGGCAGGGGGGCAGGTAACATCTGAAACACTGAAGTTTCAGCTAACACCATTCAGCACAACAGAAAGGATATCTGCAATTTCTGACCAAAATATCAGCACCAACTGTAGCTCCTGAACAGCCATCAGGCACCTTCACATCACCAAAGGTGCCCTCTTTTGGGCAGCACTTCCAAGAAAGCATCATTTACAGGATACACAGTTTGATAGTTCTACTGGAGCTGTATCAGAGAACAGGGAAGACTTCCTCGACACTTGGGCACTTTGATAGTAAGATTAGGGCACAAACCCTTTGGGGCTACAAGGCTGCTCCTATTTTCAGATCATAAACAGAGAACTTAAGTGACCAGTTAGTTACCAGCAGGGCTTAGCTCTTGCATGTTTCACTGGGTGTCTCTTGCAGATTTACAAACAGACCTTTTTACAAGGAATTGAGACTTCTGTCTCTAAGTATTCTGCCTGTCCTGCCAAAAACATCCTTTGCAAAGTTTTGGGGTTTTTTTTGCCTGCAAGAAAAGGCAGAAAAAAATATTCAGCTATAGCAGCCCTTTGTTCCCCGCATGCTTTGCTTCCCCTGCATGGCATCACTACTGGAAGGGAAGGAACTGTCAATAAAAACTCAGTTCAGCTTCCTCCAAAGCTACCTGGAAGGAGCCAGACTATACCTTCTCACCCTGAAGACGTGTCATGGAGATCTATGCCCTTTCTCCTCAGTGACTTGCCTTCTCCTGGAACAGGGGCTCCAGAAACAATGACTGCAGGAGAGCGCCCAGCATCACTCCTGCAAAGCTCAGCCAGCCACCAGCCCAACAGCCTCTAGCTCATCACACCAGCAGTGTGTGCCATGGAATACCAGAGGCCACCTATTAAAGTTCCATTTGCTACTCAAATTTCAGGTATCTCCACTGTGAACCTTTGCTGTCCCAAGACTTCAAATTTTCTAAACTGTAGCTATGTTGAGCATCCAATCCACAAAGAAACACAGGTTAGAAGCAGCAGCAGCTTGCAGATACCTCTTCATTGTAACTACAGACAGAAACAAAAACTCACCAGAAACATGCACAAGATGCTGTGGAACCATGGCAGAGATCTGCTTATGCTACTTCATGTTAAGGCCACCTGCATGGGTTTCAATGTATTTCAGGGAATCGTGTTGAGGAAACCACACTGCTGTTAACACAAAGCTGTGCTGCCCAACCAAAGCTCAGGGGGTTTCATCCAGCAGCACTGAACACTAACGTATGCTAAAACCGCCCCACCATAACAGCAACTTCCACCGTTAAATTTCTACCGCATAAGACAAACCTGAGGCCATTTCTGAAGAGGAACATCCAGGAGGAACCTCCTGAGGTGAACCACCCAGCAGGTGTGCTCCAGTGGAGGTACACCGCATGCTCTTACACGTGGAGCTGAATTTGTCAAGTTAAGCCACTGCTTTGATTACATGGTTTCCAACACAACTGCTGAACACAACAGCTTCTCGGAACTGCTGTCTGGGGAGCAACACGAGGAAATGAAGTTTCCTGCTCCTAAAACAGAATACAAGAACCAACTGCATCAGACCCTTCTCACTTAAGGTGCCTTGAAAGAAGAGCAAGTTTAGCTTCTTTCAAAACAAGGGGTTCCTGCACCAGTTATGATGCCAGCCCTAGTAAAGTTCACCTTAACACCCTTTACAAATACAGGGCTAAATGAGACTTTCAGGTCCCAAGTCAATAAAATCAGTTTTCGTTGTTCAACAACAAAAATATTTTAAAACAACCGTGATGTTTCAGTGCTGTCTGTTCCTAAACAAATCTCCTTCTTTCACTGAACTTCTCAAAATAAAAGGATAGCTTTGAAAGCAGTTACAAGGTAAAACCAAGTTTTAAAGGGGATGTTTTAGTAGGAAACTGAATGGCAACTAGAAAGGAATATTGGTTTGAAGCTTCAGAGCCTATTTATGATGACTTGAAATTCAGAAAATAAAGGGCCAAATACCACTAATCCATGCAACAGATTTGAAAATAGTTTTTCTCTCTAAAGGCATCCTTTTAGAAAACTGGGGTTTTTTTCTTCTTCTTCAACCCCATTTACTGACCCCCACAAAACAGGTCACTTAAAAATTACAAAAGTCACATCACAGGACTGAACAAGACCAACCAACATTATTAGACATATAACAGCTTAGGCAGTGATCACAGAATCATAGAACTATAGGAGTTAAAAGTTCAAAAGGCATAATCCCAAAATGCTTTCATGCTACAAGAGAACACATGCTAAATAAAATGTGATAACCTCAAGTTCTTTAAAGAAGCTGACTGAATCTTTGCCAACTACACATGCCTTACACTTCATATTCTTGTAGACTCTGGCCTACAACTTTTAAGGTTGCACTAGCTTCAGACACCTGACCATATCTAAGCACCTTTTTAAGTCCAGGGGCTGCCCCTACTCACAGCCCATCCATCTAACAGCACTGTTTCACTAGCATTGCTGTCTCCCAGGGTTACTGTGAGCAGATTTAAAGCCACCATGCACCCCCAACTCTGTCACGCTAACAGCTCAAGGATCTACAGCCCCAGCAAAGGCTGCTGCCTCCAGTAACTCCAACGTCTCTCATAAGGTTCTGTGCTAACAGTGGGCACCAGCTCCTGAGTAGTACAGGCCACAGCCTTTTTGAGCATAGGGAGCCAGGTAAGGGATGAAGATGCATCTTCTGTACAGGATTGGGCAGAGTCTGACAGTCTACTGTTACAAACAGTCTGGAACACTGTATTCCATGCATCTTCCTGAAGAGTCTAAACAACATCCCCTCTCCCTCCCTTCCTCCAGGAACTAAACACAAAGTGCTAACAATGCAAAAACCTGAAGCCAAGTTTCACACGCTGCTTAATCAGTAAGTCTTACCTAAGCTGTTGGAGGCTAGCTGCTCATCAATGCGTACCGGTGCCCAGATGGATAGCTCTATTTAACAGACTAGCAGTTGGGCCCCTGTAGTGCTGATGCCTTCCCAAAGAATACAAGCCCACACTTAAGACCTAAGACTTCTCCTTGACTGCACGCACAGTCAACCTTTATTACTTGAGATATAAATGTATCTGTACAATTTCACAGTTATAGTAGAACCCTTGTGCAAAAATACAACTGTGTCAGTTGCAAACAGTATAGCTTTTATTTACGGCCAGCAACAGATGTCTACACCAACCATCTAAAGAAAACCTGGACATTGCATTGATTCTTAGAGAGGCCATAAATAACTGATGGGTCCTGGATGTTTTCTGGGCACAGTTTCAAGATGGCACTACTGTTTCTGTATGAATTTCAAGTGTATTTATTACACTTGAATCACAAGACTTTTTGGTTTTATTATAGATAGGCATACAGGATTCCCAGCCAGTGCTGTGTTCCACAAGGCAGAGTCTTACTTGATGTTGCAAGAACATCCTAGCCTTTGTCCTCAGGCCATGTCTTTCAGCAACTGGGATCATTTCCCATCAGTATTTCTCCATCTCATCTTTGCGATCTGCAACTTTGCTCCTTAAGGCTTTGTTGCTTTCCTAACCGAGTAATCAGACAGTTCCAGGATTGTCTACAGATAAGATGATCTGACTTAGGAGTTCTCTGGGACCCAAGTTACCTCCTGCAACAGCTTCAAGTATTTGCACAGGACTCAGCTGAATGGCAGTGAAATAACTCAAAGGAGCCAAAGTGACACTTCCTTCTCTGCAAGACAATTCCTAGTGCCCTGAAAAAGGCAGTGAATCTATACACCACACCCTCTTCTGTCTCCGGTGTATTCCTAGTATCCACTGGATTCAAATTCTTTACATAGCAAGTTACAGGCTTGGCACATTGCAGCCATACACACGCAGCTTTGTAAGGACCAGAAGAGAAGGTATGCCAACACCCAGCACTTACCATTTCTAGAACGCTGTGAGCTATTAAGCTGTTACAGAGAAATCTGAAACTTACAGAGTGTTGAACTATAAATCTTAATTTTAAATCAAGAAATGCTAAAAACATAACCAGCGTCTTGGTAGAGTTCTAATATAGGACAAGATCAGCCCCCTTTAAATCTCTGTCTCCTTTAAAAAGAGGAGAAACAATTCCATCCATCCAGATTAATTTTGAAATCGGACAGCTTTTTTTCCTTGGTGTTCACATGGGCACCAGCAGAAAGTTGAATTTTACTTTACTTCCTCTAAAAGTACACATTCACTCTTTGCTGGATGGATTTTCACTTATTTCAGAAGGACAAACAAGGACTTGATGCTGAACTGGAACAATGACTACTATCTTGCTCTAAACAAAAATTATTGTAGAAAACAGAAAACACCTTCATAGAAGAATTGACCTCTGTCTACATGGATACTGTGGAAACTGTCACCAAAATTGTGTGATATCAGTCAAGCAGGTAATAAGCAAGCCATAGATAAAGATGTCTGGAATACGCTTACCCCCATCAATATACACCACCAGCTGCTCCAAGCAGACTGCCTAGTAGCACACAGCCAACCAGGGCATCACCCACTTGTTAATCTAGCCCAGACAGCCACACAAGGAAATATAATTTCCCAGCCAGCACTAACAAAGCCATCTCCTCTGCTTCCACCAAACTGGAAGCATGCACTAGAAGAGGTCTGCAAGCACAAGGTATGAGAACCAAGCAAGTGCCATCGTAACATCTGTCTGTTCTTAGTTCACCAAGTCACTTCAGATCACTGAGCTCTCCAGCCTTATCACACCCTAGATTTGCTCATTAGCAGTAACGATCTTGCCTCTGCTGCCATTGCTACCCTGATTCAGTTGTGATCAGAGACAACATCCTCAACAAACTGGTGGAAAAGATCCCTTAAGAGGACTTTGTTCTAAAGGTGACCGAGATGGCAGAAGAGACCTCAATCATGACAATTCAAATAGCAAGCCACTCAGAAACATCTACTGTTATCTTTTCCACTTAGCAAGTTACACACATTTTTCATCAGTTTTCAGAGAAGCAGCTTCATGCCGAAGAAATTCCCAATAAAGCCTTTAATTTTTTGTCCAAGTGGTTAGGGCAGTACTAAGCATTCACCTTTGACAGTTATCAGAAGCTTTGAAACGTATGGAAACACTCACATATACAACTGTAACACATGAACCTGTCCACTAAGCAGAGTATTGATTTCTCCCACATGGCACGACATGTACTTGGTACTCTAAGACAATGTGGAGAAAAAAAGGAGTTTTGTAAACTACTCAAAATATCTCATAAGCTTATGTACTTTATCAGCATCTTCGGGAAAAGAATACTGAAATATAATTAGTATTTCTTCCAGCTGTCACTTGTGTGTGGATGATGCTATTTTTACTGCTGGAGGGTCCTTTAAATACTGCAAAAGCAACAGAAGTCAGGCTCACATTCTTTCTTGTCTAAGGATTGGAAAAAAGTTGTTATTATTATTATTCACCAATCTGTAGCTGCAATTCTTTGCAATACACTTCAATTGATTATAAAGTCTGAACGGCATTAAACATTAGTTTTACTAAGCATCATATTTCAGTGCTTCAGTATTCAGAATACATCTGCATTTTTTTGTGAAAGCCATAAACATACAAGTTAGCTTTCTATCTTCTGAGAAGGTTTAACTCACAATTCCCACTGGGCTGTGCATTTAATGAAATGAAGGCATTGTTTTGCTAGACACATTCAGTCCTGGAAGCAAAGCCAAGTCCATTAGAGCAGCTGAAATTTCTAGTGGTTACAGCAGAAGACATTTACTCACTATTTTTTAAGTTAAAGCTATACTCAAGTGCACCAAAACTTTGCTTGCCCCTCCTCAGAAGAAAAGTTTACTGGTGTTGCCTATTGAGAAGAGAGAAGTTTGCAAACAATCCATCCTGATAAACCTTCCAAAGAGAGTACACTATTGTGATATAGAAGTATTATTTATCCCTTACTAGTCATCCTATAGCACCAGTGTTATGTTCAGACTTCATGAGATTAACAACCTCCAGAAACTGCAAACTTTGAAAGAGTTTCTTGGGTTGGACAGCAACACCAACTTGGGGCTCAAAGGGCTGGGGTAGCAGTAGAACATAGGACTGTTAATCCTAAAGTCATGAGTTTGAGCCCCAAGTTGGGCACTGAGACAAGAACTGTTGTCCTGCAGCTGCACCAAATCACATCTCTCTGACAAGCCCCTTTTATGGAGAAGTGATGTCAGGTGGTGTGGAAAATAGCCCAGGCTAACTCAGCTCACCTGGGCTGACTGCTGGCCCAGCCAGAACCAGGGCACTTGTTCAAACAAAAAAATCTTTGGATAGCCTCCTCCTACCCAACACAATATAAACCAAGAATATTTTAAAACCAGCGCTTTCTCCTATTCCAAAGTGAAGGACCAGATGCAAATACCAAATTCCTCATATGGTCTTAAAACTGAGAAATAGCAACTAGAACATGACAAGGGAGATCTGGAGTACTGTATCTAACCCCAACTTCAAAAGCAGGAGGTAGCATCCAGATGTTTACCAGCTCTTACCTCTTCAGGTTACCTTTGTTGCCATATCCACCCTGCAGCAGTTTTGGAATACCCACACTAGCCCCACTCCCTCCCACCCACAGGTGGCCACACACTGTCCCTTGCCATGAAGCCCTGGCCACCTGCCATGAGGAACGGTTGTGCTTTCTGAATGGCTGCCCACAATCAGCCTAGATAAGCTGTAGGCAGCAGAAAAGCTGCCAGGGACAAGTGAAAACATCAAAGCAAAGACAGCTGAGATGCAAACATAAGTGAAGAACCTGTGCCTGCTGCTCTTCCCCTTCAAGTCAGATCCAAAGGCATTGGGCAGCCATGCCTTGCACCAGCTTAGTACAGCTAATTAAGGCAGAGTCAGGGCAACTTCTGACACCATGCTTGTTTGGGCCTACTGGTGTTAGCAACAGCAGAAAGTGTAAACCAGAAATACACACACCAAAGTGTTTTATAGCCCCATAACCAGCAGCAGTGGTGTCAGGTGAGCTTTCTGAACAGCTTCCCTTTGCGAGCAGATCCTAAGGTAACAACAGAGGATCCCTATCATCCAGTCAAGTTCTCTTTTTGTTTTTTGTCCCTCCACAAGAGCAGCAGATACATCTGCTAATGGGCCTTTCAGCACCTGCCTGTAACGAGCATTCCAGGGCCAAGGAGAGTGTGAAAGCCACAAGAGCACAGAAGAGACAGAAAACTAAGTTCAAGAAAAGCAAAGAAAGGAAACTGAGAAACAACATTTTCCTTGTTATTTTTATGCTTCTCTTCTATCCTCCATTTCTCCAAAGTGGCACAGGGCCCAAGGACACTGAAGTGAGCTACAGACATTCATCACAGCCCACAAAAACACTGTCACTCCTTCCCCAGACTTTAACTATTTCCCCCAGTAACAGGACAGCTGAACCACACCCTCACCCAACACTAAGCTCAAGTTAACCAAGGACACAATTTCTTCCTAGGCAGATGGTCCATGACACGAGACATTTGCAGTTTTGTGAGCAGCAGCACAGACCACAGACAGGACAAGAGCAGCTCAGGATGGAGGCAGTACTGCCCTCACCATGCTGGTCTGCTCTCTGACAGTCCCACAGACCTGGTTGCTACATGAAAAGTCTTCCGAAATTATAAAAATGTAGTCTTCACAAGACAAGGCAATTGAGGAAAGGACCTTTGGTAGATCATATAAATTCCCTCATTTATGGGGACATAGCCCAGCCATTCAGTCTAAAAGCTGATGGTATGTAAGGTCAAAATGGCACAACCAAGTCCAGTGCCAAGGCAGGTTGAAGGTGTATAAAGGACACAGTTCCCACATGGAGCTTTACTATCTGCAAAAGTCCTCAGGCATAAGCCTGACCAACTCACACCTCCTGACTGTTTGGACAGCAGATAGATACCCTGAGGGTGAAGGAGTAAGGCCTTGAGTACCAGCACTGATCTAACAGTTGGCTATGCAGCCAACATTGGCATTCTGTAGAAAAACATAGGAAGGTGATGAAAAACCCTTGTTACTCATGGGTCCTGCAAGACCTGGAAAACTTGAGAAGCTCAGTTATCTTCCCAGGGCAATCAGGTAAAGTGGTACTTGTCAGGAAGACAACCTGCTTAAAGGGGTAAACTTTTACCTGGTCATTAGCCACTACTTCTCCCACTGCCAGGGTTTATTCTGGGCAAGAGAGAGGGAGGCAGAGATGAAAGAGAAAGAGCAGCCTAAAATCCATTACTTCCACAAACCTTCACCACCCTACAAAGCCATGGGGACCACCGCAGCTTCCCAGATGCCCAGCCTTGTCCATGCTGGGGAGCAATGCCTGCAGCAGGCAATGTGCAATCAGGAGTACTTGAGGATGTCCAGCAAGGGCAGTCCAGCCTTACAAAGAACAAGCCCACCCAAACGCCTCCCTTTGAAACTCAGGGGTGGGATGCTTTTTGTATGCATTTTCCTCAACAGGTCCCACAGGTCCAGTGCCATGTGCTTTCTCTGTTCTGTGCTGTATTTACCCTCCATGACAAGGTTTTGCCATTTACTTGAAATACAGACTTTTCAAACCTTAGAATTGGGTGGTTAATTATACTGTTTTTTCTAAGCATGCTAACACTTGCAGCTTAAATGGCACTCATCTTGCATTTAAGTTTCTGAATTATTTTATTTTTCATTAATAATTGTACCTACCTAGCATACAGAGGCAGAATACCAACACTCAAGCCAGGATGCATTTTTAAATCATCTTTAGAACAATTATTTCCCTGAAACATTGATCCATTTGAAATCCAACAACTGCTGTGCTCCTTCTGGAGCATTAAGCTCCATACTGTTATTTCTAATTTACAAAGCTGCACAGAGTACTGGCACTTCTGAAGTTTCAATGCAAAGTCTGTTTGCTTTGTTTCTTGTTCCAGGAGCAAAGAAAACAAGCTGATGCAACTGAAGGGTAACACTATTTTTGTTACACCTGCCTACTGCCACCTTATAAGTCAGATGACATTCAGCAGTACTCTCTTAATGTCATCAAACCCAAGCTGCTAGGAAAAACTAAAGTTTTGCTGCTGTATAGATCCCAGACTAGAAGTAACTTCATGAGCAGTCACCTTGATGGAAAGACATTTAACTGAATGTCAATACATTCCAGAGAGCCAAAATATTAAATAGAAAACCCGAAGACCCGGGGGCCCTACTACAACCAAACTCATCCTTTCTGCTGACTACCCAGATTAGTACCACCGTGTAAGTACTGAGAAACCTATAGTAAAACTACTAATTAAAGACAAGTTTTTTTAAAAAATTACATTAGCATTATCTATTTCTTCAAGAGACACATGTCTTTTGATAAAGGGGGGAGGAGGGGGAAGAAAGCAAGGAAAAAAAGGGAAAAAATACAAATATGCACCAGCAGCACAGGAATTGACATAAACCAAATCATCCTTTCAGGTACCATCCTACCTGAAAGTAATCGCAACTGATGCTCCAACAGAAGAACAGGCCAGGCAGAAAATAGCTACAGCAGCAACATCAACAAAGTGACTACATATTTCAGTATCACAATATAGCGACACCAAAACCAGCAGAAGCAAAGTGACTTTCTTTTTGCTAAGCTGTTTAAACAGAGCCCGGCAGGGTAAGAGCGGGAAGTTTGGAACCATCAGCACCTTCCCCCTCTTGCGAGGCAGCGCAGGTGGCACTGAGCCTGTGCTGCTATCTACAGGATGAAGCCATCTTCATCAGCACCACGCGATTCCTACTACGTTGGCACTGTCTTTGCTGCGATGGGAGGTACATCCCTGAATATGGTACCTCTCCGAACTCCTCGTTTCCCACACGGCCTTTTACAGAGAGGAAGCATTTTGAAGGGCAACTCGTAACAACATTTCAGCGTTGTGCTCCGTACGCAGGGCAGCGTTTTGTTTCAATTACAGTTCACACCGCTCGGCCTGGTTGTAATAGCGAAAACAACTCCTCCGCAACAGCTTGCTTGGAGGGGGAGCACGAGCAGGGTGATTTGCATGGCAAGTGGGAGTTACTCCGCAGTCGCTAACCCATGCTTCCCCACCTTACTCGCTTACCAGAATTCCACAAAAGCCTTGATTAGTCTTTTCCCAGTCACAAACGCCGGTGACTAGGACACTGAGGTTTGAGTTACTCGTCCTGCCCCTCGTGCTCTCCAGCCAAGTAAAAAGTTGTCTTTATCCAGAGAGTTCCAGATCCGTCCTCCAGACAAGCTGTAAGCACCTTGGATGCTATCAGCATCCCAAGTGCTGTATGACTTAACCCATTTACGTTTCCCACACCTGCGAGGCAGATACATCCACAGCCCCACACCCGCCCCCCCACCCCCCGTACCTACAAGTTTGGGGCAGAAAAGCACCTCGCTCCAAACTTTCGATGGGCCCGTTCAACGACCCTCCCATAGCGGCACCCGCCGTTCCCCCCGCCGCCCTGCCCTACCCTCGCTAAGGCTCGCTCTCCGCAGCGAGGGCCGGGCGATCAGCTCCTGGAGGCACCCGGCTGCCGGGCCGGCCTCTCGACCTGCTCCCAGGCGTCCGGGACCGCGACATAGCGGGTAAGCCGCGATGCAGGACCCAGCCCGGAGCTGAGGCGGCCCGGCCGCCCAACTCACCTGGGGGCAACTGGAAGTTGGCTGGTAACTGGAGGGTGGTGGCGGCGGGCTGCCCCTTGGGCGCCACCGGCCGCGGGTCCCCGGGGGCGGCCACCCGAGCCACCGCAGTTCCCGTGGGGGCAGCCGTCAGACGCGGTTGCGGGGCGGCGGAGGGCGCCGGGCCGCCGGCCACCTTAGCGGCGGGACTGTCCCGGTCGGGCGCCGGGCCCGCGGTGGGGGCGCAGAGGACTCCTGCGGGCGGCGCGGCGGCCGCCTGCTCCGGGTGCCCGCCGGGCATCAGCCTGAGGGGGCCGCCGCCGAGGTGCTCATGGAGGAGGAGGTGGCGAGGGGACTGGTGGCGGCCGCGTCGCGTAGAGCCTCCCGCCGCCTGGCAGCATCGCGAGCGGGGACCCTCAGGCGCTGCCCCGGCCACCGGCTCGCTCGCGGAAACACATGGTGGCCCGGCTCTGCCGGCTCCCGGGCGCCGCGCACGTGGGCCCGGCCTCCCCGCCGGCGGTAGGAGGGAGGAGACGGGAGGGGAGGACGGGCGGTGGGCGGGGCCACGCCGCCGGCGCACCCTACTGCGGCGGCGCCCGGCCCAGCCCCGCCGGCCCTCAGAGCTCGCCTAGCCGCGGCGCTCCCCCGCCCGCCGTGTTTATAGAGCCATGCGGACCCCCGCGCAGGCGCCAGGGCTCCGGCTTCTCCACACCCCCGCCGGGTGGGGCTGTGACGGCGGTACGGAGAAAGTTGGCGGGAGGAGGAGATGCCGCGTCCCTTCTCTGTTCTGTGGCGGCCGGGGTTCACAACGGGGGAGGGTGCCTCGCCCTGAGAAGACGCTGCGGGGCCCCGCTGGGCCTCGCTCGGGAGGTGACCCTCCCCATCCCGACCCGTCGCAGCGCCCGGCCCCTCTCAGAGCCCCGTGTTGGGTCAGTTTAAGTGAAGCGCTGGTGGCAGCAGCAGAGCCGCGAACCTGGAAGCGAGCGGGGCCGGGCGCTGTTCCTCCGTCTATGTCATCCGCCATCCCGCCTACCTGTGCCAGCCCTGCCTGGGGGCTGCAGGTGTCCCTGGGGATGCCATGAAAAACTGAAGAGCTCCAGCAAGTTCCCAGTGTCACGGCCAGCTCGGGGCGGGAGCTGAACTCGTAGTCAGGCCGAAGAGCAGGAGGCGAGCCTACCTGTAAGGACAGAGGGAACAAAGTTGTCCTGTTTGACCTTCATGCCCAGGGCTGGGTTTGAAGAAAGGCTGAGGAGGGATATGCAACTCACTGCCCCTGTAAAGCCAGTGTAATTGTTACAGGATCCATACAGCTTTTTAAAACAGGTTTTCAGAGTATAACTGAAAGTTTTAGTTCATTCGACCTTCAGTAATGCTGTTTTGAGGTTTGGGGGTTTTTTTGTTATTGCAGCCCAGCTTGGTCTAAGTTTCAGTAGGTTTGGAAGGATGCTTATGCACATG
Organism: Hypotaenidia okinawae; assembly: GCA_027925045.1. NCBI lineage: Eukaryota > Metazoa > Chordata > Aves > Gruiformes > Rallidae > Hypotaenidia > Hypotaenidia okinawae. The sequence continues at coordinate 115,100,640 of BSDF01000002.1, read as the reverse complement.
CTTCTCTTTACCTGTAAAACATATGGGGCATTGCTTATTGTGGTGGTTTAACCCTGGCTGGAGGCCAGATGTCCACAAAAGCTGCTCTATCACTCCCCTTTTCAACTGGACAGGGGAGAAAATATATATTGAGAGGCTTAGAGGTCGAGATAAGGACAGGGAGAGATCATTCCAGCAATCACTGTCATGGGCAAAACAGAGTCAACACAGAATAAAGGAAAGAAAACTCTCTAATTTATTGCACTGCACTGCACACCCAGTGACACCAGAGTCTGATAATGAGAAGTGTGACCAGAGCTTAAAGCACCTCCCTTCTTAGCAGACTTTAGTCATGACTAGATTTTGATCAGTTCCTTCCCTCCTCCCCACCCCCCACTATTGTGGTACAGGGAGGGGCAAGGAATTGGGGTCCCTCACCGGTTGGAGTTGTTTCCCATCTTGGGTTGGGGGGAGGCATTCCTCACACCCTTCCCCTGCTGCACCATGGGATCCCACCCACAGGAGACAGTCCTCCACGAACTTCGCCAACATGAGTCCTTTCCCACAGGGCTTCAGGTCTTCACCAGCTGCCCCAGTATCAGTCACTTCTATGGGGTGCAGTCGTAAATAAGAGAATGTCTCTCAGGGACAGACTGCTCCTATCTGGTCCACCATGGGGTCACAAGCCTACCCCCTTCCCCCCAGCAAACCCAATCTGGTGGGAGTCTCTCTCTTGCTCATCTCTGTGTGTCTGTCTCTCTCCATGGGGTGCAAGGTGCTGGCAGAGGCTTGCTCCAACACAGGTCACAGTATCTTCTGGATGCTCCAGTATCTTCTGGCCCTGCTCCAACATGGGGCCTCTCCACAGGCTGCAGGTGGAGTCCTGTCCTTTTCCATGGGCTGTGGGGGGACACCTGCTCCACCATGGATTTCTCCACAGGCTGCTGGGGCATCTTTCTCTCCAGCACCTGGGGAGCCTCCTCCTCTTCCCTGGCCTTGGTGCCTGCAGTTTCTTACACATTCTCACTCCCTTCTCTGGTGGCAAAGAGCAGCTGCTTGCATTTTTTTTCCCTCCTAAATGTGATTCCCAGAGGCGCAGTGACCATCGCTGATGGGCTTGGCCTTGGTCAGCAACAACTCCGGCCTTGAGCCAGCTGGTGTTTGCTCCATCAGGCCTGCAGAGAGCTTCTGGCTGCTTCTTGCAGAATCCACCCCTGCAGCCCCCTTCTCCACCAGAACCCAGCCACACGAAACTACAACACTCATCTGCTCAACTTGAGTGCAGCATCACTGATTACAAGGCCTGTTCATTATAGCGGTACAAAAAGCACAAACCCCAACAAAATTTTAGGAAATAATTTTCATTTTAATAAATCATTTTCATTTTAATTGCTCTTGTATTAGACCTTCTGTCCAGCTATGTTTTCCAGGTAGAAATGTAGACAAGGCATTCTAATACTTGAGGATACACTGAAAGTCATGTAAAATGTGAATGGAATGCAAGAAATTACACAACTTTTTTGCATGCCCTGATAGATGGCTCCATGCAACTGGTGCTCACAGGTTTGTCAGACCATAGAAGCAGGGGGAACATTCCTCTTTTTGACCATTTCCATTCACAACCTTGCTTGATTTCACAGTATTACTGCTTTAAAATGCTGACAGCAGCTGCTGAAGCAGCTACAACAGAACAGAAATTGCTTGAGGTGGGAACTGACAGCATGTAACCACACTGGACATTAGGCTGTGGCCATAACGCAGGTAACTGTACCCTCCCAAATTCCACTAGTACAGGTGACAACAGGCATGAAGATAAGTCACACAGAGTAGCTGGATAAGTGTATTAATCTTTAACATGCATGTTATGTACACTCTACTATGCTTTCTGTTGCATTTGCAAGATGCCAGGTAAGGAACACAGTGCTACAGAAGTTTATGTAAGATCCAAACACAGTATTTACTCTCTCACACAGTGTTCCCACTCCCTCATTGCCTCAGCCCTCCTCACTGTGCCCACCATTTGGGAACAAATAGCCCCAGATCCTGGAGAGGCTGTGGCAGCAGGAATGGTTACATTTTCAAGGTATGGAAGCAGGCCAGGAAAATAATGGAAAAATAGGAGATGGAGTAACACAGGAGCAAAGCAGTCTGTACCCCTTAGAGCTCTGACAAGTCTGAACAAATTACATCACATCTTAGGCACATGAAGCTGCATTGCACACACTTAACAAACAGGGTATGACGACTTACCTCCTACATGACAAAGGATGCTCAGAGACCAGCAGACAGAGAAACTTCAGTTCCAGCAAAGACCACCAGTGACCGACTGCAGGAGGAGGAGGATGCAAGGGAAGGCTCACTGGCCACTGTTTCTGGACTTCAGGAAGAACGGAATTGGCATATTACTTGAGGCTAGGTTTTTCTCTTCTTAGGGCCATTCAACTCCTGAAGGAAGCCACGTAAGCCCCTCATGTAAATGTTCAAGACTGAAAGCATGCCTGGAAGAGACAAAAAGAAACAGCTCAAGACAGGAGTGTACTCATGAAAGCTGTGAGATACAGCAGCATGGAAAGAGGAAGTAGAAAATGCAGTGCATTGAGAAAAGCATAGGGGCTGAAAAGGAGAAAAGGAAATGGTGTGAAAGACACCAAGGGAAAAGATACAGCACAATGATAATAAAGAGAAAAAAGCCCTAGCGCTGAACAAAGCTCAAAAGATTTAGAAATACTACTACTACTACTACTACTACTACTACTAATAATAATCAACCAACTGGGCTAAGTTAAAATGCCAATAAGTGCCCTCTCCATATGAAGCAAATCTACCCATCATTCCATGAAACAGCACAGGAAACAAATATTCCTCTTTCCACGCTGGAAAAAGGTGTTCTAATAGAGGACTGAATATTACCAGTATGCAGTCTTCATTAGCCAAGTTAAGAGAAATGTAAAAAGTCATAGTAACAAGGAACAAAGAATCTGGATTCTTAAAGCTATTTTCATGATTGAACAGGTGACACCATATGTAAGAAAAGTTACTTTTGTTACTACCAGGATTTCCTTTATTTTCTTGGATGACTGCTACCATCAGATAAACCCCATGCATTGAAAAAACCTCTTAAGTCAGCATTCTCATCTACAACTCTCTCCTCCCTGCTTCCCCACCAAGACCTTGTGCAGGAAATAACGATAAAAACAGTAACTACTTTTCAAAGTCAGCTGAGGATGCATCTAGCTCTTCATTCTGTGCATACCCAACACTGGCAAATAGACCTGCTTTACCTCTTCAAATAACACATGAATGGACTCATCTGACATACAGAACAATCACAGAATCACAGACTAGTTTAGGTTGGAAGGGACCTCAAAGACCATCCAGTTCCAACCCCCTGCCATGGGCAGGAACATCCTCCGCTAGACCAGGTTGCCCAAAGCCCTGTCCAACCTGGCCTTTAACACTGCCAGGGAGGGGGCAGCCACAGCTGCTCTGGGCAACCTGTGCCAGGGCCTCACCACCCTTGTCATAAAAAGGACCTTCTTTGTAATATCTTAGTTAAATCTACCCTCTCTTAGTTTAAACCCATTACCCCTTGTCCTATCACTACACTCCCTTACAAACAGTCCATCCCCATCTTTCTTGTAGGCCCTGTCAGATACTGGCAGGCTCCTTTACCTTCTGGGCATAGGAAAGCACTACTGCAAGGAACAGTTCAGATTTCCTTCCCAGGAGCTACTGGGTGATACACTGCCCATAATTAGGTCTGCATAACACTTTTCCAACACTGGAGACTTATAAGCACACACTGAATTGGTATCTGCTGTTGAGGCTTGCAAATAGCATATTTAAAACACAAACCAACTACCCACCCTCCAAAATTCCTGTCCACACAGCAGGCCTTAACTCTTCCAAAGACAGACCTTTATAAAGCCCTTAGCTCTTAAGTCAGTTTCACATCCAACCCTTTGTTGTTTGGTTTCCTGTAACCCTATAAAATACACCTAAAGCCTCTGGGTTTTTAATCTGTCAGTGATCCTTTTTACAGGAGTTTTATTTTCTCTCTGATTGATAAATCATCAATTAAACACAGCCAGCAAATTAGCTGGAATGGGAAACTTGTAATATTTGCCTTAAGCTTTTCTTAAATGACAGATGCTTGGAGGCACCACGGAATTAACTTAAGCATGTAACTGCAACAGGAAGGGAAGAAATATGTGTGAAGATTTAATCTTGTTAGTTAAAATAGTTACTTTTAATGGGAAAAATGAAAAGCTTACCATGAAACAAATTAAATGGTAACAAAGAACACTGGCTCTTCAGGAAAAGATGCTGAAAGAAATGAGATACCATAAATAAGAGCAGTAAAAATCAGGGAGAGAAAATTTCATACAACACAAAAAGCGAGAACGAGTGAGTTGGAAATGCAGAAATAAAAGATATAAAAAAGCCTAATGGGAATACAGTTGCAAATGTGAATTTATTTACTACTGAAAACAACCAAGTGAAATCACAACTGGCTATTTAATATCCTCAGTAACCACACTTCCACGTTAAATTCGTAATTTGAGTAGATTTTTTCCCCCTAAACTTGTCAGTGTTACAGTCTGCCCTGTGTTTTCTGTCTTGACTGATGATCTTTTACAGAGGTGCCTCTTTCTTTTGTCCATTCAGGTGACAGATGCCAAACCAAACATGACAAATAAGCAAGTCAAAGTCTTTCTTCCATGAGGTACAATGCACTGCAGCTCCAAAACCTTATAAAACATTCAAAAGTACAACAGGAAGGTACAGCAACAGAATTAAGCAAATACTGAGCTACTAATAACGAGAGAGCTAGCTGAGCACTGAGGCATGCTAAGCCCCAGCAGAAGAAAGCCTGACTGACTCTGCACCTGCAATTCCTGTTGGTTTGGGGAACCCCAGAATTACATCACGAAGGCACAGAAGTAATCTGATGAGGTGGGAAGGTCAGGGAAGCACACACATCTTGCAAGCTAGGCTTTAAGTGAGGAAGGAAGATCAGAAGACTAAATGAACAGAGGGAGGAAGACGGGAGGAATGGGCATGAGCAGAAAGGCTGAATGAACTGGGGCTGTTCAGCCTTGAGGAAAGAAGACTAAGAGGGGATCTTATTAATGTTTATAAATATCTTGAGTGTGGGACACAAGGGGAAATAGCCAGCCTCTTTTCAATGGTCTGTGGGGCAGGACAAGGGGCAATGGCTGCAAGTTGGAGCACAGGCAGTTCCACACCAACATGCGGAAGAACTTTCTCACAGTGAGGGTGACAGAGCCCTGGGACAGGCTGCCTGGGGCCGGGGGGAGGCGGGGGGTGTCTCCTTCTCCGGAGATATTCAAGACCTGTCTGGACACCTATCTGTGTGATCCATCCTAGGGTACCTGCTTTGGCAGGGGGTTGGACCTGATGATCTCTGGAGGTCCCTTCCAACCCCTATGATTCTGTGAAATGGGTAGCTGAAAACAAACAGGCAATAGCTACAGTTAAAATGCCTCTGCTAAAGAGATTCTCAGTGTTAAAGGCTTAGCCACTGGACACAAATACATTCTCAATGGGATGCAGAGACTTTTTTAAAAAAAATGAGCTAAGATGTAACATTTTAATAATTATGCATTATCTGTATTCAGAAGCCATACCAGATACCACTTGCTACCTGGTAAAATTCACTAAAAGAAAGCAGTTTCATCACTGACAATAATATAATAAAAATAGTATATTGTTATGTTATGGCCTATAATAATACAGCATTATGTAAAGTGACATTGCTAACCTATTTTTCATAAATAATGTAAAGCCTTGCAATAGCTAGTAAATGAAACAGAAGAAAAATCAGAACTTCACTGGACTTGTGATACCACTGAACTCTAATTACCTAATTTGCAAAAAGTTATGGTAGAAAAAAAAATTGGTATTCTGACAGGTTTTACATACATTGTTCCAACACCAACCAGGGCAACCATCAGCTCCTAGAAAACATGTTAGTAACTTTTTGTGGCAAAGTCACGTGCAAGGCAAAAGAGCAGGTGGATAGATAAATACACGCCCCTTTGCATATTGGGTTTAGCACAACTGCAGCTCCAACAAATTTCAGGGAAGCTACAGGACTCAGTTTAGGAAGAAACAAGTTCATTCAGCAACTCTGTGCACCGTAGACTCCCACCTCTTACAACAGCTATCGGAATTGTTCTGTGACGTAGGTATTTTTCTCTTTTTCTTTTCAGATTCTTTCCCTCTCCTCTCCGCCTCCTCCTCCTTTCTGCAATTTCCATATCAGTATCTTTTGCACTAAAGGTCTGTATGATTAATACCACCAATTCCCAGTGCTGGTGCTCCAATCTATTTTGTTAAATTCCACAGCAAAAATGGTGCTGGTAAATACTTGTAAAGCATTTCAAAGCAACACAGGCAGAATCAGTTATGAATCTGGTGATGGTGAATTAAGAGACTGCTGGCAACCAGCAGTGGAGTTACCAGAAGAGCTTAAACAAGGGCAGCATCCCCGTCCCCACCACTTAACACCAGCCACAAGAAGGCTGAGCAAAAGCTGTAACACAGCTAATCCAGTAAAATCTCAAACCCGAGGGCAGACACAACTGGTGTTGGCATTCACCTACCCCCTTAAACAGAGGCTGGAATTCTGTTGTAGCATACATGAGGTCTTCCCATTCTTTCGTGCTGTGCCCTAGTAGTAAACAAGCTCAGATGTCAGAACTGTACTGTACTAGGTACTTCCCAATATTTAAATACATGTACTATATATAATTGTGTTTTGAGCATTTTGTAAAAACATAGGTAGTTATGCCTGGTATTTGACATTTTAATTCCTAAAAGCTAACAGAACACTCAAGAATTAACACTCTGGTGAGTATTCCAACTTCATTTGGTTTGCTCCTGTCACTACTGGCTTTTATCAGGGCAGATCATGAATTTGTCTTCAAATGACAAAGTGCTGTCCTTGTTTTCCTTTATCCTCATAAGCATCACATTGTAGGAAACTATTGCTGGAGTGATACGTTTAAATTTCTGCCTCCCTGTACTTGCATATCATCTTGGATTAAGTGGGTGTGTGTTTTTTTAGCTGAAGTGCTGGCTTTCCATTGGGAATTCATAAATTGATTCTCCCTTAACACACACAAAGCATGATTTCTCAAATCTGGAATTGCAGTTTTGCTTCCTTCTTTCAGTTGCATGGATGCTTCAAACAAGTCAGTTTACTAAAAAGTACCTGTAAAGATCACTTGCCTCAAAGATTGAGATTTATTTTTCTTTCTCTTCTCTTCCTCCTCCCCATTCTCATATTTGAAGGGGCAGGAGCAGTTTTAAACTTTGAGCAAATCCTAAAGTGAAAATTGTAGTCTGATTAATGTCTGAGGTATTAATGCAAAACAAATTAATTGCTCAGCTTCTCTATACATTTGGGATTTTTCTCTGTGTTCTTTTCCTAAACATCCAGGTCACAGTCACTGTACTATTGAATTGGGAGAGATTAAATGCACTCCGAAATTCAAAGCACACACTCACTGTTAAAATTTGTTATTCAAGCTGAAGGCCTAAAGACAGTCAAGAAGAAACCCCAGGTACCCATAGTTCAGCCAGGTAAATTTGAGTCCACTCCTTCTCTCTGTCCACATCCAAGAGTTACTGGAGGAAAAATCCCAACCAAACAAGCCCAAACCACGATGACCTGGAACAACAGAGTTTTGAATATGAGGTCTTTATTTTTTACACCATCACAGAATGGTTGAGGTTGGAAGGGATCTCCAGGTGTCCTCTGGTCCACCCTCCTGCTGAAGCAAGGCCACCACCAAGAACCACTTGCCCAGGACCACATCCAGAAAACTTTTTAGTATCTCTGAGGACAGAAACTCCACAGCCTCTCCAGAAAACCTGTGCCAGTGCTCAGTCACCCTCACAGTAAAAAAAGTGTTTCCTGATGTTCAGAGAGAACCTCCTGTGTTTCAGTTTGTGTCCATTGCCTTTGGTCCTGTTACTGGGCACCGCTGAGAAGAGCCTGGCTCCATCCTCTTTGCACCCTCCCTTCAGGTATTTATAGATTGGCAAAATCCCCCTAGAGCCTTCTCTTTTCCAGGCTGAGTGATCCCAGCTCTCTCAGCCTTCCCTCACAGGTGAGATGCTTCAGTCCCTCATCATCTTTGGGACCCTTTGGTGGACCCTCTCCAGTATGTCCATGCCGTCTCACACTGGACAGCCCAGAACTGGACACAGCACTCCAGTTGTGGCCTCACCAGCACTGAGCAGTGAAGAAGGATCACCTCCCTTAATCTCCTGGCACTGCTTTGTAGGATGTAGTAATTCATAGTATCACAGACTGATTTGAGTTGGAAGGGTCCTCAAAGGTCACCTAGTTCCTAGTCCTCTGCCATGGACTGGGACACCCTACACCAGACCAGGTTGCCCAAAGCCCCATCCAACCTGGCCTTGAATACTGCCAGGGAGGGGGCAGCCACGGCTTCTCTGGGCAACCTGTGCTAGCACCTCATCTCCCTCACAGTTGCAGAATTTCTTCCTAATAACTAATCTAAATCCATCCTCTTTCATCTTAAATCCATTACCCCTTGTCCTATCATTACACCCCGTGATTCATAAAAAGTCCCTCTCCAGCTTTCCTGTAGGCCCCTTTAGGTACTAGAAGTCTTATTAAAATAGCCATTCCCAAACATGAAAGTACTCTGTGTTCTGATAATATTTTTAATGTAAAGTTTTGTATGTCCTCTAAAGCCTGTATTTTCCACTTGTGATCGAAACAGAAGCTATTAAGCTACAAAGGGATCACAGCATGTCAGAAATACTGCGATAAGGATCACTACAGGATAAAACACTGCTATCATTTTCATTGTTTTCAAAGACAATGATAATGTCTTATACAACCCACACAAGTTGCATGTTGCCATACACCTTCCCACACTGCTTCCTGCATGAAATGCTCCCAACAGGGTCTTACACTGTTATAAATTAGCAGCAATTGCTATAGCTCCCAGCGCTATCAATCTGCAGAGACACTACAAAAGTCACCTAACATTGTACCACCAGATGTTAGGGGAGATTTCATACATCAAGTGGAATGCACAGGTGTCACCTGGAATAATTTTTCTGGTATACCACTAATATACTTGTTTCCCATAAAGCCAATAACATACCTGAGCTGACTGTTTTCTCCTTGTTATAGGAAGTCAATGCTTTTCCACCAGATTTCACAGCGTAGCATATGATGAAATCATGAAAACAAATATATTTACCAAGCATTTCACAGTTTCATGAAGGAAAGAATCCCAGACTTTTCCTGAAGGATTTATCACGTGCTTTGGTACTGGATTACTTCTTAGCAAAGCCGATTGGTAATTCAGTGGTGGCCTTTGAAATTCCTGTAGCTTTTTCCAGGCAATTATTTTCCAAACACTCTTTCCCAGTTTTAGCATTGCCCCCGATTGCATTGGCCTGTGAAGAACAGGAAGGAAGCTGGAATCTCACCACAGCATACACTGATTACAGCAGGTAAGTTGATCTTACTAAGGCTCGTGCACATTTCATACTGGGATGTCCTCACTATCACTGTGCAAGATGCTGCACACAGCTTGCCTGTCTGCTAGGTCAGTGACTTCCCCTTGCAGCCCCTACTTCGACTCTACTGATGTTTCACTACCTGATCTTAAGAGTATTGGGGAACACACATGTATGAGAACAGTAGTCCTCAACTTTTTCATGCCACTCCTGTCTATTTTCTTTCTGTAAACTATTCTAGCATCTCTGTGTTTGCTAAAACCTCTTTTGGTGTCGAGGTAAGGGCAGGACAGGAGTTTCAAAACCATTTAACGCAGTGAGAAATAATTGAAGAAACTCAAATTAAATTTTGTCCATGGGAGAAGCATTCCAAGTAAACCAGGATGGAGAATACTTCTCTAACCAATGGAGATCTATATTCAGGGTTTTACAAAGTCCTTGTTGTTTGTGGTAGGTTGTTGGTTTGGGGTTTTTTTTTCCAGGTACAAGCTAAGAAGTTCCGTTTGGAAGAACTACCAAAGTTTGGTAACCTACCTAACCTAGACATACACAGGGTTTCTCTTGAACAGAATTAAAATTCTTCTTCAGTTTCAGTGGCATCTAAATTGCTACTGGAGCTTCCCAGTGAATTGAGGAGTGTCCATACAGTCTGGCGTGCAAGACTGGCTTTTAGTGCTGCAATGTCTAGTAAATAAATAATTGGAGTGATTCAAGGATTATCTTCTCCCTCCAAAGCTTAATGATAAAAAAAGTATTCTAATGTAATAATAATAATAATAATAAAACACTAACGTTTGTTTACTTGAAAGGGAAGTGGAAGGTGGGCAGAAGTTTTCATCTGGGTTACTGAGGAGCTGATCATGACCTACCTCCAGCCAGGCTGACTTTGTCAGCTGACCCTATTCCTGGTGGCTCAATTTCCAACGCACTTCTGCCAGTCCTGCAGACAAGGTGCCATCACAGCTTTTTCTCAAATTAAAACAAGAACGGCAAGAACGGCATCTTGCATTGTTTCCAGTAAAAAAAAGTACATTTGGAAAGTTGTTTTTCTTTTCAGGTTTATAATACTGACATTAATAAACCAGTTGTCAGAGTCAGGCTCATTGCTTGATTTATCCAATGTCTATCTGAGTGTCTCAGAACTACTTCCCAGCTGGCTCCAAAGCACCTTTGAAGGATTGTGATAACTCATGAACAGTTGAACAGTGTTTTGTGTTTTGGTCCAAGTTCATTAGAGATAAAAGAAGAAGACAGGGGAAAAGCAGATGGTGGCTAGAACTTCCCTGCTTTCTGGCTCTTGGAAATCAAGCAGAGAACATGAACTGTAATCCAATTAACTATATCCTTGAGGCAAAAACTAGGGAATAAGAAGCAAGTACTGGCAGGTCTCAGCATGACAAGGGAATGTAGGTGGCACGATGGGCACATCATGGTTTAGAACAATAGAAAACTGCAAAGCAAAACCACTACCACTGGCATTGGTAGGTAACCCTTAATACTCTACGCTCACCTTGGGAAAAATATAAACAAACATGCAATAATTAAGAAAGTAGGAAAGAAGGAATTAGGACTTCTCCTTCCCTTTTGTCCATAACCTCCATGTTAAGAAGCCACATTTCAGAGCAAAAGGGTGTTGGAAGAGAAATAATGCTAACATCAAGAATGGCTGTTATAGAATGTTCGTAGAATGGTTTGGGTTGGAAGGGACATCAAAGATCACCTAGTTCCAACCACCTGCCATGGGCAGGGACACCCTCCTCTAGACCAGGTTCCCCAAAGCCCCATCCAACCTGGCCTTGAATACTGCCAGGGAGGGGGCAGCCACAGCTTCTCTGGGCAGCCTGTGCCAGGGCCTCACAGTCCTCTTCAGGCACAGGCCCACTTCTCAAGCCTGTCAGGGTCTCTCTGAAATTATCTGATATTAAATTGGCTAAAGACAACTTTCCCCACAAAGCTTCTTAAATGGAGACGTGCAAAGTATTTACTTAATTGCCAGTTCTAGCAGCTACGTTAAAGCCATCAATAGCATTAAGAGGTATAGGAAAAATGGCAAAAAAATCAAACTAATAAAACTAGCATTTACAGTATCAACACAGTAATGAGAAATAATTTATAATAAAGCTATTTGCTTGGAAAAAAAGATAGGCCAATACAGAAGTTGTATTCGCCATTCAACTTTCTCTTTGGATTTTTTTATTTCATTGGTGGCCACAGACAGAAATAAATTAATAAAATACACAGAACATGCATGAAACTAGTGCAACACTTAAAAGAATCCTTACATCCTTCAGCCTTTTGCCTCAGAGCTAATGTGATCTTCGATTTTGCCTTCACAAAGGCACATACACTTACAGGTCTGGGGGAGTTTCAATCCATTCCACTGAAAAATTGTTCCAATTTCACAGATTCACAGAATTTTAGAGGTCCAAAGGGACATCCAGCGAGTCTGTGTCCCGTTCCCACCCCCCAAGCAGGCCAATTTACACATAACCAAAGCACATAAGCTACTGGGGGACACTGGTGTACTATCTTCCTCCCTCCTCTTCTCCTAACAAGTTTGGGAGGTGCTTATTTTCAAAGAAGTCCAAAGCCTTCTGAGCCTGTCTGCACTGGGGAGACCAACCCCTCGCAGCAGCTTTCAGCTCTCTGAGCTATACCTATGCCACAACCCCAAAGCTGTCAGTGCATGGATCCTGAATCATCTCTGTTGCTACAATGGCCTCTGGCACACACAGGGAGCAGGTGGCCAGGACACAGCTAGTCCATTTTGGAGAGACCCATACAAACATGGTCTTGGGGACAAGAAGTAGGGTTCAGCAGTTTTGCTAGCTAATGAAGAGCAAGCTCTCTCACACGAGCTCACACACCGTAACAGTTTTCAGCCATCACTAGGCACAAACTCAGCAATGAAATTACATCAGCAATTCAAAGTGGTAAATATCTGATTGACTGACTACTAAGTATGGCCAACACCTGCTTCAGCCAGGCGCAACCATTCCTTTAGCCAGAGGACTTCCTCAAGCCTGCTTCCACCTGTCTTCATGCACTAATACAGTAATAACACCCTCAGTCGTTGTCTCCATGACTGACCAACCAACACATTCAATCTTTTACTTACAACTGGAATGGAAATGTGAATATAATCACCTAGACTGCTCTCTTGCTACTGCTTCCAGCAGCACATCTGCCACACCCATGTGACAGCATGAACTGACCATACCCAGGACTCACAGTATTTATTCCAGTCCTATTCAAGTCAATTGTATAAACCTGTGATCAAGAGCAGGGTATAACTCCAAATTTTCTGGCCATTACTGGAGTTTTTGTGCCTAGTTGCTGTTTGTGCCCTTTCGAATACAGCTGGTAAGTGAGTTTTCAGTACCTATGTAGAAGAGTTTCTATAAAAAGCAACAGGTGAACAAAAGATTCACAAAGAAACACAACACGGTTCAGAGTTTTGGGTTTTTCCTGCATCAACAGGGTACCATTTCTTGCAGCAAGTCTCAAGTCTTTGTGAGGCTTTTACATCTGTGTATGTATTTGTGCTATAGCTTATTATAACTTCATTTCCAAAGCCAAACATGCTTCTGTTACTCAGCTTGAACCACCCTTCTGATCCTGTCACTGTTTCGTTCAGAATGCAACATCCAAAGTCAGAGACACGTGCTGACTGTGCATGAAATGGATTCTTCATTCAGTCCATATATGCAGTACTTACATGTAAGTACTTAGATACTTACAGACAATATATATTTGTTAAGTTGACACTTACCTTCCCAGACTGGTAGGTATCAGATGGCCCTGTTTGGTGCAGCTCAGGACTCCTGCATCTATCAGAGCCTGCAGACAAACCAAAAGGCCTACAGCCATTGCTATGTGTGCACTGCCATGGGAAAGGTGACCAGTTTGGGCATCCCAGAAAAAGGAAGAATTCTACTGGCCCAACGCACAGGCAGAGCACAAGACTGAAGGAGGATACAGGCATTCACCATAATAGTTTTCATTTCCAGTGCATCAATAGCTTATTTCTGATATTCAAAGGTCAGTTTGTGGTCAGCATTCTAGTTTCACAACTCCGTTCAAGTCACACTCAAGTAACTGAGGAAAACAGACTTTACCATAGAGAAAACTCTCCCTGTTAAAAACCACGCAGACTACAGGAGCTATTGCTTAGTCAGATTATCCTTTAACATGATCTCAGGCACAGTTGTGAGCAGATTTGAAGGAACATCTCAGATGGTTGCAATCAATCACCCTGCTCACAGGTGTTCTGGTAGTCTTTAGTATTTGAAAATAGGAATCTGTATCTGAGTTTTACATTCAGTTTGGCCTTTCACACTGCTCTCTTCTGTAGGGATTTTATTGTTTTAATGTTTGTATTTTTATCTTGACTTTTTATACAGTAATATTGTTTGACCTCTCTGCATTATTATTTCCAAATTACACAATAAGGTTCTTCACAGATCTGTACCTCTGAGAAGGTGCAAACTCTGTTTGTTGGTGCTCCTTAAAAGAGTTCATAATAGTGATTATTTTCTTGTGAACAACAGTTCTTTTTCTCAAGTGATATTTACTGTTTTTAAGAAGGAAACAACCCAACTTCCTTTATTTATTTTTTTTTTCTGTTTTACAGATAACAACAGAAACAAATGGTTTGTTTTCAATCCTTGGGATCATCTGATGCTTTTAGGCAGAAACCTGAACGTGTTAAACTGCTTACCTGCTAATGCTGCAAAGCAGCGCATGGTGTATTTTACTGTGACTGAACCCTCAAGAGTCAGTTTATGGCACAGTTCACGGCTGTTCTGGCCCCAGCAGCCAGGCCTGCATAATCATGATAAAGTCATCACAGAGGCTCTTCACTAGCAACAAATTATTATTCAAGAAGTGAACCATCAAAAAGAAAAAAGTTGCAAAGTCAGAAGCTGCTGAAAAAGCAGTGTAGGGGAAGGCAGAAATAAACTCAAAACAGTACCCAGAAGTGCAGAGATTGGCAGTGGGCAACACACAATTTTATATGAATTAAGGTGAAGCCATTTATTGGGCGAAATCACACAGATTATATACATTTGTTATTGCAAATGTGGCAAGCTAAAAACTGCTAATTGGTTACACACACTGTTCACATCAAACTGATTGGTTAGTAACTATAATGAGTTCTGATAAGCATATTTTATAGCTAAACATTGTTAGTTTACCTTTGATGTCTAAAAGTATCTGCACACCTGCTGTGTCGACCATTTATTATGGATGGTTCTTGAAATGTTCACTTACTCCCAAATACCTTCCCACAACTCCTTCTTGGTTTAGGGCAGTCTGTACCCCTGTCTTCAAGGCCGTTGTGTTTTGAGAATGTGATTACTAAAAACCTCTCAGCATGAGTTACTTTCCTGTCTCACAGGAACATGAGGATACTGTCAGGGCCTATGTCTTCTGTGAGGAGAGTCAGGCTGCTGGCAGGCCTGCTGCCTTCCCCGACATAGAAGTACATAAACATTATTTTAACTGAGAATCGCCAATTTAAAGTAAGCTCCAGACCAAAACAGGTTTTAAGATTACAGAAAGTTAACATACAGAATTAAGTATACATTTATCCACTCCAAAGACACATACCATGTTTTTGGCATTGTACAACTCCCTGCACCCCACAGTACCAGGAAACTGGTGTTAAAGCACCATTACTAGCATGTAAGAAGAGAGTGTTGCCAAGGTACATCCTCATTCATTGCAAGCTACTGTAGAAAATCCAAGGCATGTTTCACATTATAACTTTCCTGATGGTAAAGCCAGTTGAGAAGGTTCCCAGTTTCCCAATTTCCTCATCAACTATTTACTCACTGGTGTAGTAGTTCTTCATCCTTCTGTTCTCCCACAAGTTCATCTGCTTGTGAGGCCAAACAAAACATTCCTCTTCCGAAAGTAAAAGATAATTTAGTTGTTTGGGGTTGGTTTTTTTTAAGTTGGATCTTTTTGATGAGCCATTTACTACAAAAAGCTGAAAACGTCTTCTATCACTTGGAATCTTACAAAGCAGCACCATGTTCATCATCAGCCAATCTAAGAGCATGCTGCTATCAGAAGCATCTCCTTTCCCTCACAGCATCTTCTCATTCTTTCCTTGTGTTAGGACAAGCTGTTCTGCAGCTGTTAAATCATATCAGTGTGTTGACCCAACTCAAATCTTTTTGTTTTTGACAAGCTGAGTTTTGTTTTCATTCCTTCTGAATGCATGCTAAGAGGACAGTTTTACATCCTGATAGCATGACCTAAATGGAGATTGCCACAACAAGCAGCAGTTCTGTTCATCTCAGCCACTCCCACATAGACATTCCTGCAGCTTCCATGAACTGGATTTAACAATCACACAACTTTGTGGCAACTCACCAAAAAAGGATTCACTTTGCATCAGATCAGTGCACTTAGGATTATTTACTTTAGTAGCGGCTTGCATGAACAGGTGGCAAGGTTTAACATCAAATTTCACCCAGTGGGTGGTAATAATAGTTTGACCACCAAAAAAAGGACAGTTCCATCTCCTCATTTACGAGATCCTTGTTCTAATAAAAGAGGCAGGCATGTCAAGAATGCAGAGGGGAAGGACAGCAGCACAGATTGAAGCTCAAAATTGTCTTTCAACTCTCCAGGAATATTTCCAATATCATTCTCATTTGTTTTGCTGAATTTGATCTCTAGGTTTGCCTTTCTCCTCCCTTTCAGTCTGCTTATTGCTGTGGCAACTGCTACAGAGCATCCCAGGGGGCTTGTCCCTGCTGATGAGATACAGACCCTTATAAGATGTTGGGTTTTTTTAAAAGGAGAGATTGGTCAGTCTTTGGGTTTTTGTTAAAAAGTCTAAATCACTCCCACTGGTCCTATAAGAATCCTTCACCTATATTCAAATCAGTTATGTAGGAACTCAAGCCTTCCTATCCTAGTATCAATCTCTCAAACAACTGTGTCCATCTTCATAATGTCTTTCATAAATGAAGTCTTTAAAGGCCTTTTACATATCGCATACCTGCAAAAGAATGTATTGCAACAGTAACACTAGGAACAATACTCATAATAGACAAAGAGGCATGATCACCAACTGTATATTTATACCTCACAGTTCTTCCCTCTTAAAGCTTTGTGGCACATTATTTTGTGTAATCAACAGAACTGTAGTCAGCCCTTAAACTCCCGCCTGCTAGATGGGAATAAGGAAATTGTTATAGACAATATTAACTTTCTGTTATGCAGAGGAGATGTTATAATACTGATATTTTACAAGGAGATAAAGTTATGTGGAGGTTGTGTCATAGAATCATAGAATTGTAGGGTTTGGAAGGGACCTGCAGAGATCATCGGGTCCAACCCCCTGCCAAAGCAGGTCCCTAGCTCATATTGCACAGGGAGGCATCCAGACGGGTCTTGAATATCTCCAGAGAAGGAGACTCCACCACCTCCCTGGGCAGCCTGTCCCAGGGCTCTGTCACCCTCACTGTGAAAAAGTTCTTCTGCACGTTGGTGCAGAACTCCCTGTGCTCCAACTTGCAGCCATTGCCCCTTGTCCTGTCTCCACAGACCACTGAGAAGGGGCTGGCCAATTCCCCCTGCATCCCATACTTAGATATTTATAAACATTAATTAGGTCCCCCCTCAGTCTTCTTTTCTCAAGACTGAACAGTCCCAGTTCACTCAGCCTTTCCTCATAGGGGAGATGTTCCAGGCCCTTAATCATCCTCATAGCCCTTCTTTGGACTCTCTCCAGGAGATCCCTGTCTTTTTTATACCAGGGAGCCCGGAACTGGACACAATACTCCAGGTGGGGCCTGACCAGGGCAGATTAAATGGGGAGTATCACCTCCTTTGACCTGCTGGCCACACTCCTCCGGATGCACCCCAGGATCCCATTGGCTCTCTTAGCCACCAGGGCACACTGCTGGCTCATGGCCAACCTGTCATCCACTAGGACCCCCAGGTCCTTCTCCAGCAGGTCATCCCCCAGCCTGCACTGAAATGAACGTTTGTTCCTTCCCAGGTGCAAGACTTTACACTTGCTTTTGTTGAACCTCATCTGGTTTCTCCCTGCCCAGCTCTCCAGCCTGTCCAGGTCTCACTGGATGGCAGCGCAGTGTTCCTGCGTGTCAGCCACTCCTCCCAGCTTTGTATCATCGGCACTTGCTGAGGGTGGATGCTATTCCCTCATCAAGGTCATCAATGAAGATATTAAACAGGACTGGACCCAACACCGAGCCCTGGGGAACACCGCTAGTCACAGGCCTCCAGTCAGATTCTGCTCCACTGATCACGACCCTCTGGGCTCAGTCTGACAGCCAATTCTCAACCCACCTCACTGTCCACTCATCTATCCCATGCTCTCTCAGCTTTGCTATCAGGATGTCATGGGAGACAGTATCAGAAGCCTTGCTGAAGTCAAGGTAGATGACATCCACTGCTCTCCCTCCACCCACCCAGCCAGTGATGAGATCATAGAAGGCTATGAGATTGGTCGAGCACGATCCCCCCTTGGTGAATCCATGCTGACTACTCCTCATGACCTTCTTCTCTTCCAATTGCTTGGAGATGACATCCAGAACAAGCTGTTCCATCACCTTTCCAGGACAGAGGTGAGGCTGACTGGCCTATAGTTTTCTCTGCAAACAAATAATAATAATGTCTGACATCTGTTAGGAAGGAGAAACGATAAGGTGTGGTAAAGATCACAGAAAAAAGTTTCAAAGCTGCAAAAGCTGTGGTTTACAAATACAGCACAGAGAGGCAACCTGCACAAAAGCCTTACAACCAAAGTAGAAAACAAAGGAAACAAGGTGGTTACAGGCACAAGAACCCAGGGAGATAGCAAGACAACACAGATCAAGGTGATAAGCAGAATTCTTAGTATGCTCGCTGTTTATATGTGCAATCATGGCTAAGCTAACTGCTGACAGAGAAGGGTAATTCTGCTCCACTATTCTGTCCCAGGAATTGTCTTCCCTTGCTTTGACATTGAAACTCATCTGCTCCTGGTCTGTAACTCAACAGGCAGAAAACTGCTTTCAGAGAAAAGAAATTGTTTTTCCCTGCTAATTTAGCTTCCTTAAATACCTCACTACAAGATCAGATAAGTGAAAGTGATGGCACAGGACATGGTGGGAATATGTGGCCATAATTGAGTGTAAAGGGGGCTGAAGGAAAAACAGCTAGCTGCAAGGTTTACTTAGCTACAGGATGGTGCCAGACTGCAACTTAAATGCTGTCACTGGTTTCATAGGTATTTTGTTGGGGAAGAGTTTAAGGTATACAGTGAAGTACTGAAGACATTTATGAGAGAGGGAGGAAGGTGAAGACTGCTGCTTTGAAAATTTCTAAGAAAGACTAATGGAAAGGATGTTATAGCTAGTATCTCAAGAGCAGATAAGAGCTTTTTTTTTTCCTTTCTCAGTTGATTTAAAACTTGGCATTGCCACCCAGAAAATCTTTTTCTGAGAAGATGCAGATCAAAAGGAGATAAAAACTGACCAGTGCAACACGATCAATAATAAACAGGATTTGGAGCAGGAAGTCTCAAACACCACAGAAATGGCACGCAAGCATCCCCTCCTTTGCTTTCTCAGGCTTCCTAAGAAATGCTCTCCTATCAGCAGTAAGGAATTGATGCAGAAGAGGGCTTACAGGAAGATGAATAGCCCTTTCCTTGCAGAAATTGATCATCTTATCCAACAGTCAAGCAAAAAAGCTCTTCGAGTTGATGACATACAAAACTCATCCCTTTTTTACATGACTTCCCTGTGAGAAATATTCTCCTTATCACTTACCTAAGACTAGAAGATTTGCTACATCACAACCAATGCCAAACCTCTCAGTTTCTGTGACTTTTATATAAATTATACAAAAGGTAAAATATTACCTAAATGAATACAGAAAACTCCACATTATTTTAAAAACCATTAACTGGTATCTTTGAGCCTTTAGGAAGAATAACAGACTATAGCTTTATACTTCTACTATAAAAGTTTTTCTTTTTTAAAAAATCCAAATCACCAGGTACATGCAATATACTTTTTTTTAGAGCACATTGAAGTCCTGTTTTGAATAGGTCAACAAAAGTTTTCATCGCCAATTTCTTGTTTCATTTTCAATCCATTACAAGTTTTGTCCTCTGTTCTAGCCATGACATTACTTTGCTTAAAAAAACAAACCCAGATCCATACTAATAAATATCAGTAAACACAGGAGGTTTTATCTACTGCTCTTCACTAGATTTGACCACTGTCACTTTCCCCCTGGACATGAATTTCAGACTTTGGTTTCCTATCCCCAGAAAGCTTTACCTTTACTCTTGATAATTTCTCTTCCAGGCCGGTGTCAAATAAACTTTTCAGGTTGATGCTGACCAAATGGTATAAGGAAGTCTGAGAAAGACAAAGACCAATATCTAGACTTAATGTTGTCAATATATAAACCCCGAATCCTACAAACCAGAATTCTAAACTGAATTATTCCTGAAAGCTAAATCAGGAAGGTCAAATGGTGCACTACGTATGGCAGAATCAAAGTCACCCTTGGAATGAGTAAGAAAGAATGCAGCAACAGTATCTTATTCCTGCAAAATACATCCACACTTATACCTAAATTGTGAATGTATTTTATGCAAATTCCCATTTTATCATTATCAGGACCTAGTAGTATTTAATGCTGAAGTGTAGATTATGTAATTGAGCAAAAGACTCCTTTTTTTATTCCTACAGAATCACCACAAGAGAGGCACAGGTATTGTTATGACCCCCATTCCCACCGAGAAGGCTTCTAATTAGTCTTTTTTAAATTAGAAATTTTCTTACTGATATCCAGAGCAAACTCAACTTGATTTTCAGACTGATAAATTGCTATTTCATTTGCAAAAGAATATATAGCAATTATGTAATAACAGTACCATACTTTTCTAGAGTATCTTTTTAGTCTGGAGCCGTACTTTAAAACTTCATACTGAATAAAAGGAAAAGATGGGGAACAGTAAAAAGCATCACAGTGTCTTTAACAAAATAATCAACAGAAATCAACATCATTACTATTTTATTTTTTGTCTGGATTCATATGTTTCTTAGAGAAAATTTCTTTTTGCGGATAGTTCAAAGGCAATTTACCTATTTCAGGCATACATCCTTTGTTGCTCTTACCCTAAACCAAAGGAAGATAGAGCTCTATAGTTCCTACCTCGCAAACACCATCTACAAACATTGTAATTACAGTGTATGTGTGTGTGCTCCCTGCTTCTTCTGGAGCTCAACCTTCCCAACACCTTTTGGTGTGCCTACTCCTGTGAGGCACAGGGAAGTCCTTCTAGGCAGGCAGGAGGACACCTCACATGACAAGGGAATATCCAAATGTTTTGCCATCATTACAGATGCCCAGATCGGTTAGGCACCTGCTTCCCTCAGCAGTGTAACAGGGAAAGAGCAATGGCCCAGCAGCCACTATCCCCACATGCCAGGCTTCTCCCCAAGGATGCAGTCTCCTCTTCTGTACAGCAGATCTCCTGCACCCTGTACTAGTTCTCACAGACTCCACTCACACGAAGCATCTTCCTTCTGTGCCTGCTTGAAAAGTAGCACACGGGCAGATACTTATTATACATGAACATATATAGTTTTACATATGTTTACAGTATTACAAGTTAGAGACACTACCATTCCAAGCAAGTGTTCACTGTGCCTGCACCCTCTATGTTTGAAAATTTGGACTAGGTAGAAAAATAATTTCTGAATATCATAGTTATTTTTCCTAATCTTGGCTCTTGAAAATATACATGTGTTCAGCTGCTGTATTTCCACTGACAGTGGGACTACTCAGGACAGAAAGGTATGACTTAATAAACTTTCACAGGAAAGTAAGAGTTTTGTCCTTCAGTGAATCACGTGCCTCTAAGCAGTCTAAATCACTGCACACATATCAAATACAGAAATGGGGACAAACAGAAACAGGACCATTTCCTGTAGGGTGAACTCCATGGTATATATATGTATGTCTTCAATATAAGTTTATTTTTGTTTCTTTTTAAAAATGAGGAAATATCAACATGCTGTGTCTGTCATTCCATGCTAAAAGCTCAGCCAGGAACCCACCCGAGAGAGTCCAACGGAATGCAGCCCTGCAGAGTGGTGAGATCCAAGAGAGATGATCAGTTTTCAAAGATCACCTCCTCCAAACTCAAGAATGGTCCACCTAGACTGGCAGGAAATAGAGCAAGGAGGCCTGCAGGGGTGAACAAGGAGCTCCTGATGGGAACCAAACATAAAAAGGAAGCCTACCAAGAGGCAGAATCAGGGACAAGTGACCTGGAGCAATAGAGACACTGAGTATGCAGGGAGGGGAGAGCAGTGGGTTTTATTTTAATCTCACCCCTAGTAAAGCTGTAGACAGTTATCTCCCATAACATTCTCATAGGCAAACTGATGAAGCACAGATTAAATGTGTAAAGTGAGGTGTACCGAAAAATAGCTAAATTGCCAGGCTCATAGTATTATGGTCAGTGGCATGGAGTCCAGCTAGCAGCCAGGCATTAGTGTTGTATTAATGGAGCAATATTGGACCAAATAGTGTTTAACTTCTTCATCAGTGGCATGGTTGACAGGAGGCAGTACACCCACAGCAAACCTGCAGATGTTACAAGACTGGGAGGAGTAGTTGATGGCACCAGATGGTTGCACTACCATTCAAAGGAACCACAACAGGTTGAAGAAAGGGGCAGACGTGGATTTCCATGGAGTTCAACAAGGGAAAGTGCAAAGTCCTGCACCTGGGGAAGAACAACCCCAGGCACCAGTACCTGCTGGGGCACCAACTGGCTAGAAAGCAGCTTTGCAGGAAAAGACCCTGGGGGTCCTACTGGACAAGATGAATGTGAGCCAGCAACTTATCTTTACAGCAGAGGTCAAAAGTGTCCTGGGTAGCACTGGGAGCAGCACTGCTAACAGAACGAGGGAGGTCGTCTTCAGGTCATGGGATCAGGCTTGCTGAAAGAAAACTGCACTTGATACAACTATCCTTCTATACTTCCCCAGCAAGTTATTGTTTAGGACTGTGACAATAACGTAGAAATACTGTCCTGTAGCTGTTCAGTCATCTCTAGCCTTCACAGTCCTGAGTCAAGCAGAAACTGAAGATAATGACTGTCACTAGTAGATAGGTATAACTCTCGGTTGCCAAGATGTTGCCTTTAACAGCTATGAATATTCAGATTGCCAAGATCACTGCTACCTTTTCTTCAGCACTGCTGAGCAGTGCCTCCTCAAGTTTATCTTTTCTGCTCTGCTTTTGACATCCAAAAATTTAGGAAGTTAGTACTTTGCTTCTATGTCCTAAAATATTAGCCTTTAAAAATTCAACAATTTTCAGCTCTAAGGAGCCTTCGATTAGATGTTTTGCTATTCTTTATTTATAGCGTACGATCCTAGTAGCTGGAGATTCCCTTCTGAAGAATAAAACCAAGACACAGAAAGATTTTCTCACTGCAGCTGCTGCACTTACTCCCATTAGTGCAAACTGCTGAACACGATGTGAGTTTCTTTATTCTAAATATTTATATTTGCAGACTAAAATGACAGATACCAGAATAAAAATTTAGCATCCCAGTGATTTTTTTTTCCTGACTTTGTTATTGCCCCTCTGGAACACAGCAGAGCCACCAATATCCTTGTAGCATGCAGTGCTGTTTAGGTACTTCACTGTATATCAGAACACACAGGCTTGTACTTCAGGTGCTACTTCTTATTAATATTCCTTACAATAGCCAGTGAAGAATATAAATGAGAGAATTGGAAAAAATAAACCCACCAAACAACCAGACAAGAAGCTGACAGAATAAATTCAAAACAAATGTATCCTGCTAGTGCAATCTCTTATTGGAACAAAAAGTCACCATTTACCCTACCAGCAGTCTGATATTGTTGTGTATTTTGACAACAAATTGCTGTTTATAAAATAAACAGAACTGGAACAGTTTTCAAGACTCAACCATTTACACAGACAGGCCTTCAGGCGCAAGTACCATTTTGCAATGAGATGGATTAACACAAAGACTGCACATGTAAGAAACCCCAAAGTTAGGAAATAACACCAAATTAAACCAAAAATACTCTTTCTTCCTTTCATCATCTTCTTTTTGCATACAGTGAAAGACAATCCCTCCTTGGGATCCGGTCTGTTACCCGATTGTATTGCTGATGGTACAAAGCACATACATAAACACCTTTCCTTTTTTTAAACTGCTAAATGAAAAAGTAGCCTATCCTGAAAAAGGCTCAAATTCATCATCATCCTACTAGCAGCAGACACTGAACTATAATCCTTAGTGTGATAAAGAAAAAGTTTTCTTTTTTTTTGTGGTGAATACACAAAATGATATGCTGTCACCAATATGTTAAAGGCTTTGTCTGAAAAACACATAGTTCTCAGAAATCATTCTCAACCTTCACACACCTTTAGCTAAGCAAGTTCAAGCAGGTGGTGCTACTATAAAATTCTTTGCTCTCCTCTTTCCTTTATAGATGGTTTTCTAAATGTCAAGTTTGAAATTTTAATTTTAAATGCAAATTTAAAAATTATTATGAACCTGCATTTGGTATTTTCTAGCTTGTCTGCTGGTTCCTACTCTTGCTCATCTATTCCAGAGAATTTATGGGAAGTCACAGAATCACAGAATTCTAGGGGTTGGAAGGGACCTGCAGAGATCATCAGGTCCAACCCCCTGCCAAAGCAGGTCCCTAGCTCATATTGCACAGATAGGTGTCCAGACAGGTCTTGAATCTCTCCAGAGAAGGAGACTCCACCACCTCCCTGGGCAGCCTGTCCCAGGGCTCTGTCACCCTCACTGGGAAAAAGTTCTTCCACATGTTGGTGCGGAACTTCCTGTGCTCCAACTTGCAGCCATTGCCCCTTGTCCTGACTCCACAGACCACTGAAAAGGGGCTGGCCAATTCCCCCTGCATCCCATGCTTAAGATATTTATAAACATTAATTAGGTCCCCCCTCAGTCTTCTCAAGACTGAACAGTCCCAGCTCACTCAGCCTTTCCTCATAGGGCAGATGCTCCAGGCCCTAATCATCTTTGTAGCCCTTCTTTGGACTCTCTCCAGGAGATCCCTGTATTTTCTATACCAGGGAGCCCAGAACTGGACACAATACTCCAGGTGGGGCCTAACCAGGGCAGAGTAGATGGGGAGGATCACCTCCTTTGACCTGCTGGCCACACTCCTCCGGATGCACCCCAGGATCCCATTGGCCCTCCTAGCCACCAGTGCACACTGCTGGCTCATGGCCAAGTAACAAAAGTAACAAAAATGGCAGAAAATACAGACAGAACCTGAAGATCGCTTACCCTTTTGTCTCAGAATTGCTGGAAGACTGGATCACTGCAAATGTTATAGGTTTCCCAAAATTAAATCAGTTCTTCTGCAATGAGGAATTCTGACACAACCCTGAGGAGGCCAAAATCACTCTTCAGTTAGCACTTCATTTCAAAGACATAGCTTTCTCTAGGAGCTAAATCTTAATGCCTTCCAAACCTGAGTCTTAGGAACCCTACCTTTTTACCTGCTATTTGTTAATGAGAAACAAGAGTTGGAAACACGAGGAAAAAATACTTCAGAAAAGGACCCATCCTCATCTGTCTGCTTTATCTCAAAAAGAAAAAAAAAGACATACTTGACTTCACATCAACAAAAAAGACACTTCACTGACAAAAATTGGAACAGAGGTGGAAGATCTGATTGAAACATATTTGCATTTGAAACTCTTGATGATGGTCTAGATTTATGCATCTAAATTACAATTAAATAATGTTAAGGTTGCGAGCAACTCACAGGAGCAAAGAAATGTGCAGTTAAAGAGAAAATATACCATATGTCCTTTGATATCTAGGCATATTGCAGTGCATTAAGAAAGTCATAAAAGAGACACCCTGTTGTGGTTATGTGTTCTGAGACATGTGGCACATTTCCATTGTAGCTATCTATTTCCCTGCTTGTATGCATCTGTGCCATTATTTAAATGTTGATTTTGAGTCTGAATTTCCCTTTGCACTGCAACAAAAAATGGAGCTGCAGACACTTTTTTCAATGCTTCTTTAGATTTGTTGCTGCTTATGAATGTGGAATTTCCAAATGTTAAACACGTGAATGAAAAACCATTGCACTGGGGAATAATTTGATTTATTAATCAAAATTAGGCAAAGGTGATTGTTTTACTTACTATGAATGAATGATCTTACATTGTCCTCTGAAAACTGGTACAGTTGAATTCTAACCACTGTTCTTCCGTGTTTTGCATGGAAACAGGAACATACTAAAAAATGTCACTTATTTGGACCACTTTGGGAAATACAAAGGGAAATTACTGCTTTCATTTTAGTGTTCCTCACCTGTAGCATCCCACAAGCCTATTTTTTTTTTTTCTATAGAGTTGTTACTCAAAACCAGTCTGAAAACATGTGAGAATATGATGGCGCATTCAGACCTTAAAAAGCAGTATTTGTGTGCCTGACATCTAACCCACATTGCCTCACACATTGGGATCACCAAGACACCCTGATCCAAAGTATTTTCTAAGCAGTGGTTAGGCAACCAGAGGATGACAGCAAAGCAAGTTATGCTTGTGTGTGGTGGCTCAGCCCCAAGCAGTGGCTGAGCACCACATGCTGCTTGCTCCCAGAGGAGAAACAGACAGAGCCTCCATGGGTTGGGGGGCAGTTTATTGACAAAAGCACCATGGAAGGAGATCAGTAACAGCCAATTACACTCGCACCCAGTCATAACACAGTTACCTTACCAACCTGACACTTAAGAGGCTGCCAGGTCCACTCCAGCAGTATTCAGACTGCTCTGAAGGCACCCAGCAGCTGTACCCCTCCCCAGCCAGCCCCTTTTATTGGGGGAGTGATGTCAGGTGGTGTGGAAACAGCCTGAGCTAACTCAGCTCACCTGGGCTGACTGCTTGGGGAGATTAACTCTGGCCTGGCCAGAACCAGAACATTGTGGGAAACGAAACATATTTTGTGGAATTCCTGGTGTTCAGAGTATTTAAGGAGAATGTATTTGCCCTCCAGTTGCTGAAGATGCCTGAAGCCTTGGGATGCTTTCACGTATCTCACTGGTTCTCCAGAGCCAAGCATATACTTCTATTAAAGAAGTAAGTCCTTGCAATTCTGTTTGCAGCTAGCTAGGAGATGGTACCTTCTGATTACATGCTGATTTGGCCAAGGCTGTCTTGTCTTGCATTCTTAATTCCTTGGATTCTTTGTTGTTGTTTGTAATAACTAGAAATAGTATCAATGTGAGCACAGAGCTATTATGACAGTTATGAGTTGACTCCAGGATCATAAAATAACAACCATGAATCACCATGAAACACATGAACTTTAGAAAAAACAGGTTTATTCATCCCTTTCTTTTCGTTGCCTACAAGTATTGTCGTGATGATGATGATGAAGTGTGTGGGACAGAAAAAAACCACCTTACTAGTATAAAAAAATGGACCCAGATAGCATGGTGAAGAGTTAAATGGTTAGACACAGAGTCTAATGGGTTTTCTGGTGTCACTTCTCCTCCTTAGCATGACACACAGGCCAAGGACTGGGCCAGAGACATGTTCTGGAGAGAAGAGCAAGTTAGATTAGCATCGCATCAACTCAAGGTCCTGTATAATCTGAAGAGACAGGGCAGAAGCAATGCTATTCTGGAAGCAGAGAGCATCAAGCCCAGGTGGTGAGTGCCTGGAGAGGGGGATGCTGTAGGACCGCAAGAACAGCTTGGAGCCAGCAGCCTGGGAAATGGTTGTCAAGGGAAAAAAGGCAGGGGGTGATGGGCAGTCACAGTCAATGCTAGGACAGCAGAGCCAGAAAGAGTAATCTCTATGGGGCTGGGGAAAAGGAGCCAGCCTGGAAACAGTCTGAGGCTAGAGCATGCCAGTTGGGAAGCAGCTGTACAGCCACAGGGTGCCCATGGATGCCACTGACAAATGTGTGCTGTAACCAGAAGGGCTAGGGCTTGCAGGGAGAGCCAGGGACTTCAGCCAGTAACAGCTGAGAAACAGCAAGCAATGCGCCTAGGAAGGAACAAGATTCACAATTCGTGTTGTGGTGCCCTGTCACTGAGCGATGCCCCATCACCCACAGCAGCACTAGCTTCTGTCAACAGCACACAAGACATCAGTTTAAGGCAGGCTGAGCTTGGGAAGGAGATGATCCTCACAGCCTACGGCGTGGCACTGCACAGCACGTAGGCCGAGCAGGGGATGTGCACGGCAAAAAAAAAAAAAAAAAAAAAAGCAGTTTTAACACGGTTGGTCACGGTTTTCAGCTTCTCTGCGCCATTACCCTCTGAAACTCCCATGCTCGGAAAGGACGGTCTTAGGCGGCTTTGCAGACTTGCGTATGAGGGAAGCTCCGACGGCCGCGCTCAAAGGAAAAAAAACCCAACAAACCCCAAGGCTGACTTCAGCGCTTTTCCACAGCGCCCGTAACTGCTGCTCCCCTGCTCCGCTTCGTTATCACCCTGTGGGAGCTGCGGCCGCCGAGGCCGGTTAAGGAAAGCCGCCCCCCTCCAACTTTTTTTCACAGTTTGTTCCTTCCCCCGACCCCTCCGCCCCCAGCGGGGCGGCACATGCACCGCAAACGGTAAAAGCACCGTGTCTGCGCCCGCCGGGCCTCCTCGCCCAAACACCGCCGCGGCCTCTGCGAGAGAACGAGACCGGCCGCCACCGCCTCACATCGCTCCCCAGAGGCGGCTGCCCTCACACCCCTTCGCCCCGCCCGGCGAAGGCTCCAGAGCGGACTGCCCGGGTGCAACCAACTGCCGCGGCGGGTAGAGGGGGAGGCGAGCGCCCCGCTCGGCACAGCTGGAGCGCGTCCGCTGTAACGTGCGCACCACAAGGCTCCCATCCCCCTCCCCATCGCCGGCCGTACCACTTCGTTGCCTGTCCGGCGCTGAGGCGCGTTGGGCCGGAACGTACCAACGCCGGGGAGGGAAAGGGGTAGCCAAGAACATCGTGATAAGGATAGGTCATGTTCAAGCGGCTTAGAGCCGGATCCCGGTCATGTTGTTTTGGTGGAGCGTTGCGGGACGGACACAGCCGTATCAGCGCTCCCCCGCGCAGTGGGAAAGGGGAGGAGCAATCGGTCCTTCTTACCCCTTCCCCGACGGGCCGGGGATGGGTCGTCCCGCTGGGCAGCCGCTCCGCCCCCACGTTCTTCCCGGATCGCTGCCGCCTCCCGCCGCTTCTGGGTCCGCGGGGCGCGTGAGCGGGCGGGCAGCGGGGCGGACCCTCCTGGTAGCAGCCCGACATGTCGGTGGCGTTCGCGGCCCCGAGGCAGCGGGGGAAGGGCGAGATCACACCGGCCGCCATCCAGAAGGTGAGGGCGAGAGGAGGGGCCGGGTTCGGCCCTGGCTCTGGGGGCTGCAGCTGCTTCCTGCCGCCGGGCCGCGAGGGGAAGGGGGTGGCGGCGGCGCCCCGGAGAGTCAAGGCCCCGGCGGGGGCGGAGAGCGCGGCCGGGCCGCGCTTGCTGTGCTCGGGGTACGGCCCGGCGGGGGCGGCCCTGGCGGGGATGGTGGCAAGGAGCGGCCTCTCTGCACTTCGGCACTTGCTCGAGGGTCCCAGGGCTAAGCGCCGACCGGGCGAGCTGCGGCGGGGAGGGGTGCGGGGGTGGCCGATGGCCTTGGAGGCCCCTCAGCTGCCCCGAGCGCTTCTAAGGCTCCCCCAGGGCCGTGGGCGTGAGCCAATCCCTAAGGACTCGGCCTGTCGCGGTGGGGAAACGGTGGAGCGGAGTAACTCCTTCCTGTGCAGGGTGCCTGCAAGGCGGGCTGCGGCCGGGTGGTTATTGAAGCCCGGCGAACTTTGGGCTCCGCTCCGCGTTGGGGAAGCGGCGCCTGCAGCGCCCAGACTCGGTCCCCGCCTAGTTGTAAGGCTCCCCCTCGCCCCTTAAAGTTTGCGTGTTACTAGAGAAGAAGGTTGTGATCGGAGCCAATGACAGCGACTCCTGACGACTCCATTTACACTTTCGTGGGTGGGAGCAAGTTAACTCGCTAAAGCAGTCTGGAGAGAGCACGTAGGATTTGTAACAGCCCGCGATGTTTTGCGTTGGCAGGAGCAAAGGAGTGTGTTTGAGTGGTAACTTGGTGGTATTTAGAAACTTAACTGATGTTACCAGTGTGAATAATAATGAACAGAACGGATTTCAGAGTAGTGCAGTCTCCTTGAGTAAGAAGGAGCCTTTCGGGTAGGTACAGATAGCCTGTGATTTAGTGAAGCATCAACAAGGTAGGGATTGGGACCCCAGAGTTATAATGGAGACCTCCAAGGTAGCGTAGCGGAAGTCAGTGTTTGAGAAGTGCGGGTGAAGAATATGTATCTACTGTGTGGAAGGCTGCCTAAAGGTAATGACTTCAGGTCGTTGAGGTGCATGTGGAGAATGCAGGCAATTAAGCTTTTCTTGTGCTGTAATCAGACCGATAATTTGATGGTGGTGTGCTGGCAAAACCCTAGTGTTAGTTGAAGGTGAAGAATCTTTGTAATGTACATAAGTTGTCAGAAGCCTTGGAGGTGTCTTCATCCACCTGGAAACTAAATTATCTTTTGATGGTAGGTGTTTATATCTCTTCCGAAGGAGTATTTCAATTTAGTATCAGCAGCTGCTCAAACCTGTGTAAAACAGTGCTTCCAGTCTAGTCTAGGATGCAGTTGTGTTCCTTCTCTTAACTTTGTTGTTGACCCTAGCATTCCCAAAGAGGTCCAGCTTACCTAGTGACAGTGAAAAATGCAACCGTCCGACTGGGAGTGTGAAGGCCTATCTGCTAAACTTTTAGTATCTGCTGCCTTCCTCTGGAAGGTGGGAGACATCCTGAGCACAGCCTTGATTCAAGGTTTCCTCTGCAAGTGCTCTGTTAGACTTTGGTATCAAAGTTTTTTGCTCCTTTTTATTTTTTTAAATTTTTTTCTGGTGAAAATGGACACTATTTCTTACAAAACTTGATGTTGGTACACGTGAAATGTGTCTGTGATTGTTTTCAGAGTATGTAACTAAAGTTCTACTCAGTTTCTGAGGCTCAGGCAGTAATGACAGTGTTTCCAGGTCCAGCAGGTTCACCAAAATAATTGTTCAGGGATTATTTTAGTCAGTTCTGGTGATTTTTTTTGTTTGACTTTAAGAGGACTTTGTTTGCTTCCTGTGTATGGAGCTTGGAACACCTTGAATTGGTGAGCGTTTTGTAAAAAGCCAGAAGCCAGGTTGGCTTATTCTTAGGTGGATAGAAGTCCTGAGTGGACTGCATGAGGCTTCTGACTACATACCCTTTTCATAGTAGAGATGGGTTAATCAGATGGGGGGAAAGCATCAGTACTTTTTTTTTTTTTCCTTTTCCCCACCCTCTAGAATTTATTTAGGTTGGATTCCTAGGGAAGTAAAAGTGATTTAATGATGTTTGTGCTTTCCTTGTAGAAGCATGGTTAGTCTCAACCATGTTTGGAAGAAGGAAAGAGTCTTGGAGATGGTTAAGATCCTGCTGGTTTTGTGAAACTCAGCAGCTGGGTACAGTAAAGGTATCTCAACTAACTTTCCACTGAGAGGAAGCAAAGGATTAATACATTTACTGAAGTTGCCTTGGATAACTTGGTTGGTAGCTCAGATTCACCACAGTTCTGCTGACTGTTGTCTGATCAGAGTGCAGGAGAATGGTTGAAGACACGAGTGTGGTGATGTGCAGCTCAAGGAAAGCAGGCTTAGTTTGTGTATGGAGCTTGGAACACTTTGAATTTGTGAGCATTTTGTAAAAAGCCAAAAGCCACCAGATCTGTGATTTTTGAATGATTTTAGAACTCTTTCTCTGCTCCCCCCCTAAAATAACAGACATATGTTCATGTTGTGGGACACTTCTGAAGTACTATAATCTATTGGACCAGTTATACAGAATATTTAAGTGCAGTTTAATTAGAGATTTTTAACGTAAATACGACATAGCTTTCCAATACATTTCCTTCAGACAAACCTGTCTGGTACACTCAGTTTCTATCAACAACAATTTTAATGCCTTTTGTTATTTTCAAAATATTTTGGGCTTCAGAACGAGAAAGAAATTTTGGAGCATAATTTTTTTTTCCCAGTAAATCACTTTGTAGAGATCACAACTGAGAAATGCAAAACTTTGACATTTTATAAGAACTTTGTATACAACAGGCACGGGTGTTTGAATGGGAAGCCTCACAAGTGTAGTAAGACTTCTATAAGAGTCTCTTGAAACCTTTAAACTGAAAGCTGTAGAGCTAATGTGGGGATGGGGTAGATAGAAGCAAAAGTGCCCTGTAAATTACTGCTTTATGTAGAACTTTCTGGAATACAACTTTTTTTGTTTGTAAAAACTGTGAAGAGCAAGACTTAAATTACCCTTTTTTTTCTCCATAAAGAACACAAAACTTACCTGAACCTTCTTTATCGTTTCAGATGTTGGATGAAAATAACCATCTTATTCAGTGCATAATGGACTATCAGAACAAAGGAAAGACATCTGAATGCTCTCAGTAAGACATTAATCCAAATCTACTGTGGACTGGGTGAATTTCCATCTAGATCACCATTCTTGATTTGTATAGCTCACCTTTTTTGCCAACTGTGCTGTGAAGAATAGGAAAATATTGCTGCAGATAATACCCTTGAAATTGAAATTATTTGCTGTATGGCTATCACTTCTATCTCTGAAATGCTGCAGCTGCAATTGATGTCATCCGTATGACACTCAAAAATGGGGACTGTATAAGCAAGACCTGTTATCTCTGCATCATTGTTATACTTTTGGAAAGATGTAGTGGTTTTTTTCAAGCCTTTCAAAATTGTGTAGGAAGGGACGTTCTTCCTGACAGCATATGTAAAAATTACCTGCTTATCACTGTCCAAGAATACATAAGCTTGTCTTAAAAGTTTGGCTTGCCCATGTGAACTTGCTGTCTAGTGGGGGTCTCTGGAGAGTCGTCAGAGAGAATTGTTGGAAGATGTGGGTTAAAGAAATGTTTTCCCATTGCTGTTTTCTGGCATGGGGTCATCATGGTACCCTTGTGATTGGAGAAATACTCAGTTACGTGACAGATGGGGCATCACAGTATGGCTGTTGAGAGAACTGATACTCTGGGGGGAGGATGGTGGCCATAAATGGTGGGTACTTTTGCCTTAGGGGAATACTTTTACTGTAGCACAGTTAACTGTATTAAGCTATATGGAGGCCTGTAGTTATGTATTTGTAATCTGTTCATGCTTTTAGGGTTATTCTTGTGACTGTGTGTTAGCTGTTGAGACCTTGGAATGTGGTTCTGTAGCAGAAAAATGATTCTGTAGCAAACTTGCAAAGTTCAGGGTCATGATAAATGTTTGCACTGCTCTTGGTCACATAGTCTATGATATCATGCATCTGGGGACATAATATGTGCTCTCTTTCCGTAGAATCCTAGAATCTCCTGAGTTGTAAGGGACCTATACGGATCATCAAGTCCAACTCCTGGCTCCACACAGGGCCAGACAAGTCAGAGCATGTGACTGAGTGTGTCATCCAGATGCTTCTTGAACTCAGTCCAGCTCAGTGCTGTGACCACTTCCCTGGGAAGCCTGTGTCAGTCCCTGACCACCCTCTTAGTAAAGAACCTCTATCTAATATCCAGTCTAAACCACCCCTGTCACAGCTTCATACTGGTCACTAAAGAGAGGAGATTGGTGCCTGCCCCTTTGCTCCCCTTCGTCAGGAAGCCATAGACCGCCCTGAGGTCTCCCCTCCGTGTTCTCCTCTCCAGGCTGAACAAACCAAGGGACTTAAGCCTCTCCTCATAAGACTTCCCTTCTAGACCCTTCACCATCCTCGTTGTGCTCCTCTGGACACTCCCCAATATTTTTATGTCCCTCTTGTACTGTGGTGCCCAAAACTGCACACAGTACTCAAGGTGAGGCCCTACCAGTGCAGAGTAGAGTGGGAAAATCACCTCCAAGGGCAGACTGGCAATGCTGTGCTTGTTGCACCCTTTCATTAATCTTTGTGATGGAAATTATACCAACCATGCATACACTCTGCATGTCTCCTGTTAACTTAGGTTGAGGCAGGAAGGGAAATAGGTGAGATCAGTGTCGGCCACCTTTAGGTTTCATAACACGGCAGAAGATAAGGCATAGATTTGATACATTGGGAAAGAGTGGGTAATAGGTGAAAGAAAAGGCTTATGATTTCTAGTAATGATATGCTTGCAAGTCTCTTAGCTTTTGTTTTACGTGGATACCTTTCTTAAAGTGTGTAGAATTAAATTCTTATGTTACTTAAGATCATTTTTTTTGCTTTTGTTTTGATAGATACCAGCAGATGCTGCACACGAACTTGGTTTACCTAGCTACTATAGCTGACTCCAACCAGAACATGCAGTCTCTACTTCCAGCAGTAAGTAAAAAATAGTGTACAAGTAGGAAATAGATTTTATTTGGGTTCCTCAAGGGGGAAGAAACCCAAACAGAAGTGTTTGAGGCAGTAACCAAACATTTAGCCTCTGCTTTACAATGAATACAAGATGCAGTTGTTGCTTTGTGCTGTATTGTGAGTCTGATTATCTCACTGCTTAGGTCTTGGTCAAAATCTGACTTGTTTAATTGAAGACTGATACCCTGAAATAACCTGTGCATGGCACATTTGTCTGGTCTGCCCTACAGTCTTTATTTTTTTCCTCTCCCCTCCTTAACTAAGAAGTCTAGGTGTGTGGCTTTCAGTCAGCTCCTACAATGGTAGTCTGGTTTTGCACTTATGCTCAGGAAAGGTGAGGCAGTGAGGCTTTTGGTTTTTTTTCCCCCCATGTTGTAGTATCATCCATTCTTTTGCCTCAGTGGAACGAGGCTGGGTAAATCTCTGCTTTTCTGTACTGTAGGTGTCTCTTATTTTTTTTGCCTTCTGTATTACAAACCAACATTTTTTAATTTTAAAAGTGGATGATATGCAAGAAGTAAGCTTGCACGGGTTTGAATTGAAACACTGCATTGCTTTACAAATGAAGGATTTCTTGGATAATACTTGCTGCCTTTTTTTCTTTTTTAATCTGGAGTTTTCTGAATATGCATTCCTGAACTTTACTTGATAAAATGCATCCAATTTCTCCCTCTTTCCATTGTTCATGGAGCAGTAAGGAAAGATACAACAAACACTATCTGTTTGCTCTTTGTGTTAATCGGAAAGCTTGGGGAGTTCATTGTGAGTAACACGAGGAAGCTCTTTGTTTTTTGGTAATAAGACTTTTCTTGAATTAATATATTCTTGATTCATTTCTGTAATATGAAGCTAAAAAGAATGTCTATAAAACAGCCATTCCTAGCTACTAGTTTTCACCAACTGAAATTGAATTACTTTTTCTTTGGTCTCTGGAGAAGTGTTCTCCAATCATTGCTACAAGCGAAGCATCCGTTCAAGTTGGTACCTAGAGGACTATAGAAACAGTGCTTCATTACGTCCAACCTGTTGTGCCTGTGGAGGCTTCTCTTTTTATAAATCCGTGTTTGTAGCTGAGGGGGAGGGAAAGAAACCTTTAAGAGGGCTGTGTGTATTACTCAACTAATATGTTTTTGGAGGCTTAATTCATATCTTGGTTCTGATGACAGCTGGAAATTAATTTGACCTTGTCCTAGTCCCTGTTGAACAGCCCTGTTCTTCCAGTTGAAGGTGGTGACATTCTCTTCCTAAAATAAAATGAAGATAGGGTTGGGAAATACTTGTCCAGATCAGACTGGAGTGCATTTCTGATCGTGAATGTAAGGAGTATTTCCCACTAGTGAGAAAATAGCATAGTGTTTTTTGTTTGGGAGGGTGGGTGTTTGGGACACAGGAATCCTCTTTCAGAAACTGGGGGAGGGCATAGAAAGCTAGCTGCTTATTTTTTCTTTTAAACTATAATACAAATATTCAGTCTTACCTAAGTGCAGATGCTGTGACCCACCAAGTCAAATCTTTGAAGATTTGCCTGAAATGTGGTAACATAATCAGATAAAATTATTTTGTTGGGACTTTCAGAAAAATATTCTGTAAATTCTTCCTGGCTTCCTGTCATATTTTAGCCAGAAGAATTTGAAAATTTGAGCTACTGTTTTTTTTTCAATGCAAGATAAACTACTTCAGACTCTCTTCCTTTATTGGCTTTCCATTTAAGAGCTCACAAGGCTCAAGTTGTCTTGGAAGTATTACGTTTCTGTTCACCATGCTTCTGTATCAGCTGTTGAACAGTCTTACTAAATTCGAGGGTTGTGGGTGGCAACAGCTAAATATGGAGCACGATACCATGTATGCAAACACCTACTATTTTTCATAGTAAAATACTTTGATATTACCACTGCAGTAGTTTCCCACGTAACGTAGGAGGGCTTGTGTCTGTATAGCTTCTGGAGTTGTATTGTATCTGATCTATTCATATCTGTAAGACTATTCCAGTAAACTATACTTTGTTTATAACTTGTTTTGTTTTATCAGGTAAATAAGCTCTCAAGAAATTTCAGAACTAGTAGTTTAAAAAAATCTTTTGTGTGCTAAAATGAAGTTGAAAATATTGCCGTTAAGATAGCATTCCCACTGAACAAAAGAGCTAAATAATCAGGGTCACTGAAGTTTTAATGTAAGTTAAAGTGGCTTGGACCACTTTACAACCTTGTATTCTCTCACAGTGGTCCTTAGACATAGTGCTTCGTATTGTTGGGGAAAAATGCTTGTAGTATGTTTTCCCTCATGTTTTCTATCAGGACGACTCAAGATAAGTTACTGCCTCCTTCCTGTCCTTTGTATTGTACATAAATGTTGGGTTTCTGAATATAAGAAAAGTCAGGCTCTGTGCCTGTGTCCACATCGTGTAAAATGTACTATTCTAACCAAATGACTGTATGTCATTTCAGCAAAGTGTGGTATTGGCTGCAGAGAATAACATAAGTCTTACATAAAACAAAACTAGAGTGAACCAACAGTGTTGTGCAGAGAAATGCTTCTATAAAGGGGGCTGGGAAGCGAGGAAGAGGCAAAATAGATGAAGCAAGCATTGCAGGGTGTGAGCAAAAGGAGCTATGAAAGATTTTGAAACTCCAGTGTAACAACAAAGCTCCTGTTTTTGTGTGCATGGTAAATATAGACTATAAAATTATGACTGTTGGGGCAAAAGGCTTTTTTTCACATCAGAAGATGAAAGAAGTGTGAGTCAACCAGTCTTTTCTCAGCCATGTGAACAGCCGCATTACCAAAGACAGAGCTGCATTGTCTTCCCAGCTGGATGAGAGTTGCTGCTAAGTCAGCACATAAAGTTGATGCAACTCTTAACTGTCTCTTTCTGAGTTATGGCAGGTATTCTCTTTCTTGGACAGCAGTGGAAAGTCTATTTATCACCACCATGTGGGTAGGCTAGCTTCCCAAATGGGCTAGTATGATGAGAAACACAATGCTGCTGCGTTCTTTAGATTTTCACCGGTGCTACTTTTGAGGGACACAACAGCAAAATATTAGTCTCCTTGAAATGTAGAGAATAAAGATACAATTAGAGTTAGTTACTGGGACTTTAAGTGATTTTTTTTTTTTTTTCCTGCTTCAGATGCTTCTCTCCAAACTACTGCTTTTTGTAGGGGTTATGACCTCCCTTAATCATAGAGTCACAGAATGCATTAGGTTGGAAGGGTCATCTAGTCCAACATTCCTGGCTGCAGTAAGCAGGGACATCTTCAACTAGATCAGATTGTTCTGACCTTGAATGGCTCCAGGGATGGGGCCTCTGTCACCCCTCTAGATAACCTGTGCCAGTGCCTCACTGCCCTCATAGTAAAGACCTTCTGCCTAATGTCTAATCTAAAGCTACCCTGCTCTAGTTTAAAACCATTGCCCCTTGTCTTACCACTACATGCCCTTGCAAATAGTCCCTCTCCAGCTTTCCTGTAGATCCTTTCAGGTACTGGAAGGATGTTATCTTTGTAGGAGAGGTGCTCCATCTATGCTGTTCCCAAACTTGTCACACAGATTAAGGTGGAGTCCATGCCACTTTAGTTGTAAAACACTTCTATATACAATGATGATTGCTATTTAATAAACACCCAGTATCAGCAAACACTGGAATGTTGGTTGCTCCAAAGAAAATGCTTCAAGAGGTAGAACCATTTAACGTCATTGCTAGAGCCTGACTAAAACTTTTCTTAAAGTTGCCGTCAGACAGTTGTTTGGTGTTTTTGTTGTGTTTTTGGATATGGAGTGGTTTTGTGTGGCTGGGGTTGTTTTCAGCAACAGAGTTCAGCTGACTAAATAGGAGTCTTCAATGTAGGCATGTTTTTTCTCGATCAGTGGAGATTTGTTGAGTGCTTAAATACCCTTTAGTACTTTTCAAAGGAATGATATTTAATGCTTTAATGTGCTTGTGATTAGTTTGTAAAAACATTTCACTGTTAGGAACTGAACAGTGCACAATTTTTTTTTAGTAGCCTTCTAAACAT
This sequence comes from Hypotaenidia okinawae, assembly GCA_027925045.1. Classification (NCBI taxonomy): domain Eukaryota; kingdom Metazoa; phylum Chordata; class Aves; order Gruiformes; family Rallidae; genus Hypotaenidia; species Hypotaenidia okinawae. The sequence continues at coordinate 115,062,641 of BSDF01000002.1, read as the reverse complement.
AAAACTTGTCTAAAATATTTGTTAATTGAATTATCTTGATACTGCTGCTTTTTTAAAAAGAAGATGGTATCCAAAAAGACACGTATGGCTTAGTTTTAATAGCTTAGAATAAAACAGTCAAAGCTCCTGTTGCTGAAGATGAGAGGAATCCTAAATTAATAACATTTTTGTCCAGTTATGTAACAAATGCTTGGAAAAGTCTGATAACTGGTAGTAAAGCAGAGTATCTGTTAGTGGTATCTGTTTTCTTGCTGATCACAGCTGGCATTGGTTTTTAAACCTCTGGTTTAGTTGAGTGTGTATTGAATGGTACTGCGCTGATTAAATGAGTTTTAAAGCGGCTACACCAGGCAGTGTGGTGCACTATTCTGTACTGGCCTTTCAGAACACCAGCCCGTGCCAAATTCAAGTGCAGCTATTTGTAAACTGAATAAATAAGAGAACAGAGCGAAAGAAAGGGTGGATGTTCCCTGTCAAGAGGCAAGTGAGCTATTAGTAAGTGAAGCTTGGATTTTGAAGAATTAACTGCCCTAATTAAATGTTTATTACACAGTTAAAAATAAATTATACTTTCTAAAGACTTCTAAAAAGAGAAACACTAGGTAGTGGACTTGTTGAGAAAGAGGAAAGATGTGTCTTTTGTATCCACCATATTAAGCAGGTATAATCCCAAGGAGGATTTCTAGACCATGTCATAACAGTGATTGTGTCCTTCAAAACAAGAAAGTTGAATGCATCTGTTTGATTTGGAATTTCATGTTGAAATAACTTAACAAAAAGAGCAACCTTCCTGCTGCTCTTTAAATGAAAGGCAAGTAGAGCCACTGTGCTTGGAAAGTGTAAACGATGCTAAGCTTTACATTCCTGTATTGGTATTGGAAACTATCAAGCTAGTGCAAATCCATGAAGCTAAGCTTCCCTGTATCTTCCTTGAAGAACATAATTTCTTAAATTATTCCCTCGAGTTCTTCATATTCTACCTTTTTGTTCGCTATGTTGTTGATTTCCCATGTTTTGTGAGCAAGAAGCATGTGGAGTAAGCCTCCTTTTGGTAAAAGTCGCTAGCCCATGGTTAGTTTGGCTTTGTCACTAGAGAATGGGAGATCATAGAATCATAGAATCATAGAATTGTAGGGGTTGGAAGGGACCTCGAGAGATCATCGGGTCCAACCCCCTGCCAAAGCAGCAGATGTAGGACACATGGGGAAAGTACCACCTTGTTCTAAGAATTTGGTGTTACTGCTCTGTTTGAGTGACCTTAGAGACTCAGTGCTGTGAACAAAATGGTAAAACTTCTCCTACAGCTGTATGATGTGATGGGTCTGCTGGAGATGAGATTGAATTCTTTATTGCTGTCAGTAGCCTGGTTCTTGGGTATAGCTGCAGTAGCCAGTCATAAAGCAGTGCATTATAATCTAGCTGTGTAAGTACTTGCAGAGAGGTCTGGTGTGTCTGTATTACTTCTCTGTCTTTGCTCCAAGGCCAGTGTGTGATTGTCTGTGTCCATTCTCTTTCTTTGAGGTTTCGGGTGCTGTTTGACTTCTGACCTCTCATGTTCATTGTATGTAAAAATGTGGTAAACGGGATATTAGCTAAAAGAGAATTAGTTTTACAAATACCTGCTCAGATTTTTTTGTGTGTGTGGTGGAGTATGAGAGAATCCATTCATCTTTTGTATCAGGAAACTGAAAACCAACTCCTTACAGGAATGAAATCTTGGAAGATTGTCAGTAGTAAAAAGTCTTTGGAAGACTTAAATGCAAATCAACCAATTTAATATGATTTAAATTTTGTGGGTTATTTCTCCACTAGCCTATTTGTTGAATGTCTAACACCACCAGTCTTTGTGTCGATATACATCTTCTGGGACTAACAGTGTCATCCTGCTTTAGGAAAAGAGACAGGTATGCTGCATTTCAAAAATCATTTTTAGATTGTGGATCCTGTTGTTTATCCATGTATGCCATAGTGTTGCTTTTCCATGTTGTTAGTTTTGCTCCAGAGAGGCTTTTAAATATTGGGAAGAAGTTTGGCTGAAGTTTTGATTTCCTTTCGATGGTCAATTGCAGTTCTGCTGTGTGATGTTTAAAAGTTGTCCAGAGAAGGAGACTCCACAACCCACCTGGGCAGCCAGAGCACTGGGACAGGCTGCCCAGGGGAGTGTGGAGTCTCCTTCTCTGGAGATATTCAAGACCCGTCTGGATGCCTCCCTGTGTGACCTGTCCTAGGGAGCCTGCTTTGGCAGGGGGTTGAATCCGATGATCTCTGCAGGTCCCTCTCAACCCCTACAATTCTGTGATGAACTAGGCCAGATGAATTATGTGGAAAGGGTAATATTTTCATTCTGGATTAGTTCAGATTAACCACAGGGCTACGTAAATGGCCATGTTGGTGCAACTGAAAGGGTACTAGTGGGAAATGGAGAGCAGCTGAGACAGCAGCTCTATTAAAATAAAAATCAGAATATGGGCATTGTGGCTGTTAGCATGTTAGGAGTGAATTCTTCACCCCCTAACTTTAAATAAGAGTATCACCCTGAGTTCTGTAAGGTACTTTGCATGTATTGCTAATCAGGTGTGTCCACATGGGGAGCTAGTGTACTGTACACAAAAAACTGCTTATGTAGCTTAGTAACTTCTGTGGCCGACCCAAAAAGTGGTAAAAGTAGCAGCCAATTTGGATAGGACTATGTTCTACAGTGGAATTATTTCATACCTGAAGCAGTGATTTACCTTTCTGTAGTACAGTATCTGCACAACAAAGACTTAGTTCAATGCTAGGCAGTTTGCTGAGAGCTGAACCAGGCAGACTGTAAGATAGATTCAGAGTTCTTTATCCTGTATCGTTTTGCTGTCTCCCCAGTGGAGTGCTCTGAGGGTTCTGAAGGATTCTTCCTGCTTTAATTGAGTTTACATAAGGCATTCTATCTGGAATAGAGGTGGAATTTTTCTCTTAGGTTACTAAATACAAGCAAAACCTGTAAATATTGGACCAGACATTAAGCCATCTTAAAAGCTGAAGAGGCAGGAGGTAAACAGCTGTGGAGCAGAAAGCTCATGCTTTTGAGGAAAGGTATGAACTGCATTTTATGGGGGAATACAGAGGACCTCTGAAGCTGTCTAATTTCTGTAGCTAAGTAATCCCCTAAATTAATGTCCATAGGTAACATATTCCTGGTCGTTTAAAATAGAAGTCTGAATTTGTACCAGATTGTTTAACTTTTGATTTAAAGAATTCCTAGTTACATCAAGTGAAGAATTTTGTGTGATTATTTTGAAGTATCAAAAGAGCTATTGCTATGCCGACAGTAAATACTTCAGGGTTAAATTTTCTGGTGGTTAAAATTATGCTAAAGAGATGCAATTTGAAGCAACTAATGATTTGATTTTTCTGTAAAATTGTGCATAATGTGATACTTAACACTTTGTTCAAATACTAAGTCAGAATTTCTCTGATTTTTAAATATACTGATTTAGAAAGTGGGTTTTTATTCTAACTTGAAAATTCCTTACTGCTAGTGTCACAACTGGTACTCTGATAGTGGGAGCACAAATTCCATTTGTAATTCACTGTTTAGATGTTACTGTAAATGCTTCTCAAGTAGAAATCCTTGTTACACCAAAATTACACTTGCTGAGAATGGACAGAGGATTATTTAAAAAAAAAAATTAAGATATTCTCAGTAATAGAGTACCCTGCGCCTTGCAGAAGATGTGTAACCTAACAAAATAAATCTCACCTCTTTCCGATCTCAAAAATGTATTCCTTTATGTGGTCTTATTTCCCAGCCTGATACCTCAGTAAGTACTTTGCAGGTGCTGTCTCCACCTATCAACAGAGTACTGGTCTCTGGGACTGGAACAGGTCTCTGGTATGAGCAGGAAGGAGTACCTCCTGGGATGGGATATTTTGCTTTGCAGAAAATGGTATTTGAGAATTGAAATCAAAGATGATTGATTAAATCCTGAGTTAGACCTTCTCTTAGAAAGATCAGAAAGCTTTTCTGTTTGTGTTCCATGTAGGTTTTAATTGTTATTCTGAGAGAATTTCAACAGAATTGTATTTTTGATAGTGTACTTTAAATAGCTATGGCTATTTGTATTGATTAGCAATACTGTGATTTAGTGTGCTTAACAGTATTTCCTCTCTTTTACATTTTATTGATGACTGAGTTGGTATTCCATCTCAGTTTTTGTAACAACAGAAGTTTTATAATCAGATCTTTCAATCTGCTATTGATAAGAAAAAATCTGATAGGGCAGAGGAGAAAAGATAGATGAAAGTTCCAGGTGTACAGTTCTACCATGGCAGCTTTTATTGTTTGCTGTCTTGCATTTGATCTAATGTTTTATTTAAAAGAAGGTCCACTTAAGAAAACCAAACAGTTTGGCTATTGCCTGAAGTGTATGTTTTCAAGTGCCTTTTGAGTTTAGTAGGATATTGTTTACTGGAAGTTGTCAGTTAAAATATAATGGTGTTTTTCATGTCCTTTTTGGTTACAACTGCAGATCAGTTTCAGCCTTATTCCAGTTCACGTTTCCAGAGTTGGACAATATAGCTCAGAATTTTTTTATGCTCTGATAAATTTTAAATGCCCATAGCAGCTACAAATTCTAATCTGTGTTTGAGGACGTGAGCCAAAAATTAGTGTTTAGCAAGTGAAACTATATCTAGCATCTAGTTCTTTACTTTTTTACCAATAGTAAGAATTTAACATTTTCTACTTAATTGGAATAAAACCAGCTATGATTTTAATTTCCATTCCTTTTGCTCATCCAGCAGAAGGAAGGAAGTAAGTAAGTAACCTTTCAATTGGTTCTGTTAACCTAATTACATTTGGACATCAGTTTGCTCTTCATATCTAGACTGAATGGGTAGGATACCTATTGGGTAACTTTACTTTCACAAAGAGCAGGAAATTTCTGTTTCTCTTCTAATTTTCTTAGTATTTCGCTTTGGAATACTGGGTGGTTATTTTGTATTTTTAAAAGGTCTTTAACATGTGTAGTGGATATTATGGGGAGTAGTAAATTTCCCTAAGTTCTGTGAAGAAGAAAACAGGTTAAGTGATGAAGGTTTCGTGGCGTGGTTTTTTTTTTTTTGGGGGGTGTGTGTTTTTTTTTTTTCTTTTTTTTTTTTAATTACAGATAATTTAAAGGAAATCTACTGCCTGTAAAAGCCTGGATTAACCCTGGTAGAAATAGGGAAGTTGCCATTTTAAAACAGTTTGTTCTTCTTTTCTTCTGGCTGTGGCCAGTAGAAGAATACTCTGGAGGAATTTCACTGAGGAATAATTATATCTGCAGGAGACGTTTCTTTTTAATTACTCTCAGGTAGTGATTAGTTTATGACCCTGACATGAAGGCTTGTAACACACTTTTAAAATACCTAATGTAATAGAACTCTTTCAATTGCATGTATATATGTGTAATTATCTCTGAATCTTATTTAAACTTTGTTCTAGTGTTTTATGTTGATGAATTCATCAGGTTTATGTGATTTATGTGGTGTCTTGTATGTTTAATGTTATTCCTCAATTCATTGACTATTCTCTTGGGGTTTTCTTTGTTGTTAAAGCATAAATTTGATTATCTATTTTTTGCATGTATCACAGGTTAAATTGTATTTCTGTCATAGCCTCTTATTCTGATATCCTTTCAATGTTAAAAAAAAGCAAACACGAAAAAAACCCCATCCTTTTTAATGTGTTTTGGGCAAAAGACACTCAAAGTCTTTAATCACTGGTTGCTTGTCTTTGGAATTCTTCTACTTTTACACTATGTTTTTGTGAGTGATTTCCTTGAATTGAACATATATCATGATTGTGTATACCATGATGGGTTTTTTTGCATGTTGTACCCCACTTCCAATCCTTCCAGTACTGCAGATAATTAGAAAGGGAACACAAGTATTTTGAATGGTTTTTATGGATTATTTTTTAAATTACCATTTTCCAATGAATTGTTTGGGCAGTGTTTTTTAGGAGTTTATCCTTTCTGAAGAAAGAAGGGTGTTTCAAAATTGAGTGCAAATAGTGAATGTCTACCCATGTTGAATTTCTTGTGGCACCATTCTGCTTATTCTTTCTTCCATGGCTTTCAGTGAGAAATGTCACAACATCTTAAAATGTTGATATTTGCTAAGAAATGTTTTTCGTCTCTATATGCTCCTTTATTCTTTGGACTTCATGTAAAGCTGTTGCTTATTTCTTCCCTTTGGGCAGTTTCTGATCAATGAAACTGTACTTGTGGGTAACATATTTATCAAAATGGCATTGTCAGAAAACACGGAGAGATTTTTGTTAAATTTGCATCTAAGTGGTTTAACTTGAATATTTGAAATTTTTTAGAAAGTTAGGACTTAAAGATAGAATTTATCTACATTTACACTTCACTAACTCAGTTTTTCTATCATCCTTGGAGTTTATAATACTATATTTTAATCAATTTACCTGTAGCTTGGGGAACAGGTTTGATTCATAGAATCGGTCTGACCACTTTTTTTTAGTAAGAAGAGGTACAATGTTGACCTATCTTCTAGTCATCTTACAGGACAGAAATCCTAACTGTTTTAGCAGCTTGGACCGCTCTCTTGCATTATTTTCTGCAATGGGTTCACACAGATGTTTGGGCTGTCTCCATATCCAGAAGCTCTGCTTGCTGTTAAATTGGTTTCTGGTGGTACCTTTTCAAGTGTTGGGTTGGTTTTCTTTCTTCCTCAGTTCTTTCAGTTCCCTGTGGTTTGTGAAGTTGGGATTTTAAAAATCCTTAATACTTTTTTTTTTCCTGGGTCCTTAAATGCTTGCACTATCAATGTGTGGCTTTGATCACTGCAGTCTTTGTCTTACTGTTTTTTGTCCATCTTTTTGTGCCCGTGTTTGTGCAGTAAAACCTGCAAGATAGCTAAAACCTAGGTGAGATAAAATATTTTTAGTATTTTATAGTGTTTTTTCATTATCAGTATGTTGTGTGAACACTGGATTCACTAATGATGTATAAGTGGAATCTAAAAAGTTAATCTGAATTCTAAAAACATTTCAGCTTGGCTGTGCTTTGGCTTTACTCTCTTTGCTGACATGGGGCTGCTGTTACGCTCATGTGGAGGTATCAAGCATGTTGATTTTGCTGGTATTCAGAAAAATAATTTCTAAATAAAACCAGATTCTTTGGGGGTTTTTTTTGTTTGATCCTCTGAATCAGTTTTAGATAATCTATTAAAGTGAAAAAGTATGATGAAGGTGAGCTTTTGCAGGTGAAGGAAGACATAGCTGAAGCCATCTTGCTTTGGTTGCTCACTAATGGAGGAAGATCAAGCAAATCAGAGTAGCATTCTGCTCATGCTGTTCAGAGAGAGGAGCTGCCTCTGTCTTACTTTTTCCACCTTCTGCTGTAGGATGACAAACTTACAAATAGCTCTCTTCCATTGTGGAGGAGTGTGAAGAAGCTGTCTACTTTCTTATGTTTTCCTTAATTTCCTTCATTCCTCCTGCTAAAAAAAAAAACCCAAACAACAAAAGCCCACAACTTTTTGCTAATTTCTTGAAGAATTTTTAAAATTGCAGAATACATGGTTGATGTATTTAAATGTCAAGGAAATAAATTAGTACTGTTTCCCCTATCCCTGGCAAGTGCATACATGTGTGTATTCCCCTGACGATGTTGCCTTCTCCAAGGCTAGAAAGGGGTTTCCATGTTACTCTAATTTGGAAAGAGTTAGTCTTTGCAACTTATTATGTCCTGTTTTTCTGAACTTCCTTTGAGTAGGTGTAGGTGTAAGGGGGCAATGGGCCAGGCAAAAAATTAGGTTATCACCCCTCTTGCTTGTTGCTATGAAGGAAGTGTTGAAAAATGCACTACTTAGTTGTCTTGTGGGAAAGGGTTTGGATGAATAGTTACATCCTCAAAAGCCAGAGACCCAGGCATTGGCTCTCACAGAGATGATTTTCATTCCCCTGAAAGCAGTTGGCTAAGGTATGTGAGGAGGATGCTACAGTCCCATAGGTGTTTTTAATAGGAAAACGAAGCTGGCTACTAGCAGTTTCTGTGTCTCCTTATGTTGCTGAGAGTTGAACCTAATAGTAAATTCCCCCTTGTATTTACTGTTTTTCTTGCTCTCCCTCTTTGAACTCTCAAGGTTACTCTGTTATTTTCCTCACAATTTCATTAGGAAATTTGCCAAAAACATCCTTTCTAGGCAGCTGTCTCTGGACCTTTGGAGGCCAGCACTAATGTGCTTGCAGTCTGTAGGGGGTGTTTGGCACGAAACTATGAACTAGGTCTTCAGTGTGTTCGGAGGGGAAAGGGGAAGGGATCGCAAACATTTTACCACACCCAGGTGCAAATTTCAGCTTGGTCTGCAAGTATTCAGAGGGTTTTGTCTCTTCTTGTACCTGTTTTGTCCTGGTGCACAGTCTGTTTGTGGCAACAAATTGTTGATGTGAGAGAATTGTAGTGGAAGAGTTCTTTTCCTGTTCACCAAATGTCACTTTGAAGGAGAGCTTTTGTGGCTAGGGGAGGGAGTGACTCCAGCCATCTTAGACTGTTCAGATATAATTTTTTAATGAGGCATTGATTTGTATTTTTTTAAATTTTAAAGCAGCACTTGAAGGTGCTTTGGTGTTGTCTGCATGTAATACTCCGTGTAAAATTAATTGAAATATTAAATGTTTTGCCAAAATTAATATTGGGAGGAGATTCCCATGTCACAAAGAGCAAGGACTGTGTTTCAGTGCTTGCTTCCATACCCAGTTTAACAATATAGGCAACTGCTGTACCATATGTACATATAATGTATTTGTCAGACTAACTGCTTCTCGTGTTTGACTAAACTGTCTCCTTGCAGCCACCCACACAGAATATGCCTATGGGTCCAGGAGGGATGAGTCAGAGCGGCCCTCCCCCACCTCCGCGCCCGCACAACATGTCTTCAGATGGTATGGTAGGTGGGGGCCCTCCTGCACCACACATGCAGAACCAGATGAACGGCCAGATGCCTGGTAAGTTTTTCTCCTCTAAGACATTAACACCAACGTTGCCTGGCAACTGAAACGACATGGGGGCTCAAGGGATACTAGATTGTTGATGACAAAACTGCTTTGAATGCCCCCGAGTACAAGCTCTCTTAGAGTTTGTTAGCTACAGAGCTACGTGACCTGTATTCAGTGTTTATCAGGCTGCCCTTGGGCTTTGATGTAGCTGACACACAGCATTCCTCTGATGAACAGAACTGGCTAAATTTAGTCTGTTTGAAACCGTGCAGTACAGCTGGCTTTAGAAGGCTTATTGGGGAAAGGTATTGGCCTGTGGCTGAGTGAACACAAATCCTTCCATAAAAAGATAATGTGAAATAATCATAGCTAAAGAATCAGATAAAATAAAATAGATACATCTTAAAGAGGGCATTTCAAATGTGGGTAAATGTTAAAAAAAAAAATCAAATCACCTTCTGTATAAAAGTCATCCAGCTTCCACTAATCCTCTGTGTTCTTTATTATTGAAGATACGTTGAATCGTAAGGGATTTGTAAAGAAATGGCCTCCAGATTATTGTTCTAGGTGTAAATTTTAAGTCAGTTTTTATGCCATCCTGTTTTGTAATAAAAATAAAAGTCAGAAACAAAGCAGTGAAAGAAGATGATAAAATTCCACACTGTACCTACTAGTACTGGCTTTGGGGTAACTATTCCCTTTAGCAGTCAGATCAGAATGGAGTAGACCTTGGAAAAGCTTGCTTCTTTATATAGAGGCTATTTTCCAGAACTTCCACTCGTAAAGTCATACTGCCTATTTCATGTGAATTGGCTTTCAGCTTAAAATTACATTCCTGGGATTGCTTTTGTTCAGGACTCCCTCATTTTTTTTCATGAAGGAACTTTTCATACAAAAGCTCTTCAAGGTACTGATACTTTGAAGAAAGGAAGCTGCAGTCCAAGGATACTTGAGCAGTCTTCTCTCAGTGGTCACAAGGATAAGCTCCAGTAAACAAATATGCAAAACTTCATATAAAGTAAAATACAGGATTGCTGTAGTATCTAATTTCAGTGCAAAGCTTGGATAAAATGGATTCAGCAGTGACAGCTTTCTGAGAAGAGTACCTGAATAACCTCCAGAGGCCATGTGTAACAAAAGATCTATAGCAGGAGTTAGTTTCATCATACGTGTTGTGGTCATTGCTCTTTGCACTTCCAGAGGCAGGCAATATATACTGCTGCTGCCTAAGTAGGGCAGAGATACTCTGTCTGTGGAGTTCTCTATCATCCAAGATCCATCAGCTCCCATAGAGGATAGCATTGCCTCTCACAAATCGGTCTCTTTGACCCTCTGGTGTAATCATATTATTGTTACTATAATGATCTTTTTCCAGGGAGAAGGATTACGAAGTCACAATGTGAGCATAATGGCTTCACTGCAGAGCCATGGGGGAAAAAAGTCACTCCTTAAACATACATATTTTGTAATTAGATAGAATAAGAAAAGAGCTCTTACAAAAGTATGTGAAAGGTAAATAGGTTTGTTTTGGTATTCACCTAGACAGATACTTAAATACAGGTTCCAACTAAGCTTTAATTTAGCTCTTCTTCCAACATACTCCCTCTTTTGAATGTCTGTTCTTTCCCTTCTCTGGTTAAAGTTGTCTCCAAGGATGTGAAGATAAGCAGCTTAGGATGAGGGCATCTTTAATATCTTGAAGGCATGCTGAAATAGTTTCATAGTTAGGTGTTGGAAAAAGGCAAACAGAATCATCTTGTTAAGTGGATAGTGCAATGTTTTTTTCTAAGTGTTGCTAGATTGCCACTGTGTGAGCCTTTCTGTGTGTCAGGGATACATGTTTTTAATGATTTCTGTAGTGTATGCATTTATTTTCTGTTTATAGGGCACTTAGTCTGAAGTTACATAGACACTTTGCACCAGAAACCATATACAAAACTTTAAATTACTGAGGAGATGATCTGTCCAAAAGGAATAAAGTCACTAATTTGTAAAACAGAATTTAGGGTTGACAACCATGAGGTGACCAGCCTGGAAGAAATAAAATGCAGGCTCTTAAAAGTACCAATTGGGGATTTCATTATGCTTGACCAATCTGATAGCCTTCTACGATGGCATGGCCATTGGGTAGATGAGGGGAGAGCAGTGAGTGTTGTCTAACTTGACTTCAGCAAGGCTTTTGACACCATCTCCTATAACATCCTCATAGGGAAGCACAGAAAGTGTGGGTTGGATGAGTGGACAGTGAGATGGGTTGAGAACTGGCTGAAGTTCCGTCTGAATATGAGGGAAAACTTTTTCACTCTGAGGCTGACAGAGCACTGGGACAGGCTCTCCAGAGAGGTTGTAGAGTCTCTTTTCTCTGGAGATACTCAAAACGTACCTGGACACAATCCTGTGCAACCTGTTCTAGGTGATCATGCATTAGCAGGGGGGTTGGATTAGATGAACTCCAGAGGTGCCTTCCAACCACTACTGTTGTGGGATTTCTGCAGGCCTGAGTAGGGACTTCCACAGACCTGGGTAGGGGTGAAAGAGTTGATGATGGATTAAAAGATCTACCTACTGATGGTCAGGGCACAAGTTGAAAGTTCTCCCATAGACCAGCCTCATTACCTAAAGGTTGAAGGATGATTTTTCTTCTACTTGTGTTCGGGTTAGTAAAGGACCTGAAGTGCTGCTGAGTTCCCTAATTGCATCCCTTGGCAAGAGAATGACAGTATCTTCTTACCAGGGAAGATAGTAATGAAAAACCTTTTTCAGCTTGTGGTGGGATTGAGTGTTATCTGTACCTGTGACAAATTATGGTCCAATTATTACCTGAAGAAATGACTATCTGAAGAGTTAACATTGACTGAGAGTGTGTGTGATGCAAAGTGAGGGTGGTCTGGGTTTGGAAGGAGATGATGAACTGGGTTGTGCTAGTGACAGTTTACTTTCCCAAATTCTTGAGCTTTTTTTATCATACGTAAAAAGTGAAAGTGTTACGGCAAGCCATAGGGTTCTTTAACCTTAGTCCCACTGGTAGGTGACCTTCCTGAGTAAAAGGTGCTTGTGTGTTACTAAGAAGTTCTCTCAAAAGTCATCTTTCCTTCCTGAAATGCACTTGGGCTAGCTTACAGCTTCTCAGAGCTAATACACTGTCTGTAAGTGGTTAGCATGAAAGACTTCTGTTTATAGTCAAGGTAGAAACTTTTTCCACTAACTTTAGTATACAACACAATCTAATTAGTATAACATTTAAAACAGTTATTTTAATGGCAGATACACAGATTATGCCTCATCCATGTTTCATTCATATTCTGGTTTTCTTATTTTGTTGTGTCCTTCTGTGTTAGAGAACCCTGTGAAGTATTTTGGCACAAAGTACTAAGTGTATACTTGTAATTTTTCATTTACAAGGTTTTCTGATACCTTGGTCTTGGCTTTTCTTCTGTCCTTGTCTTCTAACTTCTCACTAATAAACTACTTGATTTTTGACCCAGATCATACCAGCCTGACGCTTCATGTGCCAGCTTTTTCTGAGGAGTACTTGCTTCTATTCTGGTGCTACCTGAGATGTTAAGTATAAATCAGCCTTTTTGAGAAGGTGGTTTGGTTTGTGGGGGGTTTTTCCCAACCTTTTCTGTGACTATTTTTCCCTTTCCCTTTTTGCTTCTTAGATTACTCATTCTTAAAAACTTACTCCACTGCGTCCTTGGCTAGCCCTCTGAAATGTATTATTGACAATTTCTTTCTTTAAACAAGAAGGAACAAAAGCACTCCCAGGCCCTGACTTTCTGGCACTAGCCCTGTGTATTACTTCCTTTTCTCAGGAAAGAAATTGAGAAAGTAGTTTTCTAGCAACCCTGACATAGTTGGTGTCACTACAGTCTGGCACTTTTCTTCACCTTGATTTTACTTCAACTCGTTCCTTGATCTCGTAGTTAGAGATGATCTCGCTTTTCCAGAATTAAAGGGTCTCCATGTTCTAACTATTTGTCCTGGTTTCAGTCAGGATAGAGTTAACTTCATTTGTAGCAGCTGATGGAATGCTGTGTTTGGGAGTTAAAATGAAAGCAGTGCTGAGAACACCCTGATGTTCTTAGTTGCAGTCAGACAGTCAAGGACTTTTCTCAGCTTCTTCGTATTTCTCTATTCAGGAGAAAAGGAGGGGCGAAGCCAGGACAGGTGACCCAGATGGGCCAAAGAGAGTATTCCATGCCAATTACGTCCTGCCCAGGATAACGGGGGGCTGAGGGGAGGAAGAAGAGGGGCGGTGGCGGGACGCGTGCTCCTTGGGGGGACGGTCGGTTCCGGGACAGCTCTGGGTGGTACGGCCTGAGTTGTGTGGTTCAGTGAGAAACTGCATTGGGTATCAATGGTTTCATATTCTTTTGCTCTACAGTCCTGTTAGCATTGGTATATTTTATCTTTCTGTTATCTTAGTAAACTATCCTTATCCCAACCCACGGGCCTCTTAGTGTATTGGTTTTGGAGTTATTTGCCCCTTCCTTTTCCCTTCCCTTGTTTCCCCCCTTTTTCCCTCTTCCCCTGCTCTTTTACTTTAAGAAGCAGGCAGCTGCGTGGATCTCGGCCCACAGCCGGGGGAAACCACGACACTATTGCAGAGTTAGGCAGTGTTGAAGAGACATATATACTCCTGTTAATGGTCATAATCCTTTTCACTGAAGTTACATTTTGTGTTGGATCCACCTTTGCACAAATTTAGCAATCTCTGCTCGCCATGTTTTGCAGGAACAGTGAACTGCATGTATGAAACCTTTTAAAGCTTTTTCTCTTCCCTTGATAAAGCTTATCTGCTCATCTCTGTAAAGTGTCTTGAAAAGGGCAAGAGGATAAGCATATTCTTATTCTTTGTTTCTTCATGTTGGTTTTTAGTAGCTGCGTTCCTTGATCATCGTTACCCTTTCCTTGTGCATCTTTTTGTTTGCAGGTCAGTTGGTATTGCCTTTGACCTTGTGTACAGTTCTGTGTACTTACTTTTGCTTTCATTCTGTCCTAGATTAGTGCAGTTATTTTTTTACCCAAGATAGGACTCATCTGAAGGCAAGGTTGTTTTTTTTTTTTGGTGGGGGGATGCAGGGGTTGTCTGTTGTTTTCAGTTTGTGGGGGCTTTGAAGGGGAGTTACTTGGTTTTTGATGCGATACATAACCAAGTCACTTATCTTCCTCCAAATCCACTGATACAGTTTCTTAAGGTTCCTCTTCTAAGTTTTTCTGTATTTCTTAGCGCTTTGTAGCTTAATGAAAATCCTTTGGCTCGTTTGACAGGAGTGGCACCTTCTTGGTGAACTCTTGCCTTGTTTACAGTTGGCCTACCCTGTCATATATCCATATATTAATAAACTCTCCATGTTCTACTTGTCATATGAATAATCCTAGTTTCATTTATGTTTTTCACTTGTCATATTTATATCCAGTCACTCCTCTTACTAATTTTACTCCCTAGTAGCAGCTTACTCATCCCAGCTGAAGTAATGAGTACACTGATCAGATGGTATTTTAATGTTTATTATTTTAAAAATGTGGGTATTTTTAAAATATCCGTTGAGAATAGATTTAATTCAGAGAACAGTCCATTTCCAAACAGTGTTGTCAGGAAAATGGATAATAAAGAGTGAAGAGATGTAGTTGGCCTCATAAGTAAATGAACAGGTTGCTTTTCTTTGCAGGTTTGACAGGTGAGCTGATAGTTTGGTGGCCATCATGTCTCTCCCTAGTAATCTGTAAATATAGTTAGAGAATATTGACTATAAATGATACATTCAAACAGTGTTAAATATGTCTCTAGCTGTCTTTGATGTGGTAAAAATGCATGTGGAGTAATGTCAGTACTGCCTGACCTTTTGGGAAAAAAACAGTGCAACAAACCAACCTCTTAGTTATAGAAAAGTGTCCAGTATAGTTTGTTTGAATAAACAGAAATGTTATAAATATTGCAACAATTTAAATAGCTGTGATAGACCTGCCAAGCTGGCTGTTAAACTGATCTTGTGCGGTTCAGGGTGTGTTGTGCAAGTACTAAAAAGAATAGTTTTGCATATGATACAGATATAAGATGAGCTATATATATTTAGATCTTTGTTGTAGTAGCTTCAGCTGCTCAACAGAGGAAAATGTATTGCATAGTAGAGCTGAACTTTGTTGTTAACTATATATTTTTTAAAATTAAGTTGGGAAAGCATGAGCAACCCCTGTTTTAGCTTTGTTCTATTGCAGTTGTGTTTAAACACTATTATTATTTTTTGTGATTTAAGTATGACTATATTTGCTTGTTTTATGATACTTAATGTAGAACTGTTACCCCTCTTTTTCTCTCTGAAGGACCTAACCATATGCCTATGCAAGGACCTGGACCTAACCAACTCAATATGACAAACAGTTCCATGAACATGCCTTCGAGTAGCCATGGGTCAATGGGTGGCTACAATCACTCAGTGCCATCCTCACAGAGTATGCCAGTGCAGAATCAGATGACTATGAGCCAGGGACAGCCGATGGGCAACTATGGTCCCAGACCAAACATGAACATGCAACCAAACCAAGGTGAGGCGCCTGTTAGCTTCTGTTACAAGGAAACAGCTCAGTTAAAGACTTCTTTTTAAAAAGGTCTTTTCTTGTAGATTTTCTTCTCTAAATGTGTTTCTACCCATGTTTGGAGGGGCTTACATCTCCTTTCTCCCATGTGTCAGTGATTTTTTTATTTATTTGTAGACACTGAATCTGGTAGTGGATCTGCTTTCATCAGTTACAAGTTTAAGCTATCTGTCTTAGATTTTGCATTTCTGTCTAAATGTTAAGATGCTAAAAAGCATCTACTCTTTATCTCTTGGGTATATTGAAAAATTAAAGTGAGGTAGCCCTCGGATTTTTGTACCTAATTAATCTTTGTTCTCTGCTACCTGCTGTTTTAGTGTGGAATGTCTGTCAGTCTTGAAGAAACAAAATTCAGTTCCAGGAATGAATCCACTGTTCCCTACTGTTTTCAGGAGATGTCCTTGTGTATACAGTAAAATTCAAAACTGATTTTGTACTTAGGATATTTACACAGCATAAACAGGTGATGTATCCTGTTGACAGTATGGTACTTATTGAAGTGCAAGGACACTGCAGAATTAAAGTACTGCATAAGAGTCACAACAGATGAAATGATTACATTGTATTTATACCACATAGTCTTATAAATGTGCTTTACCAGTCAGCAAGCAGTATTTTCAGTTTACCTGTTCAGTCTGTTACTGTATTGGATCTGGACATACCACCAGCTGGAAGACCTACTGCAGATTACTTTTTTTTTTTTTTGAATGCTTCTGACAGCTTTACAGCAAGTAATGTTTTTGGTTCCCCCCCTCCCCAATATGTGTGAACTCTTATGGCTGTATTAACTAAAGGGTATGAATTGAGTCAAGGTTTTTATCTCTTTTCTGATGCTGTCAGAGAATGTTGGGGTTTTTTCTTTCTAATATTCCTTTCATGGTCATCATAGAAAAAATAATCCTCCGGTGGCATAGGTTCTTACTGCAGTATAGTCTCATTGGAGACCAAAGCTTCACTTTGTTAGGTCAATGCCATTTTTTCCTGAGGTGTGCAAACAGACCAGGTTCAGTTTGGTTATTAGATCCTGGAAAGGTTCAAAGCAGAGAAAGGACTTAATGAGAGAGCAAAAATGAGTCAAAACCAAATAGCTGTTTCTGCAGTTTTCAGAACGGTAGTGAAAGTGGGAAGTCTGAGTCCTTCATTGTCCACATGATTAATGACGTTTGTCTTAAAATTTAACAGCAGAGGAAACAAGATAGACACATAGCAGAGGAAACCATCACAAGTGGGAATATTTTTGACTGTCTCTCCGAACTGGCAAGTTGTCTGTATATTCTGGGTAATACACATTGGAGTAATTTTGTAAATGTTGTTAAGATACTTTAGAGAAGTCCCATGCATGCTCAGTTGAAATTTCATAGTTGCAGAGAGTTAGTAATAAATATGCAGGAGTACGTGTGAGGGAGTCATCTGCTAAGTCACTCTACAGAAAACAACTTATTTGACTGGCTTACAGTGTAGGTCTAGTGATTATTCCATCTCAAAATAGTGTTTTACTCTTCCTCATTCCCCTGCTGTATTTTCAATACTGTCAAACTTGAAAATTGCTCATTAGAAATTAGGCAGAAAGATACTTAAAAGGTTTCTGTTCTGAACAAATAATAGTACTGAAATGACTTTGGGGAATAAAGAATAAAGCAGTATCTAACCAAATTATATGCTCAAGAACAAGAGCAAAATCTCTTGTTAGAGGAACTGGTACCATTTTCCGTACAGTAAGCTTTCATGTTGGGTATTTCTAATTTTGACCCTTTAGGCTGAGACTTTTCCCATAGTCTGCATCAAGGCTGGTTTTCCACAGGAGTGTCATAGAAAGGGAGAACCGTTTCTGGCGGTGGGGTGAAAGATTACATTAGTACATAGAGCACTTCATATGTAAATGTAGGAGTGTAGGTGTCCCTTGCTGTAGAGGAGAGTTTTGAAATTTGTCTGTCATGCCAGCAAAGTGCTGTTTTCTATTTCAATGACAACATTGTCCCAGACTAGTAAAATTTCAGCTGTCTGGGTGGGGGAAGAAGACTTTTAAGTCTGAAGATGTGCATGTTTGTTTTGTATTGTTAGCTAAGGTTTTTGACCTAAAAATAATCCTAATCATGCCTTAGTAATTTCCTCCATTTTCTACTCTTAGTTGTTGCATTTGTATTGAGATTTGGTGACAAATCAGTGGAAGTATTTTTTTTTCTTGTGCTTCTTTGTGACTCCAAGACAGCAGGGGAGAGAATGGCAGAGGAATTGTTGGGACCACGAGGAGATCTGTGAGACCTTCTCCCTGAAGAGAAGGACTTGGAGGTGCTGATTGATTGACAAGCTCAACATGAGCCAGCAGTGTGTGCTAGCAGCTCAGAAGGCCAACTGTGTCCTGGGCTGCATCAAGAGCAGTGTGGCCAGCAGGTCAAGAGAGGTGATTCTGCCCATCTAATCTGCTCTGGTGAGACCCCACCTGGAGCACTGCATCCAGCTCTGGGGTCCTCAGTACAGGAAAGACATGGAGCTGTTTGAGCAAGTCCAGAAGAGGGCCACGGAGATGATCAAGGGGCTGGAGCAGCTCTCTTATCAAGACAGGCTGCAAGAGTTGGGCTTGTTGAGCCTGGAGAAGAGAAAGCTCTGGGGAGACCTAATTATGGCCTACCAATACTGAATCGGGTCCCACAGGAAAGTGGGAGAGGGACTGTTCATCAGGGAATGTAGTGATAGAACAAGGGGCAATGGCTTCAAGCTGAAAGAGGGTAGGTTTAGATGAAAGAAAAAAATTCTTCCCTGTGAGGGAGGTGAGTCCCTGGCACAGGCTGCCCAGAGAGGCTGTGGAAGCCCCATCCCTGCAAGTGTTCAAGGCCAGGTTGGATGAGGCTTTAGGCAGCCTGGTCTAGTGAAGGGTGTCCCTGCCCATGGCAGGGCGGTTGGAGCTAGATCATCTGAGGTCCCTTCCAACCCAAAGCATTCTATGATTCAGATAGGTAGCCAGGATCCAGCCTGGCTGGGCAGAGGGTCTTGGCCAAGTACAGAGCTTTGGTCAAGGCTTCTCATCTAAGTAAGGAAACAAGAATGAGCTGCTACAAAATGCACTGAGATGCAGTTAAGGGAATCACAGATTGTGACATGGAGATTTTATTTAGTAGTGTGTGCTGCCATTCAGAAACAAATGAAAATTTCCTGAACCTCAGTATTGTCAGTAGGCATTTGTGAACCTCTAAGCATGATTGTTTCTTACGAAGGGGTGACCTGTATGGAGAATGAGAGAACTGACTATATCTGTCAGTTTATAGTAGCTCTAGCTAAATATAATGCTAAGTATTCTGCAAGATAAGGTCTTAGCTACTGTAGTAGCATGGGATATCCACAAGGAATGTTGGCAGTCTTTTTCTAGAAAGGCTAGGAAGCAGCCAGAGCTGAGTGAATGAGGAAGAAACTTCTCCTTTCTCATAGGTGTGCTGCTGCTTTTGTATGGAAAGCCTTACTGATTTTTGACTGCTCAGAGGGGGGTGTTAGTATGATTTTCTGGAACCTGAAACTTACATGGAAATTTGCCATATTTATATCAAACAGATCTTTTTGAGGACAGAGAATAATAAGCAGTAGAATTCAAATACTTTAAAAGTAAGGACCAAGAAATTATGTCTTGGCCGTCTCAGATACTTTGTTTCTCTGATCCTTTGCTAGGATTCCATTCCCTTCCCAGAAGCACTTGAAGCTTTGGGCTTCAAAAGCAAAGGCTTTTGAATGAGCCTTTTAAGTTGCTTTGGGGTGAGGGAGGGGAACTAGTTTACTTCTAACAGGTGAACTTTACATGAGAATATCCCATTGATACATCATTTGCAGAAGACAGTTTGTCAAACCTGGTGCTGAATTTGTTTGGCAGTTTATATGAACTTGCAAAAAATATCCATTAAAGTTTCAGAGCTCCTATTACAAGCAGATATGGAACAATCATGGAGACAGCAGAGATGAGGCAGATGCAAAATTCTTGCTCTTCTGTTGTACACAAGAACATCCAATGTTACATGAAATACACACATATTGGGAATGACAGATCAGGGTAAAATGACTTCTGAGTTTGAGGACTTCATGTCAATGTCTTGCTGTCTGTTCGTTCACATGAAAGCAGGCACTGTTTCAATACCTCAGCTGCTTCTTGTGGCCATGAAGTCATGGAACAAATGTGTATGTTTGGCAAAATTTTGGTAATGGGGGTGACTTCTGTGAGAAGCTGCTAGAAGCTTCTCCCATGTTCAACAGAGCTGGTGCCAGCCAGCTCCAAAACAGACCTGCTGCTGGCTAAGGTTGAGCCTAACAGCGAAGATGGTAGCTTCTCTGGAGGTAACATTGTTTGGAAGGGGGAAAAGTTGCAGTGCAACAGCACCTGTAGTTGGAGAAAGAAATGAAAATGTGAGAGGAGTAATTCTGCAGGCACCAAGGTTAGTGCAGAGGGTGGGGAAGGAGGTGTTTTCAGGTGCCAGAGCAGAGATTCCCCTATAGCCTATGGAGAAGACTGTGGTGAGGCAAGCTATTCCCTGCAGCTTATGAAGGTTGATGGTGGAGCAGATAACCCACCTGCAGCCTGTGGAGCATGCTGGAACAGGTGGAGGCACCTGAAGGAGGCTGTGACCCTGTGGGAAGCCTGTGCTGGAGCAGGCCCCATGGATAGAGGAGCCCAGGCTAGAGCAGGTTGGCTGGCACGACTTGGAGGGACCCATGCTGGAGCAGTCTGTTCCCAAAGGTCTGCGCCTTATGGAAAGGACCCATACTGGAACAGTTGGTGAGCAGCTACAGACCCAAGTTGGAGACATTTGTAAAGGACTGTCTCCTGTGGGAGGAACCCCATGCTGTATCAGGGAAGAGTGTGAGGTGCCCTCCTCTGGAAGTGAAAGGAGCAGCAGGGACAGTGTGCAGTGAACTGACCCCAGCCTGCATTACCTGTGCTGCTTGAGAGGTGGAGAGTTTGGGAATGAAGTTGAGCTCAGGAAGAAAGGAGGGGTGGGGTGAAAGTGTTTTATGGGGTTTTTATTTCTCATTCTCTGACTCTGATTTGATGGGGAAAATTATGTTATTACCAAAGTCAAGACTTCTGCTGTTGTGGACGTTGCTGAATGATCTCTCCCTGTCCTTATCTCAACCCACAAGCCTTTTGTTACATTTTCTCTACCCAGCCCTGTTGAGGAGGGGTGTGACAGAGCAGCTTTGCTGGGTGCCTGGTTGGGGTCCACCCACCATAACAAAGCAGGGAAGTCCCAGTTTTTTGCACATCTAACCTATTAAAGAAAAATAAAATTGCCTCCATATTCTGTAGTGCCACATACTCATGCTGTAGCTGAATTTGTAGGATATCTAGCTGTAGAAGACACTACAGTTCTATCTTGAAACGCCCCCTGAAGATATAAACAGGTGCTTACAGTGCTTGGTTTTTCACCTTTCTTCTCTAGTGTAAGACATGAAAGGCAACATTGGCTGCTGAGGATTTTTTTTGTATGACTTAGATGGGGTTTTTTTGGTTCCTGAAATGACACCTGAAATTATGGTTCAGTTGGAGATGAGAATTTGTGGAAAAAGCAAGACAGATTTCTACTACCTTTAATTTATGGCCTCAGTTGTACATCAGGGTGGCAAAAAGCTGTGTATCGTGAAGTCTTTTGTGATTAATGTTTCAACTGCCCCTCATACTACAAACATCTTTAAGATTTTGATTCATTTGGCTAAGCACATCTGAATTGTAGCTTTCATCAAGAATCTTGAGAAAATGGAAAGTTAAATTTACCCTACAGTAGAGCTTCTAAGCTGGCTCTTGAAGGAGTTGTCACCGTCACTTATGTTTAAAAACTCTTTTCTTTGGGGTTTATTCCATTCTTTTAAAAAAAAAAAGTTTTGTTGAGGGCTGCTGCATTACTGGGTCTATAATTTGTTATTTCTCTAACACCGGATGCAGTGATGAGATTTATCATGGTGTACTTTGCTGATACTCTGAATGTGGATATCTGATTGCTTTATCAATATGAGTGTTGTCCTGGTTCTGGCCAGGCCAGAGTTAACCTTCTCAAGCAGTCAGCCCAGGTGAGCTGAGTTAGCCCAGGTTGTTTCCACACCACCTGACATCATCCCCCATAAAATGGGCTGGTTGGGAAGGGGCATTCCTGGGTGCCTCCAGAGCAGTCAGTGTGCCACCAGGTCTAGGGTTGGTCCTTAGATTGTGTAATTGTCTGGTCACTAAGGTACTCTGTGTTATCACCGGGTGTGAGTGTAATTGGCTGTTACTGTTCCCCTTTCACTGTGTTTTTTGTCAGTAAACTGCCCTTATCTCAACCCAGGGAAGCTCTGTATGTTTGTGCTCCGGGAGTGACTTGTGCTCAGCCACTGGTTGGGGCTGAGCCATCACAAGTGTACATTGTTAAATGCCAAAGAAACAACCTCTTCTCGGCAACAAATCCAACATATTTTTGAAGACTGAAGAAACACTAGATGCGCTGCTGCTTTTTGGGTACTCCCAGTGGCTCCCACAGCTTTTAAAGCAGAACAGCAGAGCTGTCAGTTCATTTGTGAGTGTGGTTCCTCACTTCTCTGCTGCTTCAAAAGTTTTGGCGGTGTCAGTAATTACTCCTTTCCTCTCACAGGATTTGGCACCATTATTTGAGTTTCAGCAGAAGGGACAAAGCCAATGACACATTTTAAAACTCAGTTTTCTGCATTTTTTTCATCCTCGATGTGCTTTGGTCACATGTACATTGGGTTTATCTGGGACCCACTTGTAGTTTGCAATTCTTTTTCTTTCTACTGATCTTACATGTCTGATTCCTAAGTCATTTTTGTCAGGACACTGCCACTGGGTCACTGCTCTTACAAGAAGATTGGGTATCAGCCCATTTTTCCTTAAATCCTCTTTCTTCCCTATGTGTGAGTCCACCTTGTGACCCACTGGCTGGAGCAGGGACAGGTTTTGGGGGTTTGGGGTTTTTTTTTTTTTAGTATGTCTAGATGACTTTGAAATGAGCAGTTGAAGAAAATGTTGTGTATTCTTGCTAATGTAGGGTATTTTTAATTAAATTGAATAAGTTCTGTTTGACCCTCCTTCATACATTCACCTTCTCTGTAAGACTGATTTGGATCTACACTGTGTTTTTCAAATGCCTGTTGAACAACTAGCTATAAATGACAAACTACAAAATTGTCTGTACTCCTTGCAGGACCTATGGTGTTACTTCTTAGCATCTTTTTCTTCAGGCTTTTTTCCTAGGACTGCTTCTAAGTACACTGACATACGAAGGCTGCCTTCAGAATATGCAGAAACATTTTTTTTCCTGTACTTCTGAAGTTAAAATGGTTTCTTGGAAAGACAATAGTCTGCTTGTGTACTCATACATTTACAGGGATAGTCCTGTACAATATCTTCTTGGACTTATTTTGGACTCTGTACAAATCAGATAATTTACCTTCTCTGGAATAAAGAGTACTAGAAATTCAGCAAAAGAGTTTCTAAGGAGAGTTCTTGAAAGCAGTGAACGTTCTCTTGCAGCACGGAGTTTTGAGTGAAGTCTTATCTTCCTCTGGAAGAGATCATGACATTCACTGACCATAGTTTATTATGACCTGATTGGAGATTCAGGAGCTGTATTTCAAGTGGCCTGTAGAAAATATATGCTACAGATACTAGAAGATCCTAGATCATGAGCCTAATGGCCTTAATTTTTGTGACGGGGTTTTCTAATTTAGCCTTACATTATGTTAAGTGTTAATGTGATGAATAAATGTAGCTTTACTGTAGGCTTAATTTTTCAAAAATAAAATTCAAAGTTCCTTCACCCCTCAAAGCTGCCATATAAATGGTTCTGTTCCCTGAGACGATAGAGACCATGGTTCTTCTTAATGAGAGAGATGTGAACCGAACTGGAAGGAAGCCAGGCACTCTGTTATTAACACAATACACAGTCTGATACAGGGTAGTGAATTCTCATTGTGGCTCTACAAAGCGTTAATGAAGTTCTAATTTAAAAAGCAAACAGAAAACATCTACATTGCACCATGGGGACCCAACACATTTTATCACATTGTATTGTGACTAATATTAATATTGTTAATTAACAAGCTTTCTTGAGATCTAGGAATATTATGGCAACAAGTTTGTTTTGTTTTTTTTTTTCCAAGGCTGCCTAATGGTTTCTCAGCACCTCCAAACAGAGGAGCAGTGAAACGGAATGATCTAAATTACCTACTCATTCAGAAGATCAAAAAATGAAATACAGTTTTTCTAAGTGTAAAATAATTACAGTCTCTCAATTTAAACCTTTTTTACTTCGAAATTGGAACACAGACGTTGCCATGCCGAAGGATTGAAGCATAACTGGATCATTTTAAGAGTGGCCAATATTTATCTTCAGAGAAAAGTGAAGCTTAACAGAGCTAAGGCCACTTTACTTCTCACTGAGAGATTCCACACAGGGGTTTAATGGGATTTAACTAACGCACTTTGAATTCATACCATTAATTAATTCGGCTTAACTTTCTCTCATAACCCCACATAGACAGGATCTAAGTGACTTTTTATTCCTTGCCTTATACAAATCCATTTTCAGCATCAGCTGTATCTAGGTAATTTTCCAGTACTGCAGCTTCTATGTAGGACTTTCTGCCTGTGCTCCAGCACCTAGTTACTTAAAAATAATAAATGCAATGAGAAAGTCTGAAAATACGTAGAAAAACTAGATGATAGCTTCCTTTTTCTCCTTGGATGGGCTAAGGAGTGGCTGTGCTAGCTTGATGGTTGGGTTATTTTTATTGAGACTTACTCATTGTCTTCAAGCGTTGTGTTTACCATTACAAAGTGTGCAATATGTCTTAGTGATTTGAATGCATGTATTATAAAAATAGATTGCTTAAGACGTTAAGCTCCCTGTCACAACTCTTTCCTCTTTTTAAGAGTGGAATAACTTTTTCTGAAGTGGTATGACAGAGGAATTCAGGAAGCTGTTCTGTGTTAAAACTTCTATCAACTGAACCTGTAATCCCATATAACAAAATGGCATAATCATCATTTTCATTGCTGTATGGTGCCAGTAGGGTGCTCTTTAGCTGTCTGTTTTCATTGCTGGAGTTCACGTTTTTCCAAGTTCAGCCTTAACTAGATTTACTGAGTTGATAAAGAACAGCCAGGACTTGATCTCTCCTGGTTTCTTCCTCTGACTTGTAGAAACTTGGTGCAGCTTGGTATGAAAGAATACTTTTGTTCCAGGCTGCTTAGGACTCTTCAGTGGTGGGCAGAGTTTGTATTCCCGTGGGCCTTTCCACATACTGCCTGTTGCGTGGTAGCCTGACTCATTGGTGTGAGTGGTTTGTCTCTGTGGGCTGAATAAAATTGTTTATTTTGAGATAACAGCTGAGTGGCTCATTGATGGACTATAACAGTGACATGTGTATTGAAACTATGCCCCAAGGAGCTCACAATGTTAAATAATTTTTCTGTGCCTTGTCGAGGTTTCACCATCAGGTTTTCTTTGCAGATGCTTTTTAAAACTAACAAAGAATGGTGGAAGTGTGTCAGTTACCTTTATGCGTGAATGAACTAGTGCCAGTGTATCTTGAAGAACAATCATCTAGAAAGCATCATTATTTAGGCTGAGTTCTATCCTGTAATTTGGTTCCTGAATTGATTGCCTGCATTTGCATAGGTCCAGAAACAGTGTAACCTTAGGAGAGCACTAGAGACACAGAGCCTTTTCTTGCTCCATTTTTAAAAGTTGAGTTTTTGGTGTTAATTCTTGAAAGATGTAATGACAGATTGTGCTTTTCCTCTTACAGGTCCAATGATGCACCAGCAGCCTCCCTCCCAGCAGTACAACATGCCGCAAGCAGGTGGCCAGCATTACCAGGGGCAGCAGCCGCCTATGGGAATGATGGGCCAAGTCAACCAAGGAAATCACATGATGGGTCAGAGGCAGATTCCTCCATACAGGCCACCGCAGCAAGGTAGGACTTCACTTCAGTGTTTTTACATTGAATTTGTATAACCATCTTTAAAAACTATTTTACATCACTTTCTTGCTCAGACCAAATTTTAATCAAAGCTCTGGGTGTCACAGACTTTGTTTGCGGACTCTTTTTGTTACCCTTTTAAGGGTGGTTCTTACAGCAACAGATTTCTGGCATCACCATAAAATATGAAGACAAGCATTTCTTTTTTTATCTATTTTTTTAGTTCTTTCTGACAAAAAGTACCTAAAAATATGCATCTCAGATACACTGATGCAGATTTCTGTTTCAATATTTAAATGATAGATACAGAAAAGGAACAGAGTACCTGCTTGGTTCTGAATTTGCTGAATTGCAAAAAAAGGAGCAGTGTTCCATGATCTTGCTTCTCTTGGTGCTTTTTTTTTTTTGCTTCCCAGTCCTTTTAGAAAAGGAATAACTTTATTTTTAACTCCTTAGTCTGTATGCACATGCTCCTCAAATGAGCTCAAAACTAAAGTTTGATGTGTATGCACTCAATCTAGTGCCTTCCAAACAACCCTGTGTGTATGTATTTAGAGATACATTTTTTTTTTCCTTTTAAAGTAAACCAGATTACATATGTTGTCTGAAATGCAGCAATATGGGTGGGGAGTACATTTGAGAAATATTTCTCATACTAAAATTGGAAATTAGCAGGCTTTATAACAGAGAAAACAAGTTATTTACGTATTGACTGGTTGTGGTTTTTCAGGCCCACCACAGCAGTACTCAGGCCAGGAAGACTATTATGGGGACCAATACAGTCATGGTGGACAAGGTCCTCCAGAAGGCATGAACCAGCAATATTACCCTGATGGTAATCTCTCATAAATGTTAACTTTCCCATTTTCTATACCTGCCCGATACTAATGTAGTCATATGCCCAAAATTATTGAATGAGGCAAGAATAGCAATTGGATGTCATACCTCATCAAATTCATAATTGTTACTACAGTTAAAGTTACTGTGACTAGTTACTTTTATAACTTACTCAAAGCATGTAATTTGTAATACTCCCATATCGGACTGTTGACAACAGTTCTAGTATTTCAAAATGAAGTTGTCATTGGTTTAAAACTAAAAGTATGGAGAATTCCTTGGCATACCTAGTACAGTTGAGGTGAATGAAAACAGTCATAACTTTATTATACATAGGAAAGGGGGCAAAAACCTTTTATTAAATATTTTACTGAGGTAGAATTACTGCTAGTTGAAAAACTTGCTATAAAGATGTGGCTTTTCTGTAAATACTTGAATTTTTAACAGTATTTAGTTTTCATGTAAGTTGTGCCAGTGTGTTATAGCTGCTATGGTACGGGCCACTAGTTTAATTTTTACAAAAGAATAAAATGGTCCCTGCCCTGAGGAGACTCTTAATTGTGAATCTTCTTTAGAAGTCCCCCAAGTGCTCTCATGACAAGACTGGAACTTTGAATTTCATAAATCTGTCCTCTTGCCTCTTGGAATTTAGAGTGCTGAAGGTTATTGGATTGTGTTACGAGTTAGAAAAGTTGCAGTTCACCTGTTCTCAGGCTGCACCTAGAGTGGGAGAGCAGAGATGCTGTGACAACCCTGTGTGCAGTTTAGCGGTTCCTTACGAAGCTCAAGGAACGCAGTAGTTGTTCATGGTTTAAGACTGTATGCAGAGCAAAGCTGTGTAACTGCCAAAGCAACTACTCATTGCAAGTAAAAGGATACAAGTGGTTTGAATTTAAATTTCTCTTAACATACATCAAGCCACATCTATTTAAGTTTACCTGTGTTATTTTTGGAGATACATGTGCAGTTATTTTACAGTTCAAGTTAACTCATAATTATTAAGCTTTCATTTACAGGCAATTTACTGTAGTATGGGCAATTAAATGTTACTGCCAGCAGCTCTGTGGCAGCACAGATTGCTTCTCTAAGACCTGTCCCTTCTAAGGATTCATTCTTTATCATTACCTCATTATTTCTCTCCTATAGAATGTAAGGAAGACTGTATTATAAGACTTGTTTTAATGGTTATGTATTTATATTACATTCAATCAATGACATATGGTACGGTTGCAGAATTAATTGCAAACACCACCTAGTTTTAGAGCAGCTTTCTCCTTTCCCTCCTCTTATTCCTAAAAATTATTTCAAATTTATATAACTTGTATAAATTGATTTGAAATATAAACAGAATTTTGGCTTGTTTTCTTGACCAGGTTATCAGTAACATGTATTTTGGTCATCTATAAGACAAAATATATTTGTTATGAAAACAACAGGTGGGGTGCTCACTGCATATATTGGTTTCTTAATCAGAGATGCCTGTAGTCTCTGAAAAGGAAGGTTGGTTTGTAATGGTCCTATTCAGGGCTGGAATGTAAGTTAAGTTTTCTTAAGATTTGCAGGAATTCTGTTTGTATGGAAAACGTTGAGAATGTTATTTTTTTCTGTCACTTAAAAGCAAAATTTAATGTAGATTGTGGTTCATTACTTCATTGAGCTTTATTTGTTATATTTCACACTGCTTTTAGCATATGCTTTTGAATTGGAGATCAGCAGAACAGGTGTTAGACAAAGTATGATAATTGCTTTCTTTGTTCATTCTAATTTAATTCAGGTTATTTACATGTGAAAGGCCTAAATGCTTTCATTTTTTTTGAGTGAAAGATAAAGTACTTTTTTTTCTTCTCCCCTACCCCCCAACAAGGATTATCAGAAGGTTAAGACCATCCCTTGCTGTGATGTTGCTAAAACTACTGCATTAAGCCTTTTTTTTTTTTTCCCTGTCATGTTAATTCAATATGAAAGGAAATCATATTAATAAGTCTTTGGCTAATACAATTGAAAATTCTTTTTCATGTATATCCAGTTGAAATTTTTATTTTTTCATTTTTCTGAGAAATGAAATACTTTTTAGGGTTTTCACTCAGAGGCCATTAACGTTTCTTCCTGTCTCTTGTCGAATTGATGTAGGTCATAATGATTACGGTTATCAGCAACCGTCGTATCCTGAACAAGGCTACGATAGGCCTTATGAGGATTCCTCACAACATTACTACGAAGGAGGTATCTATATACCTTCACACACATACGCACATACATTCCCTTTCCTCCCCCACCTGCAGCGGGAACAACAGTTACTGCACAACACCACTTAAACCCGTGCAAAGCTCTCGTAGAATACTAGTTGCTGGCTGTCTTGAAAATTGCAGGGAACTTGAAGCCTTCAGAATAATTTCTTGCAAACACCTAAAATACATAACCAAAATTTGCCATTTCTAACAACAGTAAAATGACTAAAACACTCTAGAGACCTTTTTTTTTTTACCTCAATGAAAATTTTTATTTAAACGTGAATTTGTTGGTTCAGTTATATCTTTTTGTGTGTGTATATATTTTGTATAATTATAGTGGCATTAGGAAACAGCTTGCTGATTTTGTGTAGCTAGTCTGTGCTCTTGTAGCTGTCCTTAATTTTTTCTTCTTTTTTTTTTTTTTATTTTATTTAGCATAGTCATGATCTTATGACTGTGATGTTCCAGTAAATGTAATGCTCGTTTGGCAGAGATGCTGAAAACGCTGCAGTTCAACTTTGCAAAATTGGCTTTAACTGCAGTTTGTCTGGCCGAATTCCTTCTGTTTGGTTTGAGTTTCCTTTGTTTCGTTCAGTTTTTTTGAAATCAATATTGTATTTTCATTTTGTTCTTGTGTTGTTGGCTGTGCATCTTAGAAGGGAAAATAAAAAAGACTCCAAAATTAAGTAGGTATCTTTACAAGTTTTTGCTTTCTTGCAATCATCTTACAGGAAACTCGCAGTATGGTCAGCAGCAGGACGCGTATCAAGGACCACCCCAACAGCAGGGTTATCCACCACAGCAGCAGCAATATCCAGGCCAACAAGGCTATCCAGGACAACAGCAGGGTTATGGTAAGAACCTGAAGACGCAGACAACAATCGCAGAAAAGATCAAGGGAGATCCTCATATGTTATTCCGTCCCTGTTTTGCTGTGTTGAAAGGCCATGCTTGTACAAAAAAGCTGTATGCCTTCAATTTCCCTGGGCCAAGGCAACAAGGCACAGAAGGCAGCATCTTCTGGGAAGCAGATCTTGTCAGTCTAGGACAGTGTGGTAGCACGAAAAAGAAGGGTGGCTAGAAAAGATAACAGATGTCTGTAATTTGGAAAAAGCCTGCACTTTTCTGTCCTCTGTAGGTAAAAACAGGTTCAAGAGGGTAGAAAGATGGCAGAGCGCCCCTTGCAGCCCTTCGTCCCTGGATTTGCCATTTAGAACAAGGTCTTTAAAAGCCTAAAATTTCATCCATCATACATTAATCATTCTTCTAAAATTCTTGTACTGATCAGTAAGGAAACAAATAGAAATATTGCCAGTGCAGCCTTTCAGAATTTGTCTCTAAATTTGCACTAGTAGTGCAAGCTGCCTGATACATGGCAGGAATGAGAAATCCTCTGCCCCAAGTGAGAGAACGTAGTCCTTAGATTCAAGGAAAGTCTCCCAAACCTAAGATGTAGCATGTAACTTTAGTGCACTGCTTCTGAAAACTTGAAAAACTGAAAAAACTTCTTAAAAAACCAAACAAACCTGAAAGACTTCTTAAGCATATTGTAAAGCTGCACATATTTATTTCAGAAGAAGGGATCTCTGAAATCCAATTCTATGTATTTTACCTTTAACTATATTGCAGGTTTAAGTCTGTGGAGACAGGACAAGGGGCAATGGCTGCAAGTTGGAGCACAGGAAGTTCCGCACCAACATGCGGAAAAACTTTTCCCAGTGAGGGTGACAGAGCCCTGGGACAGGCTGCCCAGGGGGTGGTGGAGTCTCCTTCTCTGGAGATATTCAAGACCCGTCTGGATACCTATCTGAGTGAAATGTCCTAGGGAGCTGCTTTGGCAAGGGGGTTGGACCCGATGATCTCTCGAGGTCCCTTCCAACCCCTACAATTCTATTCTATTCTATTCTAAGTGCTAAAACTTGGGGCGCTGTGGTGCATGCGGGAGCGCATGGCTGACTTGTTTGCCTTCTAGACAAGTGACAGATAGGCACTAAATCCAGTTTCGTTGAGACACAGTTGAGTTTCAAGGCAATCCACTGAGATTTAGCAAGTTTCCTCCTTTTGGAGGTTATGGATGACTTGATAGTTCTGAAATAACACGGGTCTACTTTTGATTCTGCAAAACGTGACACAAAACCGGAGTGAAGCTGGGAGTGAAAGTCAGTATCCTTCACTCTTCTGAATGTTGGAAGTAAAAAAAGTAAAATCTGACTCACTCTGAAAATTTAGGTTAAGTAGTACCAGAGGAAAGGGATGAAGACATCTGTTGCAGCGACGTAGCTGCTGTAATTTGTAAACCCAAATAGCATGCTACTCAGTTTCTGGTTTTTAGCAGAACTAGATGCTGAAGTTTCGTTTTTACATTATAAAAATCTTATCACTGAATATTTAGAATTCAACTGTAAAGAATTGCCATGAATAAATAAAACCAAGTTTCATTTGTCAGATGAACGCCGCGCGTTTTAGGATGTAGTATCCTTGCTCCATTTAATATTTAATTGCTTTCTAATTTGCAAAATATAGATCAGCTTCCCAGTCATTATTATCAATCTTTAAGGGTTTTGTTCCACTGTAGAAAGCTGAAACTGCATAATTCCACATGATCCAAGGCCTGAGGAGAATGATAATAAGCCTATGGAGTTTTTCTTCTCCAGGTCATCATCTTTTTGACTTTTAGTTCCAGAATTATTGGAAGAGTTACCAGCTGAGGTCATCTTAACATACAGTGCCTGTAGCTAAAACTGCATCAGTGCCCTCTAGCACTGCATCACACTATTGCTAAAACACATCTGTTTCTTTTGAGTGGAGAGGTGAAAAAGGTTTGGCTTGTTTAAAAGAAAGCACTTCTAAACAGTTGCGGCTCTTCCTGACTGCCCAGGTTTAAGGGATGATATTGAAAAAATTAATTTGGATCCACTGCAAAAGATCCATATGGGGTGTCACTGAAATACATGGTACACCTCTCCCAAGGTAGGAAGGGTTGAGGTTTATTTTGTTTGGAACATGGAGCTTCCAACAGTAGACAGGCTGAGACCTTGTGAATAGTAACTGAAAGAGTTTGTATTGACAAAAGAACTGCTTCCTTTTACAAGGGAAAAAAAAAAAAAAAGGCTGGAGCCAAAACTGGTTCTTTTTTTTTCTTATCCTTTTCCTGGAAAGCTAAGATGACCAGAGTAGTACTGAGTTAGAGGGTGCTTTTTTCCATCCCACAATAGCATTTACTGGTTGTCACATCTCGCATTTTATGCCTGTAACTTGCTAGCCTGACATCCCGTTTATGATTGCCTGCTGTGGTGTGAGAACTGACTTTCTGGCAGCACAGAGCTGCTCTTCTCCTCTTCAAAAAGGTCCAAACACTAAACGCAGCTGATCATCTGGCTGCTCCTGGCATTGTAAAGTTCTGGAACTGGAGCAGCATACAGCAGGAGGAGAGTGTGCCTCCCTAAATCCTGGAAAGCACTTGTTTGATTTGTCATTTCTTGCCTCCTTGTTCCCTGTCTTAGGACCTTGTGTGTGAAACTGCACACGTTGGTAACAAATAATGAATATATAAATGAAGGTATGTGTTCCTGTGGCTGGAGCACAGGCCCTGCTGGCTAAGGGGTTTTCTAGGGTGAGAGGAGGACTGCTGATCCCTGGTATGTTTTTAGGGAGGAAGAGACTTAATTGTACAGTAGTGATACTACTTAGCTCTGCTCAGTTGTACAGTTCAATGCTTTTATTGTTCCCCCTAATAGCTTAAGCAATCTTTTTTTTTTTGTTTTGTTTTGTTTTGTTCTGTTTTGTGGTTTGTTTTGTTTTGTTTACATTGTAATGTTCTCCAGGCCCTTCCCAGAGTGGTCCGGGACCTCAGTATCCCAATTATCCACAAGGACAAGGCCAGCAGTATGGGGGATACAGACCCACACAGCCTGGGCCACCACAGCCACCGCAGCAGAGGCCTTATGGATATGACCAGGTATTCTTTCATTTGATGAGAAAGTTGTGATTCCTGCACACTCATTGGATAGCATCAGTTTCTTGACGTAGTCTCTCAAGTATGTATATACAAGTCTCATGGATGTTATTTCCAGATGAGTTACACAGAATCATTTGTCCAGATGTGCAGTTAGTCATTTTCTTGAGTTTGCAAAGTTTCAGTGCAATTTGGCAAAGGGAGGTGCTCCAGAGGATATTTTTGGACCTTAAAAGTAAAGGTGATCTGTTTCATATCCTCATGGCAAATGGCTAGTATGAAAGAGTGGTGGGTCATTCTTTGTTACTGCTTTGCAGTAAAAATGTTGAATTGATTCTCCACAAACACAAATACAGTAATCTTCAACATCCTTGAGGTGTGCAACTGAAGTCCCTCTATTCTACAGCTGTGTGTGGAGTTTATTTTTGCACAGACTGTCTCTGAGCAGTGTAAAGGAACACTGAACATAGGAAAAGAAGTAACCTGAAAAATCAAATGCTTCTTTCCTGTTGCTACTAAGATAAGTTTAAAACAAACAAAAACTACCAAAACTAGACTGGAGTTGTAGTGGAAGGTTCCTGTAAAAAACCACGTTCTAATTACAGGATCAAGCAAGTGTTTTATTTCTGTAGAAGGTACTAAAGGGCAAAAAATCTAATCTTTGCAGTATGAATCATCCATAAATGTCATTAAAACATACACTGTTACATTACTTTGCATATATAAAAAGAAGGGCAACTAAATATATGTTATGATCAGGTTGGGGTTCTAGTGCTGAAAGAAAACCCTGATGTGTCTATAGAACTTGAACTTTCAAGTAGAATTTTGTCTTGGAAGTGAGAACAGCCACAACTGCCCACAGTTTTAAAGGAAAACCTGGCTTCCTTTCTACAGAACTTAGAACAGATGAAGAAGGAGGAATGAACTCTTACAGTGTGGCAGTTCAGAGATGCAATTCCTTGTAATTAATTAACAGCTAAACAAAATGCTTATGCACTGGACTAATAGCTTCCCCTGCAAATAATAAGCTACAGGAAAATGCTTTGCTTATGGCAAATGTTAGGGTCAAGGAAACTTAATCTCAGTTTGCTGAGTTTCTTCCAGCTTGCTTCACAGTAGAAGTGGATAACCCTCTCTGTAGATAGGCTCCATTCCTCCCATTTGTGCAATATAAGTTCCACTGGGAAACTCTAATTATAGAGGACCTCTCTACTCTTTCATACTAGCCGTTCCCATAGGAATTGCACTGCAAATTCTCATCTGGCAGCTCTTCCAAAACTCTTCTTCCTGACTGTCATTACAATGGAAAAAACCCTGATGTTGAAACATAAAACTGGAGTTTAAAATACTGCCTTATGATGATGGTACTTCACGTGAAATGGTGGGGGGACTGCAGTGGAGGATGTTTGCCGCTTGTTTCTGCGTCTTGAACCCTGTGGAGACGGATCCTGGTGAGCATGTAGTGGTGATGCTTTCACCTTTGCCCTCCTCTGCAGTACATGAGGTGCTGTCAAAAGAAATACAGAGTATCAGTCAGGTAATAATTCTGTGTGGAGGTTCTGTGGAGTAACTGGTTACCATAGGATATGTTGACTGGTTCATTATGTTCACTGGCTTGTGCCTTGGTTTGAGATACGTGTATCAGACCATTTTTTGATGCTTGATACATGCATGTGTTTACATGTCTCTGGAGGCAGATTAGTTTCCTAAATTACTTTTGAATTCAGGTGGCTGTGTCTTTCTGAAATGGTTTTCAGAGTTTAGGTGGGAAGTAATTCCTGTCTCTTATTTTTGATGGTGTTCTGTGAATTTCACAGCAATCACAGATAAACTTTTCTGATCAAATTAGGTTCCTGGCTTTAAATCCATACCATTAGTCTTGCAGCAAAACACAAAAGGTTTTAGTGAGATGAAACTGTACTATTTACTCATAGCAGTTTAGCATTTATTGCTTCCATCTTTTAACATTGTAGGGTGGGTTTTTCTTGTGATACTCTGATTTCAGCTTTTAATACAGGAAAATGTGCTTTTTCTAATTAATGCATTTTGAATCTCTTTTTCTAGGGTCAGTATGGAAATTACCAACAGTGAAAAAGCACTCACATTCCGGTAGGCACTATCTGTTAGCAGCCATATTGTCTCCTCAGCACTGTGGACATCTTCCTGAGATGAGAACCTCCCATTCCATCTAGCTTTTGGAAAAAATCTCGTGGCTGTTTTATGGTATACAGTCTTTATGGGTTAATTGTTAAAGACTGTAGATTCTCAGAAACTGATTTCACATCTCTACTCTAGATGGCAATATTGGACAGAAAATATGTGACATAACAATTTGCAGTGAGTTGAGAACTGTATGTCAAATAGACTGTTACAGACTGAAAGGTGCAAACAGCTTTGTATGTTTATGAAGGTTATGGGAATTTAATATTTTTTCCACAGATTTTTTTTGTAGGGGTAAAGGGGAAATGCACACTTTTTACAGCAGCAATATTTTGTATATTATGTTTTTCATGTGGTAAATATGCAAGACAGTACACTACTCTCTGGGCCAGATAAGAAATCTACTATTAACAATGAGTTGGGGCACGATAAGTGCTTGATTGTATGTGTCTCGAAATGGTGTACAATAAAGGTAACAGTGAAAAAGATGGGGAGCATCCTACATCACTGATAGGTTCATGTACAAAGAATGAGAATCCCAGTTATCTAAGTGGGAACACAGTTAAGGACAGCATAATAGAGTCGTGTGCAAAGATTAATTTTTTAAGCTTTCCAATTTTTCTGAGTGAAGCATTTTTGTAAAAATTGTTTCTAACATAGTTTGACAATTTTCTGCAACGTTTTTTGGGTAACAACATAAACGTTTGGGGTTTATTTCTCAAGTGTTTTGTCACAGCTTTGCATAGGCAAGCTGTAATCCCTCTTAATAATTGCAATAACAAAATGACAAGTGTTAATTTTACTTGGCTTGAATATGCAAAGAACTTGAAAAAGAATACGGAGGACAGGACTGTATTGTATAAGTGTATTTTAACCTTTAGTTGAATAATTTGTATGTATCAAAATAGCCTAGAAGACTTTGTAAAGCCTATCTAAACTTTCCTAACTGGGAGTTAATATCTTTAGAAAGGAGGCATTTTTTTGTGTGTGTCCATTGTTCTTATCGGTTAACATGAGACCAAGGGATGTTTTTATAACATCAGATATAAAACCTGTTGGGGAGGCAAATGCCAGATTTTGTTTGGAACTGCATTAATGCTTAATAGTGTTGCATGTGAGATAGAGGCAGCACCTTGATCAGTAGCACAGTGCACAAAAAAATTGGGTTTGAGACTGTCCTACATCAGATAAATACATGGAAAATCTGTTGTGTAAAATACATGCACTCAGGAATTCCTGGCAACTTTTATACAGGACAAAACTTAAAATGAGCCTGGGAGTAAAATAATACTATTTTTTTTTCACTTGATGATCATATTTAGGGGGGATTAAACAGAAAACCAGCTGGTGTTCATAATGTGTGGCATTATACATGGAAGACAAGATTTTCAATTTATTCATCAATTTTAAAGGGAAAACAATTCTCTTAAAGTCGATAGACAACTCAACCATCAAGGTTTGAACAGTTACGGCATGAGGAACATTATTATGAATGAAATGCTTGTAGGTTCTGTGCCAATTTTCCACCACTGTGTACTTCATTGCTATTTAAAACTGTACTCCATCAATTCTAACGGAAGAATAAATTATTTGTGATTTTAATTTTCTCATTTGTTTTTTTAAATTAGATCCCTATCACTCTGATGTCTCATCTGGAGGCTCTGCTGTGGGTTTTTATTTTGCAGAAGTTTGGCCAGAATAACCAAACTGTATTTGCATTCTAGGACTTTATCAAAATTCTCTTGCCATAGCCAAGTTAATTAGAATTAACTGTTCAGTAATCAACGTGTTGTGTAGGTTGTTTGTTACGAAATTCTTCCTCTGAAAATGAAGGTCCATGAGGCTATAATCAAGATGACTGAATTAGATAAATGAGTTGAGGAGGCAAAAGTGTGTTGAACCCAACCTGGTGTAGATATGTTATCTCATTTGAAATAAGCTCAACTGACATTAAGAAATAATTTGTCTTGCCAGCCCATCTTCTGTTGTCTTATTCTCCTTTTTAATGGAAACTAAAATTGCAATTTTAATAAGCAGAATTTCCTCCAGGGTTTCCCTCCTAGAGACTACTGCATTTGCAAGGTTTAATTGTTTTATAACGGTCCTGTTTCGTAAAACTTTTTAATTGGTGGTGACAAAAATTACCTTATTCCTCTGATACTATGCCAGAAGAACGACTTGAGGGGAGAGAGCTCCTCACAAACATATTTCTGCTAAAATTATACGTGAAAAAAGAACTGGTTTTCCCTAAACAAAAAAGAAGCAGAAATTCACAGCAGGACCAGGGTGAAATACAAGGTTCGTTTTAGTAAGTACTCTTTCTTAAATAAAACCCAAGCAACAGCAAACTAGTAAAAAAGGTGTTACATTTGGCATTTTACGTGCAGGATGTGGAAAATAAGACCTAAGAGGGGGAGTGACGTAGCAAATCCAGTATGTGAACAGAAATAATACAGATCTTCAAAGAGGAAGAGTTAATGAATGAAGTGACTCTTAGTTATCACAGCACTGTGATTTTTGCTGTCATCTTTTGCTCTTCCTTTTTGGACAGTTTTGTTTCCTATTCTCCTCCAATTGACTTGCAGAAGGGAGAAGCTGGCTCACTGCTTCAAATGAAAAGTAAGATTAAACCCCCAAAATAATGTGTATATATATACATGAGAATATAATGTTGTGACATAGGTAAGCACATGTGCTGCTTTTCAGAGCAGGATAAACACATCTTTGTGCAAATAGTCCTGCTTTTGTTTTCATATATAAAATTACTTGTAAATGTTCAGAGTGAGGGTTTGGGTTGGTTTTTTTGAGAAAATGCTCCTGATTAAAAAGGAGTGAGGACTTAATTGTGAAAATACATTGTACTTCTACAGTTCTTACCACAGAGGATGCTGAAAACACTTTAATGTGATTGGGGAAAAAAAACCAAACCTCAAACCCAACAGATTTTTAGATTCCAAAAAAGGAGACAAATGTACAAAATGAAGAGAAATTGTTAGGTTAGCAAGCCCAGGTGCAGTTCAGCCAGGAGCCCAGAAAAAGTTTAAAGTCACTGGTTTTCCTAGGTTGAGCATCACTTGCTTTATCATGAAGTAGAAGCAAGGGTGAGACCCAGTGAAATGAACCTGACTAAACCTTCCTAAGTGAATAGATACCTGGATTAAAAAATAAAAATGGAGTGTACCAAATGATCTGTTTAAAAAATAAGAGGTGACCCAAAACCTGACCCTTCATCTCCTATAATTACTGTTAAAAAAGATACGTAGCACAGTCTGATAGAAGCAATACTGATTGTTACGTGTACGTTCACGAAGCCTGAGTTCTCTGAGAAGTCACTACCATAAAAAGCATGCAGGAAGGGGGACTGGGAAGCTCTGGAAATCAGATAAAATGGGGGGAGAATAGGTATAAATTATAAATATAAAAACATATGGAGATTGATAATTATGCCAGAGCTCTATTGGGACCACTGATTAACACCACATAAATTGGAGAAAATAAGACGTTTCGGTAGCAGGGTGAGGTGGATGTGGGGCTGCCTCCATTCTGCAGGACTTAAAAGAAAGGCAGTGGGCTGTGGCAGAACTTAACACGTGGCTGGTGTGTACAGACACGACGGCGTAGCTGCTGAGTGGGATAAT
Source organism: Hypotaenidia okinawae (assembly GCA_027925045.1). Taxonomy (NCBI): domain Eukaryota; kingdom Metazoa; phylum Chordata; class Aves; order Gruiformes; family Rallidae; genus Hypotaenidia; species Hypotaenidia okinawae. Next base: position 115,024,283 of record BSDF01000002.1, on the reverse strand, counting down.
ACCAATTTACCCAAACACGGTTAATCAGCCGTGCTGTGGCTAGCGCAGTAAAGCTTGTGTTCAGCTTTACTCTTGGTGGATGAGAAACTTAACATGAGCCAGCAGTGTGCTCTTGCAGCTCAGAATGCCAATGGTATCCTGGGCTCCATCAGGAGAGGGGTGACCAGCAGGGACAGGGAAGGGATTGTGCCTCTGCCCTCATAAGGCCCCATCTGGAGTACTGTGTCCAGATCTGGGGCCCCCAATACAAGAAAGAAGTAGAACTGTTGGAGAGGGTTCAGAGGAGGGACACAAAGATGATTAGAGGGCTGGAGCACGTCCCCTATGAGGAGAGGCTGAGGGAGCTGGGCTTGTTCAGCCTGGAGAGGAGAAGGCTGCAGGGGGACCTCATTGCAGCCTCCCAGTACCTGAAGGGAGCATACAAACAGGAGGGGAATCGACTTTTTAAAAGGGTAGACAATGGCAGGACAAGGGGGAATGGACTAAATCTAAAGGAGGGAATGTTTAGATTAGATCTTAGGGGGAAGTTTTTTGCAGAGAGTGGTGAGGTGCTGGAACAGGCTGCTCAGAGAGGTGGTGGATGCTCTGTCCCTGGAAATGTCCAAGCCCAGGTTGGATGGGGCCCTGGGCAACCTTGTGTAGATCCAGGCCTGGGGGTTGGAGCTCTATGATGTCCCTTCCAACCCAGACCGTTGTATGATTCAGTGCATGCAGGGTGTCACAGTTTGAAACGCTGGGGAAGCAGTGGCATGGAATGCTTCGCCAACTCCGCTGGCACTGCTCCAAATTAACCATGTTCCTTCTCCTATTTCCCATATCCTAAAGACAGCTCAGGTGAAAGATAAGTGGGTAACGAGTGGTCAGGAGCAGCCCAAGTGTGTTTGGGTTTCTTTTTTCAGCAGGCAGCGTGGTGTGTGCAGCTCAGTGGTTCACAACAGTCTCTTCTCTGCAAGGACACGGACAGCGTGATGAAAACCGAAGGCAGCACCTTTAAAATCGGTAACAGGAAATGCTTTTTACAACATGCACAACTGCAAACTCAATCCTCGAGGTATTACTGAAGCCAAGGGCTTAGTAAGATTGAAAAAAAGACAGACTGGTGTATATCTACATACCTGAGAACAAGCACGGTTACATTCGATGGGAGGGTTCATTTTGAAAGGATGTAAAACACGCTTCGCAGCTTCGTGCAACAAGCAGCGCGCTGGAGTTTGGAAGGTAATTCCGTTGGTGCCTTGACAGTGGATGTTTGGATTATATTTAGGTTTCTTTTTACCACAACTTTTAGAACCTGGCTCTGCAAAGCCTGGAAGTAGACGTTACCAGCAGCAGGCTAAGGAGTGAGGTTGCAAGTTAAGCTGAAATGTAGATCTGAACCGAGGTGGCAATGCGCTGTTCAGAAATTTCCCCCCACTGTGGTGAAATAAATGGCCAAAGTAGTATGAATAGTGATATGTTTATGTTTCATGCTTGCAAGATGCTGGGTGCTTCCACTCAGTTCTGACAAGCTTCCCACAACACCATTTTTTCAAGAAAAGCTCTTGACCAATCTTGCAGAACATGTCACTTCCTCTACCTGGGACCCAGTGATTTGACAAGGGGAGTCTTTTTGCTTTTCTGTAGTGGTTTCCTAACTTTCCCTTACCGGTCTTTGTCTTAAGCAGTGCAGGTCGGTACACCAATGGCTTCACGTAGGTACATGCCAGGCTTCTGGTGGGGAAGAGCTGTGGGGCTGGAAGGGGGAGCTGCTGGAGCAGCCGGGGCCGTTGGTGTGTGAGCCCGTCGGAGCGCTGCGTTACGTTCCCTTGCCTTGGCGCTTCTTAAACGAGCGGCGTAGGTGAATTGCCACATAAATGCCTTCACAGCTCGGTTCATCATTTTCCTTTAATCGAAAAGTTAATTTTACACAGCATAAATTCTAATCACCTGCCGCAGTTGGTGTTGCCAGAAGTGCTCTGGCATCTCGACACAGGCCCATTACAGATCCTTCTGTAGCAAAACGCCATTTGCTAGGGCAGGCTTGGTGGGAAGGCATGTTTCCTTTTTATGAAATGAGGTTACCACAGTGCTATCTCCTGACTGGTTTTTAGCAACCTTCACATGGAGTGAAGAGCCAAGCTGCCTGCCTTGCGTCTTCGCAGTAATAGCCTTTCTCATCCCAGAACCTTTTGGCTTCCTGTCCACAGGGCCACAATGTAAACAAGTGCCACAGCTCTTAGAGTTTCTGTCTAAATAGGGATTGTGGCCTTACTTGTTAAGATACTATTTTGCCAAGCTGATACAGTGTCAGTCTCACAGGGTAATGATTTGTGTATTTCTTTCTCTGGGTTGTTTATGTTGGGGGTTTTTTGGGTTGTTTTGGGTTTTTTTTTACCCCTAGCAATCATGCAGGTAATTTCAGAGCTAGCTCTTCTTATTTTTGTGCCTAGATAACTGCATCTATCTGCTTGCTCACAAGGCTGCTTCCATCTTGGGTAAATTGTTTCCCTTCTATCATGAAATACCTTATTTAGAACCTCACTATTGGGGAAAAAGGGCTCTGCCTAAAAACACCAGAGTTTTTAATTTCTTAAACCCAGCGAGCCTGCCCATCTAAGTATGACAAAGAATTTGCTAGCTCGACACTTGCTTTCAGATAATAATCTGCTTCAGGTGATCCATGTAGGCCCAGGAAAGGTAAGAACATAGTAAAACTGAGGCAGGCATGAAGGTTTCTGTTGTATCTCCCAAAGTTTTTTGGCTGATGGCAAGTGGCTGGTTTTAGGACTGTAAATAGATGCTTGGTGGGTACTAGGATATCTGTAACCACTACAAGTACGTTGTGTGCATGCTCACAGGTCTAATGAAGCCTGGTGTTCAGGGGTGCTTGTTACAGCTGTTGCTGTGCTCTTGCTGTAAGGGCAGCATTGATACTTGTATTACCTCAGAAGCTTAGTTTTGTGGGGCTTGTGGTTTTGTGCTCTCTGCCAGCAAGCAAGGAAAGAAGAAACCCAGGAACCTTACGTGAGACCCACCCTGCTGCGGCAGGAGGAAGGAACGTGGAGATAAATTGACTGCTTTAGTAGTTCTTTTGCCTGTTTAGAAATTTAGAGCTTAAAATGGGATAGATTTGAGGTCTGTGGGCCAAGCACAATAGAGGTGACCTGCTGACTTAAGTTTTCTTGACACTCTGCCCTATTATTTAAGTGACTGCTGATGGTTAATCACCATTTAAATAAGAAGTTGGCAGTGTGTCTGAACATAGAATTTTTATCAGTTTTTTGAAGTGAACTAGTGGGCCAAAGCACCTGTTGTTGACCTGCCTACATTTCCACTGAGTTTGAGCATGCTGCAAGGCATCGTGCTAGCTGGTGTGTATTTGTGTCTTTGCAAGACATTGGTCTGATGACTCAGTAAATTGTAGGTTACCCCGTGTTGTGCCACCACCAGTGTGGACAGATTGTATATTTAGGTGAATATTGAGAAGCTCTCTCCTGTGTTGCTGTTTCATCCTCTCATCTGTGGCTATGTTGATACGTTCTGGTTTTGTAAGCCATGACAGCTCCCCTTTTGACCATGCCTATCTTCTGGAAGGGTGGCAGGCAAGACTCACCTTGAAGCCTGACAAGGATGCGTATCACAGGACAATTAAGGTTGGAAAAGACCTCCAAGATCATCTAGTCCAACCGTCCCCTTATCACCTATATTAACTAAACCATGTCCCGAAGTACCTTGTCCAACCTTTCCTTGAACACCCCAAGGGATGGTGACTCCACCACCTCCCTGGGCATCCCATTCCAATCCCTAACCGCTTTTTCTGAAGGTAGAATTGCTGCTGGAGACACTGGAAGATGTCTGTGACAAAGAATAGGTAGCAATTGTTTATGGAACTGCCCATGTGGATGACAGTTCCTCCTTTGCTATGTGTTTGACACCACCTTCTCCATTGCTGTGAGGAGACTGAGCCCAAAAGACAGCTATGAATTGGTGGATTTACATCATACTTCTTATTTAGAAGTAGGGGTTTTGGGTGGAGATCTATACAGGGAACTGGTCCCTTGGTTTCTAAAAGAGCACACCACCTTCCAAGCACTAGTAGATGTGAGAGAGAGGGTGTCCAAGAGGCTTGCTTCTGTTGGTTAGTGGTTGATGACTCAAGTGGGAAAGGAGGACAGCAAAATCTTCTGACAAAATCCTTGAGGTCAGATGGAACCTCACCCAGCGCTGAGTACACAATTGCTGGCACTGTGGGCACCTGTGACTACACCAACAACAAGTGTTCACTACTTCATCTGAGGCTTCACAGATTTCCACAAGATGAACTGACTGGCACCACTGCCCCAGGCTGGGACACCCCTTTCCCGTACCATCTTCTGCACATCCAGATCTTGTGAGCAGGAGAGACTGGTAGTCCATTTTCTCCAGATAAATGACTATCCAAGGAGAGTAGATCCCTAAGTGCGCTCTGGGCTCTGGTGCCAGCAGCCTGTGGCATAGGGTCACAAGAGGCGATGCAGACAAGTGTTTGCGGTGTAAAGGGTCCATTTATCCACCACACTGTGCACGGATGCATCTGAGAGCTTGGAGCCTTCAAAGAAAAAAATTCATGTTTGGGTCAAAGGAGAGTGTAGCTAGGAGGAGGAAGAGATGGTGAAACTTACAAACATCCACAAACACAAAGGCTTCCTCAGAGTAGCCCATGACACTTGCAAGGACAAGGGAGGGTCTGTAGCACCAGTGCCAATGCAGGAGGGAGAGGGTAGAACTTGCTGCTTTACAGTGACACTGATGACATTCTGAGAAGGCAATAGTTCATTAATAAGCATTGGAAGGGACCTAAGGAGGACTCCTGCTCAAAGCTGGGTCAATTTTGAAGTCAGATCAGGTTGCTCAGGCCTTCATCCATTCAGGTCTTGAAAGCATCCAAGGATAGAGACTGCGCAACCTCTCTGCACACTATATTCCTCTGCCTGGCTTTCCTCTGTGTGAAGAAGTTTCTTTTAGCAAGTCTGAACCTCTTTTGTTTCAGCTCATGCCTGTTATCTTTTGTCCTCCAGCCATGCACTGATGTGAAGTACTTGGCTTGGTCTTCTTGCTACCTCCCTTTAGGTGCTTGGAGGCTGCTTGGCTCTCTCCAAAACTGTTTTATCTCAGTTGAACAACCTTGTTCCCACAAATTTTTCTCAAAGGGCAAGTGCTCTGCCCTGGTAGCCCTCTGCTTAATTTACTCCATCAGTTTCTTTTCTAAGAAGGGGGACAAGGCTGGACACAGTACTGCAGGCCATGCAGCTCCCAATGCACAGTCAGTCCCTAGCAGTCAAAGATGTCAGTGCCTAGAAACTGTCAGGAACCAAAGACAATATAGGAGGAGGTGTCAATCGATAAGATCAGGGGAGGGACAAGAATGAGGGTAGTGAATCAATATACTTAAAATTCCAGATGCCTGTATATAAGTTCAGTGGGTATAGGAATATACTCTTAAGTGTATGGTCAAAATTATGACTGCGTTAGCATCACAGAAACGTAGTTCTACTCAGTTATTTTCAGAGCCTAAACATGAACACAGAACTTTTCCCAGGAAGGGTAACACATACAAGAGAGAATATACTTTATCAATGAATAAAGCAATGTATCTTCTGTGAGGTATGGAAGATTGACCAACTGAGCATCCACAGCAAGAATAAATCGAAAGAAAGGAAGTAACTGTCACTGTGGTAGAAGGTTAAGTATAGACTTTAAATTAGATCTGCCTGAATCACCTCTTGGGAAGGGGATACAGAAGAATACAGGCAGTTTCCTAGGAGAGTTTTGATGCAGAAGGCATGGAGAAAGGAGCCAAATGGAAAAGGTCTCTCTTCATTCTCACCAGTGAAGAGGAATCACCTCTTCTTTAAGCAGGGCTTAAAGGCAGCTTCAGTAAGAGGAGATCATGAGGTCCTAAGAGTTTACTCTCAGAAAAGGATGGGAAGAAAGAAGCAAATAATGTTTTGAACAGCAGAACCAATGTTGCCCATTTTTTGCACAGTAGCATCAAAAATGAGTTTATACTTGGATTCTCTGATGGCTAATGACTTGAGCTCCAACAAGAGCCTTTGCTGAACTGAGGTATTTATCAAAGTTCTTTTCTTTCCTGCTGGACTTGTTTCATGACCCTCATAGGAATGCATGTCTTGAAACATCTCTCTGAGAGTTGAGTGAAATTTATCAAATTTGGTTAAAAGCTCTCTTTTCCTCAAGAAGCCTAACAAACAGAAAACTTCCACAAAGATGCCTGCAAACTCAGAGAATTCAGAGGAAACATGTCATTAGGGAAAAAAGTCTAATGATAAAAGAGTTCAGGAGACCTGGCAGGTCCTTAAAGAAATCATACTATGGGCAGAAGTATGAATTATCCCAATGTGGAGGATCAAAAGCTCATTGGTGCCTTCAAACAAAAGAGGAGGTGCACAGAAAGCTCTCTTTGTTATGATTAAGCTTAAAAGAATAGTGGAACACATTGAAATAAAATCAAAGCAAGCCACAAAATGAAATACAGCTATTCAGAGATACTGGTAGAAGAAGAGGTGGTCCCTTACTTCACAGAGAACAAAAACTGTACACAGTGTTGCTGAGGAGTATTGAAGACATTACTCCTAGACTTGGGTAGGAATAATTGGATACACAAACACCTGATGAGGAATAGTACATTAGGTACATCTAACTTTAGCTATAGCAAATCATTGGCTTGCCACCCCTATTTTAGGATCAAGGAACTAGTAAAATAACAGCAATAATAACAATACAGTCTAGATTTGTTATTCCAGTGCCTGTATCAGACCAATTTATGGCAGGAGAAAAGACAATGGGCACATTAGAGGTAGGCTTTTGGTGGGGATAATTATCCCCAGATGACTACTGGCAAAAGGTGAGTGTGGAGAGATGATGGTGGATGGATCTCAGAGGGGAATAACACGTATTGATCATATTTATCAAACACGGTGAGCTGACCACAAGATCCATAATAGTCTATTGGCTCATTATAGTACAAAACATATATTAGCTCTAACATAGATTACACCTTTAGTTTTAATCCCCACCACCGCTGAGGGAGCCATGAACTTCCAGCAAAGGATCTGATAGGGAGGGTGTAAATAAATGGTCTTGCAGAGAACCAGCTGCCACATCCCATGGAAATGGATGCTGGGAAGCCAGCAGCTGAAACTCTCATTTTGAACATCAGCTGCTGCTGCTGTTCAGTTGTACTATTACTGCTCCTTCCTAACGTAAGAAAACATCCATTAATTTTAAACTTTGCCTATACAAATTCATGATGTTGATTCAGGGGGTCCTGTGTGATTTTCAACCTTGTGAAGCATCAGTACGGTTTTCCCAATTGGTGCTGAGAAACTGTGGCTCAGAATCCAAGTTCTGAACAAAATAGGCTGTTATTCAATTCACAGAAAAGTATCTTTTTGATTCTAAGAACCTAATGATGCTTGGGATGTCCTTCCACCATCTCCAGCTGAGCTGAAGGTGTTCTGGCTGGAGCTGCAGATGCTGCCTGTGCTGTATCACCATCACAAAGGGAGTTCCCATTCCCCAGACACCCATACTTGAGCAGGGAGGAAGGGGAAGCGTCCTTCCTCTTTTCTCTGGAGGAAGAAGCAGCTCAGCTGAGTTGCTGCGTGCCAAGTGCAGGGGGACCTGCACTTCGTAGGGTAAGGAGCACTGGGGTGGCACAGCAGAGTCCCTGCAAGACCCAGAGCTCAGCAGGAGCTGGTTTTTAGAGCTACTTGACTCACTCTGCTGCTTTGGACCGTGCTAGCTGGCCCGTACACAAAAGCAAATGCTTCTGAGGTGCGCTGAAAAAATACCCTTGCACCATCTGTGGCTGTTTCCTAAGCAGTGAGCACAGAGACCAGGGAGCGATGTAGGGGGTGCAGGGAGATGCTGGACACACACACACACACACACACGACCATCTTATGCATACTTTAGCACTTCTGGAACATCTGATGCCACAGGAATTAGGAAGCATTTCTGTTCTCTGCAATCCCCTCACATTTTTAAGAGAAACAGTTCACACTCCCCTCAAAGCTTTCTGAACAGAATCCTAAAGCCTGCAGCGCTCCTCAGCCAATGTAGCTCCACGAAGCCATCAAGACCTCGTCCTTTTAATTTCAGCATCCCACTCCCTAGCAAGTTTGTTGGAGCTCCACAGCAAAGTTGAGCACTTCAGATCCTGCCAGTTAGAGCTCGGTCCTCGTTCCCACATAAACACAACCATTTTGCAAACATGATCTGATATTAATTACCCCCCTGGCACCAAAAGTCAGGATTTCCTGATGCAGCCCGCTAATGTAAAATGCATTAGTGAAAATGCTGGCTCCAAGGGGTTAGGTTCTCTAAATAAACATAGCAAAGTTCTTCTTTATTCACAACTCCCAGGCTATTCTGAAAGACTGATTTCTCCAACATGGGGAAAAAAAAAAAGATAAGACTAAAACCATCCTTGGGTTTTTAATAGGTTATAAATGCCTTTTTTTCTATTCACTTGCAGGAACTGAATGTCAAGTTGTAGATCAATGAAATCTGACTCTTTCTCGCCTTAGAATGAAGTTTGTCCGAGCTCCTTGCTACTGTTGGGTGCTTTGTATTGTCTCTCTGATGGAAGATGACTGAGGATCAACAGGACAGGATTGCACATCCTGCTTTTGGGCAAAGGTGGCAACACTAAAAGGAAAAGTTTGTAAGAGCTAGGAAAGATTATTGTGACTTAGAATTATTTTTCTTCCACCAAAAATGGGGACGAGGACTCAAACAAAGCCAGCTTGCAATGAATGGGAGACGTTCAGCTCTCTTAACAAAGTATGACTGTGAGGCCACTGATTCCCACCTGAGGCATTGCCTGTGTCCTCACTGACAATCCCAGCTCAGGGCATTGCCACCCTCTGCCAGTACCTCAGAGTATTGCCTTCGTGTTTCTGCCAAGATTTGGATGCAGTCAGGAATCTGACATGGCCTGAGCAGAAACATAAGGAACCATTCTTTAGAAAGCCCCAAGGTAAATTCCTCTGAGCCATTCCCAGCACAGCCCCCAGCTGTGTGGTCCTGGCATACCCGATGGACACCAGTGGGAATAGGGCAGAGCGGCAGCAGGATCTAACCCAGCCACAGTTGCCCAAAGCTGCCTGTCGCTGAGCCAGTGCCAGCAGCAAACATCTGGGGCTCTTACCCTGTGTTTTGTGCCAGCAAACCCCCTCCCTGGGTTTGTGCAGGGCCTGTTCACACTGGGTTCACTTAGGGAGCATCCCCACACATAAAGCACCATGTGCAACAAGACCAGAGCATCAGGGAGGGGTGAGCTCTTCCTTCAGATGTTCTCCCACGTCTTGCTGGCCATAGCCACCAGATCTGTGAGCTACTTCGAAGTCCCGTGCTGTAAGATTTTCACATGGATAACAAAAGGCAGCCTAAAAGTGTCTGCATCAGGTGCCACAGGAGTCACAGACCAAGGCACACACCAGCTTGGACTCCCCTGCCACCCTGACTGCTCCACATCCCATTTATCCCCAGGGTTTTAGAGGGGGTTTTGGAAATAAGGTCCAAGGTATCCATCCTTGTTCTGCCTCATCTATTGTTGCATTTCCCTACCTTTCCCTCCATAGGGATCGGGGAAAGGGAGTCAGTTACAGCCCTAGCCCGGTCCTGTTGTACAGTATAATGAAGCTGCAACAGTGGTGAGGATTTCAGTCCATAAATGGCAAATCCTATGCAGCTAAATTGTCAAAATAATGTGTACCTGGCCCTCTTCCCACCTCAGAGCAGCTAAAAATACGTACCTAAGTTCAGGTACAAGCATCCCTTCCCCACCTCATCTGAAACACAAATGCCTGTTCAATATTACACTGCTGCAAATAAACAAAGGTGTAGCTGAAATGCTGTCCAGCACAAGTAATAAAATCCAGTCGACTAACGGTCCCATCACATTTATAAGAAGGCAGAAACCTGCAATAGGTTGGAAGAAAACTGAATTACAATTTCAACGGAATACTTTTCCAGATCAAATTTTGTTTGGATCATCTAAAGAGGCGCACTTAATTGCTGCAAAACTGCAGCATTTTTTTAGAGCAGTTTTCAAATGTTAATTGCATCTCTTTATTTCTACAGTTTGTGAATGCCGTGTTCATTTTACAAATTGAACTTTCCTGATTCCAGCTGAACTGAAAACCCTTTCTGTCCTGGTACTCTACCCTTGCGTATTCCATCCCTTGGTTGAATTGAAGCTGTTTTACTTTTGTCTTCCACACCTGTGGAGGGAAGAGTGAATTGACAGCTTCAGGCTACTCCGAATCCTTTTTCGTAATCCGAAAAGAAAGTTTGCCACACAAGTTTTCTACCAGGGTCAGGATCTAGGGGAGGGGGTAGAGGATTCTAAAAATTTGAAACTAAATACCTCTTTTCTGCCCAGAGTTTTCAGAATTCGCTCTTTGTCGCACAGGTCTGAAAGGTTAAAAATAACTGTACCTCCTGAGACTTCTCCCTGGACTATGCTCTTCCATGGGATTCTGTAAGCTTTTTCCACCCAAACTGGGTCAGCTTCCATGCCTAATTTTAAAATCTCTGGGATCCAACACTTTATAAAAATCAATGAGAACTTTCCCATTATATAATCCCAGCAGTCACATATGATATGCTCTGACCTGATTCTGCTGAAGCTTGATTTTATATATTGAAATGGTGATTATTAGTTTTAAAGAGCTGTGAGCTCCTTGCAGAAAATTATGGGGGGAAATTCTTCATACGTGGAGTCTTTTCTCTGTCACTTTATGCAGACTCTTTCCTTTTCAGGCAGGAAAATGACAGTTCAAACGAGAATGTTTCCTGATTGAGCTTAGGAAATTGTCTTTTAAGCTAAAGGCTGAGAAAATACACGTGCTTACGCGTGCCCTGCTCGTGTTTGTGATCTCTTTCACTCCCTGAAATGTGGTTACAGGAGACAGTAATGGAGATCACAAATCTCTCTACAAATGCTGGTTTTGATAGACGTTTTGAATCCAGAGTTGTTCCTGCATCTAGCCTGAGAGGTCTGGGGAGAACTTGAGCAACACTAAATAACATGGGGGACTGTTACTATCAGATCAATTAATAAATCGGAAGGATTCAGGTATTTATGCAAAATACCTCACTGTTTGGCCAGTCTCTGCTTAGAGAGACTTTTCTTTGCTGCGATGCCTACAGAATACTTGACAGCTGTTTGACTGCTCGCATGCTACACCAGTGTCCATCATACTCAACTTCTTCTGCGCTCAGGCTTTTCTGGTGATACCCAGCTGCTTCTAGACTTACACTCGGGTTGCAATAAGAGTTCTTTTCATTGGCACTCATGCAGCACCTAGCACAGCGTCGTCCCAATGCCTGGCAGGGAATAGAAGATGCTCCTGCCAAGCAAATTAACAGCATCTTTGGGATTTAGAGATGATATGAAGAATTATTTGAGATTCAGCTCCAGGAAGTAAATCACCGAGTCCAATTGTTCACGATAGTTGTGACAGGCCGCTTGGTAGCAATGCGTGGTTTGGAGTGTTACGGTAAACAACTTGACAGACACTTTAGATAATGAACACAGTAATAAAAAAAAAATCAATGTCTGTTCCCAGATAATTTGTGAAAAGCAAAAAAAAAAAGGAGTATATTTATCAAATATATTGTTTCTGCAAATAGTTCACCCCACGTGATTTCAGAGGGGAAAAAGGTAGGGAGAGAAAATGAGCTCAACAGAGCAAACATCGGTTTATATGTCAACATCCTTGTAAATGGCAGTGACAGAAGGGAAATGCAGCTAATACGGTATGGGAACAAAATAATTTCTAAGCTGAATATTTAGTTGCGACTCTCACGGACCTTGCCAGCTCCAAAACAAGGCCAAATCTGGGGGGTCACATGCTGCCTCCTGGTGCTCTCTGACGCCGGAGGAGACCCCTGGCTGCACCACTCCAGTAACATTTCCCAGCTCTCCCACTCTTCTGCTCACCATCCCACACCACCTATTTCCTTTTGCTCTCTGTTTGTCTGCGGCAAATGGCTGTTTGGGAAACAAACAGGCACGTTTCTGAATTCCAAGGGAACAGCAACCTGGCTCACAGCAGATTTCCTTATGGCTTTTTAAGGACAACATTAATATCATTTATAGTCATCTTAATCATTCCTTTTGACAGAAACAACCGCAGAAGAGGGAAGCTTCTTCCAAGAGACTGACTCTGCCTTGCTCGTGGCTTCCCCTTAATTAGGAAGCCAGAGGCTTATGTTTGAAACCTAGCTAGGATGGAACTGGGCAGGTTTAGAAGCCCCAGGACATACATCATTTCAAAACTCAGCCGCCCCAGACCCTAGCCAAGGTGCAGAGAGTTGTCTCTGTGACCTGCTGTCATATCCTTTCCTCGGTGGCATAGTTTCGCAGCAGGTCCTCTTCCCACCTCCCAGGGTTTTCATTTCAGTCTGGTGGATCACACATCTCCAGTCGCTGGGGCTCTCAGGTGGAGGGGAACAGCTGCTCCAGCGGTACAACAATTTATTTTGTTTCTGATCGGAGTCATCGTGATTTTTTAATGGGTTATTTTTAGTCTGATCAGATGTGGGAGAGGAAACAGGTGATGCCACAGCTGAGATCAGGATGGAAAGCAAATCTAGAGGAGTTTGCACAACCAGACTGTGCTCAGGCCCCCCTTTGCTGTAGGAGGGCTTGCAGAAACACCAGCTTATGACCTGGGAAAGCAAGGCAGCAAAGTGTATGGGGGAGGGTGGTCGGCTGGCAGGGTCCTGCCAGTGCCAGTTTGCTCTCTTCGTGCTGCAGACACCCTCCATGCTCCTTTGGGAAAAAAGAAGAACATAAAGTTTGAGGTGTGCATTTTTGGCTACCGTTTCCCCCACTGAGAAGGGTGGCTGGTGTTGCTCTCACAGTGGTGGAGACGCCAAGCACAGCGTGCCAGCAGCAGCAGTGCTCTGCTCCCAGAGAAATCCCACCACACAGTCCACTCCTGGAGAGCAAAGTGGGGGAGTAGTTCTTCCGCTGATGGAATAGCATGTGGGGAATCGGGGCCCTCAAGCTGCTCCTTGGTCCTGGAGACCTGCCAGCAAGAAAGGAGGTCCCATTCAGAGCTGGAAGCTGCTTGCTGTGCCCTCATCCCACCTTGGCTGTTTGTGGACTTCAGCACCGCTTGCTGCTCCCCTGGGTGGCTGAGGAGGAGTCTCAGAGCTGGCCTGTTGAAATCTGTGGCCACCGTGCAGATCTCTGTGCTTTATTCCCCAAACCCAGGATCTTCTTAGGTTTTGGAGTGGGAGATTCTCTCTGGAAAAAGGATTTCCTCTGCCAAGTGCTCGGACCCAAAATAAGGAGTAGACTGCAACTGGAGAATACGCCTAGTATCATGAATCCCACAGGAGGTCTCTTCTTTCCCATTAAAACCCTAAAACCAACCCAATGTATGTCAGGGGTTTTTATCTTCCCCCTTCCACACTGTTACCGTCCATTAGTAGCAGTAGTAATCTTTTAGGGGCATGTTTTCAGTTTGTGAGTATCCTACTATGCAGAAAGACATGGTCTCCATGTAAGAGCCTGTTTTTGATGAGAGGAAGATGACATCTACATGATGTAGGTGACACAGAGCTCCAGCCTCAGCTCTACATTTACTCACACCTCAGCGATTTATTTTCTTTTTCTAGGATCTTGTGGTGACTCGTGTGTGTTACACAGCTTAGTAATAAATGCCCACAATATTCAACTCATCTTGGGGTGTCAGATGTTCTTCTGCCATTACGCCCATGCAAAGTCAAGCTGCTCTACAGCAGGGAGCTGCGTAACAGTGCTTGAGAGCAAGCACTGAGTGCTGCTGCCATCAAGGAAGGGCTACGCAATGAACGGCTTGTAACACTACTTAAAACTCAGATGTCTGTGAAAAACATCAACATTCCCCTCCTCATTACTTTAGAGGGTGTTCATTCAAACTGAACACAGAGCTTTGAGGACTCTGAAGTTCACTTAAAGCCCGTGTGAAGCAACAGCCTCAAATTCATGTTTAAAGCACTGGAGAAACCTGACTTGGAAAACATGGCTGCAAGTTCTAGTTTTAAAGGTAGTAATGACATGCCCATGGAGGGGAGCTGCGTGTCGTATCCTCTTTCACTGGCTTCAGACATACTCCTTGGCTAGGAGGAAAACAAAAGGAAGGAGTTGGGAAAGCCATTACATGAGGGATTGATTTCAGTTTGCTGAGGTTACACGAGTCTCGCCCTGACTGCTCTTGTTCTCCAGGAGGCTAAGTGCTTATCTCAAATGTGAGGGAGTCTCTCCAGGTACGGCATCCAGTCAGACAATAGCAGGGAATCCAGCAAGGCCCTTGAAACAAAGAAAAAAGCAACAAAAAACCCCCAAAACAAACCAAACAAAACCCAGTCCTGGCCTGCCCAGGAATAAGGTTTCTCTTTTACCAAACTGACTGGATTTGTGGAAGCATTATTTGCAATACTGTTGTATTTTTCCTTCAGAGAAGAATGAATTTCCTTCTACAGACTCTAGCCTGCCATCTGCACTTTGCTTTCCCTCTCACAGCCTGAATTTACTTTTCCTGAAGACCGGTGAACATCTTATTCAAACAAAGACCAAATGGCACAGTGTAGGGGGAATCTGGCAAGCTTTGTCCTCCTGATGGGTGAGGTATTATGTCTCACTATACCTGATGGCAATGTCTATTTTTTCATAGCTTTAGATGTTTAAAAGATGGCACAGAAATTCGGGCAGCTACTGGAAATCAGGGAGTGCCCAAGTCTCTTTATGATAAATGTCTGCACCCTAGCCAGAGAAGTTTTGCCTTTCCAAACAATTTTCATGCTTGTTCTTCTTTGGGCATTTTCAAGATTGTTATTTAAGTCTTCCTTTTGCCAACAGCTGATGTGGAAGCCTAGCCTAAAGCTATTTAAATCCATATCAGTCCTTTAGCTGAGCTTGAGTCTCCATCTCTGGAGATATTCAAAACCTACCTAGATGCTGTCCT
The DNA here is from genome assembly GCA_027925045.1 of Hypotaenidia okinawae. Lineage (NCBI taxonomy): Eukaryota > Metazoa > Chordata > Aves > Gruiformes > Rallidae > Hypotaenidia > Hypotaenidia okinawae. Next base: position 115,009,275 of record BSDF01000002.1, on the reverse strand, counting down.
GTGCAACCTGTTGCAGATGATCCTGCTTTGGCAGGGGGATTGGATTTCCAAAGGTCCCTCCCATCCCCTCTCATTCTGTGATTCTGTGATTCACAGCCTATCAGAAGGTCCATAGTGTCTAGTGCCTGGCTGGTAGGATGGTTTGATACAGTCCGTCACACAGTCAGGATGACTTTCCCCTCTGTATCTGAATGCCTGGACCACTCCTCAGGCTGACTCCCTGGGTGTGAGTGACCCACAGCCCTGCTCTTCGTGGGCTCTCCCAGTGACCCACAGCTCTGCTCTTCGTGGGCTCTCCCAGCCACACATCCTGGCATCGGCTCCAGAAAGGGACTTTGCAGCTAAATGCCTTTAGATCCCTTGGGACTGGTGTCAACCTGCAGCCTTTCTTGGAGCATGACCTCCTCCCCACTTTTGCTATAGGATGCCTCCTTGCTTTTAGGGCTGTAAATCTCAAACAACCAAAAAATCGCAAGCTAGATTCTCTCAGGAGAATCAGAGGGAAAAGGCTGTCCCCTCAGCAACTGGATTATTTTTTAAAAATAAATCTAAATACTGTTGTGGTTTTGTGTTTAAATCTATGCCTCTGTGTTTTTAAACTCTTCTTCTGTTGCACTGTTCATGCATCAACTTTATTTGAAAACCCAACATTTAACACATCTAGAAATTAACACCTCACCTTTCCTGCTCAAGCAGGGATTCTGCACATGTTGGAGACAAGGGAAATCCATGTCACACAGCAGTCTGGACTTTCTTCTCTCCCGTAGCCTCATGTCTCCCCTATACTTGCTCATGTATAAAGCTTCTAAAATGAAGATGGAGATATATTTCTTTATACACCCACTGTGAAGTTATTTTTTCAATACATATTTATGTGAACTGCAAACATCTTTAAATGTAAAGTTGTCATTACAGCGTCAACTATCTTGCTAACTGCTGGAAAACCCCTAACCTAAGCAGTGCTTTTTATAACCCAGCACATTAATTATATTTAGAATCCTTAATTATCTCTTTTCCACAGTCAACTCTAATAAATTCCAAACACTTAAAAATAATTTTAAATAATGCTGCTTTCTTTGCATATTTTCAATCAACTGCACAAATATCTAAATTAGCTGGTGATTATGTGCCGTTTGGTTTACTTTAAAAACTGGTAATTAGTTGTCCAATGCAACAATTTCTTTTTTAGCCTCTGTTGTCCTAGGCCCTGCTCCCAAATCCTGGGATGGGGTCCCAGCTTTCCTTTACCTCCTTTCCCTCCTTCATTGGCTGCCCCAGGCATGCCTCCTTGTCCCTGAGCCCAGGTGGAGGTTTCAGCCACAGCAAATGGTGGAGATGATGGCTGCTGCTGCGGTGGCCATGGCTGCCGCAGCAGAGGTAGGCCACCACCTCCACCATCCCTGATCACCTTACTACTCTGTGTGGCTCCGTTAATCGTGAGGTAAGTACTCATAATTTTAGAGGCAACTACAATTGGTAGTAGCTACAAGATATTTGGTAGTGGTACGGGTGTCAGTGTATGAGCTACTCTGACCAGGAGTCTTCTCAGAAACATCTGACTGGATTAACCCCTTGCACTTTCCAAGCAGCTGTAGATAAAAGAGGAGCACAAGTAAACTGGAAACGGCAATGTAAATAGTGAGTGGCAACATGTACACTTACACCAGACTGCCATCAGTCATGCTAATCAACTAACTGACCAGCAAGTTATCTTTTAATTATGTTTTTTCACTACAAATGTCTTTTTAAATTTTACAAACATCGGCTTTAAAATTGCCTTTATTATTATCTTTTTTTCATTTACCATAATTTCTGTTTGGAAATTAAGTATTAGAAAGGAATATCTTAGTTTGATTTTGTTGGGGGGTTGTTTTGTGTTGTGGGGTTTGGGGTTTTTTTTTAAGATAACACACACACACACACACACACACACACACACACACACACACACACATATTTTAACTTTAAAATGTTACCTCAACAGATCTGTATATGTTTTATGAATGGTTCCTGTAGTGCTCAAAATGTTTCAGTAAAGTAAAATTCCATTCAGTAGAAAACTTTTGGGAAGAAAAATCCCATCCCATCCCATTTTCATTACAAAAATGAGTAATTTTATACATCTGATCTTTCTGGTGCTCAGTAATTTTCATTTGCTTTAAGCTATTTTTTATTAATTTTTTGTGTGGGTGGAGAACAGAGGACTGAGGAAGGCAGGTGAACAGAGGACACGGAGTGTGCAGACAAACTTTTCAAAGAGAAGGGGAGAGAATATCAGAAATAAATTATAAGACTCAACATTTTCATTGTTAGCCATTTATCTTTCTGCTGTACTGGTACACATAGCATAGCACGGCTGCATAAGCTCTCCCTACAGAAAATGGGTGATGCTACTGAGATGTCTCCAGAGAAACAGGATGATGGCATGAAGGGGAAAAAAACATCAATGTAATTTCTTTCCAAGAATCAGAATGAATCTCTCACACTGGGCAGTTTCACATTTATTAAGAGAACTCCTTCATGAAGAACCACGGTGTTTTTTTCTAGGAGCCTTTCAGAAGTGATCAGCCCAGGGAGGGACCACCTTCCTACCCACCTCTCCTGTTTGTTCTTGCTTAATGTATAGATTTAATAGCGTTTCCTGGTGGGGCAGAAATGAGGAGTCATAGGTTGGGTGTGAGTGCTCTTACGTTGTGTGGCCTCAGGCAGGTCTTTTAACCTTGGTGGGCAGATGGGACCCTCACTACCTGCTCACCTTTGTAAGGCACTCTGTCAACTTTGGATGAAAAAGCAATGCTTTTATTTGGAGACTGCTCTACACTGGCTCTGCGGGGGATGGGGGGGGAAAAGTGGTAATAAAACAGGGACTGAGTTTTTCCTTGGGGCAGTTCAAAAAGAAGATGAACGTTTGAAGGTAGTTGAAGAGATATTTTCCAGCAGATCATCTCACGTGAAAGAAGAAAAGTGGAATCAAAGGGGAAATACACCTAACAGGAACAGAAAAGAGATTTGTGTCTTGAGGCTTCCTTTTCTGTGCCAGGAGTTCTGCGATGCAGGTCTCCACCCTCTAAATTGCTCTGGACTGGGGATTTCTTACCATTATTGGAGTGAAGTGAAGACTCTCCCAAGGATACATCTGAACAAACTCTCTCAAAAATTGACAGGCCAGAGAGCCTCTATGGCTCCTGTGAGTGGTGGAGCCTGGAGCAACGCTGAAGAAAGCCAAGAGACAGAGAATGGAGAAAATTGAGCCATGCATTCAGGCACATGAGGAGCCTCTCAAATACAGTCTCAGTGTCTGTCTCCTGCAGCATCATAAAGGCAACATACAGCTAGGAAAAAACATGACTCAACGGAAAATTCAGGACAGATCCTTTAATGGAAGAGAATTAAGGAAGCTGGTGGTCAGAAAGAAAACAATGAGCCTGACGTCATGATATTGCAAAGATACTTTTCTACTGCCAGCACTGAGAATAAAGCTAAGAGTCCTTAGGCTTCTTCATTACTGACTATGAGAAAAATAATAGCACCGTTTTACAGATGGGTAAACTAACTGCCAAGCGAATCTAGTCTCTTGTTGTCATCACACAATACATCTAACTCACACCTAGGTGTGGATCCCTACATATCAGGTCATTTACCTGTCAATTTTTCTATCAACTATTAGGAAAATACTTCACCCAGCGGAAGATGATTACAAGGCACCCGTGGCATCTAGCTGGTCCATGGCACCATTAGTATGTCCAGGTGAGGAGTTCCCAAAGGCTGGCATATAAAATCTTCATCCGCAGCCTGCAAAAGAGATTTTCAAAATTCCTATTGCAGCCCAGAGTTCTCTTGTTCTGTAGCAACTTCCCCAGAACAAAACTGTGGGTACATGGCTTGGGTTTGTTTTTCACCTCGTGCGCTACTCGCATTGGCACAGAGCAGGCGACGGTGTGAACATTGCTCTGCGGGTCTTTCACTCTTTTCCTTGTGTTTTCAACTCATTCTGCTCTATGTTAATAGTAAGGTACCAGGCAGTGGAGGCTCAGACCAAGCGACTACCTCTTCACGTAAGTGCATTTCGGCATGATGTTTTTTCCTGCCTTTGATTCCTATAAAGTGTTTTTCCCTGTGGGATTACGTTTAAGTTGTGTTATAAAGCTGATGCACATTTCCCCTATCCCAGGGTTATTTGTGCTGGATTGTAGCTATAGAGAAAACTCAAAGGATAGATGTTCAACTGAACAACTCAGATGAGATACAGACCGCTATGAAATACATTATTAAGTAAAATGACATTTGATTTGTAGCTGTGAGACCAACCCCTTTTGACATTCAAGGGAGCGCAGCTATGGGCTGCCTTGAAAGTCTCCACACATCGATAGTTTTTCTGTTGCTAGGAGGAAGGGTTTTGAAGTGGGAGGAGAAGCAGAGACCCTCTAGTCAACAGAAGGATCCTCATGTAAGGGTCAAGAGGGAGCAGAACTCAGAGAGAGAAAAAATTCAGCTGACCATACTCTGCTATTCTCTATTCACTTTAATACCTATGCTTAATGATATGCTTTAAAGCTAAACCTTGGGAATGTCAGGAGTTGTTTTAGTTGTTTTGGTTTTTTTTTTTCTCATGGTGACATCCCATGTAGGAGGAATCTCCTGAGTTCTCACTTTAAAACAGAAAGATGAAAAAACTCGCCTTAGAGAAATTTCCTCTGGATTTGAGCTTGTTGGTGTGTTGTTTACTCAAATGATTTATGGACTGAAGATTAGTGAAGTCATAGCAACGCAGAAATTGCCAAGTGAAAATAAAACCAGCCCTGTGTACTCTTATTGAACATAATCAAGGAAGCAGCTGACAAACAGGATTTTTTTTCCCCCCGTTATGCAGAGACTTTGTATGAGACAAAGGCGATTCTCACCTTTCAAAACTCTTTCAGCAGTGTCTGGCACTCCAATAACTGGCGTGATTAATTTGACTTCACCAAATAACGTGATATTTTGCATCCTGTCATGCCCTATATATAACCCACAAAGACTTATTTCCTGCTGGAGAAATGAATGTGTCCTTCTAGGAGGAGAGGGCTGGGACAAGACTCAGCACTGCTACAGACCTGCTGTCAGGTCGCACACAGTGGGACTCATCTTTCTGTAAAGCTAGTGATAACCCATGGGGCTAGCTCATCCCCTGGTACTTCCAAAGACCACAGAGATACGTGCGCTTCTACATGGAGGTAATGTATCTTAGGGTGAGATCAATGGCATCTGGATAACTCCATATGGAGCCTGTAGGTTTCCCTTTTGGAGACAGGCTCAGGTCCTCACCTCCCCTCTCTGGAGTTTTGCCTTACTTTTCTGACCCCAAAACTGGCACAATTAGGATGATTGCATATGTTGTTATGCCAGTGTAGCGAATCAAAATGGCAGTGCCACTTCCTGCTGAGGAAAAACAGGGTAGAACAAACTTCAACCAGTTTGTGGGTTCAACCACTGTAAAAAACTCCTTCATCATATCTCTTAACCTGTTTTATCTATTTACATTACCAAGCCCTGCAGAAGAGGACTCTTTTTTTACAAGCAAAGGACTTTCCTTTATGCAAATCTTACTCAGTCAAGGTAGGTGAGTAAAGAGGAATGAAGGGCTTCTGCAGGCCCAGAAACCAGAGAAAGAATAGATAACTGCATCTATGAAAGCTGCCAGACACTAGCTGAGTAAAAGCTCATCACCTGAAAAGGGGAGAGGAAGGACAATACTTTTCAAAACCTTAGAGTCTAAGACTTCTTGGAGTCAGGTAAATGCGGTAGTTCTTTGGGGGATGGTCACAGCTTCCAAGTCAAGGATCCAGGCAAGTTATCTGAAGACTCTCAAAAGACAAAACAAAAGTCCCTGTGGGCATACAGGTAGTGGATAACCACGAAGATGGTCATCTAGCAGAGATACAGGTCTGCTGGTAGGTGGCAGAGGTGAGTGCCCAAACAGATGGGCCACTTTGCATGTCTTAAAATCAGCACTGAGGAAAGCAATCCAAAAATCTTTCCTCTGCTTTGTATCTCTCCATGCGAGCTACCAAGGTTCTCTGATGTGATGCTCTTGTGAGAGTGGATTATCCAAGCTCTAATCCTTCGATGTCGTCTGGGAGACAGTCGTTTCCTCCATTAGATGCAACACTCCTGACCCCATTGGGCTATTTGCTGCCGAAGTCGATGTGTATAAGCATTGTTAGTACCTGTGTCCCAGGCAGGTTACTGAGAGTTAATATCCTACCACGGAACATTTCCATGCCTTGCGCAGCGGTTGTTTCGGTCTAAGTGCTCCTCTGTAGATGGAGCTCTGCCAGAGCAGCTCAGAAAAAGTGGCACTACCTTTACCCAGTTCTTATTGTAACATGAAGGAATAACATCTTTTTTTACTCAGCGCTGACACAGTGGAATACTGCCAAACCTCTGGAAAGCCTCCAAATCGGCACATTTCTCCTGCCCATTAAAAACTAATACAGTACTACCAAAACAGAAAGCACTGTTGACAAAAACATATTTTTCCCACAATTTAAGATCCCAATTTACATGTAAAATAAACATTGAATACAGATTTAATTCGCTTTTTACATCTTCTGATAGCGTATAATAGGAATAACACCTCTTTTAAAGTAAACTGGAAAAAGGCAGAATTTCATGCACTAAATAAAGATCTCAGCTCACAGTTTTGGCTTCCTCGGCACACAGCACTAGTTTAGTTCCTAATTTCCTCTCGAGTGACTTAATGGTACTGTATTGCTTAATTATAGCAGTTGCAAACTCCATCCACTAAGAAATATCACTGGGACCCAAACATCTGCAGGATCTTGAAGGAGGAAGATACCACATAAAATACCCATTTTTGTATTATCTTGTGTTTATTAGTCTGTCACATGTAGCACAGCTACTAAGCAGATGGAACAAGGCAGCATTTAAATAAGAACCAATCGCAATGAAATATAAGACATTAAGTTACACAAAATCTCTCTCCTTCCAAGGCTCAGGCTACGGCAGGGGGGAACTTGTACGTAACGTGAGTTTCTTAAAAGCAAAATACAGGTGGACCAGAGATCTTAGAGGTGGCATATATCTATCAGGTCATCCTAGCACACCCCTCCCTGGCCACTGAGCATTGTTCTCAGCTGCCTATTTATTGCTATTGTGTCACATTGTCTTTTAAATGTCCCCAGTGATATGGCTTCTACCCTTTGCCTTTGGGAGTCTTTCTTGGCCTATTAGATCTCAGTATCAGGAAGCTTTTCCCCTGACTTCTCAGTGTTACTTCTCGTTTTTGTACGTTTTATTCCCTTTACTCTTGGTTATATCCTTTTTATTACCTTTAATATCTCTTCTCCCTCCCCTCCTTTTTAGCATTGAAAGCAAACATTTGCATGCAATAAAAACAGTTATCCTGTGTCCTGAGGTGCATAGGAATTTAGGTTCTCGGAGCAGGGGAGGGAAGACGGAACAGGATTTGGCATACAAAGCGTCTCATACCTGTTCCAGCATATCTGGCAACTCTACTTGCAGTGCAACCTCAATACCGTGCCTCAGATGGCATGGCCATCAGCGCAGGGAGATGTGGCCCTAGCAATGGCCTCAAGTGCACGCCGAAGGCAGAGCCAGTCGTTCTGCAGCCGCACTGCTCTTTGCAGGGAGAAAGTTCACTGGGATCAGCAGGCAAACTTCATGCTTACGGTGGTGTGAAAAAAGCAGAGCTGCCCTCAGCACACAACCGGTTTAGTTGAGAGCACTGCAGAGATCGCTGTACAGAAAACAGCATTTGCTTGCTCAGATTCCACATGATCTCTGAAACCTTAACACCCAACAAGTAAGAATAAAGTTCAAAATGCCTTAATGAAGCTGATGTTGCTATAGAAAATATTTCCTGAGAATCTGTACGTCCCATGCATACATTTTTCTTGGTCCCTGGTTACCTGAAAGGGGACACATGGGGGTGAAAGCAGAAGGTGGGGGAACATGGTAGAGGTACTGTGAGCCCATCTTGTTTCCCATTGCCTTCTCTGGAAAAGGTGTTTAAAAACAGGCAACTGGGGAGCACCAGCCTATTGCTAATGGAAGAGAGGAAAAGAAGCATCTGGAGAACTAAATTCATCCCGATGGAGCTCCAGTGAGCAAAGGAGCTCCAAAGGAATTTGTCTTTTGCCTGAAGAGCTTGGTCCGTGTGACCCTCCCTCCTAGGCGTTTTCTGAAGGCATCTGATTTTTCAAAACTCATTATGAAAAACGTTAAGCGCTGATCTTAAGAGTTCCCCCTGTACTATCTGAAAGTGGTAAAATGGGCAACATCTGCAGAAGTCTGTTTCCTTGGGTTTGATCTCACTTTTTGAACAGTGGGATAAGAAATCATGGAAGAAGGATAGAAAAGACGTTGGCAATGGAGCGAAAACTTCGTGTAAAACATTCCCCCAACTTTTCTTCCCCTCTCTGTGCTTGCTTTGTCGAGTTATTAAAATGTTAAAACCGAACAGGTAGTCCTTCCTTTCCCCACCACCTTCCCCAAGCACAGTGTTTAAGTGGGCCTATTTTGAAAGGCAGCTTTGTTTTCCTAAGCAGTGGGTATGCAATCGCAGCGAGGTCAATGAGAGGTCAGGCAATGCCAGTCAGCTGGGAGGTTGGGCGATTTCTTTTCTCTTCCTCGGAAAGAAAATACTTACCTCTCAGCAATCGCATTTCTTGCGGGAAGGGAGCAGAATCTGAATGGGGAACCAGGGAAAAGGAGTTTGTGCATGCAGAGCCTGTTAATTGTAAGCTTGGGCTGTGGGCATTAATGCTTGCCCAGGCTTTTTAAAAAGCTCATCCCCCAGTCAGCAGAGGAGCGGCGCGGTTCCCCCCTGCGAAACACGAAAGTGGAGTAAGTAAGTAAATATATAAATAAATGAGTCACAAATCCCCATAAACAGCCAACGACATCTAACCCCAGTTGGTCTTCTGCTTTGCCAAAACTGTCAGCTGGATGTAAGGAGCCTGTTGCCGCTGGTGCCTCTGCTGTTGGTCTTCTTGCCTCCACTCTTCTCTCCCAAGACTTCCTCTGGAACAGCGGACTGTTAGCGTAAGATGTATTGAATAACTGTCTTCTGAAAAACAGTTTCAATTTCCTTTCACTTCTTAATAAAACCTACTCTGGTACACACATACTGCCCTTAGCATTTTTTTTAATGAAGATGCCTAAATGTTCTCATCATTCTTCAGAACTGTGCTCCTCCTGGAAGAAATTTAAGATTAACCTGCCCCCACAAGAAAATATTCTTATATTATCAATTATTAAAGAACTCTTTAATAGAATTTCCTTAGTTCCTTGCTGCATGTCTCCTTTAGACATCTTAGCCATTTCTCCCAGTGGATTTGAAAAGATTAAGGGAAAACTTGGTTTTATAGACTTCCAGTTGCAATGTCAAGGACCACAAGAAATGCTCAGAGAAATTTTTGGTTGAATTCACTTTATTCACCAAAAAGTACTATTCCAGTTTGACCAAAGATTTTCCATAATGAAGCCGAGTGAATGAAGTTAGCCAAACAAGACTGGAAGACAAGATTTGCACAGGCATTTCCAAAGGCAATCTGACTGGCCTTCGTATCTCCTCTCCTCTCCCAGGGAAGAAGAGCAAAGCCTGCCACCACGGGAACAGCAACTTCTACAAGCAGCTGAATGAGGGATGGAAACAAGTAGCTTCATGGGCAGCACAGCGAGATAAGCCTCCCTTCCTGCCAGGAGGCAGATCTGAGGGGATCCTGACACTCCCTCCCCTACCCCCCAGACCTGGGAGCTGAAGCTGGACCGAGATGTCCAGGCAGGAGCCTGGGGACAGGCAGCAGAGCCAGCACAGGCAGTCTGTCCCTCTCCTCTCCGCCGAGGAACAAATCAGGGGATTTCTCCTCTATCCAGCTGTTCATTTCTATGAAACTTGTAGGAAATTAATATCTTTGAGACTTCTATTGCTCTTTTCAAATCTGTCTGAAAGTCACTAATGGGTTGGAGAATTATTAGGGGAGGACTGACTGACAGACAGCCTGATTGTGGAAACCTCATTTTCTCCTGAAACTGGACTGGAAGCAGTGAACTGGTGGGAAAACTTGTGCCACCTTCTTTGATACAGACTTTTTTGTGTGTCAAAATACACATCTTTTGAGCATGGATATTCATTGCACAGTTAGATTAACTGCACATAAATCTGCAGCCTATTCAACCTGTCATCTGGCTCCTGGGAAAACGTTATCACTGGTAAAAAGTGGTGTTGCTTTTTTGGTTGGGTTTTTTTTTTGAGACTCGAGTAAAATTTCTGGAATATTGTGTCCAGTTCTGTGCCCCTCAGTTCAAGAAGGAAAGGAAACTCCTTGAAAGAGTCCAGCACAGAGCCACCAAGATGATTAAGGGAGAGGAGCACTTTCCTTATGAGGAGATGCTGAGGGAGCCTGGTCTCGTTAGCTTGGAGGAGACTGAGGGGTGACCTTATTAATATTTATAAGCAAGTGAAGGCTGAGAGTCAGGAGGATGGAGCCAGGCTCTTCTCAGTGATGGCCAGTGATAGGACAAGGGGCAATGGGTGCAAGCTGGAGCACAGGAAATTCCATATGAGTATGTGGAGAAACTTTTTCACTGTGAGGGTGACGGAGCACTGGGACAGGCTGCCCAGAGGGGTTGTGGAGTCTCCTTCTCTGGAGACATTCAAAACCCCCCTGGATGTGTTCCTGTGTGATTTAGTCCAGGTGATCCTGCCCTGGCAGGGGGGTTGGACTAGATGATCTTTCGAGGTCCCTTCCAACTCCTGATGTTCTGTGATTCTGGATTCTACCAACTTTCAGGAGAGTTCTTTCACGAATCCTGAAAACGAGTGTGGTATCACTTGTTTCTTACACTGTGTGCTTCTGCTGGAGATTTTTTCAGAATAATAATAATAATAATAGTAGTAGTAGAAGTTATTATTATCAATTACTATTAAAATGAGGGAAGAGTGCATTATTTGCCTCTAGGCATTTCTGCAGAAATGGTCTGAGTAAATCTTATGTACCTTCTACTAAAAGCACTGCAGGTGACATCGTTGGTGGCATAAAATATAGGCATAATGGAATAATAAACATGAATTTCTAGTTTTTCACACTTGTCTTTCATTCCACTTGATTCATAAGGACAAGAATAAATACATTCCTCATTTTTGCTGGAGATCACCTTGGCCAACTAAAGGAGAACTCTTCAGAGCAATTTGATTTATTTGCCTTAAATTTAGATGCTGAATAATAGAGATCTTTGAACAAATTTTGTGTAAGGTAAAGAGGTACTCTGAAAACAATAACAAACAGCTTTGGATCCTCTGACTACAAGTTTGTTACTCTTGTTTTTTTTTTTTTACTGTCATGCTTTTGACAGTGATACTGGCTCTGCAGTTAGCTACAAACACTCCTGAAAAGTCAAGGCAGATGTGGCTCATCCTTTAGAAAAAAAAAAAAGCAAGGACCTTTTGCCCAGCTCATCTTAACAATGGTTTATAGGGATAACAGATTTCACATGATTAAAAAAAAAAATTCCCATGTTTTTCCCTTCTGTTTGCAGGTCCATCTTTACTCTGCCTATTGCTAGACTCCAACTACAAATACATAATAAGTGCTCAGTACATGCAATCAGGAGTTTTTTATGCCCCTCTCCCATTCAGTCTCTTGCAGCTGACTTTGTTTGGCTTCCAGGTTATATTAAGGCTTTTTGGCTTTGTGGCTGTAGGGAGAAATCTCAGTGCAGACGTCGAGCTTAGCAAGGGAAGGCTGTGAATAGAGTCAGCCAGAAATACTGACAGCAAGTCAGAGGTGGGCAGCAAGGGACAGGAGAAGCAATTGACTACCGGCGAAGTTGAGGATTAAAAATATATCACCAGGAAAAAAACCCCAACAAACCCACAACAAACCAGTAGAAGATGAGATTCTCTAAAATGCTCTCTGACTTAAAATCAGAGCCCCAATAAAAAACGAAATAAAAAAGTTCTGACTTGCTCTGTTTTATATAAAATTCCCTCTTTACTTCTCAGACGCGGATCAGGTATGGGTTTTCTTTTTTTTTCTTTCCTTCTGTTCTTTAAAAGCCAAATTAAATCCTCAGTTGTTTTATAGAGAAAATTGTAAGCTAGAGGGGTTTATAAAAAGATCTCTAGAATGAAAGGTTTAGTCTTTGGACAGGGAGCTAGCAGGAGTGCTGCACAGACTCGGTTATCGCAGCCTTTCTTCTGCAATAATTTTTACTGACCTCGGTTCCAATTTTATGCTCATTACTCAGGCAAACGGCTCATTGTTTTCACTGGCGGCTTTGCCCGAGTATGAAATTCTGGAGGAAGCTTTGAAACTGCACAAAAACATTGTAGAAATTCATAACCATTGCATTGATTTAAGGTGAAAGCTGGAGTAGAGATACTGCAAGGTGACTGAGAGCCTGAGACAGCAAAGACCTCTGTAACCAGACACCCCCTTGCCCGGCCAAATGTCCCGGGTTTGACCTGAATGTCCTGCCTAAATGTTGGGGGATGCTTGTGACACTAAGAGCTGCATGTTAAATGAATTTGTAACATGAACACAGGCTGTGCACAGGTGAAGTCTGCAATAAATGAGTGCCGTTGCGTTCCTGAATGTAAAACAATGCGTTGGGGCATAAGTGATTTGCATCTGTGAAGATGTGTCTGGCATAGAGAATGAACGCAGCAAAGGCTTGTTCCACAGCTCCACTTGAGTTCAAGAAGCCATCAGAGTGGAAAGGGCCAGGGTGTGCTCCAGAGCTGTAACCTCCCCGGGGTGAGTAACCTTCCCAGGCCTGAGGAATTTTGCAGGATTTCAAAGGAGCAGCTGTTAGAGTCTCACTTCCTTACTTGACACTCCTGTTAGCTTTTTTGAAGAAAAAGGGAGCTGGAGGTGCCTGGATTCACTGAGCATCCTCCTGATAGTGCAGTCTGCAGGCAAAGGGCCACAGGAGAAGGGCTTGATGGAAGGATGGGAAACTGGAAGAACTTGTTAGGAGAGGCTGAGGGAGCTGGGCCTGTTTAGCTTGGAGAAGAGGAGACTGAGGGGTGACCTTATTAATGTTTATAGACATGTAAAGGGCAAGAGTCAGGAGGATGGAGCCAGGCTCTTCTCAGTGATGGCCAGCAATAGGACAAGGGACAATGGGTGCAAGCTGGAGCATAGGAAATTCCATGTGAATATAAGGAGGAACTTTTTCACAGTGAGGGTGATGGAGCACTGGGACAGGCTGCCCAGAGAGGCTGTGGAGTCTCCTTCTCTGGAGACATTCAAAACCCACCTGGATGTGTTCCTGTGCGATTTAGTCTCAGTGATCCTTCTCTGGCAGGGGTGATCTTTCAAGGTCCCTTCCAACACCTAATGTTCTGTGATTGTGCAATTGATTGAAGTAGGGAAGGGAAGCTGTAACAGCAGAAAAGGCACCATTGTATATTTGGTTTTTTCTGAGCTAGGGTCATGCATGAAACTGTGAAGTGTGTTCCTGCTGTTTGGTTGTACAGGGATCACCTCAGTGTATCCACACACTGAACCAGGGGGCAAGAAAAACACGAGTATGCAAGCCATGAAGGTGTGGGCTGGTCGGGTGGCCAGGTTAGGTTAATTTAGGGGGTGGGACTCAGTGCCCTGTGGCTGCCCTGAGGCAGGAGCAGCAGAAATAAGAGGGCCTGGAGCTCATGATCACGCACCTTCTCTAGCAATGGCACAGCTGTGAGACAGACAGATCAAGCTCCTTTTTGCCTCCTTTTAGCTCTGTGCATTTGGCATCACAGTCTAGCTGTCCTGCTTGAGGATCCTGAGTGTTTCAGGGTGACACAGGGGAAGGAAGACTGGCAGAAAACTCAGTGGTTTTGGGGAAACTTGCCCCATTCTAGCAGGGAAACTTGATGAAAACATTGTGTTCTGCAGGAATGTGTCTAGGTTGCAGAAGTGGAGTTTTTCCCATGGCAGGAAAATGCTTCCATGTTTCTGAATAGTTTTACCCAGGAGTGAGGATTGATACTGGTGTATGGCCCTTGTCTTCAATTGCAACAGCTCCTCCCTTTATGTCCAGCAGCTTCTCAGTGACAGCAGTATGTCACATGCAGGTGTGGATTTAGGAACTATATTAATAAAAGCCTTTTAGAAGACGGACATCCTTTGCTCTGTGCCACAGACAATATACTTCTTTATGATTTTCACATTCACTTGCGGTGTACTGTGCAAGAGACCTGCTGTGGCACCGGGTCCTCCTCCTATCCAGTGCCACCTGATGTCTCTAACTGTGGGGTAAGGTAAAGAGGGGTTTGCATGGGGTAAGGAGCCCAGCTCTGGGAGCTCTGCCCAGGGCAATGCACCTCCTCCATGGGGAATGACCATTAATTCTCATGGGTGCAGAAGATAAGAAGATATCAGATGTACACAAAGATACCAGCTGCAGGTAAGTACTCAACTTCTGCAGCTATTGGGGATATACTATTTTTCTTGTATTTTTAATTCTTTTTTATAGAAAAAAAAAAATTAAAAAAAAGGCCACAAATACCATTTCCTGTGTTGAGTGAACTCATATTTGCTTTTACTCCTTTCCCTGTCTGCTGAGCTTAGAAGCCTCTAAGCACTGCCAAGCTCAGTAGCAGGTTAAGTGATTTGGGGTATATCATCTCAAAAAAGCTCTCAGTTACCAGACCATTCTGCCATAAGTAGGAGAGTGATTTCTTATTTCATCCTAGGGCAATTGTTTTTCTCTACCGGTGTCTACTGTTATTTATTCCATAATAATAATATTTTTATAAGCTGCTGGACAACCAAGAAGGATCTAGAAGCCTGCAAAACGTGTAAGTGTTAAAGATGGCCAACAACATCTTCTTGGACACAACTCCGTCTTAAAAGTTTGTGCTGTTTGTTTGTTCTTTCTGTCCTTCCCAGACATCAATTTTCTCCCACAAGCTCTTGATTTTATTTTCTGTAAGCTTTGATGTACTTTTGCAAGCTCCTACCGCAGCTTCTTAGACCTTAGCTTCTTAACTAAAGCCATTTATTGATATACTACATCTCTCAGTGAAGTAGTACATCAATAAATTAAAGATTAGTTCAGTGTGTCAGCTCTCCCAGAGCATTCTGGGAAACATTTGCCACTTTGGATGACTGTGGAGGCCACGCAACATCCTCGCACAGGAAAGATAATAACTCTGGAAGATTTAAGCTCTCCCTCCATGACATTTCCTCCCACTAAATATTTTTTTGAAAGTCACCTTTTAAACTAATTCATGGATTCTGCTTACTACTAAACAAACAGGTGGCAGTGCGTTTGTACGCTACAAAGAAATGTGCCCAAACCAATTTTCATCTGTCTCTCACCACATTTCGCTGCTTCTGCTCTCTGATCAGATTTTATGCAGGCTACTTGCAGTGATAAACAGTTTTGTCCTGTATTTAGGTGCATCATGTTCCCTGTGTGACTCAGGCTCCTAGTGTACTCGTGACGCACGTGACTGCAAACTTTCATCGTGCCCAATTGATAGCAGTGGCATGGACCGAGGTGCATTGCTGCTGAAGACGATGCCATCAGATTCATCTTGACTGTTTATGTGAGCTACTCGAATGTTCTTTGTTGCTTTCTTTTACAATTGGCTCTCCCACACTCCTCAGTGTGTAGCTCAGGATTTTGTACTATTTACTTGCTAGATTTTATGCCTTGACCTTACAGCCAATTTCTAGGATTCTACTTTGTACAAGATTTCAAAGAGGGACCCAAAAGTTAGAGTTCAAGGCCAATATTTGCATTCCCAAACAGATGCTTTATGTACAAATGTTCTGATAGCAGAGTAGATCCCATTGATTTGATCTGAGAGATGCCTGCACTACTGCAGATGAAATCTTCCACTTTGGTGTCATGTTGAAGCCTTGGTTTCAGCTCCCCCCATTATGGAAATGTCACCTTGGTCTTTGGATACACACCCCCTTCTTCGTGTGTCCCTGGATAAAGATGGGCACAACATGGTGAAGTAGAAGTGTTTTGGGCACACAAAAAGACCTGGCTAGAACTAAAATGGTTCCAATTGGGTCCCTCTGGTGTTTTGGATCAGTGGCTTGGGGAACGTGACTTTTTCCTCTGTTTTCATTTTGTTGGTGAGATGATCCAGGTTTTGGCTGTGGCTGCACATTTGCAAACCTCTATGATGGACCAAGGCTTAGCTCTGATAGGTGTTGTTATAATAGAGTGTTTGAAATTTGAGGGGGTGTCATTGCAAGTGTCTCACTTCCACCGTTCGCCATTGGTGCTGAGAGAGTGAGCAGTCAGTGAAGTCTCTTGACTGAACACAGGGAAACATTTGAAATGGAAGAATAATGAATGATACATAGCAGATAGGCCTTGTAATGAATATTTTGTTGTGCACAGACACCCATGTTAACATATGAATGTGGCCATTTGTATGAAGAGCGGTTGTTCTCCAAACCTTCACAGGGAACAAAATCCTGCTTGCACAAAGGTTCTTGAATAATGAATATAAACAGGGACATGAAGCCATGGTGATGGGTATAGGATAATGGTGCACACGTAGCCAGATGGCTTTACACAGCCAATTGGATTTGAAATGAATGAATGATTCCTGATAAACCCTTCCCAAGTGCTTAACCCAAACTATACAAGAGATAACCAGTATGGTCATCGTAGAAAAAACTCTGTTGCTATTTAAATATTTTGCAGCAAAATCCTTAGGAGAAATGCATCACTTTGGCTCGGAGCCCTTGGAACCAGTACGGTCTGGTGAAACTTTGCACTGTAAGGGGTTATTATTATCTGCATTGCCTGTAAAATGCAAGTTGAGAGAGTGCCTAGGAGGATGGACGCCCTACGTGCCCATAGACATGCCATTTTTTTGAGTGAGTCATAGTGACTGAGGTTGCTGTACTAATCCTCATCTGCTGAGGAGAGCTGGAGTCTTGAGGCCCAACAATGCTTGTGTTAATTGCCTACCTGGCATTCAGCAACAGACAAGTTTCCTTCCACAGCTAATGGGTCAAATAGCAGAAAATTACTTACAAAGGATGAGGCTCCTACAAATTATGTTTCTGTCCTCACTGCACACTGAAAAGGAATACCTGATGCCATCCCACCTGTTTAGGAGGTAGAGTTACCTGTGCACGAAACTGTGGTGGTGGGATGAGACCAATTCACTTCAGCTGCAGTGGGCAGCTTGACTTGTGAAATTACCTGCACTGGTAGATAACCTTCCTCTGGTTGAAAATTCTCTGGAACTGAATTCCTCATCTAGAAATGAGTGTACTCACATTGAGAGTGAACTAGATACTTTGGGCTATGTCTCCAGGGAGATGCTCTTGCTGTTCCTCAAGTGTCATCCCAATGAATGAGTGAAAACCCCTACATGGGACCCCAGCACAATGTGCTGTACATGCCCTGCACAGTCAAGAACCATCTGGGAACTGCCAGTGTCTTCCTCTCAGGGAACTACGCACACTAGCCCTGGTGTTCAACTCTGCAATGTTCCCCGAGAAATCCTACAAAGACAGTACTAGGGCCTGTGTGTCAGCAAAGATGGGGTGCAGGAAAGAGGAACAGCCATAGTCACACAGGGCGCTGACTCCTCTGCTGCTGTGCAGCTGTTTGCTGTAGACATTCATGGATGTGCTTGCACCCCTAATTAGCGAATTGGGATATAGGTACTTATAGGTGAGGCTTCGGACATTTATCTAAATGGATAATTTTGCTATCTAGCTGAATATATAGTGTTTACCAGTTACTGGGAACCTTCCCATATGTGGGGTGTTGGTGAGGTGGTGTTAAAGCAAAGAGTAAAATGTAAAACATCAAGCAGCCATCTCCAACTGACACTTGGGAAACTCAGCTGCTAATGATTAGTATACAATCTACAATTAAAATCTGGCCTCCTTTTCTAATTTTTGTTGACGTGCTGCTGGTCTGTGGACTCCTGGTAGGCAACCTGGGTTTTTAAACAGACCTTGCTTTGACTTCCAATTACCATACAATTAAGAACTCTAAAAATGCTGCCTTTTAATTTCACTGCTTGTATTCATTTTTCCATGCGCTCTTAATTTGTTACCCTGGCATATCTCTTGTAGACTCTG
Organism: Hypotaenidia okinawae; assembly: GCA_027925045.1. Classification (NCBI taxonomy): domain Eukaryota; kingdom Metazoa; phylum Chordata; class Aves; order Gruiformes; family Rallidae; genus Hypotaenidia; species Hypotaenidia okinawae. The sequence continues at coordinate 114,991,183 of BSDF01000002.1, read as the reverse complement.
GTTTAGTACATCAGACATCTGTATTTCTATTTAAGACACAGAAGTAGCTGGTCTATATATCTGTATTGGATCAATTGTAGCTTCTGAACAAAGGAAAGCTCTACATAGCTCCACAAGCTACGCTTCCCCTTAACCCACTGCATTTATTTGGAAATACCCCGCTGTGATTTAATCATGGTGGTTTTGAGGCAGAAACCCCTGGCCACAGGAGTCTGTGCCAAAGGGCCTGGGGTCTCCAGCTGGGCAACACATGCAGAGCTGTGCCTGTGTACGCGTGAAGCTGCTCAAGTGTTTCGGTGTGTGGTGTGCAGCTCCTGACTGTCCCCTTCGGCATCTCGGGGAACAAAAGGTTTAAGAATGCTCATAAACCCAGTTGCCACTTCCACCGGGAAGTGCAACAAGAAGGAAAATGGTCCATCATGTTGTAAGCCGACGGATTTTTCAGGCCTTGCCCTTTTAAGATGCTGCTCCCTCATATTTGTTCTTCTTCTAATCACCACGAGACTTTGAAAATGCCCAGGGTCCTGGGAAAGACATGGGGATGTGGTGCCAAGGCAGAAGGAGCAGTGCCTTGTGGAGAGCTGTGCTGCCTCCAACGCCTGCCCAGCTCTGCAAGGGAGATCGCTCCGCAGCGGGCTTGTGTGGGGTGAACAACCCGCAGTACGGGGTGCAGACAGATGGCTGGTACAACAACAACAGCAACGAGAAGGGACAGGACCAGCCTGGAAAGTTCTACCATGGCACTTCCTTATTTTAAGAAAAGTATTACGTAAAGCGGTTGCCTGCCATCGCCCAGCTTCACAGGAAAGGACCCAAGGGGTCCCTTCAGCCCCTGTGTTTCCATGAGCTGCAGGAATGGATGGAAACCACTGTGGAGAGTGTTCCACATTCATTTGGGTTTGTTTATTGCTCTGTTCTCCCAGGTCGATGCTATGTTACTTTTTTTCCCCTAACATTGTTCTTGCTTCATACAAATACTCAGAGCTTTCAAGAAGAGAAGTATTACCTATTAGTGTGCTCGGGAAAGGTATTTAGTAATCCTAGGTGCTTAAACTGGTAATTTAACTGGTATTTAATGGGTGGATGCTTAGACTGGTAATGTTTGTTTATTTTACAAGACTTTCCCAGCAAACCCATCCTTCTTGCTGCTGCTAATCCCTAGCAGAAGGGATATGGGAAGATTACAAAAGCTGCCAGTAATTTTCAGTACCAAAATTTAGTCTCCTGGTACCTCCCTGGTCTCTTCATTGCTTTGTTCCAGCAAAAGGCCCTTGGTAGCCAGAAGGACACTGGTTCCTGAAAGGAATTTCAAAAAGTGCATAAAGTTGGTATCTGCTTAGAAGTAATACAAAACAGGAGCATCTGCCAGAGACAGGAGCATGTTGCTGGCTTAGTAAAACAGCAGGGGAACCTGCTGTTGACCAGATTTGTCCATATCAGTGCAGGTGTCTCTGCAGTTAATAAGAATTACTATTTACACTTGTTTTCAGAGATTTGGAGACATGGGGATAATATAGATAGCCCGTAAGTCATAAAGAGCAAGTAGATATGACACATGTTCCCATTAATGTATAGTGTTACTCCTTGGAGTTTGAGATATTGAGACATTACAAAGTATGGTATGAAATACAGATGGCTCTGAATCTTGACTATACTTGTTTAATTAAAGCAGAATATATTCTGAGACAGATTTTTATCGTGAATTCAGGAAGAGAAAAAGGATGAGCGAAGTCATATGTAAACTGAATGTGTTCAGAAATACCAGGACATGGCAGCTGGGTGTAAGTGGGATTTGCTCTTTACCTTCAGAAAAAAACCCCAAGGTGAATGTTTAAGCATAAGCAATCATCCACCTTTGAAAAAGTGTGCTCTGATCAGTCGATAGATGCATGGTGGACATTTTTTACTGGGTATAAATGAGTGTCTCTCCATGCTTGTCAGCACCACAGGGGCAGATCCAAGCCTCCCAGTTGTGTCTGTCCAGCCACTCCGACCCTGAAGGGAGAAACCAGAGAGGGGTTGAGATGGAGGAAAGGAAAACCCCTCAGCCTTGCAACCACCCGGAGTCCAGTGGAGACAGGCAACAACTTACAGGGTCTTGGAGGGGCTGTTTTCCTGTTTTTCCTTTTGCCTCTTGCCAACAGTAGCCTCGCCCTGTATGTCCTCCCCAATCTGTCTTTGCTGGCCTCTGGCACAGGCAAAGTAGCCATGTGGCAAGGTGGCAGCGGTAGCTGCTTTGATGCTTTCAATGTTGCTTTTAGAGGAGTCCATACCAAGAGTCAGCCCTGCAAAAAAACTCAGGGTAGCTGAGCAAAAAAAAACAAAGGCTGGCTGCAGGGCTGGACTATTGCAAAAAGATAACCAAAAAGATGAACTTCCAAAAGGCAACCTTCAGGAGTCTTACATGTAAGGGAAGCGGGTTAACTTGACAGGATGTGGCCACAGCTGGCTGAGATGTGTGGGGGAACTGGCTTGCTTTCCATGCAGTCATGGCTAGCCAGTGCAGAGGTGGAAATGTTAGAGGATCAGCACAGATTTGCCTCCCATTGTGTTGTGTGTGGGGAAAAAAAGACATTATCAGATGTGGCCAGTTTCTGTGAAGAAATATGCCTCAGTGAGTATTTTCTTTCTGGCCCTACTCTCAAGTCTAAACTAGGATCACTTCCACTAAATAACACCCTTTGTGGCAAGCTGACTGTATTCTCGTTCTCCAACATAAATTGTTATTTTTCTTTACAGTATCAGGTGGGAGTAAGATAAAACCTTCGGTCTGGGAATCTGTATAATCTGTAATTCTTTCATGGTTTCTTACTCTGTGGGCTAAATCCCATCCTACCACTAAAACCACACAGAGGAAAATTGCTGGGTTGGCTGCTCAGATGGCTTTTGCCTTAGCAGTACCAAGGCTATCCTAACGTGTGGTAGAAGAGGCAAGAAACTGCCTTTGTTTCTGGGCTCTAAGTGATGGGCCATCTAATGGGGCATCTTGATCATGTGGTGGTCCCTCCTGGGGCTAGCTCTGGGGAAAGGAGCTAAGGGAAGGGGGAAAGGGGGAAATGGGAAGAAAGGATGGTCCATCCTCAGTGGGTTGTTCTCCAAGATCAGGAAGGGGGAAGGAAGACAAGCAGGACCAGGGAAGGTGAGTCCTGCAAATATGGACCAAACCAGAACTGGGTCTGGGTAGAATTAGCAACATGAAGATTTTCACACTTAATGCTTCTTCCAACTTGGAAAATGGCTTTAAAAGAACCCAAGTATGTAGAGCATGTGAGCACATGTCTGTGTAGAAGAAGGGGAAGGGTCAAGAGAGGAGCCTGAAGTACTTGGTTCCTTTTGAATGTTTACTGCTTCAAAACACTGTAAAGGGACGATATCTTTCATACTTGATTTTTGCTGAAGTACAAAGCAAATCCTCTCTGCATTAAACAGCGAAGAGCATTCTTGAGAGTAAGGACCCTTAAAGACTCTTGTGTTTTGTTTTGTTTTTTTCCTTCTGGGCAATGAATGACTAGTCCCTTGACACCACTAACTGTTTATGTAGAAAAGCTAATTTCACTTCTGCCAATAAAGTTCTCTTGCCAGTCTGAGTTTCTCATTAAAATTAATATTCTTATTGTATGTCCCTGTCTTTTCCCTTGCTGAGAGAGAAGCTAATAATCTTTCATTCAGGGCCAAATTCCCACCTCTTCTCCATCCCAGAGTGGAGGAGAGGGGAGAAGGTAATTGCATACAGAAAGGCACATTGGCAGGAACAGTCCTTCGGAGATGTGCCTCATTTCATGGTAAGGAGAAGTATTTCAGTGGCGTATCTTTCAGTTGGGCTGTAGGAGACCTTGGTTCACTTCTCTGCTGGAAAAAACTTCAATCTTGCATCTCATGGGGGAACACCATAACTAACAGACCAGGGACTGTGGGGGATTGTTCCCAATTTCTCTCCAGTGAAGCTGCTCTATTTTGTAAGAGAGAATTAAGTAGCCAGGGAGAGCAAGTATGGAGGCATGGCGGGGGGATTAGGGCAGTCAGTTGGGATGTTTCCATTCCTGCTCTACTTAATATGAAAACTTCACGGAGCCATTAGAGGAGAGGAGGCTTTATTTCCCCACTCGCTCTGCCTGGTGTGACGCTGGAGCTGTTAAGGGAGTACCTACTGGAGCATTCACTGGAGGTGGGGAGGAGAAGTTGTTTTGAGGAGCCCGTTGGCACTTACTGTGAAGTAGGTGGGACCGTCTCAGCGTCCCAGCTGTGCGACGCCCAGCAGCGCACGGGGATACATCATGCAGAAAGGGGAAAGCTGGGAACCACATAGCTTTGGGCTTAGCATGCCTGAAGGAGAAATTAGGTGGGAAACCCTCTGTGGCTCTAGCCTAGGAGGACGGTGTGGCCAAGCAACTGTTCATACCTGCGGCTTAAGCAAGCGCGCAGGTAATCCTGAAATCCTTCTCCAGCCACAGAGGGGGAGCATTCTACCCTCACACATCCAAATAGTATCACCACCATGCTGTCCTAGGCAGATGAGTTCATATTGGGGTTTTCTCTCTGTACTGGTTAAACTGAAATACCTGCTCAGGGGCAACAGGAGGGACAGAAGCCCATCTAGAACAAATTGTCCCATCAGGTGGGACTATAATAAATGGGAACTGCAGTTCCTCTTCCTCTTTTTATATGCTTCTGCTGCCTCTTGCTCTTGATTTTTGAGAAGGAGGGGAACAAAAGGGTGGCTTAGTGAGTATCTTGGAAGTACGCTTAGAAATAAGATTCGTCCTTTCAAAAAATGTCTAGCAAAAGCAATTCCTGACAGCACTGAGAACATCACTAATGCTAAATGTTCCTTTAATTCTAATTTTGAGACAGTTGCCAATCTTGCAAATTAAAGATTTATTGCCTGAGAGTACTCAGATCACAACCTAACACAGGTTTAGCTGCTTTGTTCCATCCTGTTTGGAGTCATTCCAGAGGCTAAGCCCCTGTATTAGAAACATCACCAATGCAAAGATTGAATGATCGATCAAAGCAATGCAGATTATGAATTCTCCTATGCAGCCTTCCATAAAGGGGATCTAGAGAAGCAGCTATTTTTTTTCCTGTTTATTTTTGGCAGGCAGCTTTATGTCAAAGATTCTATGAGACTGTTTTGTAACAACCTGTGTCCTTTATTTAAGGAGGTACATTTTGCTAGAATAAATATTTTTCAAGTGAACAAGGAAATGGCATAACTGAGACAAAGCACATAAATGAAATGTTCTGCACAATTCGTCAGGATAGATCAAAGATAGCAAAGGGAAAAGGTATTTCTAACTTCAGAAACTCCAGAATAAATAGACTGTTACTGATGCAAAATCCCTCAAGAAAACAAATAGGATGCACTTTTGCTCTGTTTTGAAATTAATTCTAAGTCCAAGGAATGGAATACATAATGTGTGTAATAATTTCAATGTGAATCCCAGGGATATTAAACATTAAATCTGGGCTGAGATCTCGCATTATAAAAATTATTGAGAGCATGTCATTAACATACATCATTCAGCTACTTACTGCATTTGAAGAGGCTAGGTTTATACAAATACATCAGTGTAATACTTTGCATTCCAGGGCGTGACCAAATAATCAAATTACAAAGAATGAAGTGGCTAGGGCTTGAGATAGCATGGTAAACACTACAACTCAAAGGATCCTCTGTTGTGGATCAGATCTTGCTCTCTATGGACTGTCTGCAAAATAAAGGAATAAACAGGTGTTGACATCGGGGATGTCTTTTTCAAACTATGTAGGCAACATCCAAAACTTTAACACAAAGTGCAAAACCAGTAATCCAGCAAGAAAGAAAACGAGCCACATATGTGTTGCTCCACTTACTCAATCTGCCTCGTAGCCGCTCAGTTTGAAGCGTGTCTGATTATTGATCATAATGTTTCCCTCATCACAAACCTCCCTCTCCTTATCAATAAAGAAGATTCACTCTGTCGTCCTAGTTCACTTTTTATGTTTCTGGGACCTTTTCCCACTCTAATGTATAATGTTCTACAGATAATGCAACTAGGAAAAAAAAGTGTGTTTAAATCTGGGTTAATCTTCTGAGAACCAAACTTTTAATTAACTCATGGAAGAAGCATATAAGGAACATGGCAGAAGATTCTCCTGAGCTTGTAATTTTTTATTTAGGTTCTTGTATTTTTTTATTTTGGTTCTCTGCTTGAAAACACAGACCCATTACCACCAAACCTTCAGGTCTGTCTTGTCTACTCCCTCTTACCCCTCTTCCTTTTTTTTTCCCCTGAATACCAGGAAAAGCCTTTCTTTTCTGTGTCACCTTTTCTTTATTGTAGATGAAAACACATGGCTATCTATCTCTTACAGTTGTCCGCAAGGCTGATAGCTAAACATACCGGTCTGGAAGAGGTTTAGCTTGGTGGGCCTCCTTTCCCTGAGCATAATTCACTGAAATGGTGGCACCTTAACTTCAGTCAAAGTCAAGATAAAATTTCTCCACATAGTAACAAATCAAATTTAAAGAAAGGTTAAGAGTTCCCATATTTATAACCTCTTTCTACTAAGCTAGTTTCACATCACCAGGCATTCCTGGTTTTTCCAATAACAATCTGATTTCTTTTCTTCCAGCTGCCAAATGGAAGGTCTTCTTTAATGAATCCCTGAATTTCATATATCCTGTATTTCTCTGTAAGACCCCTGCATTTTCTCTCTGAGCTTATACTGCCCTCCACATGAAGCCATTCACACCTTTTTCCAGTAAAAACAATTCTTAACGCTGGCAGGCTACAAAGCAAACAAATCAACAAACAAAACCAACACAAACAAACACACAACTTCACCCCTCAAAAAAAAAAAAAAAAAAGCAAAGGGTAGAGAATTTTTGATACAGTTTTTTGCTCTTCTGAAAACCTACGGAGTGGTTCCAGTGCTACTTGCAAGCCCATGACTGAACAGAAGTACTCCTACAAAGCTTCTGCTTCTGGGAGAACAGAAGCCACTTCCACACTTCCTCAATTTTCTTGTGTCTTAGGGATTATTCAATCCACTAATTCATATTTTGCAAGAAAACCTTCATTTTCTTTATTTATTGATAGCGTCTTCTGCTCAGCAGCAAACAACAGGGACTTGGTCCTGGAGCAGAACTTTCAGATGTAAAAGTTTAACCAAGATTTTTGGGTCACAAACCAGATATCCACCACTTCCATCTTTCCCCTGTAGAAAAGATAGCAAAATATATTGCTATTGTAATGGTTTGTGTGTCTGGAAACAGGACAGTTTATTTGCTGCAAACCAGTAAATAGTAGTAAAAAGTAGTTTCAGCTAGCCCACATCTTTAAAAGGAACTTCCAAAGGTATATTTTCAATATAACTTTCATATTGTTACTAGGTATGATAAATTCACTTACTAGTTCATCTATTATCTCAGTTACTCATCCTTCTTGTTCAAATTACAGAGGTCCTGGTTTCAAAATCTGTTTTTCCAGCTCTTGGATGCATTCACATTCCCCAGACATTCTCTCCATTTGATATCAGTTAGGAGGTTCCGTTTTGGACCTCTCAAATCCCTAGTCTTTTTGGCCTGTCTAGTCTAATAAATGTAATGCTTGAGACAACGTCTACAATTCCTTCACATTTCGCTGATTCTATTACATGTTCATTTGCCAAAATTCCCATTATTGTTGCTAGTTGTCCAGCCTGAAATAAAAATGACCTGCTGGTCCTTTTACATGTCCCTGAGTGTTGCTTCTCCAGTTTGATGTCCTTCCACTTCCTGAGCTGAAATTGAGGTTCTCTAGAAAGTAACTATGCTATGCCTGGGCCAGCCTTTGGGTCATAATATCCCTTCTTTTCAGAGAGCCAGTTTTCAAATGAAGTTTGCATTATTCTCAATTTCATTTTACTGGGACAAATTTTCCATTTTTATTATTTTTCAGTAGGCAGATTTGTTGTTGTGAGGCAGATTTGTATCCTCTTTCCTTTAGTGCAAAAGCCTAAGCCCAGATGAGCACCTTTGAATTGATCCATTGCCAGTTTAACACGAAAGCCCTCACTGACATACGCACATGCCAGAAACACAACCTTCTGCAGCTCCTCTTGCCACTCAGGTGGGATTTTCTATTTCCTCTTCCTTTTTTCTTTCCCATTCTGGATTTTAGGTCAACTCAGACCTGTGGATGGCTCTTCAAGAGGCAAAGGTTTGTGTGAAGCCTCTTTATGGGAAATCAGACCTATGGCACTCCCTGGGCGTGGCTCTTCGGGCTGCTAGAACAACTCCTTTCTCTCCATCTACACCAGATTTCATTCAGCTCATGATAGTACATTTATCAATGTAAATCACAAACAGAGTTTTTCCTAAAATATATTAGATATTTCTTTGCATTATTTGACGTACAAATGTCCAGCCTCTCCCCATGGCTTTGCCTAAGCATCTCTGTGACTTTTCCAGCCAAGTAGATGAACTGTAGTAAATGTCTTGTTTTGCTTAAGATCTCTGATTGGCCCAATTGAATGTCCAGATGGCTGGCTACCATGATGGGTCTGCAACCAGACATTTCTCCTGGAGCTGAAATTTAGCCAGAGAGCCCCTTTTCCTCTTCATCTCTGCTAGTGGGTTCCCAGCTGGTGTTTCCCTACCCTGAAGGATCTATGGCAGTATTGTTGCCATTTACCTTTTCAGGCTTACCAATTCAGACTGGAAATTTTGCAGCTGGCCTTCTCAGTCTGTTAGGACATTTTGTAGTCATTACTCCAACAAAGAGTTCACCTCTGCCTGAAAATCACTTCAGCGATTTCTGGGAAACCTCCAGATGCTGCTGTAATTCCTTTTGTAAAGCTTCCAACTCTTGTTTTAGCGCCTTCTGGTCTTGTTTTAATTCCTTTTGGCTAGTTTTGTTTTCTGAGAGCAGATTTGTTATTGGTTCAAGAAGAATACCACCTCATAATTTCTCTATTTGAATGGGGTCCCAGTGTTGACATCGGGTTTTTATCTTATGACCTGATCAGGTTATTCCAATTAGAAGGATAAATTGATGGGAAAGATACTTCTGATACAATTCTGTTCATTTATAATAACGTATGAAGTTCTGCTTTCTTAGGGGAAGTCTTAATCATGAACAGATTTTTTGCCCATGGCCCTTTCTGCTAGAAACCTGTCCCAAAAAAATCCCCCTATTAGCCTTCCTGAGGGCCCTTGGGAAGGTCACAGATCTGCACACTGAAAGCAGAAACGCCTTACGGAGACACTTGTTCTAGTCCCAGGCAGAGGTAGGTATGCCAAGCCACACAGTTACAGGCAGGACAAAAGGGAAATACTCTGAAACCAGCAACCACCAGGGAAAGGTCTAAATAGGACAGGGCAGGCAACAGCCTCATGGGGTTAGAGGTGAAGAACGTTCTGATTTTCATGACTGTTTTAAGGCCTACTCCAAATGTGAGCCTATTTCGCATACAACAGCAGCCAGGGGAGAGGCTTTTCCCTTAGGCAGAGTCCCAGATGCGCTGCGAAGACTGTGCCTTAGAACTGCTCAGCCTGCTGCCTCCTCTCTCTCCTTGCACACTGTCTCTTCTGCATAGCTCTACCTCAACAAATCCTCTCTATCTATGGAGTTAACACTCTTAAGCCTTTATACGTCCTTTTTAGGGAGAGACATGCACTAACCTCCTCTTATCGATACCTTAAGGACAACAATTAAATTTAAGCCCAGACATCACCACATAGATACACCATTTCATCAGCTAGCCAGCAGAATTCCTGGCAACTGGTAAAAGAATGAAGGAGTCGGGAGTGCCAGCGAAAAGAGATTATGATTCAACAGATCAAAATGATTTAGAATCATTGTTGAGAAGAAAGAGGACTTGGGAATGCAAGTGGTGAGAAGATCAGCAGAGCGCTCCCATGGGTTTTGAGGCAGGACACAGCAGAAGGGGATGGGGGAAAGAAGACACAGAGCAGAGTGGAAGGGGAGTTACAGGGAGCACCATGAGCAACGTAGTTGGAGAAATATCAGATCAATGAGGGAAACAGGATGAAAGGAGCACAAAGATGAAATTGTGCATGTTCCCCCAAGGAACAATGAAGACAGCTGAAGCTGATACACCACTTTCTTCTGAGTCCTAAATACAGTTAAGGATTGGCACCTGTCCGGTATGAGGACAGGTGCAGATGAAGAACATTGCTAATTACAAGTGTTGCTAAAGTCCACATCCTTGGGAGAAGAAAACCAAAAGGGCAGTACTGGCAGGGCATGCAGAAGACTTTAGAGGGCTGTGTTAAGAAGTGAATTCTTAGAGCAGAAGTCCTGATCAGGAGGTAGTTGCTAGCTCAACCACAATCCAGTCTGAATGCATCTGCTGGCCTCAGCTGTGGCAGTTTGCGACAGGGAAAACATCCCCTTAATTTAATGGATCCTCAATAATGTTGTGATTTTTGTTTTTTCCCCATAGCACACGTCTTGTGTTCCAACTAACAGAAAGACTAAAGGCTGTGAAATGGTCCAGGTTGGAGATGAGGTGGTTTATGTGATTAAATGAAGGTGTGAAAAAAGTGACATCTGGAACAGTATTTGGACCTACTGCAAAGAGAATGAACACTAGGAGAGAGAGGTCATCAGGATTAGTGAAATTCAAAGCCAGAAGGAACAGTTGTAATCCGTTCTAGTGATCTCCCTCTTGACCGGAGCCATAGGACTGCAGGCAGTTGTCCCCAAACAGCATGTCTCTGAGGCTGTGCCAGGTACCTGGGAAGATGACTTTTCCTCTTACCTTTCTGATGTCCAGCCTCAGACTTTCATATCACTGCCAGGGACACCTGCAGCCCTGACACTCTTAGTGAGACTTCAGGCATGCATCCCCCACACACAGTCTGAACTTTCTTCCTCCCAAAGCCTCACTTCTTTCCCTGCTCTGTAGTCTGCAGAACCACTTCCCACCAGCTTCAGAAACATCTTTTGCTTTTTGCCCTCATCACACCGTGGCTCTTTAAAAGCACTGGCATTCCCTTGCAATCTCTCAGAAACCACTTTTTTTCTCTGCCTGTCCTATTTTCTCAATCCCTCCTCAAGGGCAAAATTTGTAGCACATGCCCTGGGGCTCAGCCAGCACTTCCAGTGCTTGTGACTTGTTTCTTCCAGATGTACTTGCTTTGTCATCAGTAGACCATTTTCATGCTTTTTCTGATTCACCAGGTTTGGCCACTAGCTAGGCATCTGGATACAACTCTGAACACACCCTTGTGGAGTTCCTTGTATCAGTATGAGATTATCACAGTCTAACAGTTTTTCTTTTGTTTGCTAAACTTTTTACAGTTTTGAGGGAGGGTCAATTGCAGCCCTGCCTTTCCTGCAGCAGGCACCATATCACTCCTCACTGCAAATGACTTCATTAGCTTTGTGTCATCTTCTATAACTAATACAAAGATAACTGATACAAAGGAAGACACTGGCCATACCTGAGAATGTTGCAATTTCAGACACAAACACTGTCTGGAGGCTGATGGGTCTGAGGAGAGCATCAGTAAAAGGTGCTGGGGAGGAGGTGAGTGTAAGAAAGGATATAAATTAGAGGTAGGATGCAAACCATATTTTTTGGGTAATATAAGTTAGTTAATGGGATAGAAATGATACATGTATGTCCAAAAATAAAGCGATATATTGCACTGAAGAAAAGGATGAGAAATATGGTCTTTATGCAGCCTGAGAACAGAAAGCAGGTACATTATCTGAAAGGTTTAGTGATGTGGGCAGCAAAGTGCTGGCAGTATTGGCTGCTTCTTTGGAAATGAATTAGCAGTAAGGAAGAAAACAGAAGTATGCCCTGTAATACTGCATAAAAGGATGGAAAGGGAAAAAAGGGTGAAAAGAAGAAGAGCATGTACATGTAGAGGGGATTTAGAAAATTTTGTTTGTTAGAAAGCTTATTAGCAAGATAGTAGAAAATTATACAGACATGAAGTTACTTACACAAGAACATTTACAATACAAATGCAATTTTCAACTATGGGTTTCATTATCTAATGGGTAATAGCTCAAGGAATGTAAGTTGGATTTTAATTCTGCCTAGCATGTAAAAGTACATGACAATTTGCAGTGTTTGGTGCAATGGCAAGTGTGCTGCTCAGATGCATGTAAAAACTTTAAGTTTTATTGGCAGCCATAGCATAAACAAGGTGCCCTACCTGTTATCTCTTCATAGAGTATTCTTGTTGCATTCAGCCTGAGTGTTGCAAAAATTATAAAGTCATTACAGCTTCTGGATATTTTTCTATACTTTGGGGTTTTCATCAAGATTCAGAACCATTTTCTGAGAGTGCATGCCCTAAGACCCTCTCTGTCACTTACAGAATGCTGCAAATTGACTCTATCACTTTACCCGCTGCTGTAAATTGGCTCTGAGCACACATAATGTGTCAGGTTTGCCTACTCACTTTCAGTTTTCACCCGCCTCTACTGGGCATATCTAGGAGTAATGGGATGAAATTGAGCAAAGGAAAATTTAGACTGAATATCAGGAAAATTTTCCTAACAGTGAGATCTATTAGAATGTGGAATAGTCCCTTAGGAAAAGTGATGGAAACCCTGTTGCTAGAATCATTAAAAATAGGCTGGGAAAAAACCTACAGTAAAAATACAGTAGAAAATAATCTGCATTGTCAGGGGATGGACAAGATGATTCCCTAGGTTCTTTCAGGCTCTAATTTCTAGGATTTTAGGAGCTGAGCTCCATCGGTATTAAATTCCCTGAATGCCCGAGATCATCTAATTGAAACAATAGAAAGTTTGCTCATAGGCATGCCAGGGAGAGTGCTCAGTAATGATCAGGCTGCATTACTGCTGAGAGTGTATCACTTGATCTGCACTGTACAAAGAAACAAGGAAGGAGACAATTTGTGTCGCAATTTACCCTTTACTAAAGCTGTTCTTGTAAGTCAAATATGCTCACTTGATTCAGCATTGCTGATATTATAGAAAGAGATCTTTAAAGTAAGTACTAATGGAGTCCAGATCACAGTTTGTAGTGGTGGAGTTTTGTATCAAAAGCTCACTGCACGTGTTCAGAATCAGAATTTTCTCCTGCAACATGTGTATTTTCTACCAGAACTCTGTGCTCCTTCCATAGCAAACAGATACTGTGTGCTGCCATTTCCCTTCTCTGTGGAAGCCTTGCCTGTATAGTGAGGGATATCAGATGACCTCTGTAGGGAAAAGACACTGATTCTGAGTTTTTCCTCTCTAAAATGAGGTTGCTGTTAAGATTTTCCCATTTTCATTGATCTTAACATTTCACTATTGATGTTGAAATCTCAATGAATGAAAGAATTAAAAGCGATTTGCCAAAGCAGTTTGGTGCTGCAGCCATACCTGGACTCACAGCATAGAATCATAGAATCATCAAGGTTGGAAAAGATCTTCAAGATCGTCATGTCCAACCGTTATCCCTACACCACCATAACCTCTACAACATCTCCTGAAGCATCACATTTACCCATTTTTTAAACACCCCCAGGGACAGCAACTCCACCACCTCCCTGGGAAGCCTGTTCCAATGCTTCCCTACTCTTTCAGTGAAGAAATTTTTCCTAACATACATTCTGGACCTTCCCATGTGCAACTTGAAAACATTTCCTCCTGTCCTAACTCTGGGCACTCAGGAGAAGAGGCCAATACCAGCCTCACTACAAGCTCCTTTCAGGTAGCTTGTAGAGAGCGATAAGGTCTCCCCTCAGCCTCCTCTTCTCCATGCTGAACAGCCCCAGCTCCTTCCGCTTCTCCCCCTATGGCCTTTTCTTCAGACCCCTAATCAGCCTAGTTGCCCTTCTCTGCACCCTCTCCAGCACCTCGATGTCTTTCCTAATTTGGTGGCACCCAAAACTGCACACAGTGGCACAGTCAGTGCCACTTGCTTACATTCAGCAAGATTAGTAGCTTCCCTGCATTCTGTGAGTAGGATACCAAGGAGAAAGGAGGGAGAAATGTCTTGGCAAGCTAACCATGCAGGAGAAGAGGCAATCCTACAGTCAGCCGAAGAAACCATAAAGTCAGAAAAGCCTTAATTTTTTTTCCTGGGAGATTTCCATGATGATTTTCCTCTCATTTCTTGCAGTATCCTTTTATCCCTGAGGACATGCCTGTTGCAGCGGGCATTTTTCTGGGGCCAAACACGAAGACCAAGGTGAGTGAGGTGGAGCCCCACTCATGCTCTTGCTGGCACAGGTTTCTTCTCTGTCCTCATGCATGTCCTGGAAAAGCCAGTTGGAAAGTCCCTCTGCCTGATCTGGGCCCCTGCTAAGAATTCACTTACCAAAATAGCTGAGATTTGTACTTTTATTTCCAAGGTTGGCCAAGAGAAGCAAAGTTTGGAAAACAGAATAAATAAAGGCCTAGTTCATGGCAGCTGATTCCCAGAGTACCTCCTCAGCCTTTAAAATCAGAAAAAAAATTTATGGCTCAGACCTTCAACCCTGCTCTAGAAGCTTTGTCTCTGCAAAGGGGGTGAAGAACAGGATGCAGTCATCTACAGGGTCTTCAAGACCTCTGCTGAGCGGCACCCCTTGGCTTGGCAGCACCTTGGGAGAGCAGTACACATGGATTGCCTTGGGGGAGAAGCTACCTGGTGGCTCCTCATCCCCTCATGTGGCTGTGAGGTGTTGTGGACTCAGCACCGCAGAGAAACAGCCCAGGCAGCCCAGGCCCCGGGGGCTGCATAGCTCAGACTCTCCTCAGCTCTCACAGCCCTCATCCAGCCATCCCCTCCTTCGCTCAGCCAGTTCCACTCCTCAAGTGAATTCCAGAGTCCGCAGGTTAGAGTCCTCAGCAGCACAGCACAGCATTTATCCTAGGATCCTTCTCCCCTTTCGAAGGCTTCTCTTCACATGTGATGTGCATGTCTACACATGCCATGCAACGTGTGAATGTACCCACTGATTGAATAGTAGTGGTAGCAATGTCCTTCTCCTTTGGTTTCGAGGGCTGAAAGGGTCTGGTGAGAGCCTGGAGGTGCCAGGAGATAATAGGACTGCCTTGTAATTTCTGACCATCTCTCCCTAGCTGATTCAGGTCATTAGAGTTATTTCGCAACATTCTCTTAATAACCTTCAGACGCTCTCCTCCAATGCTGAAATCCTACACAAAAGGCCAAGGTTTAGGGAGATGAAGACCATGCTGATAATGAGTCCCTGATTGATTAAAAGTAAATACATTTTTATTCAGAGAAAAGGGCATTTGTTACCACAAACATTTCACCTTCAGCGCAAATAGGAGTTGCGTTTACATTTACTAAGGGATTATAGCAGCACTACAACTAATTGCTTCCCAGCAGCTATTGGCCTCAGGTTAGATGTAAGCTACTTCTGGCAATATGTGGTGTGGGTTCATGTAAAAGGGGGCCTGTATTTTCATTGTCTTGGTGGAAAACAGTGCAATGGTGAGATGTGAGTGAATGTACTATGCATAATGCAGTACAAAATAAGAGCTGATTACAAGGACAAGACTCCAGGAGATCAAACAACATTAGTCCACCCACCATTTTATGTTATGAGGGAGATATTAATTATTCTGTTTGTATTTTGTAGATGGCCTCGAGTTGTACAATTATCACATAGGAAGGTGCACATTATTTGCTGGAGACAGATTCCAGATTCAGACCCCTTGATTACCTTCAGTCGCAGGAAGTCAGTTGTATATTCCTGATGTGACCCACACAAATTATAGTACGCTTTTGATCAGCAGAATGTTACTTGTCCCTGAGTTATTTACCAGGCCTTTGGTGTGAGATATATAGTTTTTCTCCTGGAATCCCAAGTGTCACGTCTTTGCTATTCTTATGTGAATCTCGCAATTCTCTACTTTTCCATCTTGCGATATATAATTTTTGCTAAAGTGCTGGCAAGTGATGAGATTATTTTATCTATTAGGATTCAAAGAAGGAGGTTTCTCCAGGTCCAGACAACGAACTGCCCTGAAATTATTGAGTTATTCATAACTTCGAGCAGTTACAAATTACTGCTATTAACCGAATGCTGTAATTACAACTAGAAGCTAGGTCTTGTAGCATAATATCTGGTGTTGATAGTTTTTAGTGCATGTCTTAGGGAGTAGAAACTCAGGCATGCAGAAGAATGGCTACTGCACTCCTGTAAAAATATGTGATGTTTCCTAAACTGGATTTCCTCTAGATCATCACCAAATAAAACATTCACCTTGGATGAGGGCGCAGTAGTGCAGGCATGGTGTCTTTTAGTTCAAGTGAATGCTCTCACTGAATGGGCTACTTTACACTACGACATGAAGAAGATCCTCCTTGAAGACCTCTTGCCAGAAAATTTGCTTTGACAATTGGCCTGTAACACCAAGAAATTGCTCAACAACACTAGATAATCCTTTGAGACAAACCTTTGTGACTGGCCTCAGGGACCATATCACAGAGCAAGCTGGGACCTCAGAGTGTCTCCATGCAAGTGCCCAATAGCCCTGTCTTGTCACCAGGCAGAAACGCAACACTGCAGACTGGCCACTTCACCTACCTAGCTAGTGCTGGCACCACTGGGTCCCCTCCTGTGCCATGTGCCTTGCTGTGTCTTGAGCATAGAAAACACTTAAGAAATATAAGAGAACTTCGAATGGAAAAACAAACAGATATTCAAGCTTTTGGGTTTATTACTCTAATTCCTGGTGGTGGAGGTCAGCACACAAAGTATGGCTGAGAATAGCATCTGGGCATGAAATCGGTGTTCATTTTGTGCTCCCAAGGTGCAGTAACAATGACTTCTGCCTCTGTTTGCTAGCAGCCATACTCCATCGTTCACCGTGCCTTGACAAAGAGGCCTTCTGAAGGGCATTTAAACATGAGATATTCCTTCACCTGTATTATCTTTCACACAGTCAGAGAGAGGCAAACAGCCCTACATCCAGTGGAAGCAGAACGAGAGAGAGTGATTTAGATTTCAAACCATGTATTTTTGACCTTTCTGTTGGAGGAATAACACTGAGCTTGTTTAAGACTAAAAGATTGATGTATGTCTTGTTCTGAAAGCAATGTTATAAAAATGGTACCTTCTTACTCAGCAGATCTGTTTCTGTTGTGTATTGAGAATCATTGCTGCTTGCGCTCAAAACTAAAAAGTTTATGGGTTTTAGCCCTGCAAAACCAACCCTCTCCAGGACAAGTGAGCTTGTTCCTCTTTATTGTATTATTAATAAAACTCTGTACTCCTTATCAGTTATCAGACCAGTCAGGGCACACACTGGTTCTTAACAACCGTTCCTGGATCTTTCCCTTTTTCACCTCTGGTGTTGGCATGAGTGGAATTCCTCCTTGTGAAAGAGGCCAGTAATACCTGCAAAGCGATAACTCTTGCATATTTGGTCTGGCTGAGATTTCACGACCTGCGAGTGATACACTGGAAGGAAAGAACCTTGCTTTGCCTTCAGAGCATGGCTGAGTTTGCAGTGGAAAAAAAATGACAGCTAAATAGTGGAAATCCATGAAAAGCTAACTTCCAGTAACACAAATGGGAATTTAAACTGAAAAGAAGTAAGCACAGAGCTCAGGATTTGGCTCTGAGAAAATCTATTCACATGAAGCACCTCTTAAAAGTTTACCGAATGGACTATCAAATACAGATGTCTTAGCAGAGCTGTCTTTTGCAAGAGGGCAAACATACAATGCAAACTCTCACCACTGAGTGTGTTTTTATTGTAAAAACAACTTGTTTGCTTAGGGGTGGATTAGCCTTCCAAACAGCAAAATGTTAGAATGCCATCCACTTCTGCTGGAGCTTGTGGGCAGATTCAGAGCTTCTCTGCTTTCTCCCTCACACAGCACCCTGTAAAGAAATCAGCAATGTTTGTGAGCAAAGTGATGCAGAAACCAGGATCTTTCCCATGCCAACCTGGAGAAAATGCCACCCTAAAACAGGAGATGACAAGTAACAATGCATGCCTCTACACCAATGTTGGCTGAGGTCTTTGTACAGAGGGACCTTCTTTTAATGAAAACACAAAATTTCCTCTATAACTGCCCGTTAATGACAACTGTTCCAATGCCACTAATCGATATGGTCCTTTTACTGTTATTTCCCATTAGGAGGTTGTCCAGTCCATTGTCTACGGTGATCCACGTGAGTAGGATCCTCCTTGGTGTGGGAAACCATCCTGCCTACTAGAGACTTCGACAGCATTTCAAGTCCTAGTATGAGATAGATGCTGAATACAAAAGTTGTAAGAAAGGGTTAATGTGCTGGACTTTTCAGGCTCTGGGAAATCCAGGTAAAATACTTTCTGGACTCCTGAGTTCTGAAAAGGAAGATCAGAGACCTGCTGTTATTACAGGAGTTTGCCTAGGACCATCAGGGTTGAAGCAAGGTTTATTTCCTCACTTGCCCAACCTTGTACATAGGTCAGTTAAATAAATGAAAAACTTTTCCCTGTCATGTCATTCTCAAAATTTGATGACCTGTCCCTCAAACACTTCTGCCCACTATGGAGAGACAGAGGGGCAAAGCTCTTAGAGGGACTGACTGGCACCGCTGCATGTTTACACTGCTCATAGGTTGGAATTACTTAGGCTCTGCAACCTCTCAAGATATACTTACTGCAGTCTGAAGTGTGCCTTAAAGAGCACACGGGCTTCTGCAGGACCCCGCCACAGCACACTGTGGAATTCATCTGGATGTGATCCCCACAGCTGCAAACCCACCTCCTGTTTCCATTACACATTCTATTAGTCTGCCGTGATTCCCCTTCAGCACACATCGCTGCCGCTCTTTATTTTAGCGTTATTAATTTTTGACATGAAGTCTCTCTAAACATGGTAAATACAGAAAGTAATTGGTATGTTAAACAGGAGAAGCATAATGAGTCTCATGTACAAACGCGACTCGCTTCTGCTGCAGAGCCGGACGGGAACAGAATACACAATCGTGCTGCCAATTTCAGTGGGAGCTTCTTTACCAAGTCCCCGTGGTTCACAGGCAGTGCCTCGACCTCTCCTGTACTTATGATACAACCAGACACAGTTTAATGGCTGAAATGACTTTGAAGCTTTCCCAGTGGATCCAATTTTCACCCTCTGTGAATACAAGCTCCAGCCTTTCAGCAAAGAGTTTAGTTTGGTGATAAGTTAACATGTGAGGCCAGCCTGAGAATAAATTCTAACTGTTGCCCTGATGGTAGGGCTTTCACACTGTGACTCATGGTGATGACGTAGGGCTTTTTGGGAGAGATGTGCTCTCCAGACTAATACTGGATGATGGGATGTTTTGTCAGCAAGGAGAGACATTCCCTGCAGCCGGCGAGGCTGATGCTGGCTTGTCAGCACTGATGGCAAATCTTTGCTAGGAGGAGCAGATAGGGAAATCATAGCCCATCTCAGCCCAGGCTCGCAGTGATAATGGGCTGATTATGAATATATAGGGTGTGAGTTTTAAGGGTACATGTCCTCTAAATTTAGCTAGAAGTCAATGGGAGAGGCAAGTAGATTAAAAAAGGCGAGAAGAGTTAGGAAAAAACCCACATACCAACAACTTTTATATAATACCAACCCTGGGCCACCTCTTTCTCTTAATTTTAGCCTTTTAAATTATTCTAGATTTCTAGTTTTGCCTTGGGAATAAAACACAATGAGTACAGTTATTCCAGCTCTGATCTTATGGTCTCAAATCCTATCAATTCTGTCCAGAATCAAGGCTGAAAAATCAGGTCCAAATTATCACACAATCCAGAATTACCAAGACACTTCCATGCTGCTTGAGATGCCATTTTTTCCTGCCGGCTTTATGCCTTTTCTTCTAGCAGCAATTCACAAATCAAAGACAGACACACTTGGCAGCAGGACGGGACCATAATATTTGACCAAGAATGGAGCTGACATACATCAGCAAAATGCCCACAGACAGCATAATCAGGAACCTGACCTGTCTGCCGCTCTACCAATGGTACTGCATAAATAATTAATTGTACCTGCCAATGTAACATATAACACCAGCTAGTGCTTTGCTTTTTGTTTTCTATGACAAGCCTTGATCTTTTTCTGTGTGAGCTGTTGTAGAAGTAGCTGGAAGAAAGAGAGCAGACCCTTGTTACTTGTGTAATAGCCTACCTGCTTTCTCAGGTTATTCTAGAAGAGGGGCTGTTGACAGGATATAACATATCTCAGCAGTGCCCGGCAGAACAAAATCAGCCAAAAAAGGAGTATCTGGCTACCTTCATCTGAGTTTCGTGCATGAACCAAAAGAACCCACAGATACAGTTTTGGCTTGGGAAATTTAAAATTGGGCTCTGCAATGTCATATAAAATAGGTGCTGAGAAGGAAGTGGGAGCTGATAGCACAATAGATTTAATGGTAGCTTCTTTCTATTTGTTTTTATGACCCAGGTTTTAGAAGAACTCTGAAAACAGTCAGGAGACAAATTTTTCCTTTTCTTTTTAACACCTTTGTGATTTAATTTAAGAATGGCGTTTCATTCTGGACAAGAAGCCCATGGTATAAGGCTGACAGCTGAGACCTGAAACACACATTCTGCAATTCAGCAAGTGCATAAATAAAAAGTTAGCACTACTATCTTCTCTGAGGAAGCATCCAAGGTAAGTTGCAAATGCTGAAATGAAACACTGAATTCAGCTGAGGTACGAATGCACAATTTCAGGCAAGCAGCCAGCAAATGTGTGTCTCTTCTTCTTTGTTTCCCCTTCTAGGGGTTACAGTCTTATTCCTATTTCTATTTAACATATGTTTTCTGAAGAAAGGTGGAAGGCTTGCCCAGTCCACTCTGTTAAAGAGACCATAAAGCTCACCAAAAAAAGAGGTAGAAAACCCAGCACACTGATTTCAAGAGTAACTCCCAGAACCTGCATGAATAGCGTACGTTCATGATGCAGAAGCTGGACAACAGCATATGATCTCATAAGGGATACAGTTTCAGCCTGGGCCTGATAAAGTCAAGTTCATAAACTTGCACCTGCACTTTCCAAGTGCAGACACCTGGCTTTGCTTTCTACAAAAGCCTGTATGCTCTCTTTCAACAGCCTTCCATAAGTGCAAGGATAGGAATCTGTACCTGCAAATCACATTCCTGGACTACTCCTACTGATACCCTAACAACTGCAGTCCTTCTGGCTGTGCTGTCTTCAGTACTTCACTATGTGTTAAATGTATTCACTTTAGAAAAGACACAGATGAGTTGTCTTTGATCACAGGCAAAGAAGCAACAAATCCTGAGTACTTTGCTCTTCACAGATTCATCAAACCTTCTCCTATGAAGCCAGGGTTAGTTATATTTACGTACCAGATTACTGAGCACTAGTTAGCTGGTGTTGAAGAAGCATTTTCCATCTGTCATTCTCAAGCAGAAACTCAGATCTAGGGCCCTTCCTGGACCTTGTCTAAAAGTTGGTAAGAGCCCAAACATCTGAAGTCTAAGGAGACAGCTGGAACTGTTTCTGAATTTTACGGTTAAAAGGAGAGTCTTCAGACTGGGAAGTGTGGTTCATGGTTTATAAAGAATCAAGATCTGAAACTGAGGATTAGGGTTTGTGTTTAGAGTCACTGTAAATGTGTAATGCACGACCGAGATGAACAACGATACCAGCATTTGTAGCTCCCTTTTGTCATCCACAGCTACTCAGTCTGCAGGGTGATGGGTGAAAGTTATCTGCAGAAAATACCTGTTGGTAGAGATGCACAAACATGCCAGGTGGAACCTCTGAACTTTTCTGAAGTGGCTCAGCTCCTTTTTAGATTCATCAGAAGCAACTAAAACAAAGCCTTGGGAGCTGGCTGCGCAGTACCCTCTGTGAACAGCTTGAATCGCCCGACTCATGGTAATGGTCTGCCACAGCAGCTCTAATCAAGTGCACACGTGTGTTTTCTCTTCACGAGATGACAGCTCCCAAGTGAAAGGGCACTTCAGCTGTGATAAAACTTTCCTTCTATTGTCTGAGTTGTGTTTGTTTTCTGGCAAACCCCCGCGCTGCCTCTGCTTTCTGTGCAGACACACATTTCCCATGCTTGTGCGGGGAGGCCAACCAAAGTCTTTGGAGGCTTCTCAGTAGTATTGCCTGAAGCAAATACCACAGCTCAATAGCAATTTAATATTGTAATCAGGGAGCAAACTGTGCAGTTTTGGCACATTTTGATAATTATTAACTACATGTATTAGTGTTGTGATTCTAGTAACTAATATTTACAAAAGGTTCCCTGTGTGGGGAAGACCTCGCCTAGACATGAGCAGTTGAGATATTCCTGAGTGATTGTCAGTGGGCCTTTAAGTCTGTGCTCATGTTCGCTGTTTAAAGATAAAACATCAATACTTAGAAATTGTACTTCAAAAGACCTATTTCATGAATAATAAATTCTCAGGGTGTAAAACCATACCAAGCGCCAGAACGTTTTGTGAATTTATGGGGAAGTTTTCCTGTGGAAAAAAAAATCCTGGAAGATAAGATTAAAAAAGCACATCTCAAACTCCCTAACATAACGTAAAGAGATTGGATTTAAACGTTAAATCACTCTCGCTCTTAGGATTTTTGTTTCATGCCATGACGTGTCTCTTTCTTCTGCTTTCCCATTGGATGACAGGTTGGCCATGAGCCAGCAGTGTGCCTCGGTGGCTAAGAGAGCCAATGGGATCCTGGGGTGCATCTGGAGTGTGGCCAGCAGGTCAAAGGAGGTGATCCTCTCCCTCTACTCTGCCCTGGTCAGGCCCCACCTGGAGTATTGTGTCCAGTTCTGGGCGCCCTGGTATAAAAAGGACAAGGATCTCCTGGAGAGAGTCCAAAGAAGGGCTACAAAGATGATTAAGGGCCTGGAACATCTCCCCTGTGAGGAAAAGCTGAGTGAACTGAGACTGTTCAGTCTTGAGAAGAGAAGACTAAGGGGGGACCTAATTAATGTTTATAATTATCTTAAGCAGGGGATGCAGGGGGAATCAGCCAGCCCCTTTTCAGTGGTCTGTGGAGACAGGACAAGGGGCAATGGCTGCAAGTTGGAGCACAGGAAGTTCCGCACCAACATGCGGAAGAACTTTTACACAGTGAGGGTGACAGAGCCCTGGGACAGGCTGCCCAGGGAGGTGGTAGAGTCTCCTTCTCTGGAGATATTCAAGACCCGTCTGGACGCCTATCTGAGTGAAATGTCCTAGGGAGCTGCTTTGGCAGGGGGGTTGGACCCGATGATCTCTCGAGGTCCCTTCCAACCCCTGCAATTCTATGATTCTATGATTGCTATTAGAATTAATGACCTTATGGACCCCAGTTCAGGACTCATGGGCAAGGGCAGTTATAAGCACCAGCAAAACATTCTCTGAACTTGAAATCTGTAATTGACAAATTAAATTCCTCCATGTGGTTATTATGCCTAAGCTGACTCAGGGCTGAAGCAAAGCTGCATTTGCTCTTGTGTCTTATGCAGCTCTTGTTGGTTTATTCTTCACCTAGCAGAGCGTGATGGTAAGGAGTGAAGGTGCTTGAGCAAGCACGTTAGTATCAAACATAGATGACCTGTACAGTGTGGTTTGCCAACTTTGAATCCCATAGCATTCCTATTGAGAGTACATAACCGTGCTTATTTCAGAGATCATTTCTGTGCTTTTCCAAACAGGTGGGGGACACATAAACATTCTTGACGTGGGGCCTCTTCTAGTCTGTGAACTGTACCACATCACTGACATGCATATTTGCACAAGAGGGAAAAAAAAAGCTCTTTATTTTCTAATAGGATTGGAGTTGGGAGAAAGATCATCTCATACAACTTAACCTCTGTGTAGTTTCTTCCCTTCAAGCTCACCCATATTTCACACAACTTTTCTGGAAGTGCCTTTTAAATTATATATGCTTTTGGCTAGTAGGCCAGACTTGTAGCCTAAAAGACCAGACTTCCTTACAAAGAAGTCATGATTTGAATTGTTTATTATGCTGATCAATCACATTAGATAAGGTAATGTCATAAAGATGACACAAAACAACCATCTGTAAACAACACATAGCCATTCCTTTACCAGTTGTTTAAACAAATTAATCAGTAAAATATACCTTTAGCTTCAGGTAGTTCCTGTGTCACAGCAGCTGGACATTAACATATATTTCTTAAAAGTCAGACCAGTCGTCAGTGGCATATCAAGGTGGAAGACTAAGATGGTTCTTCCCATGTGTTTGCAATATACTGACCAGCCAGGAGATGACTGATGGATGCTGTCAGGGAGTAACCAGTGAGGCAGTGTTGGACAACATGGTCAGTAGTGATCTTAAAGCACCACAACATACAAGAAAAGAAATTACAGAGGCAGGAGGACAGGCAGAAAGAGCAGCGAAGCCAAAATAAAACAAGATTTCAAGAAAAAGGTAGGGGAGTGATGTCTGAAGTTGTTTACAGGTTAAGGAGGGCAGAGCTGGCTATGAAGAGGTCAACAAAGACTTCACCTGACTGCAAGGCACTGGAGAGAGGTTGCAGAAAGTTTTCTGTGGAGGAGAGGAAGGAAAACACTGGAGAATGATGTGTCCAATGTGTGTGGGGACAGGCTAGTAGCTGTAGTGGCAACTAGGGTCAGGTATAGAAATTTATGATGAAAATAGTATTAGTGTATAGATAGCATCAAAGATCTTGGTCATGTTTGCTACGTAAATTTTGTCCATATCAAAGGTCAATGAAATCTAAAATATTTCTATAGAGAAGCAGTAAAAATGACATGCTTTATATTTATTTTTATATTTTACAGAATATAAAAATGAAAAAATACGTTTAATGAGAAACAGTTAGTGTATGCCCTTGATATGTGTAAACACAACACATCAAGGTCTCAATTATAAAACACAATATTCATGTGTATTTCTTCCCAATTTAAAATTTTACCTGGTTCATTTCAAGTACCTATTTTAAGATTAATAAGTCAGCCACTCTAAATTCCATTATTCTCACAAGTTACTGCTAGGGTATGTAGGCGTAACATTAGTTTTTATAATTCTGTTAATTAAAGTAATTATACCAAAGATAAGATATGGTAAGCATATTAATATTTTAAGCAAATATTTGTGCTTGTTTTCAGAATTAGTAGAAAGAGGAATTTGGCTACAGTTAGGGTTCTCCACTGGTTCCGAGTGCTGTAATAAAGAAGGGGAAAGGTAAGTGTATGCCTATCTTTAAGTACATGCTTAGCCTTTGTAACCTGCTGTGAAAGCAGCAAGTTAAGGGGACTAAGTACATACCTAAAGGTAAGCATGTGCTTGACTGCCTGCCTGATCCAAGGCTGGAGACAGCAGGATGATGTTTCCGTAAAGGCAGCTGGCACACTCACAACATCACTTCAGGAAGAGCGAATAACTTTTTCACAAGCAGCTTAACTGAAGGGACTAAGGATTCAGTTATACAACAAATTGGCTTTGGCAGAAAAAAGGCCAAAATTCTTTTTTTTTTTTTTCTTTTAGGTTGAGACTTAATTCTAGTGAACTGATTCAAAGCATGGCAGCGGTACCATCACAACTGCAGAGATGATGAATTTTGACCTAAGAACAAATGCCCTCTAGGGCATTTGAAGTTATTAGGTCAGATTCATGGTCAAAGCCATGGAGTTGTATCCTGTGGCCCTTTAAAATGTATCTAAATACACAAAAATCTCAGGTGCCTAATATTGGCCTGACTCTACCCGCAGGTGCCCAAGTCTGGACTTGTGATCCTAAAATTCCTAGATAATTCTGGAGGTGCTAAAGATCTTGATATTAAAATGCAGCTTATGGTGGGTTTCTAAAGTTCAGCTTCCCTGTATGGCCAGAAACACCTTTATAATCCTCAGCAGCATTTGACTTCTGTTTCAGTCAAACTTCTTTTGACAACCACAAAGGAAGGGCTTTCTCAGTCTCTATGTGGAATGCTGCTGTAGATGCCTGTGATGAAGATTAGAGGGAAGGGGAGGAAAGGGGAAATTACCTCTACTGTCCTTTCATCTAATAGTTTAGTGACTAAAAAACTCACACAGTACATGGCAGAAACTGGGTAAAGTACTGAATGGTTAGCGTAAGCTGTTCCTATTAGTTCCTTCGTACATATTGCAGTTTGATATTCTGTGGTCTAAATTCCACATTATACCATGCCAGGCTACATAATGAGCTTAAACCCCAATGAACAGACAAAAGAAACTGTAGATGAGAAACCTTCAGGAGATCTTTAGAATATTGAAAAGTCGAGAGTCTCTTGAAATCTTGAACATTTACCTTGGCAAGTCCCAAAATCTCCCTGTTTTTCCATAAATTTTGAGAAAGAAAGCCTGAAAACTCTTGCCTCTCAAAAGAAATTACTCACCCCAGGCAAATGGATGACTAGAACTTTGCAAGGTGGGTTACACTCTGTTGTTAGGAAACTGCATATATACAAAAGACAGTCTGCCTATTAATATTTATAGACTAGAACAGTTAAGCAAACACTAAAGCTCCACAACATTTTATGATAAAGTATCAAGCTTGCTACATATGCATATACCTACATAAATAGATTGTATTTTCAGCTGGGGAGAAGGGTCAGAGGTGGTGTCTCTGAACAAACAGTGCTCAGACCAGTTCTTCCCCATGTCTTTCACTACTGCTGCCTCGGGCTCTGGAATTTTTTTGCCTGCTAAGGCCAGCTGCTTCCTTGCTGGTTGGATCTTCTGCCATGGCCCAGGCTGCCTCGGGGATGGCAAGGGACCGCTTCCACCGGGGCCAGCCATGCTCTCCTGACTGTGTGCATGCGTGTCGTTTATCTGCCCGACGGGCCCAAGCAGCAAGGCAGAGCCGCCCTTCTCACTTCCTTATCTTTCCCTCTCTTCCCCAGCAACAGTGACCTGCATCACCTTGCCCGAGTGCATCAGCTTTGCTACCGCCGGGACCCGGCGCAGGCAGCTGTAATCAGGTGTTCTGCCCAGCTCCTGATGTTTTTGAGTTTATCACTGCTTACCCTCGCGGTCGTTCCCGTGACTATCAATAGCACAACACCCAGAGGCGAGGAGCTGTGTCTTCTCACGTCTAGGCTTTCATGGGGTTACACCTGAACAACAGAGCACAGACCGGGGCTGCTACAGCAGCATTATAGATGCCTGGGTTTAGTAGTGGCTATATCTAACTCTTCTAGAAGTGTGCAACGGAAGGGGGCATATGCAGAGCACAGAAGCCTTGAAATTGCCCACTAATACTCCAAACTGCCTCGTCGAGGGAGCTGTCAGTCTAGGCCGGAGCCTTATGTTTTCAGTGGGGCTGATGCGGGGCTGCCCCATCTAGTGCTCTGCAGAGACTCCCTTTGGTACTTCCCCTTGAGCTCATCTCTCCCAAGGAACAGATTTTGGAAAAGGTCTTGTTAGTAAGGGAGCATGGATTTATTTAGCATGAGAAGGCTCTCAGAAACATTTCACAGGTCGCAATGAACAGCTAAGACCATTGCTCACTGACACAAGGATGACAGAAGACGGTGAGAGACAGACAATTTTGACAATTCTAGCAAACGTTCTCGAGTGGACCTGAAAGGACTCACTGGGGCCAGCCCGAGGTCTCCCGCGATGTAAGTTCAGTTGTTAGTGGTTCAGGCACTTTTTTGAGATCTCAGTTTGTGACATAAAAATATCTTAAAATCTCCAATCTTGACACAGAAAGCCTGTTTCCTGAATAGTCCTTTAAGTGACACAGAAACATCATGAGGCATTTTCCACCATCCTGTCACCTGGATTAAAATCCTTTTTAACAACATACTGATGCTAGACATCTTTCAGTGGAAATATTGCATGAAGAAAATTATAGTATCCTTCCCAGTGCCTCAGAACAACAACAAAGGGGATCTTTCAAATCACATTTTGCACTTACAATATCGAGATTTACACACACATGAAACTTCTTGCAGTGGATCCAGTGCGCAGTGGCATGTACTGCACAGCATGTGTAGAAATTTCCTTCAATCTAAAAAGCTGGGGCTGGTGGGGATAATATTGCCTCTGATGATTTCTGAGTCTGAACTGAGTCTGGTGTGAGGCCAGATCTGTCAGGTAATATTTTGGCTGCCTCTCTATCTCTTCTGGTGGAGGTGTTTCTCTTCCTTCGGCAGGTTGGAGGATTTGCAAGGCCACCTCACCACCCAGAGGAGCATGGTGCATTTTACTCTTCAAGATGCAGTAGGTGATAAGGCTAGGAAGATTGCCTGACATCCCCCAGTATGAAACCCTTCTTCAGTTGCCCAGAACTCAGCCAAACTTTCATATTAAAGAAAAATACCTTTTTTTCCTTATATCAAGACAGAAAGTCAAGAGACTGCAGACTTCCTTAAAGGACATATTAGAAAAATAACCCCTCACCATCCTAATCTGTGAATTTAGAATGTTTCACAGCAGTGTTCCAGTCCTGTGCCAACAGATTCTGACTCTAATTCAGGAAAGGCACTAGTTAATTTTGATTTCTCAGTGCTGTCTTTGGTTCTGTTGTCATAATTAGAAAGTCAACATTTACCCACATCTATCATGAGACCTAGGAAAACTATTAGTTGCAAACAGTTGATTTGTTGAATTTAGCTCTTTCGTGATTGTGGTTGATCAACAACCACATTTTAATTTCTATTAATTTTATTCACTGTATAAATTCTTCTGCAACTTACAGAATATATTTCAGCCCATGTATACTGCTTACAGACTGGATGGTGTATCAGTTTTTGCAAGGTATAATTCAGTATTTGGTTTGTATGTGAAGGATCATTTGAGTAGCAGTCTATTGTTTCTCGTCTCTAGGTGAACAGACTTCAAAAATATAAAGTGATTTTAAGATGAATTCTGCAGACAGTTTGGAAGATTTTTCGAAATAAAATTCACAGGAGTATTTAGTTCACTGTTTTTTAATAGAAATTTATGAACAAACGTTTCTCGTATATAAGTGTATGCAAAAAAACCTGGCAAACTTCTACTGAAAACAACAGAAGTATTCTCACTGAAACGAAAAAGAATCCTATAAAGTTCACTGTTGGTAAAATGGGTGAAATTATTGTCCAATTAAATGCCTGGAAGTTTCTGGTTCATTTTTGTTTTCCTTGGATTCTTAAAACTGATCCCCAGCAAGACTGTTCTTTCCTCCCTCCCCATTACTCAACCACCTGCAGGCATCTGCCTGGTCTCAGAGACATCTCAGTAATTTTTTTCTCTTCTTCCCAAATGACAGCGTGGGAGAAGGTTGAGTGTTTAAAAAAAAAAGCCACTCAACACTGCAATTCTATTTGAGAAATGAAAAAAAAAAATAAAATCCCCAACCCACAAAAACCCCTTGCATATCTTTTCCTGAAGTACTCAAATCTCTCCCATAGTGTCGTGCTAAGCACAGCCCACCAGACACACACTGGTGCTTTTGTGAAGAGGGGATACAACTGAAGACCACCAACCCAAGGTCACTGCTGACCTCAGTCTAAACTGACACAAACCTGCCCGGCTTGCTGGCACAGGCATCTTTAGCGGCGTGGGCTGGCTGTCGGTAGGTATTGTGTTAATCCTGAGCTGCCTTAGGATCCCCTCGCTGACTGCCAAGGTCTGTGAGGAAAGAATTCTTCTGCTTAAAGGGTCCTGATGATGTTCCACCACTGCCATGCGCCCGGAAGCTTGGAAATGTTATTTTGGAAGTATGTTCTTTGGAAATTTGTGTATATATATATATATATACACACATAAACACACACCCCCCCCTATAGGAGTAGGGCCGGGCCTCCGGCCTGTAACCTGACTGATCATTGACAGCAGCACCCGCTAATCCCGGGGGCGACAAAACCGTGGTGCCGTTAAAAAATTATGTACAACCTGTGCCTCCCGTCTTGCGCCTCCCGTCTTGCGCCTCCCGCCTTGCCCCTCGCACCGCCACGACGTCACCTTCCGCCCCCACCCTGCCCCGGCTGTGCCTGCTGGGCCCGGGCTGTGCCGGCGGGGCCGGGGGCCGCGGGGCGGCCTCACGCCGGCAGCCGGGAGCCGTTGCCATGGCGACGCCGGCAGAGCCGAGCCGCGGTGTGGGAGCGCGGCCCTGCGAGCGATCGTATCGATTAAACGAGCTTTTTATTTTTATTTTTTCTTATTTTTAAAAATTTTTTTCTTTTTTTTTTAGGGCGGAGGGCTGTGGGGAGGGCGGTCCCCTGCAAGCCACATGTAGGGAAAGCAGTGAGTGGAGCCCATACGGAGGCTGGCCATCAGGGCCCTTCACCATCCCTGGGAGTGGGTAACCTAGCTTGTGCAGTTGTTCTCCAGGGTGAAGTCTTCCCTCTGCATCATACACAGTAAATAAATGATGGCCTCCCTATGCTGAGATGCCAAGGTGCACTTTCTGGCTGGTGGGCTGTGAGGAGCTCTTGGAGGCAAAGAGTTAAGGGATGGCGGTAGGGCGCTTGCCAGTGGGGTGATGCTCGAGGCCCCTTTTCCAGAGCTCTTCAAGTAAGTCTGTCTGTGGTTACCTAAGACTTCCCACAGGGATTCCATGGATGGTGGGTAAGGACCTTCCATCTGGAAGATGGCTCCTGTTATATTCATTCCCCTCAGCCAAACCTCAGCATAAGGATGCAGTGACCCCCCTCTTAATAATAGGACACCCCTCACTCCCAAGCCTTATGACCTGCGTGGGTGCCTGTGTGCCTGTGCAGTCCTCTTGCCTCCCCCATCTTGGGGAAAGTGGCATGATACAGTGCGGCAGTCTGCCGGCAGATCTGTTACTAAAGGAATTCATGCATCTTGCATCTTGAAGATGCATTATTAATGCCTGGACAAATCACATCAGGTGGAGCTCAGCAAGTCCCTGGCACTGCAAAAAGGAACAAAGGCTGGTTCTACAAGGGAGAGAAGGATGAGACAAATTATAACAGCTGGGAGTTTCTTGTCAGTAAGATGGCATAAAAACAGAAATGCTAAAATTGTTTGCACATACAGCAAGTTTATATTTTTATTGGGAATGAAATTACACATTGCACTGCAAAGAAGATACTTTAATTGTATCCTAATAAACATCACATTGTTGGGCATCTTTGAATTTCATGGCAAACTGGGCTAGCTTGCTGGCATCCAAATTACTTCCAAGTACAGTTTATTTAGTATCTGGAAAGGACTATAAAGACTGGATTTGCTAGCAGAGGGCTGCTTCTCATCTCCTTGAAGTCAATGGCAAAACTCCCATTCGCTTCAGCAGCATTAGGATCAGGCCAGAGTTTATAGCAATCTTCCAAAGAGTAGGAGGCAACGCTGCCTGCAACAGCACGTGGGAAGACATGGACCCCAGCCTCATGGGCAGAGAGCAGTAATTCTTCATCTCTCTAACTCTTGATAAGAAGATCTAATTTGTGCAGCACAGGCTTTGATGCCAGCTAATATGTTTGTCCCCATGGTGCAAGTACTTGTCCGAGATCTGGACCTTGCTGGCTTCGTTGCATTAGGAAGCGAGAAGAATAATAAGAACCCAGGATTTCTCTTGGAACACCCCTGTTTATTTACAGAGGATGCATGCAAAGTACTATTACATCAAGCCAGGAACAAGCAAGGGACTTTCTTGTTTGGAAGTTCAAGTCTTTTTTTTAGTGAGTACTCAGCCACAAAGAAGTATAGTTTGGTTTCACCCCATGACAATGCACCATTGCTTATTACTCTAGCAGATGATTTTCCCAATGCCTTCTCTTACTGTTTTTCACTCCCTTACACACCCACCTACAAGCATACAAAACCCCAGCTGTTTCACTCACGGTCTTCACCCAGCAGAACTGTTGGGTATGCTCTCTGCTCCTGCCCCTTCTGCTCTTGCCTTGCTAAGCTGAGTCATGGTTTGGGCAGTGACTTGAATTGTTTCTGTTGCCACTAAATTAAGGGGCATATAATTTTTATTCCAGTTAGTGTCTTAAAAAAAAAAGTTAATTAAAAAACCCTCAAACTTTTGACTTTCACCCACCCTGTGTTTTGCGATTGCCATTTCAGCACATCAGTGCATTCTTTTTGACTTCAGACTCACTGACTGACTGGAAGGCAGTATTTTCTTTCCTAAGAGCCTCTAAGGGCACAGTGGTAATTTGTGTTTAGCTGACAAAAAAGCCCCAAACACTTCCAGACGTCTTCTAGCGACTTGCTATTTTTTCTTTACCAACATATGACTTTATAGGATTTATATCAAAACTATTTATCTAAATTTAAAAAAAAAAAAGTGATCAAAGTGCTTTAAAAGAACCTGAAGTCACTGTTTTATCACTAAAACAGTAAGAAATGCATTTCCAATAAGTCACTGAAAACAGATCTAGCCTTTGGTATAAAGTGGAGAGAGAATAGTATTTGTTAGGGATGCACATGAGATGGTAGGAGATTATTGAGATCTCTCTAGCCATCTCTACAGTGATAATCACTCCCTCATAGCAAGAGATAAAGCCATCCAAGAAATAGGACCCAGTGAGAAGAGGGAAAAAGAGAAAGGACAAATCAGGCAGTTTTTCAGTATAGCAAAAAGTAAAAAAATGTGTTTCTCTAATTCTTTAATGTTTTGTCAAGCTGATCATGGTAACCTTGTTTGGCCAGAACCAGGTGTGTGAGTGAAGGCAGTAACAGGGGAGCATCGGTGTAAGAATGAAGTACAGGCAAGCATGCACTGAGGGCATTGTGGGGTTACAGATTACCTACACTCAGGCAGGAGATGGATCTGTGGTTAGTGAGAACATCTGCTCACAGGCAACCAGAAATGTAATGTTAGTACATAAAAGAAAAGGACTTGAGAATAACACTTCAAATATTTAAGGTACTATGTAAGGGGTGAGGCATCATGGCATACAGCATCTTGTTCGGGATTGATCAAGCACTACTGACAGAAGTTAGTTACTGGGAGACAGAAGAAATCATGATCAGCACATCAAAAAGGACTGGAAGCATAGGGAGGCTTCATGCAAAGAGAACCTGCAAAGATGAAGCCACTGGGGGACAGGGGGAAATGGCCAGCCCCTTCTCAGTGGTCTGTGGGGACAGGACAAGGGGCAATGGCTGCAAGTTGGAGCACCGGGAGTTCCACACCAACATGCGGAAGAACTTTTACACAGTGAGGGTGACAAAGCCCTGGGACAGGCTGCCCAGGAGGGTTGCTCCTTTACTTGAGGCCCAGGTAGAGCTAAAGCACTCATGAATACCTCTTTCCTTCAAACTCTTGTTTGATTAGACCCAAAGTGCATCTTCTGCTACTTGCCAAAATTCTGAAAAGAGGATTTTATTTTATTAAATTTCAGAGTAATGATTTCTAGCACATTAAAAAGGGGCATTTTTCCAAAGCTGCTTCTTTGTAATCTGTCTGTTAAATAAGAATCTTCCTGGCATCCTGAAGGAAATGACATTCTATTTAAACGTGTTACCTGCTGATCTACTAGAGAAGCAGGCCAGCAGGTTTTTTTTGTTTGGTTTATGTATGCATGTGTGTGTGGTTGTTTTGTGGCTCCTGGGTAATGTTATCCATATTTTTCTGTTTGGAGAATCACTTTTCCCTACGCACTCACCAACCAACATGAAACCACCTAATTATATTTTCATAATCATGATTAAAAACCATCTAAATTATCCTGCTTGATGTACTCAAAGAGTTTGTTGATTGCTTTTTGATGTGTATTAGAGCTTTTTGCAGAGCCACATCAAATGGTTTGCTCCACAATGAAATAAAAAAAATCTTGTAATATACATATGCACATCTTAAAAAAAACATATATAATTTATATTCTGCTAATTAAGCTACATCAAAACCAAGTCTATCACCATGAAATAATTGTGTAAAAGCTACTCACCTATTACAAGAACATTAATTTCCACTTTACTTTTTTTTTCAAAATATCGATTTTATCTTATACAAGGCAATTCAGCATTTCAAAGCCTCAGAGTCTCAAAGTGTTTTTCCACATCCGTAGAGACCTTAAATCTTGAATACAAAATCAAGTTTTAGAATAGAAGACTCAAGTAAATAATATTTTCATGTAGACTATGCTCCTTCTGCATAATGGATCACAAACATTTTAATTTCTTCCTCTGTGTTGTTTTCACATCTTAAATATGCCACACCAAACCCTGACAAAAGTTCTGTCCACTGCAGCAAAGGGCTTGATAAGAGGAGAGGAGAAGGGAGCTTGCAGAATCTTCCTCTGATCAGGGGTTTGAGACTGATCTGTGGTCTGTTTTAAAGAGACCACCGCAATGTACAGATGTAGGTTTGGTGCTGGTCTGGTTAATCCAGAAGACTGTGTTGGGAGAAAATGATGCAGATGGTCAGGATTTAGTGGAGGCTGAGATTTCTTAAAGCCATGAAGGACTTCTTTAGATTGGTTCATGGGCAAGCTGGAGTTAAGCTTTGCTTCATGGCTGTCCAGCACTGATCTCAAAGTCAGCACTCAATAAAAATAAAATATCCTAGAAAAGCAATTAAGTAATTCAGACTGTGCCTCCTTGATATCAAGTCTGTTGTCATATCAAATATTCATGCAAAATAAATCTGTAGGTGTGTCTGTATGAATGGAGTGCAAGTGCAAATGGTGATGCTTTGCTACAGCTTGACAGCCAGCACTCTACAGCATGAGCACAGAGGCTGATCACACGTCCAGATGTGTCCTTCTCCATAGTCGCCTTCCTTAGCTGTGTGCGTGTGTGCGTGTGTGTGGAAGCTGTCTCTCCTCTCCAGGAAACCTGTAACATGCTGCCACTTAATCTGTGGTATCAACGACAGCTATGGGGTATTCAAGTAAAGCGCCGTTCATCCATGTGTTTTCCAGTTTGACTTTCAGTAAATGTTTAATGATCCTTTTCAATTACTGGACCAAACAATATTTGACAAGAATGTACCTTGTCTAATACTAGCACTTAGACAGGAGTGCATTTTTTAGATAGCACTTAGCATCCACAATGTTGTCATGATATTTGTGAATGTACTCTCAGGTTGATCTTAATGACCCCATTACAAAGGTCTCATGCCTTGCTGTGTTATCGTCTCTCTTTCCTTGACTTTACAGTACAAGAGCTGTCAGAATTCACCTGGGAACACTCAACATCCTGGGTTCAGGTCCTAAAAAGACATTGGCTTTGCTGGCGTGTCTGTAACTACCACTGGAGAAGTAGATTCCCTGTATAGGACCATGGGAGACAGATCCTTTGGCTTCTCTGGCTGCATCTTGTCTCACCTGTGGCCCATGTGTGTGGCGCACGCCTCTGCTGTGTGCCTCATGCATCTCTCAGCCTCCATGAGGGGACATGGTTTCAAGTCTGGTGTGGTCTCTGCTGTTGCCCTTGATGTCCATGAGAGCGAGGCAATGCAGCAGGAGAGACTGTGTCCTGAAGGGAGAACATGAGCCCAGGTATCCGGACACATCCCATCCAGAAGATGCACAGGTATACTGGAAGTTCCACCTAAATGTGACAAGGAACTTCTTTACTGTGAGGGTGGCAGTGCACTAGAAAAAGCTGCCCAGAGAGGTTGTGAAGTCTCCATCTCTGGAGACATTCAGAACCCACCTGGATACTGTCCTGTGCAGCCTGCTCTAGGTGATCCTGCTGTGGCAGGGGGTTGGACTAGATGATCTCCAGAGGTCCCTTCCAGCCCTTACCATTCTGATTCTGTGATATAAAATAAGATAGATGAAGGAATATTGCTAGTCGAATGACTTGGCCAAATACTTGGCAAGCAGGCGATTAAATAAGGCGTTGCAGAATATGGGTCCAGAGCTGTGACTGCCCCTTTACTTGGCATTCAGAGGTACTTCCCATAGTTCTGAAGATGGGCAAGGAATTCCCCCTCTAATGTTACGCTCACATCCTCTCCCTCTTAACTACCAGCCCTTCAACTCATCAGGGTATGAAAACAGATCATCTGCACAACCCCTTCCTCTGCAGTAATGCCCAAACAGCAGGATATGATGGCCCTTCAGCAGGTTCTGGATTATGCCCAGCATAGCCTGGCTAGACTAAGTGCCTCGTAAACCTCTCTGAAGCAACCACCACCACTTCTGTCTTGCATCAGCCTAGGGCATAGGAAGTAGGAACGTTCAGTTCCTATCCTTGTTGGAAAGAATTCAAACACACTTCTAGTCAATAGACTATAGGTTTTTCTGGGAATGCTTTATCAATCCTTGTGAAGCTGCACCACTGTGCAGAAAAAGGGTTTGAATTCTTCAAGAGAAGGAGAAAGGACGAGTGAAAGGATGACTCCCCAGGCTTATGATTAGGCAGCTTTTTTGGAAGTAGGAGGAGGTAGGCTCCAGTCATTCCTTCTGTTCTGTGCTTTAGCTCATGCCTGTTTCATATCATGTCCTTATTCTTTCAGTTAAACTTGTGCATTTTGGTATTTTGAAGAAGAGATTATGGTCTGGCACCTATCTCCTGTGTATGTTCATGGTGTTCTGCCTAGGCAGATTGTATTCTGTGTATACCTGGGAAGGAAGCAGAGTGTTTCTCATCTATTTCTCATCTATATGGGATGGGATCTGTGAGGCTGATCCAGTCACCGTGAAAACTTCTCTTTTTGTCAAGTTCTTCCTTCCCCCCGCCGCCACTGCCCAGCCTTTTTCACAGTGTCATCTTTTATTAAGATCACATTAGTGCTTCTGGAACAGCCATATTTTATCAGGATCTCTGAAAAGAGGATGAGTCAGACCATCTGATTTTATTTTGTTAAGTTCGTTTCTGATTTGCTGAGTTTAGCTCCAGTATGAACACATCTTGTTGAATTTATCTTTAATATAATACAGACACTGGCACAGGCGTTGATCTTGGTTACACTAGTGTAAATTTGGGGACATGCCAATGGAGCGCTGCCAAGGCCATATTAAAATTTCGCTTTCAGCATGGCTAGAACCGCTAGCTTCTCAGGAAGCAGGCTGCCGTGCTGAGACTAGCCAAGGTACCACTTCTCAATAGCTCTGCAATTCTCTCTTGATTGGAGAATATCCCAGGTAACACAATGCAACCAAAGTCAGACAGGGCCAAAAGGCTGCTCTACGTAGCCCGAGGCTGACTGGATCGCTAGTTCACATAAGCCTTGACTGACGGGGATAAGCTGGTGGGATTTAATCAGTAAAGAGGGAGAAATGAAATAAACTTTGTGTGGATGGCAAGAACCATGACTACACAATGTATTTATCACCTGGCTGTTTCCCAGAGTCATACTGTAACACAAAGAAGAAATGGACAGCATCCAACCTGTCCAAACCGTACTTGGGCAGAATTAGCACATTCTCCAAAGCCTGCACCAGGAAAAGGGAAATGGATGCTGTCATGGCTTTTCCCAGAAAACAGGACTTCTGTGTAATTCCTCCCGGTTTAGGCGTGTGCCCCAAAATTCTGCCATAAATGCTAAAAATGTGAATGTCTCACTGATTTATCCAGCTACCTAAGTACTCTGATATATCAGTATTCTGATGAATTTTGGTATTTTGGCACATGCAATGTAACTTCAAAAGACCCAGCTGATAGTAGTTCAGCTTTCCTTGAGAGTCAGGATGGATAATTTGCACTCTGTCTCCATTGAAAATATCTGTATTTTTTTTGTACTTTGTGAGTCTGAAGGCTGCTTGGCATCTCTCACTTAACTGAAGCCAGAGCACATGATACAAAATTTTTTAAATGCATACTTCATGCTAATTCAGTGATAAACACAGGGTAAAATTGACCCTGTTTCTTTGGAATGAATCATGACAAGCCTGGGTTTGTGGGAATGGCAGCCTGCTGTGAACATTGATACCTCTGTAAATATTGATTTATGGAACTCTCCTGTCTTTGATCAGCTATCTTCCTACACTTTGAATGTTTATTTGGTTGTTTAATATTGCCTACGCACTAACTTGTCAGCTCTGTGGGTAAGCGATTTGCTATGTATAATTTTGTAGTGGCATCTTGTACTCACTTAAGAGTCCTTAGAAACATCTGCAAAGAAAAACAGTAAGGTGTGGGTTTGCAGTCTTTGTGGAGCTAAAATGCCTTTTGACGCTCATGCCATTGAATATATGAAGTGCTTTTGCCATCTTATCCTGATTATTTGAATCAAGTTTTGATTTATCAGATATTTTACAAATATTTAATCCTTTCAACAAATAAAACTCACTATTAAAATACACAGCACGCTTTACTGCCAGGAGTAATAGTCTGGGATGAAGCCAACACTATAGATGAATGGAGTTTCCAAGCCTCCAGGCTTTACGTGGACCTTTTGGGACTGCCTTCCTGAAAGCCCCAAGTGTAGCTTCTTTCAAGGCAAGACCCAAAGCTCTGGAAAGTAGAGACTGGACCTCTGGCTTCCCTCTAACCAAATGGAAGGTCCAAATGCTGGTCCACATTTACCCCTACCTCTGTTAAAGCTGCAAGTCTTTGTGGCAGCACAAACAAAGCTTTTTAAAAGGCTGTAAGGCAGCTTGAAATCCCCTGGGTGTAGGCAGATATCTGCCTCAAGTTCTGAGTGGACTTGGGACTTTGAAGGGTGCCTGAGTGATGATGGATGGTGGCAAAGAGGTTGCACTTGACTTTTCCCAGTAGAGATCATGCTGGCTACACAAAGGCCCTAGACTATGATGCTTACTGCTTGGTGTCTGGTCATGCACCACTTGGCTGAGCTGCTTCTGTGTGGAGACAGGGATGGCTCCAGCCATGTGGTGACTACAGAGAAAGGGGGCTGTGCCTGCCCTGTGGACCCCTTCTGTCCTTAAGAGACCCTACAAAACCTCAAGCTTCTGTATCTTACCAAAACAGATGGTGATGTCTTTTTCTCCATGCGTTACTGCTCGCACTGGGCACTGCTGAAGTCAGATGAGATTTGGGGCTCGAATTCAAAGCCTAAGCATGTGATGGGCTTCCACTTACTACCACTCACTGACTTCACACCCACTGTTGGGACCCCCAGGCAAATTGAGATCCACAGGCAGAGCTCACAGATGGGTCCCCCAAATTTCGTGATTGCTCAGCTTCACCCAAACTGGCAGCAAACGGATTTTTCCAAGAATCAAAGAGATTGTTTGCACCAGAAGTGCTTTCTTTTAGCGATGTTGGAGCAGTCAGCATGGAGTTGGGTCGGGAAACCCTGTGACAGTTGCCCTCTGACTTTGCACCTCTGACCCTTGCTGGTGAGGTGATGGGTGATTTTCATGCTGCGGGGAAAAAATGGTCCCTCACATCTCCCAAGCTCTTCTTGGTGAATTGCATGACTGGGACACCATTTACAAGTTTCTCATAGGGGAACTTGTCCCTCACACCCAGACGGGTGCAGCACAGCTTCTCGGATGATGGCATTTCCTAGGTAGATAGTCAAGAAGATTTCTAAAGCTAGCTGATGGCTCTGAAATAGAAACAAGATAATATTTCCTTTCTCATCCTCTGTGGTCTGTGGGGAGGGAATAGAGACAGCCACCACTCATTTAGCAAGTGCCATTCAATTTTTAAGAAATGGGAAGAGACACTAAAAAGCACTCTACAACTTAGGGTCATTTAAGCAGATAGCACTGAAGCAAAACCTATGATTAAGAGCAGCAATTATTTTTATATACATTATTACATATTATTCAAATTCATTGCAACTGGAAAATAATGCATCTATCACATTCATTTTCTATTCATTTTCTTTTAAATAAGCCCTACAAATGCTATAAAGAGTTTGAAACGTAATTGCTAGCATGACTACCCTATCTGCAGCCAAATAAGCATTTTTTTATTAGACCTCATTTTATAAATGGAATGTGGCTTTCAGGTTTGAATTCAATCCTTCTCTGCTCAGCACTAAGCCATATATTGGAGAGGTACAGCACTTAAATGTTGCCAAGATACCTTTGCAACCAGAAGGGCAAGGGAAAGTTCAGGTCTGTAAAGTGAAGGCTTAGATTCTGGAGAGTAGAGCCAAATCTGTGGAGAAAATCCTAAAATTGCAAATACCATGGATTTAAATTGATCCTAATAATGGATTTTATTATTTAGAGGTAATAAAAATTCAAATGATGTGAAAAATAGTAAAACCTCTAGTTTAGTGAGAGAGATTGAAGTGTTTTTAGACTATGCTACATGAATGCCAATATAGACAATAGACTTTTGATAGCCATTCATCTAACATTTGCAGAAAGACATTAACAATAGATCACCCTTCACTGCCAGCTGCAAACACATAATATCATTCACAAATTATGTATTTAGGTTTTGGGAACATGAGACGTTTTTTGTAATGCTAATATGAAGACCGTGTGTCCGGAGATAGCGAACAGAGAGTCTCTGGCCCAATCCTGATCTCTTTGATATTTCTGTTGACATCAAAAGCAAGAACCATATGCAAAGGGTTTAACACTTCCATCTGCAGATTGCTATCAGATTTGCTGGGTTTTCTTACTATTAGATGGCTGTGTTTTTACTTAGTAAATCACAACAGTTAAGTTGTTGCCCTTTCCATTCACAGCTGTTACACAAAAATCTGAGGCACATCCTCTGATGGAGTTTTTCTGGGAATGCTACTCCAGCCTTTAAACACTATGTCAGTTTTGTCAAAATACTCTTCTTGTAGTCATGCCTTATTTTTGACCTTCCCACCCATGAGGAAGGTCTGAGCAACCGATCTGAGTTCAATAAGCATGAGGCTGTTGAAGATGATGTGCACATCCTCCTTCCTAGAATTACTTAAGAGAGGTGGAACTCAGAGCTGATATCTTCGTCTCACTTATTAAAATTACCAGAAAGGAGATACCTTTACTGTCATGATGACTATGTGAGTGGATGAATTAGGATTAATAGGCATTTTTAATGAGCTTTCTAAATTGGTTACATGAGAGAAGGCATTACAGCATGCTTGTGTCCCCTCAATGCCACCCCAGCATGGGAAAGATGGAAAAGAGCAAAGACTGGACACAAATTACTTTATGTAAGTAGCTTGTACAAGAGAGATAACAAACCAGAAGAATCAGAAAATATTTGCATCAAAGTGCTAACCCCAAAATTGACATCACTATGGAATAGGATGCTTTAATAAGGGTGAGGTAGATACCCCAGAATCTGCTGCAGAGATTCATGAGCTACCGAAAACCTGAATAAGCAAGTCCACGTGGCAGAGTGCAATGTTGTGGGGGGTTACCAGCTTGGTCCTGACTCTGGGATATCTTTCACTGATACTACACCAAACCTGAGTCTATATATAAAGATCTGCCTTGTACACAGTCAGCTTTGCAGTCCAAACATGTTGTTCCACTGTACTTCTAGTGCTATTGTGGGCAATATCTGCTGGAGAGATACAGACCCAGGTGATTTCTATTCTATTGCAAGCTCTGGTGAC
The DNA here is from genome assembly GCA_027925045.1 of Hypotaenidia okinawae. Taxonomy (NCBI): domain Eukaryota; kingdom Metazoa; phylum Chordata; class Aves; order Gruiformes; family Rallidae; genus Hypotaenidia; species Hypotaenidia okinawae. Next base: position 114,949,969 of record BSDF01000002.1, on the reverse strand, counting down.
TCTCTACAGCGTGACATTTAACACAATTTTTGTCAGTCCTTTGTTTTCATATCTAAAATTAGTATAAAAGAACAATCATATGCATTTTTAAAAAGAAAATCCTACATGAACTAGTATTTGAATCATTCTTTGATTATTTATTCTTGATAAATATTCTGAGTAAGGAATTTAATTAATAGAGAGATTAAGTAAATAATCCAGTGGTGACTGTTAAAATAAATCAGGTTTAGGAAGTTTCATAGTCTGTCCATTCGTAGGGGCTGATACTGGGCACTAGTCTGCTTCAGAGACAGTGATATAACTGCAGAAGAATTTATTTCTGAGAGAAAAGCAGACCCATAAATGAGATATTAATGTTTTCTTCATTACAGCAAGGTCACATGCAGCTGCCTTTTCAAAACCCAGGTGTTCTGCACTTTAGGCAGTAGGTGCTCAGACAGATCTCTGCATGCTGCTCTGGCTAGGAGTTTTCAACTGCTATCTTAAATGCTGATCTCTTCTAAAAATATGACCATATAATTACATGCTCAGATACTAAGACTTGTGACGATGGTGACTGGAGGCATGTGTACTGGTTCCCTGCTGGACACTTGGAAATTAGCAGTCCTTGCCTTTACTTCTCAACGGGACTGCTACAAACATTGGCCTGTTGTTACAGATGGCTTCCTTATTCTCTGCCTAGCAGCAATAGAAAAATGATACACCCAATTACTAGTGCCACTTAAAAAAAAAGTGCACAGTTCATTAGTTTGAATGGGCGTGCAGTTCTGACCTAGTGTGTCATTTACATATTATAATGAAGCATTAGCATATGCTAATCACAGGCCTGAGCCTAGCCCTGGCACATTCTAAAAAATGCTGGATGATCCTCCACAGATGCTGGCTAGTGTTAGCTGTGCTCTGGATTCCGGCTCCTGCTTCAAGCAGCAGGCTGGGCTGGTTGGCTCCAAATGTAGTACCAGAAGAAGCCTGCATTTCTTTCTGTAGGAAGGAATGCTGAATAAGGTTTGACCACAAAATAGAGGATTTTTGAGGGAAAGCAGCTTGCAGGAGGACAAAGCTGATTTCTGGGGACCAGTCATAACCAGAGATCCTCTGTGAACTGCAAGAGAAGCTGGCCAAAAATAAATGGAGACCTGCAGGCCTTTCCTAAACACAACACCAATGTCTAGCCCTTTCAGCAAGAAGATAATTTCATAAAAAAGACACAGTACTAAAACTCTAGCATGGTATTTGAAGATCTGCACTGCAAACCTTGAAAGTGCTGTCAGAAAGAACAAAACATATTGAAGCTGAAATTCTCCCATGCTTCTAAAAATGTTTTGAACTTGACTTACTTGCCGTGGGGTTCAGTCTCTACTTACATTTGGTGCAGGAGAGACACAGCTCCTCCCTGGCTTACCTTCCACTACAGAGAAGAGAGTAGAGGGCCCTGGCTGCCCCTCATGTCCTGAGAGAGGGCAGTTTTGCCTCCAGCTAAATCTGCTGAAGCGCCTTGGTGGACACCTTCAAGGATGGAGTCGTCATTTACAGACCCTCGGTCTTCTCTTTTCCCCTTGTGATTTCGGACTGTCCCAGTTGGTTCTACTAAGTGGTGTTCCTGTGATGATTTACCTGTTGGGCTGGCCAGAGCCCCTCACCTTTCCTTATTGACATACATCCACCGTACTGTATAGCATATCTTTTATTAGGAAATATGGTTTAGCAAGCATGACAGCTAAACATGGGAGCTGGAGTTCAGGGGAGACGCCTGTACCTCAACACAATTGTTGCTGGTGTTTCCCTTTGTGCTGCCCATGAGTTGCCAGGGAATTGGAGCAAGGCAGTGTCATCTGCCATTCTCTGATTTTTTTTTGGAACCATTCCCTTTTTCTGCAGGCTGAAAATGGTGTGTGCAGTAGGAGATGTCTCCTGCTTCGTGCTCATAGTCCTCTCCCACTGATAGTCTCTCCTACCATTAGACTTCTTATCCAGATAAGAAGCATGGAAGGTACCCAACTTCATGCATAAACCTAGAGCAACATCCATAGTACACACCCAGTCCTTCCAGCCATGGTCCCCTCTTCTGTGTAAGGTGTGGGAAATGAGGAGTCTACTGGAAGTGGTACTCACACTGCAGCTGCTGGATATTGTCCTTCCCAGCTACTGGTACCCCTGTCCACCTTTCCTCTTGTCTGGAGAGGTGAGTGACCGTACTGTAAACCTTGGCATCCTGCTTTCACCTAGGATAGAGTTATTTCTTTCTAGCAACGGGTGGAATGTTGTGTTTGGGAGTTAGAATGAGAGCAGTGCTGATAACACACTGGTGTTTTAGTTGTTGCCAAGAAGTCAAGGACTTTTCAGCTGTTCATATTGCCCTGCTAATGAGAAGGTGGGGGGCACCCAAGAAGCTGGGAGGGGACAAAGCCAGGACAGGTGACCCAAACTGGCCAAAGAGAGTATTCCATGCCAATTATGTCATGCCCAAGCTCAGCATAAAGGGGGGCTGGTGGGGAGAGGAGCACACAGCTCCAGGACATGCAGTTTTTGGGGACAGTCTGGTTTCAGGACAGTTCTGAGCTGTACAGCCTGAGTTGTGCAGTTCAGTGAGAAACTGCATTGTGTAGCACCAGTTTCATGTATTTTGCTATAAAGCCCTAATATTATTATTATACCTATCTCTTTGCTATCTCAGTAAGCTATCCTTATCCCAACTCATGAGGTTTTGGTTTTTCTGGTTTTCTTTTCCCTTCCTTTCCCCCTCCTCCAGTTCCCTCCCCCCACTCCCACAGAATGAGTGGCTGTGTGCTGCCCAGCTCTTGGCTGGGGCAAAGCCATGACACCTTGGCACTCAGAAATTGTGTTTCAGATGCTTATTAATAATGAGTTTGGCATTAAAAATAACATTACATTATAAATAGCACATTCTTTGTGCCTTCTGGTTTTGGAGCCATGGGGGTCAGGGTCCCTAGGATTCTTCCTGCAAGTGTTAGGTGTTGCTGGAGAGGAGGGAGGCAGCAGGGAAGGGCACACTCTCACATAAGTCTCCTGACTTCATGGGCTGGGGCTGAAAGAAAACAGACAACAAATGTTGTGGAATTTATTATAAAATTTGGCAGTTCTACACATGTTTTTGTCCATGGGCAGAATAGAACAGGCAAGCGCTGAGCCTAACTGAACCTTCTTTCTGTGGAATCTGTTTTCTCTAATTCCTCCTGATCCCAGTCTCCATTCTGTTCCACACAACCACCCAGAAAAACACGTTCCCTGAGCGTTTTCATCTTTAACTCCACATTTGCTCATCCCGAGATTTCTCTGCCCACTACCAGAGGTGATGGCTGTTGTTACGTGACTCTTCGTACAAGTTTCACTGCAGCCAAAGTATCCTGTTTTTCAAACAAACTTCTATCAAGTAGAAGTGATTAGCCAAATTAATGTGAAGTTAATGTCCCAAAGCAGCACAATTTGTTCTCAGAACTTCACGCGACATTTAGCTAACAGCTCAAAGAAAGGGTTCCATTTGATAAAGCGATCAGAAAGAGTCACAGCAATGAGCTCAGATATGCAGGGTTTGCTATAGTTTTTTCACTACCATAAATTAAAGAATAAGTATCAAATAATGTATTTAGCCAGGCAAGCATATGCAAAAAAAAAAAAAAAAAAGCAAAGCTATTTGGAAAGTTTCTCACTGTTTCCATGGTGCATCTTGGGAACGGTCGTTCTGAGAGCCACCAGCACAGAACAGTGCTGGGGAAAGAGGGAGAGGTTTGGGATTGGAAGGCCAAAATACCAGACTGGGGTGGAGGTCCAGGTCTTTCAGTCCTTGACATGTTAATGCTGACACACCTTTAATGAAACAGCTCAACTGCTCATCCTTATGCAATAGTCTTTTGCTTATGGAAACCTACATCCAGATCATGTTTGGAGCAATAAAAGTCTGTTGTAGGACAAGAGATGTCAGCTGTTTCCAAAAAGGCTCTCAGAAAAGCCTACCCTAAAGGATGCAGAACTCTTGTTAGAGATCTTTCCCACAGAATAAATCCAGAGAGAGGTGAGACTGGGTTAGTAGTCCTTTTGCAGGTGCAGTGCCTGTGCTGCCTGGGGAAGCGCATGCAACACCTGCTCAGGCACTACCTGACTGGAGTTGAACCACTGTAATTAGTCCCTCATTTTAATGAGCACCAGTCAGTCACATCTTTTTTAAATCACCCCCTTGTGATTTTATCCTTTGAAGTGCTGTTAATCCTCCATTACCAGCAAAATCAGTGAGGAAATGGCTCACAACACCACTCAGGTGTGCTGGACACCTCACAAAACCAGGACAGGTCTATGTGGCTTCTTGTTTATAGTTTTCAGGGTCTACTTTGGCAGCATATAGGACCCTCCTGGAGGGATCACCCCCGTCTGCCAGTGGTGTAGGAGGCTACTATAAGATGGCTAACCGACCATTTTACCTAGGATGGCTCAAAATGGCAGTGGGGCCATTCCAGATGGATGGTTTCAGATTAATTCATAGAAATCTGCTCTCAATTTAAGCATAAGCTTTCTTTGCAAGGACAGCTCCATGTTCTTTAAACGGAAACTTCACACTTGGCCCACATTCCTAGGACTCACATAACTGTGAATCGCTCTGCCCATTTTCAGATAATGCAGATAAAGTATAAAAAAACTTTAAGTATAATAAGTGTTTCAAGGATGAATGTTTGTCTGTCGAGCAGAGAGATTCTGTACTGCAGCATTAAAGAAATCCTGCAAATTAACATTCCATCAGCTACAAATCCAGCAACTTTGTGGGAAGCTTTTAAGAACATATTCCGTGGTCAGATGATTGCATATTGGGCTAGAACCAAAAGTGATTAAATGTTGAAATTAGAAGCCTATGAAATAAGCTGGGATCCCTAGAAAATCAGTGCACAGCTTATTGTAAATTTGATTATGAATTTTTTAGACACTAAGTAGACAAAATTACTGTTAATCACATGTAAATTGAGATACTGGAACTAATCCACTGAAATTAGTGGGATTTTTGCCATTGATTTCCACAAGAGCAGGATCAGGCCTGCTCTGAGCAAGGAAGGGGAGGTAGGAAATTAATGTCTTGAAGAAGAAAGACTTAGGCCAGGTCTCATGATCAAAATGATGGATGGCTCAGTAAGTAACCAACCCTTGACTCTTTCTCTCCCCAAAAATAGGCATCATTAGCTGAAAATCTGTGCCAAGCCCAAGTGCCACTTCTGTTAAAAAAAGTCAGATTTTTGATAGCACAATGTGTTAACTTCAAAGGTCAAAACCGGAAGCTCATTTACCGGAAACTTGCTGATGAAACTTTTGGTAACTGGCACAAGGAGTAGAAATCCAGTTTATAATGGGTGTCAGTAGAAAGGTTGCTTTCGTTAGTAGTGCTGCTGCTGTAGGGAGCCCTGGTCTTTTCTGTGTGCTGTGTTCAGATGGCATGGGTAACCTGCAGGGACTTTGCAGCTTGAAGTCAAGTAAGCATCCTTACTGCGGACAGAGGTTCTTTAAGAACAGATAATATTTTTCGGGTAATACAGGGACAGAACCTTAGAATTAAAAGTATAACAGACTGACTATATTTCAGAGTGAAACAACTGCAAGGTAAAGAAAGAAATTTTTTTGTATCCAGAGCTCATCCTCAGTATGTATTTACCTACTGTAACATTAGGGAATAAGTAGGCACAGTTTATGAATCAATTATTGATGGTGCTGTAACCCCCTCCATGGCAGGCCAGAATGCAGGAATGGCCTTTGCACTTTTAAGGTACAACCATCCAATATTGATCACTATTTTCTGTGCTGTTTAACCTTGTGGACAAATCATTATCAGCTTACATTTATGGAGAGAGAGATTTCCTAATTCTCCCTTCCCTCTTTCCTGGACTCAGCACAGCAACCAAGGGCGAAATGAGGAGGGAAGTTAATAATCACTTTAAGCAGCCTCTGCACCATATTCTCAGGCTACTGGAGATCCTTGGCAAAAATTCATCCTGAGCCTGGCTCTGCTCTGCTCTAGCTGAGTTCCTGAGGACTGAACAATGACAGCCACCGGCCATGCCTTACCAGCCACGCTGCTCCGTCTATTTTCTCCTGTTGTGTATGCCAGAGCCTGGTGGAAGAGTCTTTACCCTTCCCGAGAAATCCCTTACATAAGGCAAATTCCTCAGAGGCCCTTTATGCATGATTTACAGCATCATTATGCTATCACAGAGCCATAAAACCCATAAAGTCCCAAGCTCTGAAAGCAAGACTCGCAGAGACTCATGCTTTCCTCTAACTGCTCCTGTACCTCCAGAATACGTGCAGCACAAACTGCCTCTCCCCACTTCCCTGACCGAAAATGATGCTCTGGCACGCCGAAGTGGGTTGCCAACCAGTTGTACATAGCATGGGATGACCCTGAGGGAAAAGAGGCTGGAGAGCCCCCAGCAGATGCGGGTTTACCTGTGACATGGCTGGGCAGCAGAAGTTGAGTTAAAGCACAGTGGCTCTTCCCACATCATCTGATGCTAGAAAGTTTTCTCCTGTCAGCAGATAAGCCACTGCACAGTCTCAGCTGTCAAAAAAAAGAAGCAGCCTGAGAGTGTAGGCAAATGTGAATTAAACAGGACTGCTCCAGTACTGTGCTATGACAAGCATATTTCCATCCATTATTTTCAGCTACCCAACAAGAAATCATTTTGGTATCACTGGCTAACTCTATATAATCACTCATTTGAATATAACGACTTTGGTTTCATCTGAAGACTTAAAATTCCTCTGGGCAAATCGGATATTTTTTTAAAAATCTTTGTGGATTGAAAAATTTAGTATCCATGGTTGATTTCCTATTTTGATGGGTACATTGCTCTCTCAGCTATCTCTCAGGCAGAGTATATCACCTGAAGTGTGAAGTTCTATAAGCACAAATTATGCCTGATACTGAGATGCCTTCTTTTTTTCCCCTAATTAGTAAAGTTAATTTGATTTAAATGGCAGTTCTGCTGAGGTACTTGTATTTATTCCGCTTTGAATTCACGAACGTTCTGAAACTGTTTTCAAAATATTAAATGAAGCTATATGTTTCCTGTGGTCAGGCAAAAAACCACCCACAAATTATTACTTGAACATGCTATTCCCAAACATTTTGAGAGGGCATGCTTTGCTTTGCTTTGTTCACAGCCTTTGATTTTCTTTAGGACTGGTGACTTCTCTTATGTGGCAGAAAATTGCAAGTCTCAGCTAGGAAGACCCAAGAAAAACATAAATCTCTTTATAAGAAACACGTTATCCTAAGACAGCCTTTTTCAGTCTGGTGTGTTTGCAGACTCCTGTGGGGCCTGGTGCTCCTACTTTGGGGACCATGGAAGGTAAGCAAAACCAGCATGCCCACTGCCTGTAGATTTTCATTTGCTGTGCAGAGATCCCCATCTCCAGCGATAAATCCTTAAGGGTCCACAAATTGAAAAATGTTGAAAACCACAGCCCTAGGAATTGTGCTCCTACCTTGGAGCTATCTTTGCTAATTGGGCAGAGCTGACAAGCAGGTCCAATATGAAGAGAGATCCCCAGATTATTAACAACATGATGGCATCTGGAAGTTTTGCAGAGCAATAGAGCCACAGCTCTTAATCAGGGACTTTTTCAGCCTTCTCTATAGCCCATCTGTTAAAGATTTAGCATATTATATATAATGCCCTCAGCAACCGACTTTGATGTATGTTCAACTGTGAAACATCTTTTGTAACTAACATAAAGAAATTATTGTTATTATCTGCTAGGTCTTTAGAATGGAATCTCTGCAAAAGTCACCAAAATAAATGATCTATGTTTTCAATATCTATGAAATATTGATATCAGATGGAACCACTCTACTATCCACAGGCCACTAAGTAATGGATTTCACTAGGGTTCTAATCATGGCCAAACTCTGCATAAGACAAAGTGTTAAACTTAGGGTACTCAGAGTTTAGGTAGAAAATAGGAAAAAATGTGGTGCAAACATAACTATTGCTATCTGATATGAAGTGATTTAGTATTAGAATTAGAATACAGTTTATTGCAAAATATTGAGGCAGTTTGCTCTTTGCTTTTCCCTTTTACTTGGTGCAGCAGAAGCAAAGGGTAAGGGATGTGTTCTGGCTGAGTTCCAGTTTGGGAAATTACATTTTGCCTGACCCTAAATTCACCCTACAGTGCCAAAAAAGAAGGGGGAGAAAAAAAAGCCTCCAGTCTTAAATAGTTCTCTGCTGCTGTAATTATTAATCAGCAGGTACATCTGATGGCTCCCTTCAGTTTTGGGAAGAGCAGATCATGGTTTGCAGGGCTCTTTAGTAAGTTATTATGCTTTCAACCTCCAGAAAGAAAAACATACTATAAATTCAAAATAAGTAGTTTTGGGAAACCTTTATTTGTTTCTGAGCTAGTCTACATCTTTACTAACCGATATTAGAGTAATACAATGTCCTTCTCTTAAAATTCACTTTCAGTGTTTGTACTAGCAAAGAGTTTCTTTCCCTGTTCTTCCTCAAGCAAAACTTCCAGAGCAGACTTTGTGTCTGCAAACCAGTCTGGCTTTCAGCATTTGGCCCTTACGGCTGCTGTGGCTTGTCAGAGTCAGCCTCTCAAGGACAGTTTCCAGAGCATTTGCCAAGATGCCACAGTGCAAAAGTTAGGAGACTTCCTCCAGGTACCTGACAATGATTTGCAGAACCTGGCAGAGTGTTTTCATGTTTCAGGGGCTGCTCAAGCTCATAATGTGCTGAGCCTCCAAGAATTTGGAATGCCTGCTTGAGGTAATGTTTCAGCAAGCATCTTTCCCCCTGTAGCTGGGTCAGGAAATGTTTTCCTTAAGCTTTTGTCAGGAAGGCTTAATTGCTGTGATCTCTTGTGTGGTTCCCTGTGATATCCATTTGTGTTCCTAGGATGGTGCTAGGAGCAGGTGAAGGAGGGGTATGAGGAGTACATGCTGTGTGGTATAAGGCCCCCATCCATGCCACGAGACTGTCCTCCCATTTTGTGAGGACATGGAAGTACCGAAGAGGGGGTGCGCACAGCCCTAACAAGAGACCAGGTACCTACCAGGATGCTTTCAGCAGTTCCCAGGCATTTTGACTTCTTAATGCCAGTGGTCATTGGATGGCAATGAAACTGGACTGTTGTGCAAATTCCCACAGAATCAGGGCTAGGGAGTCTCAGGACTAGTATGTCCTTCTAGGCCTGCTTTAGATCCATTTTTAATTTGCCTGAAGATAAGTCAGAGTCACATTAACAGATCTTCATGTTTCTTCCTTAGCTATGTAATCCAACAGCTAGCTTGAAACTGATGAATGAGAATAAATGATGCAATCACTGCATAGTTGGGGTGTGTGTGTGTGTGTATGTGTTTATTGTTTGCAGTTAGAGCAAGGCAGCTCTGCTCTGGAAGAAGTCACCAAGATACTGACATTTTTAAGGTGGGCTATGTGGAGTACTGATTTTCATTTAGAGATAATAGACTCTGAAATTGCCCAGTTTTGATTTACAAACATAAATTAGTAATAAAAGCCTCTAATGACTTTAGACATTTTGTGTTGATAATTAAATTGTAAAGGGGGCTATAAATGGATAGGAAGAAGAGAATATGTTCTTGTTAAAATTTATTATACACATTACAGTCTTGACTTACATATTTGAGGAAGAGGGGACACCCTTTGCACTAGGTGAGGAACAATGCCACACCAAGTGACAGACCTTGCCCTGAAGAGTCTACAGTTTTGAGAAAGAATCAAAGCAAGCAAAGAGATAAAGTGTTTTGCCCGGGATAACACTGTTAGTTCTCACCAAGGATGCTGCTACCAGGTCCATGACCCTGTCCACTGCACAGCAGTTGCTGCACAGGACATAAAGGACAGGAATTATATCAAGTTCCCACAATACTAACTCGAGAAATATTTTTACTTGTGTCCATAACAGGTTCATTGAACAAAAAGGAGTGGGTTTTTCCTAGAAATCCACCTCAGTAATACGTGAGAGGTCACTTAGTCGTGCCAGCAGATGCTGTATGTTCCAGAAGAATACAAAGAAGGGATTGAAAAAATCAGGATCTTCTACGAGACTCCTGTAGTTACATTTTCAGTTTCATCAGAAAAAGGCACTTGCCTATCTGAGCGTTCGGAAGGCATCAAAATGACCCCTTGAGAGACATACAATTGATCTTAAAATAATGAAATATACAAGTAATACAGTAGTAAAGGTCTGATGCTTGTATACATTTAATATAAAGCTTACATAATATGTGTACATTAAGGCTTCCACTGTAACTGTAAGTTAAACTTTCATGAAAACCAAGAACTGACTGGAATCACTTGGCCCTGGCACAGATGCTTTCAGAAAAATAGCACATATTGCAAGATTGACTATGGTGGATAAAGAAAGAATGGCAGATGTCATCATTCTGGAATGGTGCAAAGCATTTGACATTGTCCCACATGACATCCTTGTCTCTAAATTTGAGAGGCATGGATTCAGCAGATGGACCACTTGGTGAATGGCTGGACAGTTAAACTCAAAGAGCTGTGGTCAGTGGGTCAATTTCCAAATGGAGATCGGTGGAGAGTGGCGTTCCTCAGGGGTCAGTACTGGGATCAGACCTATTTAACATCTTTGTTGGAGACATGGACAGTGGGATCAAGTGCACCCTCGACAGGGTTGTTGACGACACTAAGCTGTCAGGTGCGATCAACTTACTGGAGAGAAGGGATGCCATCCAGAGGGACCTTGACAAACTTGAGAGGTGGGCCTGTGTGAACTGCATGAAGTTCAACAAAGCCAAGTACAAGGTCCTGCACATGGTTTGGCTCAATCCCTAGCAGAACCACAGGTTGATTGGGTGAAGAATGGATTGAGAGCAGCCTTGAGGAGAAGGACTTGGCATTGTTGGTTGATGTAAAGCCCAAAATGTGTATTTGCAGCCCAGGAAGACAACTATATCCTGAGCTGCATGAAAACAGCATGATCAGCAGGTTGAGGGAAGGGATTCTACCCCTCTACTATGCTCTGGTGAGACCTCTTATGAGACTTGGAGTACTGCATCCAGTACAATAAAACTATTGAACTGTTGAAGTGAGTCCAGAGGAGGATCTCAGAGATGATGAGAAGGCTGGAACACCTCTCCTGTGAGGACAGGCTGAGAGAGTTTGGCTTGTTCAGCCTGAGAAGAGAAGGCTCCAGGGAGACCTTATTGCAGCCTGCCAGTACCTGAGGGGGCCTACAGGAAAGCTGGAGAGGGAATGTTTATCAGGGAGTGCAGTGACAGGACAAGGGGTAATGGGTTCAATCTGAAGGAAGATAGATTTAGATCAGATACAAGGAAGAAATTCTTTACTGTGAGGATGGTGAGGCCCTGGCACAGGTTGCCCAGAGAAGCTGTGGCTGCCCCCTCCCTGGCAGCGTTCAAGGCCAGGCTGGATGGGGCTTTGGGCAACCTGGTCTAGTGGAGAGTGTCCCTGCCTGGGGCGGGGGTGGGGGTTGGAACTAGATGGTCTTGGAGGTCCCTTCCAACCCAAACCGGTCTGTGATTCTGTGAGTCTATGATTCTATGAAAAGCAAGAACCAATCAATGATATATGGTCAGTTAAATAACATTTTGGCCTTCACTGGACATCTTCATCCCTGTAATGCAAGCGTGCTCACCTCAAAACAGTCTTTTTCATTATGTAATTAGTCATAATGAAAAATGCACCTAGTTTCTAGATTGTCCTGTAATAAATAGCATCACTCTCCTGCAACAGTGTCTTACAGATTTTTCTGTCATTAGTTACCTCACTGTTAAAGTTTTTGAAGACTGATTGTGACTAGGTTTTTGTCTTCTGTGAAGAAACTCCACGTATGTCCCATGTACATGGGACCAACACTTAAAACATATAAAAAGACACCCTCAGTTTCTTCCTTATCCTACTTCTTTGCTTTCTGGAGAGGAAAAAGCCAAAAGCTCTTGCTAAATAGGGAAAGAAAAAAGCAACCCAGATTTGTTCTAGATTATCCAGGACTGTGTGAGAAAGTTATATTGTTGAAGTTAGAAATATTTCATGTATTCATTCAGAGATTTACAAAGAAGAACAAACCAAAAATGTATGTATAAATCTTGCCTGGCTTTTCCTGACCTTGAAAGTTCATAAATTAATATTAACCTCAAAGTTCAAGAAAATTGCAATAGAGATGTACTCAGACTGCTGACAGTTTATGAAAGAAAGTTGTAAGGATCAGTATCGTAGGGTTTTGCAAAGACGTGGTATCGGCTTTTAAACATTTTCTCCATGGGCAGGGGCAAAACAAGAACAGAAATTGCTTAGGACATGCCTTCAAGCTCAGCAAGGTTTTGAAGGGATATGTTCATGTATCTGCTCATCTGAAACAAAGCAAAAAATCACTGAGTAATTGATTTTTACCCCAGCATAATAACATTTTTTTACTTTAGTTTTGAATTGCTTAAGATGCTATCTGGTGGTCGAGTCCTAAGCAAACAAAGATAAATTAAGGTTTTCACTCTCAGAAACTTCAAAAGACAAGTGATACAGTGTTGGTGACAATCTGCTAGTCTTACACAAAGTGCTTTTGCTTGCTTTCATATCACAAAAGAGACAACCTTACATAGTTTACTAATTAAATTAGCAAGACAAGTGATAATACATTAATAATATATAATTCAGATATTTTTTTCTTACATCATGAACAGATTTTATGGGATTTTAAGTATTCATTATGGTGGATTCTCAATATGAAATATGTCTCCTAGGACCCAACGCCAAATTCAGGGCTCTGATTCTTCACCCCGGGGTTCTCCAGTTCTTGCTGATGTCAATCCTAATCTGCAGGGATGTTATTAGTTAAATAACATGGTGTACAATATCCCATAGTAAAGTGGTAGATTGCTGGAATTGTCTCCAATGTGTGACTGTGTATCAATATTTGAAACTTTTTTCTGTTGCTGGTTGTATGAGAATACTGTATGAGAACATCCTGACTGGCTGAACCTGAATGTCTGTCTAGACCAGTAGCCTATGGTTGACAAAACCAAATAGGTGATGCTTAGGGAAGCAGTATAAGAACATGGGAAAAAATCAAATTATCTTTGAACTGGGGCAATATTCTTAAATTCTGGTCTGGTGGTCTGGTGTTGTGTGGTAGCCTATTGTCCAGATGGCTTCCTACAAATTCAGAAGGAAGAATACTGTATGAGCTGAGAATACATCTACACCAGTGGTTTGGCTGAGAGTAATAATCAGATTTTTACAGAATTTCTCTTTGTCTCCTTTTACCATGTACTAGTTCTATTCACAGTGTGGCTTTGGTAACTGTGAATACGGTTTCTTTGGGAGCAAACGAAATAAGAAACTCTTCTCCTGGTTTGTATTAGATGCACTCAAAATCCAAATGGAGTCATAAGGTTACAAATAATTGACTGGTGCTTTGAATGGCTTTGAAGCACAAGCATGATAGGGAAGTTCAACCCAGAGGACCAGGCCGAATCTAACCTGAAATAAAGCCCTGTAATTGTATATAGTGTAAATGCAGGGACTTCAATACTGACCTCTCAGGCTATGTCTGAGAGGGCAAAGCTGCAACTCTTTCTTGAACTACTGAGCTGCAAACCAGTCTCCACTATCTTTGTGGAAAGAGACTTTAGCATAAGGAACTCCATAAAATCACTCACTGGTGGGAATTCATGAACTTTTGTAGCTGCAGTTAATGTTAAACAGTATTACCTACATACCCATCTCTCAGACATAATTTTAGAAGCTTCTGTCTTCTTATTCAGAGGAAACAAAATTTATCTAAGAAGTCTAAAGCAACAAAATGAAAAGGGGAAAAGCTCTTCCCTCCATCCCCCACCCAAACTGCTCCACACAGTTTACCAGTTAGTTTCTTTGTCATTGAATTTTTTTGAATTCTGGATATTTTCAGTGATATTATTAAGTCACCTGACAAAACTGGATAAAATAGTATTTATATGGCAAGGCAGTGTGGTTGCAGGTACTGGTTAATACCTAAAAATCTGCATCAGAGAGGAGGATATAAACCACAACAAAAAGGGACTGCTTAGGTATGGATTGGCTGCAGAGTCCCCTTTCCATGCTGCATAGTCACATCCTGGACCTCCACGTCAAAATTCCCCTGTGTGACATCTGCCATGTGTGGGAGGGTGTATGTGCAGCCACACTGGCACATAACCATCTAGAAACTAGCTGATAATGCAGTATGTATTGTAAGCTACTGTTGCTCTGAGCAGCAATAACTAGCTGCCTGGCTTAGGGAATTGTAGGGCACCAATCACTGTAGAATCTAAGTGCCAATAATGCTTAACATTTATTTTACACTTTACAGAGTTAAAGTGCTGTAGGAACATTAGCTAATTAATTATTGCATCTCCCTTGTGAGGTGGGTCGGTTGGTAAGTATTAGTCCCATGTTACAGATAGGAAAACTGAGATGCAGTGTTTTCCCCTTTTATTTTTCTACTGCATTCTGTAAAGCTCCAGACACTCTCTGGAGGAGTTTGCTGCAAGTTACTTGCCCAAAGCCACTACTCAAGTTGGGGGGCTAGGCAGGATTAGTAGACTGGACTCACGGTTCCCTGTCTCTTGTCATTCCTCCATACGCTGCACAGCCCGTTTCTGGATGGTAAGGATGCTGTTAAGATGCAGCCATCACATGAAAAAAGCAAAGTAAGTTTGTTGCTAAACAAAGTTTGTTGCTAAAGCAACAAACCCCAGGCTCTGACAGGCTAGTTCTGTCCAGAACTCCAGGCACCTTGTCTGGGCACTCTGCTACCTCTGCTCCCATATAGCACCAGAGAGAGGGTAGGTATGCAGTGTTTTTTTGAGTAGGCATCCAGAGAACTTTGCCAGAACTGGGAGCTTTGCTTCTCAGTTCACCTGCTGCTCGGAAAGTCCAGAGCCGTGACAGGACCAGGATATCTGTGAAAGCTTTCCAGTGTCATATCACTCACCATTCAGATCACTGGAAGTGGCCTTAAAGTCCAAACAGTGACTTTGTTGCTCAAATTCCTATCAGAAATCAAATTTCTATTAGGTTTGTGGGTTTTTAGGAACGACTCTCAGGGGCTTGCTAGCACTTGGAGATGTCCACCTTTGATTCCTCTATGGATTGCATTAGTAAGCCAAGAATACTCAGAGGTGTTCTAAAACATGATATCATTGACGTTAAGTCAAAAAGTTTTGGGGTTTACAAAAGCACCAGACATCTTCAGTAGCAGACCTCATGATTTTCAGAAGCTATTGGCTTCCCCTTTCAGTCTGCTGATGTATCCAATTTAATCCTCCTTTGAGTTCTAAACTTTGTTTATGAAGTAAAACCCTTAAATCTGAACCCTGCAAGAGGATCTGGGGTGTCTTCTACAAGTCATTGCAATTACATCCCAGAACAAAAAGGCAAGGCAGATTGACTCAGCATCCACTAAATTATTGTATTTTCTGAGCATGAAATGTGGGAGCTGTAAGGTCGTATGGTCGTTATATATATACCCCCAAATTTGCTCTGTCTCATACAGGAGCACTGCAAATACCAGGCAAGAGTGTCAGAGCATACATTAGGATTTTAATGAAAACGGTCCAAAATACTGAGGGATGAAATACATGCTTGAGGATTGAGATATTTGGAGCTACTTTAATCTGTGAATGATACTTCCATGAGTATTTTCTTACTTGTAAGGTTCTGACCTTCTCTGTATTGAGCGTAGTAGGAGAGAAAACAATCTGACCATAGACAGTGACTGGAGAATCCCTCCAGTTTGACTTTGTACAGGTTGTGTTTGGAACTAGGAAAGGGTCAGCCCCAACAATTTAGTGATTATGAGTCAGGGCCCCAAACCATTTGATGAATTCTGGATTATTGTTTGCTAGCCACCTTTTGGTAAGCCCAAATAGTATTTTCAGCCTTGACTTTGCAGTTGTTTCCACTGGGAGTGTAATTAAGCTTTCTTTACCTTCTTAGTTGTGAATATGATCTGATCCTATGCCTCTAACAGCTGATGCTTTAAGAAACTCCCAGGATTCACCGTGCCCGGCTATTTCAAAATGTGATCCATAAAGCTAATTGCAATTCTTCATGTAAGGAGAACTAATTACATGTGTGTACTTGACCTTTAAACACCAGTTCTGTTTTCTCTCTGAGACTTTTGTATTTTTAATTTCTTCACCTCTCTGTTTATTGTTCTTAATCAAATTGTGCCCTCAAGTGATTAAGAACTCAAATTAAGGTTTCATACATTTCTTTTAGTGTGTGATGGGAACAAGAGGGTTAACACAAACACTTGCATGGCAATATTTTAAAAAGTTAAATTATTAGTGTGGTTGATTTTAATTGTTGGGAGTGCTAACAATGCAAATGTTGCTGTGTTATGCCAGTAGATAAGATCCAGTGATAAGAGTTTTCCTGTAAAATTATTATAGTTATATAACAGCAAGGTGTCTTCTTTAATTAAGCAGGGTTTAAATCAAAAATGCGTAATGAAAAGTGCATTTGATTTTAAAAATCACTTTAAATAAGATAGTACCTAATCAGTAGCATAAGCAAGATTATAAAAAAATCATATTTAACTTTTTGTTTTGGCAGCAACCTTTGAAAAACCATTTCTGGTAGCCTTCCCTGGCAGTCAGCGAGCATTGGCAGCCTTGGCAAACTGGCAGGAAAGAGAATGCAGAAATTATCTAATTCAAACATCTGAATCATTGCGTGTTGGCTCCGCCAATCTTTACGTCCTACCCTTGGGTTCTCCTGCACCGTCCATCACTGCTGTGCTGGGGATTGGGCTGTTGCCTGCAGCTAATGAATACTGCATTACCTCCTCTCGATTCATCTCACCTATCAAGATGGAAATGTGAAATACTGTACGATGAGTCTCATCCTGCCTCCTACCATCGACATAACCATGAAGCAGTGTCAAAGAGGGGAGGCTTGGATTGGTTTTGGGCTGCTCTCCCTCCTGACCTGATGCCTCTACTGGAAAGCTGACACCACTTGCTGTGAGTTGTAATATGGTTTGTTTAACAGGGTAAATCATGCTTTTATCGCTGGAAATAAGATGTGGTGGAGACATGTTGTCATGGTTACTTAGCCATTTCCCAAGAGTCACAACACCAGTGTCCCGGAGGGGACATAATTCTATTTTATGCATATGCATGAGGCTAGCAGGTGCTTTGGCACTTTAATTATATATTTTTTAAATGGCTAACTGTAAAACTGTGACAGAAACACGGAGTAAAAAGGATAAGAAATGGACTTGGAAAGCAGGCGATAGGATTGTCAGGGAAAGGGAAAAATTAAATGATTAGGTTTTTGAAGGCCACTACCAGAAGGTAAAATAAAGTAAATAAAAATGTTCCTTAATTGTGTGGGAAAACCAAGGAGATGATGAAAATTATAATCTCCAGGTAGGAGGATATGTGAAAGAAACTTTACAGAATGAATTCTTATATGAAATTTTTCTCTATGAAAGTTACTCAGCTCATGGAAATGGGAAGAAGAGCGGGACTGGGAGAAACAAGAGTGGATAAAATACTAATAATTTTTAAATAATTCCAAAAGCCCCTCCAAAACAATGATAAAGCATCTCACTACAAAACTATTGGGAAATTATTGGTGTGTTCAGTTCAATTACTAAGAGGTCAACTCACCAAAGGACTTCAAGAAAACCATGTCAGTTCAAGGGGGTTTTAAGCTATTGTGGCTCATTTAGCTGTTGTCCCTCATGTTGTCACTCATGACCTACCAGCTCCTGCAGTCCCAAGTGTTAATTACTGTCCCTCAATTAAAAAGGACTAGGCATTTTTATCTCTTTGCAATAGAATGTAAACCAGCTTCAAGTCAAAATTACTTATGAGGACAAAAATATGCCAAATTATCTTCAGATATATCAGATGTTGTGTAATTACTGTCCATTCAAATGCTGTACAGGTCTGTGCACAGGTAACTGGTTGGTTAATCTGTGTAACAGTAAGATGAAATCACAAAGTCTGGAAAACCTCTGAATCACGATACCTGCCATACATAAAAGGTACCATGCTGAAAGGCCAACCCTTTTCAAAATAGCAGACCTTATTTGTGTCTCCTACCACTGAAACATGAAATTCACTTTACTGCTGCTGATCATGTTAGGGATGTTTTGGACTAACTCAGAGATTTCTGGAGTTGGCAGTCACTGCAGTCAGAGAAAGTGAGTAAGTCAGGAAGAATTGTTCTGAGTAATGTCCAGATCTTTTCACTATACTTGTTAAAGGATGTTGGGAAACCATTATTTTGTGAAAAAAAACCCCCAAAACCAACTTCTTTCTATTTTTAATTTATTTTACTTGTTGGGGATGAAAACGAGGCTTTTTATTTTTATGACTGTCTTCAAGTCAGATCAGGCATTATTTTGTTTTGAGGACATTCACTTGGGGTTTGTGATATATGAGATTATTCTGTTTCAGGGATATACAAAAAGACATGCTTTGTATACACATACGTAAAGATCCATACTTTGAATCTTTATCTCCTTCTCCACTTTTCCTCTTTCCCACTTATTTTTTGCCAAAATGGATATACTTCCACAGTATCGTCTTTTTGACAGAGAAGCTCATTCCAGTGAATGAATGTTTTATCAAATATTTTAAACAGCTGTGGTTTTATGTCCTTGAGCATTTTTTCAAGAGCATTGCATCTGTCTGTGCTTTCATGGGTGCTTGGCTTTAACTCAGGTCAACTCATGGGACCCTCAAACAGATACAAGAAAGGGGCAGGAAGAAGCAGGTGTAGGAAGAAGTGGGAGCTGCTTATCTAACCACTTGTATCAAGAAAAATAATTGTGTAACTGTAGGTTTTGATAAAGCAATGATAACGTGTTCTGCAAAACACTTTATTTCTCAAGAGAATTTTACTCTATCCAGACCCCTCTTTCTCCAGTAGCTGTTATTCTGGAGTGAGCTCAAGAGGCACAGAAGTCAAAGAAGCCATTAAAAACACTTATATGCAGGATGAGGAACATCCATAATCAGTTGAAGTGAGGTGTGGACTGAAAATGTTAAGAAATATTGTTTTCCCCTGTTGCAAATATTTATGCTCTGCTGGAAATGATTCGTCACAACAAAAGCATGTTTGGCTCATGCAGGTTCTGATAAAGGTTCAGGCTCTGTGTTTATTACTAGAGTTCTCCAAAAAAAAATTCTCTTATGCAATCAAGCAACATTCATTTCATGAATATTAGAAGCAAATTTTCCCTTCATGGTGAACGTGAAGCCTGAGAATTATCTTGGTTGTTTTCTGTGGCCTTTTAGCTAGCTAATGTAAATGTACTGTTGTTATGGACATGTATTGTAAAATGTATGTATTCAATTCATCCAGAAGACCAAAGAAAATATGAGATATATTGATTTTTTTTTCCAGGTGGAGCAGAAACTTCCTAAAAGGAAGCTATGGAGTATACACACATTTAGTCAATACCTTTGGAAGGATGTATGTTGACCGTTATTCATGGCAATGCCAAATGAGTTGCATACTGCTCAGTTCTAGCAAAGATTTCTACAAAGAAATATTCCAAAAAAAAATAGTCCACTTCAGTTGCTAAGATATCAACTCACCCAAAGACTTCAAGAAAACTTGTGGCCACGTTTCCTTCTGGTTCTAGATGTACCAGGTACTGTGCCATCCCCTCTCCCGCCTGCCCAGCACTGGAAGTTACTGTCCTCTAGGCTCAAGCAGCAAAGCTGATCCCGCAGCTTCTCTCTCACTTTGGTTGGTCCAAATGAGCCATGTGTACCAATTCCCTTGAAACAGGTCTTTGCTGGTGCGGCTAGATATTAGTGGATCAGGTTAGGGAGAGCTCATACAGCCCTATTGAAAGATCTGAAGAGGCACTGTGCTCCAGCAGAGATGTGGATGTGCAGCTGGGGTGCTCTAAGAGCAGGAATCCACTGAGCTGGCAAAGACTTGTGGGTGAGGAGTGTGTCTGTTGATTCTCCATGTAATTCCTCCAGGAGAAACACCCTAATCCAGTGGAGCACTAAAACATGCATTTTCAGACCCGAGTTGAATGGGGTAGAAGCTGGAGAGAGACCTCAGCCCTGCTGGAGCTCAGGGTGAAATTTCTGTTGACTTCAACAGAACAAGATTTCATCCCTTGTGTCTAAGTACTTTGCTGCTTGGGCCTTGGGACCCTCCAGATGCTTAAAGCTAAGTACAATAGTAAGCACTTTTGCCTAATCAAAAACCGAGTCCTTCTTATAAGAAGCGTGGGCTTCTTTGGCACCGCTGTATCTAAGTCTGCTCCTGTGTGGACCAAGCAGTCAGCGTGCCAAATACATAACTTGAAAGGAAAATAAATCAAAACTGTCCTCTTGCATCTGCACCACCAAATCCACCTTAGAGACTTGTAACACCCCAGTTACTACTGTATTTAGACACCTCATGTATTTATCCTCAGAAAAACTCCATGGGGTGAGGGAGTGCTGCTAATCCTTGCAGTTCTGGCAGCTCAGTGGGGACAAATGGCTGCACAGTGCCACACAAGTAATTCACAGTCAGTCCTCACTCTCCCATGGCTCAGGATAATGCTCCTGTGTTTGAGACTATGTCCCTTCTCACCATGTGTTTTACAAAGAGCCTGTTGCCTTGTGTATTTGGTAGTTTTACTGCATGAAAAGTGATCAGACGACCATGCTCAAACCTGGCCTAAGAACCTCTATTCTTGCAAAAAAAACTCTAGCCATGGAACTTTTATGGAACTACTGTTATGAGAAAGATAAATGAGATGGGTGCTGAAATTTATTACTATAATAGATTTAAGAGGAAAATTTTGCTTGAGGAACATTGTAAGAAACCAAAATTTGACACTGATGTGAGACTGGGATCCAGAAGGGCCTGGGAAGGCTCATTCCTGCATCTCCTGGGCAAAAGGAAAGAGCAGCCATTGTACATTGCCAGAATGGGCTGTTAGATTTGCACAGCTCCTAGCACCATCCAATGCTGGTTTATGCCAAAGCCACTGAGGTGCTAGCTCTCTGTAAAGACAACTTCCTTAACTTTAAGCTCAACCCCTTAAAATCTTTTAAAATCTGAGGTACAAGTGAAGAGCTTTGCAGGAGCTGAGTGAAGCTAAGAGAACTTCGCTTTCCTCTAGCTGAAAATTTGAAATGACACAAAACCAGAAGAAAAAAGTCAGAAAACAAGAGCTTAGGACGTCACCTATTCTACTCTCCTGTCTTCTTTGTGGCATCTTGCCCTACTTATGCCACATCTGACAAGGGCTTAAATATGACTACTGAAAGAAAGACTATAACCCCAACAAGTAACTTCTCCCATTTAATTACAGTCCTGGTTAGAAATGTTTCCTAAAGTCAAGCCTGAAACTCTGCTTCTGTTATTCTATTCCTTCACCATGGATGCGGCAGAGCACTCCTGTGCCCTTTAACAACCTTTTACATACTTGAGGATGGGTATTAAATCCATCTTCAGCCTTTTCTTTAAAGTAAACAATCCTAATTTTTTAAATCTTTCTTCCAAAGTCACTTTTGCTCATCCTTTTCATGCTTTTGGTTTTTTTTTTTTCCTAAAAGTTACCTTTCTTGTCCTCACCCAAGGCTAGACACAGAATTTTAGCAGAGGCTTATCAGTTCTGGGCAGAGATACAGGATTACTTTGTGATGGAGAAAAGGGATTTTAGTTAAAATTGCACTGAAGTCAATTTGCAACTTACCATGTCACCTGCAGCTGTATAAGCACTGCACTGCACTGAACTAGACCCAGATCAGATCTTTATAGGATTTCATGATAAATACTTTTGTTTTGATCATAAACCACTGTAATTGCAATCCAAAATGTTCTCTATCTGCTCTATTATCTCTTATGACTGTATCAGGTAGAATGGTGTCAAAACCTTACTGAAGTCAAGGTGCGTATCAGCTACAAATTCCCATTACCCACATTGCCCATTACACAGTCAGAAAAGAAAATAAGGTTCATTTGACATAGTATGATACATAAATATTGATTTCCAGATGCTTTACTTCTTATAGAATTATTCTGAGGATTGAAGTTAATTCGACTGCTTCAATAAGGCCTCGATTCCTCCTTTTGCTTAAAAAAAAGCACAATACCGTGCTTCTCTAGCTACCTAGTTCTTCATTCCCCCTCCACAAGTTCCCAGGAACACTGCTAATGACTCTGAGGCAGCTTCATCCAGTCCTTTAAACATCCTATACATAATTCATCAGCCCCAAAGGATTTTAAAAAAAGAACTTAAATGAATACCCTTTACCTATTCTTTCCCTTTTCTAGGCAAAAATGTTTTCCTTTTTTTTTTTTTTTTTTGGTTTGGTTTTGTTTCTGATTTTAATCACACCAACCACATGTTCACAAACAATCTTTCAACTGACAAGGTTGCAGGAACCCCATTTCACACATAGGCCTTCTCTGCATCCATTTTGAGACTTTTCTGCCTCTTGTTTGTTCGGTCAATGCTGCTCTTGGTGTACATCTTGCTCCTAATGCACATGCAGAATGATTTCCTCTTACCCTTGGCGCCTCTGCCTAGTGGTGTTTCAGCCTGTGTTCCAGCTTTTCTTGTTCTGTCCTTACATGCTCCTGGCAATCTTTCATACTGAGTCCAGAGTATCCAGACATGGCTTCTACCTTCTGTGCACCCCATGCACATGCTGTCTGTCTGTCACGTACCGCAGGGACTTTCCATTTCCAGCAGTGCCAAAGCCCCCTTGCTACCACTGAGAGCTTCTCTTGCTTGATCAGTTGCAGTGGCCAGTCGCGGTCACCCTCCCACCATGTAAGTACCAGAGTTCTTTTCCTCTATAGCCATTTACCTGTACAATTTTCAGGTGGTTTTAGCCTTCTCTACATGCCTGGCTTCCAGCAAGTAAATGTATCCAGGCCGAGGCAACACCCCTCTTCTTTTCCCCCTGCCTGTTCTTCCTTTCATATTATTATTCCAGTCATGTGAATTATCCCACCAAGACTCCGTTATGCCAATTAAGTCATAATTTCGATCTTGTATTAAGACTTCCAGCTCCACCTGTTTATCCCAAATACTTCTTCCATTAGTATACAGACATCTAAAGTGTATATTGGATTGATTCCCTATCCTCTGTGTCTCTCCTGTGACCCTATTATGAATACCGAAACCTCTGAAATTTTAGGGCCCTATGAGGCTGCTTTTGTTTATGTTCACTTTTTTCCCCTTGTCAACCCCTCCCTTGATTCTCCCTTAAAGCCCTTCTAACTAGGTTAGCATTTTGTTGGATGCGGAGCAGGGAGTCAGTGCAGCAGAAAAACCTCAACACCCTCCAGTAACATCTGGGGCTGTGGCAGACAGCACCCCTTCCTCCCCCACCTCTTCCCCTGAATAAGCAGATCCAGCCAGCAGAGAACCTCTCTCCCCATGAGAAGATGGTTATTACCTTTTCAGCTGTTTTTTCTGTTTTGTTTTGTTTTGGGGGAGGGCTGGCTACAAATCTCATAGCTGGGATGGGGTGAGTGATTTTCCTTTACACTGGAATTTAAATATCGGTTGCTCCCTGGATAATTTACCTGACCTCCACAGGAATCATCTGCCTCAGGAGAGAGTCAGCTACTGCATCCCAGCCTGTGGAGAAGCTGTTTCCTTCTCCATGGCCAGTGCTCTAGCTATCCAAGCTCTTCGTGCTTGGTGATGTCCTTACACACCACTTCCTTGGGCCCCTTGGCTGCCTTCCCTTTGCCACCAAAGACACATAGGGGTGTGGACACCTCTCCCACTCTTTGTCTTCTCTTCCCCCTAGAAATGAGATAGAGGACATATTCCTTGCAGATACAGAATCACAGAATCACTAGGTTAGAAAAGACCTTTGAGATCACTGAGTCCAACCAAATACAGGGACTGAAGCACCTGGGATCAGCATTCCTCCACTGAGAGGCAACTCCCTGGTGCAGACAGATGTCAAAGCTTGTCTTCATGTGCAGGTGCAGACAGACTGATCTCACTCCACCCTTAAACTGAGAGGTCAGGAGTAGCACTTCTCTGGGAATGGATTGGATGCTTCAGGGTATGTCTTCTTTTCACTGCTGTCAGCACACCAGCCTGGGAACAAACCCATGATGAGATAGCTTCAGCCAGTCCTCTAAATATCCTATACAAAATTCATCATACCCAGAGGACTTGAAAACACCGAAGAAGGAAGCCTTACAGCTTCCACATCACAGCTAGCTCATCAAGCTGACCTGCTTGGAGTCCAAGCAATGCAAGTGCGTGTTTCACTGCTTCTCTTTGTGCAGGCACACTGAAACAAATACACTTCAGTCCCATTTTATTAAATGCACGAGATGACAATGCAACCAACACAGCCCATCTTGTGATATTTTTTCCCTCCAACTATGTTCTAATGAAAGAACATTTTGTTTATCATGTGAAACAGTAAATATCTCAAATCATAGGAAAACATACAATCATTGGGCTTTGCTATAAACAATGAGTACCCACTAGGAAAATACTAGAAGAATGAAACCTTCTTCCTTTCTCTGTTGATTGTGTGTGTTATGCTTTCCGGAAAAATGGCATTTCCCTCCAAGACTCTGTGCTTCGTTCTTTCCCAGCACTTGCTATTGACATAGCTTCCTAAGTTATTGTTATTCCCCTTACTGTTTTTTATTGCCAATACAGGGAAGGCTTGTACCAGCACGCAGCTCCTTCAGAGGCAGCGCCAGCATCCCTACAAGAAGTCTGACCATACCCTCAGAAAGGTAGGGGAAGGTGTGAAGGACCAGCAATTATAAATGGGGGTACTAATAGTATGGGAACTATTGTAGTATACGTACCTATGTTTAACTGAACACGTTATTTTATGTGGGATGAGGAAATTCTAACATCGTAGTTACTGCTGGAACTGAGTTGGGCAGATCAAAGTGATAATTACCATGTTCTAGAAATCCCTATTTTTGATGATGAGTTTTTTAAGCCTATAACAACACACAGATCCAATTGCAAAAGCTTAAAATTGCCTCTTCAGTAGAAGCAGGGCTTTGATTTCATCTAATTTGACCCTTCCACCGCACTTATAAGTGCACTCCAGTGTGGCTGGAGATAAAAACTTTGAAATTTAAATGTGCAACTTGCAGCTGAGGTTGGATTTGCGAGCTAGGACACAGAGTACCTTTTGATGAGCAGCAGTTTTCATTACAGCTGTCAGAAAATACCTCCCCATTAGGAAGCGATGAGTACATTTAATTCAAGTCCAACCCTTCCAACACCATCACTTACAGACACTCTTCTGCTCTGTGAGTGAGGTTCTAATAATACACTGAGCCATGTGGGACACACCAGGGTGATTAATGCTTGAATGTGAACATACACTGCACAGAGTATATTTTTCCTCCTTAAATGAATATATCTGGTTTTCATTGATATTGAGGTAGATTTGCTCTGTACTTGCTCACATGAGGAAGCCTAGAACTGTGGGATCTATCATTCAGTAATAGCTCCTGATAACGCTAACGCTTGGAACACGGCAAAGTAAAAAATGTGAATTCATATTCACTTTTAATAAACTGGGGTAATTAGTCAGTTGAAATGCAATAGAAAGTGACAGCCTGTGACACATAAAAGACTGCAGACTGACAAAGACAGAGCTCTTCTTCATTGCACTAACATCCGTTTCTTCATCAACATTGAATTTTTTCAGTCTCTTGGCATTTCAATTACATTATAAAATGAAGGGCTAAAATCCTGGCTCTGCATTTTTTCCTCTCCTCTTTGAGACTAAAGAAAAGAGATGAGAAAAGCCCTACTCGCAGTTTGCTTCTGTACCCCCTGATATGATGTCAGTGGGCCATGGCATCCACAGTACCCATGACGCATGTGGGAGAAGGTACTCAGCCTTCATGTTGTCAGGGTGCTGATGGGACTGTGAAATCCCACCAAGGGCAACCACCTGGAAGACAATGAAAATGGGGCAAAGTAGGTAAAAAGGTGGCAAAAATGTTTATGACTAAAACAGAATTAACCATGAAACTCAAAATGATTCAAACACTCCTTTGCTCCTTGCTGGCATTGTGTCCCTCTGCATCCTCAGTGCCCAGCACCTAAGGGGTGTCTAAGGGGGAGTCAGGAAACTGATTTCTGATGGAAAAGGGGTGTCACATTTCCACCTCACCTGCTCCCCCTTTTCCCAGTGCTCCCCTCCCCTGCTGGGCTGCACTGCAGGATGCAGGGATCTGGGTGTGGCAGCATGGCTGGCAGGGCAGTGCCCTCACCCATATGGGATGCAGCCCCAAGGTATCCCAGCAGGGCAGGTCTGGTGATGGTAGCAGGGTCATCCACATCTCAGGTCACCATGGTGTAAATGCAGCTCCCAGGCCAAGGTGGAGGCCCCAGCAGGGCTCCTTCCCGCTCGTCTCGCCTGTATCTCTCATGGCAACCTGGTCCCACAGCCTACATGGCCTCACCTGGAGCACTGGCAGGCAAAACAGGGATGAGTGAAGAGGCTGCAGAGCCTCATGGCACACCAGAGCCTGGGCAGCCTTTACCTTGTGCAGACTCTGCCTCCAGGAATTCTTGGTTCTTAGTTTCCCCTTTTCACTATGACTTTTTTGTAAGGCCCTTATTTGAGGACATAAATAGTTGTGTCATTTCAGCAATTGGTGAGGCCAGGCCTATATAGAGAAGCCATCCCTTGTATGAGATCATGTGAAACAATGGTAAAACAAAGACCGTGTTTTGGGCACACGAATGCTTCATCAGGACTTCACTTACATCCTTGGAGCAGCCTGGTGACCAGAGCACTGCTACTCTTCCCAACATTCAGGTCTTCTGAAAATCCTGCCATAAAACTCCCGCAGAGAAAGAGAATTGAGAAGAAAGTATTTTTACATGAAGAACAACTGACATTTAAATCCCTTCTTTTAATGACATCAGGACATTTTGCTGTACAAATCCTCAGCTTGTTGACTGGTGAAACATCAATGGCTTACTTCCCAGGCATGCTATTTTGTTAATTTTTATATATGGTTTTGAGAGCCTTGGATGGAAGGCACCGAGGTCGAGCTGTATAATTTTCTCAGAAGCCTCGTGGTCTCATTTGGTTCACTCATATGTCAAAGCAGCTTTTAATTTCTCAGTTGTGGGACTCAAGTCTTAAAATGCACTAGCAGCCAGAAGCTCCCCTTTAAGTACCTGAATGAAAGGGTCAGGTTTTCAACTATTTCTAGTCTCCTGCAGTTCCTATTGTTTTAATAGAGATGTGCTGTTCAAAAACTTAGCTCCCAGCTGTAGGCACGAGAACTTCTACTGCTGTGACCTAATACTTCACAGTACAGTCACCACTTCTATCACCTCAGTGAAAAATGGTTCTGTAGGGGACCTGTAAGCCTAACTAGCAGCCACAGAAAAAATGGTGCTGATCTGAACTTCCTCTGCTGCCTACCTCTGAGTCTTATTTTTCAGCAAAAAAGAAGAAATCTTTGCAGGAGGGAAATAAGCAGCCATATATTTTGAATAGGTTTTACAAACCTCAGAGAGGGTAAAAGGCAGAAATGTGTTAGCAGCACTAATTATTCATTTGTGAACCGTTTTGTTGAAAAACACAGCCCTGAGGTGTGCCTCTCAGTCCTTTCATCTGTCACATAGGTGCTCTGCGGAAGGTACAACCTGAGCACTGTGGCAGGTTGCTGAAGGCACCTGTTATCTTTCCAGTCCTCTTATGGGACGTCTTATGTCTGACATCTTTCTTCTATCAACAGCAAAGTGACGGGTTTTTTGATAACTGGGTTAACCAAAATTCTGACTTTCATGAAGGGAGGGATATGAGCTTGAATCTTTGCTAATAAACTTGGAATTCGTTGCTTATGAAGGCTTGTTTGAGTAAAATTTAGGCTACACGCATTAGTTTTCCAACAGAGGCATGGAAGGATTAGATCTGAAGTGCAGCCCGGTTTCTAAAGTGGTGCAAAGTGTTGGGTCTCAACGCCGGTGAAACGAAACCACTTTACACCAGCTGAGGGCTCTGCATTTGTTTTTTTTAAATCCAGGGAACTTTTCAGAGGAAAGGTTTTATCCTCCCTCCGTTCAGCCAGCTCTATCCACGATCAGAAATAGAGTGTTTTGTCTGCCAGGTCACTACAGAAGTGAGATAAATGTACAGA
The DNA here is from genome assembly GCA_027925045.1 of Hypotaenidia okinawae. Classification (NCBI taxonomy): domain Eukaryota; kingdom Metazoa; phylum Chordata; class Aves; order Gruiformes; family Rallidae; genus Hypotaenidia; species Hypotaenidia okinawae. The sequence goes on along the minus strand of BSDF01000002.1, from coordinate 114,921,839 downwards.
TGATGAAGAAGTCTTAATCATAGCTTGCTTTTAACCCTTTCAGCTTTGTTACTTCCTGGATCTACTCATCCTAGCAGATCACCTTGAGTCTGGCAGGAAAAGCAAGGGAAACAAACTGGAGCCTGTTTTCACCTTAAGCAGCCAAGTGGTTAAAGGGCTGGCATGTAAACAGCTCCACTATACCTATGCTGTATTATGAAGTCCAGTGGGATTCTGCTTTAATCTTGAGAGGGAGTGCGAGGGGTTTGTTTTTCACAGGGGCTTTAGCCTACAGTTAAGTGCAAACACCTGCTGAAGTACTGGTAATTAGTAGGTAATTAGTAGCTAATGTTCTTAGAATTTAAAAAGAAAAGCTTACATAAGTAATTACTTACTATTTCTTATAATGTGCTGCTTTTCCTGAGATTTCATATCCCCAGAACATTTGCCAAGTTCCTAGGTTCCTCAACATACTAAATTGTTTATTAATTACACACGTATATTGCTTGTAGAAAAAAATAATAAAATGCATTAAAGTGCTGGAAACAGGACTGAGTTATCTTTTAAATTACAGCACAAGACTCGCTGGAAATGACAGAATTTGCAGAGGGTAACAGCTTTAGGAGGAGCATTAATTTGGGGCTGGGGGGAGAAGGATGGTGGTGGCTGGAGCAGGGAAAGCAACAGCTGGGTAGCCCGGAATGAGTTCCTTTTTGTTGGGTAGGGGATGGAGGCGCGAAGCGGGAAGCCGCCTTTGCGGTGGGTGTTTTTCTCAGGCCGGTAAATGTTTAGCACAGCTGCAGACCCCCGATTGGATTCGCACATTCCCAGCTCTATTCACACATTTCAGGTGTGCTAAGAGTTGGGGGCTGCTCTGGCTCTGCAGCAAAGCGTTTTCAGCCGTGTTTCGCCTCTTGTCGGAGGATCTTTTCTGGATCAGTGGAAGAGCTAAAACATCTGCCTTGTCAAACTTCTTTTCTGCAGTCAGCACTCGCCATTTTCACGTGTGAGAAGCATTAAAGCAAAGCTCTGCTCCCCTGCACACCTCCGGCCATAGCTTAAAACACCATGCAGCTATTGGGGCTGCCATTGCACTTACCAGCTGCCAGCTTTTGCTCTTGCAGCGTCCAGGACAAGCTATATACAGTAGGAGAAGAGAGGAATGCCTGCTGAGGTCCGTCCATGGCTGCGCACCAGGTGTCCTCCTGTGGGACCCTGCCTGTACTTCACCGCAAGTCCCTTCTTACAGGGCAGTAGGGTACACACACCACGTCCTCGCTAATGGTGTCTCTCCTGTGAGATGTGGGACATAGGAAGGCAGGATTAAGAATAGCAAAGGTGAATCATAATCCTATGGAGTAGTCCTTGCAGGGAAGAGGTTATAGTTTGCCCTCCAAACTCAAGCATGGGAGGGTGGGACAAAAAGCTTTGAGAAATCTGCCATCTTCTCTGAGCTCAAGCTGTGCAGCAAGGCCCAGGGGGCGAGGGGAGCTGCGGTCTCTCAGGATCTTCTCAGGTAGGATGGGGTACTTTGGAAAAGCTGAGGTGGGAAAACTTCCTTGCTTTTCATGGAAACTCACTGATTTGAAGGAGCTGTCATCCAGACCACAGCCCCCGTTATCTTCCAGCTCCGAAGTTCCTTTGCCTTGTTTTACCCCACTTCAATTAGGAGTTTGTAAACTAAGAGCTAGTGGGGCAGCCTGGCCAGGGCTGTGATCCTTCAGTCATTCAGTTAAAGATGGAGCCAGAAGCTGAAGGCTTCTTTTATTGTTACTATTCAGAGTTTTGTTTTTAGCTTGGCTGTGAATAAGAAAACACAAACAAACATTCACAAATTGTACTAATTGAGACTAAAGCTGCTGGTAGGCACCAACTTAACATACAGTTTGGGTTTCCTCAGGGCTTTGGGTCCTTCAGCATTCTTATTATTCCTTTTTAATCAATTAAGCTGCATGTAAATGGAAAAAAAAAGTAAAATAAAAAAAATTAAGCAACAGGAAAAAATCACTTCCAAAAGAGCCTCCTCCCCAAGGGTGGGGGAGAGTTGGCTGTTTCAGACATACATAGCTCTTGAGAAAAACACCCACAATTTCATGCAGAGCTTTAATGCTAGCTGATTAATCTCATTGAGGTGTACACCTTGGAATGCTCCAAGCCCAGCTGTATCTTAATAGCAACTAATATCAACTCCTCTCACAGAGAGGCAGCAGCTCTCTGAGGAGATGCTTAAGTGCTAGGGCAGCATTTGTTTCCTAACACTGGGTCTCTTCTCTCCTGGTGAAGACAAACCAGGTTTGTCTTTGTTGTTCACCTTTGCTTTAGGTTCATACAACATTTACCACAACTCAGGATTTCCTGAGCTGCAAACAGCATGGCCTGTCAGGATAAAGTAAGCACCTAAATGATGGCACCCTAGTCGATGAAGATGCTTGTCCTTGAGAAGAGTGGCTTTGTGTCTCTCACAGTGTTTCTTTCAGTGAAAGAGTGCTAGCTTCATTTTTTAATTAAAAGTAGTGCATGCTTCATACTTATATGGTAATGATTTGTAAAAGTATTTATGTTTCCTAAATAAGCAGTAATTAAAAAAATTAAACAGCAAATCTGTGGCCCTTTAGGAGCTATTTCCTGCCACTGTGCTATGCACCAGGGATGTGTGAGGCTTCCTAATCATAGCTGGGGACCAAAAGCAGATTATTTGTGCTTCAACGGCATCGGTCTGTACATCCAAACTGCAAAGTCCCATCCCTGTCTTTTAGTACTGTTAGTGATGTAGGATGGAACAGAGTTGCTGTAATTCACTTCAGAAGGAAGAAAAGTACCCCTCAGCTTGTCTATTTTAATTCCACATTCTTGTAGCATGTTTGGCTCACAAGAAGGAGGTAAGCAAGTGTGGAAGGAGGTATGGTAAGAATACCAACACAGGAGGAGAGTCTTATATTCCTTGAATTGCAAGAGAAAACTGCTTGAAAGGCCACAGAAATACCACCCAGCAGTTTAAGACAGGGGGAGTAATTAATTCAAATAATTTTGAACACAAATTGGCGTTAAAGTACAAACACAATTTGGCCAGGACATCGGATTAATGTACCTTGCCAAAGGGTTTATGGCACTAAATCATCTAATCTAGCCATGCTTTCAGACCTGAACAAAAGACCAATTCTATAACTCAGTACCCTCTGTAGGCCGACTGCATATGCCCTAGGGTTCCTAATGCAGTTTTATTTAGATTTTCTGTGAAGAACAACCTTGAATAGACATCATATTTTTACTGTTTCTCTAGCACTCTACGTAAGACATGTCTCACCATGAGGACTGGATTCAGTTGCCTAATCAGAAATCAAATGCTGTTTAAGATGCCCCATGGTGTCCGAGACATCTACCAGGACTGGCAGATCTAACACATCCCCAAGGGAAGGCTCATGGCTTTCTGGACCAGGAACTACTTCTTGTCCCATATGTCTATTGGAAATACTGAAAGGATGATGTTGGAATCACAGAGTCATAGAATGTGTTAGGCTGGAAGGGACCTTTAAAGGTCATCTAGTCCAACCCCTCTGCAGGAATGATCCAGGTTGGTGTTGTAATGAAGTGATAGTACAGTTGAATTCCACTGTGACAGCCAGTTTCATTATTATCAAGCAATATATTCTTACTATGCTCTGAATATTGTTTGTTTTGATTCTCTATGAAAATTTAGGACCAGATGGAAAACAGTTTTTTTCTGAGGCTACTACATCTTCCTGGAGGGATACTGAAGAGATGAGCTGGATAACGACATTTTGCAGCTTGGTTCCTGAAAGCTGGTTTGATTTCAGGTCAGTCATTTTACTTTTGATGCAAACTGATGGCAGATAACAGAGCAAATATACGCATGTTCTTCTCTGCCTGAGTCTCAACTGATGCATCATTTACTCAGCCAATGTATCAATTCACTCATGAAAGCTGTGTGCAAGTAGCACACGACAATGTTTATGCATTGTAGGCTAATTTTTCTCTCAGTTATAACCATTCCACTCCACTCCTTTCATTGGGGTTGACAGGTGTAAACGAGAGTAGCTGATTTTTTTCTCTCTAACCTTATTCAGAAATGAATGAGATACTTCAGGGCTTGGTTGCCTGTATGTTTATAATAATAAAGTAACCACAGTGATCACATAATGGCTTCTTTTCCACTTCTGTCTTGGGGGACTATCTCAGCTGACATAATTGGTAATTGGTTGATAATTCACCCAGGTCAGGTTTGGCCTACGTTACACTTGGAATAGCACTGGATAAAAGCTGCAACTATATGATGGCTCTTCAAAGACATTTGGTATATGAGTGTTACTTTCTTAGAGAACAGAGATACCTCTTGTGTTTATGGCAAGCATGTGTCCATATCTGAAATCACAAAGATAACTACAGTTCATTAGCATCCCACGTCAGTCTCAACAGCAAGCATGCAAACTCAAGTGGGCTGAACCCCTCATTTCCCCCATGTCCAGCCTGAGGCAGGTGAGTGAATCTATGTGGGGGAAGGCAGCAGATCCATGCTCCACTCAGGAATCTTTCCCTAGAGGTCTTTAAAAAAGTCTTTCTGAATCTTACATTAAACTTGCACACAACCAACTGGACAATATAAAGTCAAGAATAAATCAAAGAAGGGGAAAATGTTGTATGCATCTTAACATTATTTCTTGTCTAATATTTAGTGAATATTTCTTCTTGCTTTGAAGATATTATTCAGAAATATCTCTTGCCAAAGACTGCTTTTTGTAAAGACTTATGGCTGCAGACATATATTCACTACTACCAGAAATTTTAACATGTTTATATACATTAAAAAAACCCCAAAAACACTCACAGCCTGTGGTCTTTCATGAGCTGGATGAGAAGAGAAAATGAACAGCATATTAAAAAAACCTACACTGCCAAGTGCTATGAACTCAAAGAGATCTTTTGCTCAGCTCATGATGTATCTGGTGTTCTGGAGAACTACAGTTCCTGTATCCTTGTTCTCTGTGGATCATCTAACTATCATCAGTGGTTCCTTGCAGGACATCTGTCATTATAGGAGTCTGAGAACAACAATGGATGCCTAATGACAGGGATTGTGTACAGTCAAGAAGGGGACAAAAATACCTCTATTAGTCAAGCAAAAAAGCTAATCTTGGAAAAATATCTCTGGAGCAGGGGCAATCACCTGACTAAATCACCTATGGGCTGAAGGAGGTAAACCTCTGAGTGAGTCAGATAGTAGAAATTATGTGTGTTCCAAAATTAGTGGAAGTCATAAAGTTCATAATTAGTTCAACAATTTCCAGGTCTTCCTAATGATCAAAATGTGGATTTCCTGCAATCAAGGAGTTCCTCTCCCCCATAAGTGTGGTGCCTCTGCATCATTTGTATGTTTCTGTACATGATTTCCATACTATATTTTTATGTATCTATTTCAGGACAGTAGGTAGATGTCACTGAACCGCTCAGTGACAGCATGATATAATGAAGACAGCAGGAAGAAATGAAACGCAAATTAATGTATTGCTTGAGCAAGACTGTGTGTATCAAAAGGTAGGTAAAAAACTTCAACTTACATTATGTAGTGCTCTACATCTGGAGGTGGCATCCATACAGGCCAAGCTCATGTCATGGTTGCAATGCCTAAAACCTCTGAACACCACCAAAGATTTCCTACAGGCAATGTATGCACCCTGTAGAGTCTGCAGCAGCATCTACCCTCATGGGTATTTTTGTACCCTTTGCCAATGAAGGGCATGTCTTAAATCCAGGCTTGGTTTTATCACTTGTCTAAGTGAAAAGTTGTAAGGGTATGATCCTTGTTTGAAGCCAACCCAGCAAGCCTCTCAGACCCACAGAGCTACCTTAGTACAAAAGAGAGGCATGAAGAGGTGAAATGATTTAACTGAGGTGGCAGAACAGATCAGTTTTTAATCCATGTTTCTTAAACCCAGGCAACGCTTCCTCGCTGGCCTACCTCCATGACAGAAATAGTCCAGATGGAGGTTTTGACTCCAGCAATGTTTGCCACGACATGACCAGACAATGTGATGTTACTGTCCTACACAGCTAGCTGTGAAATAAGAAGGATCCCAGCCTGCACCAAGGTTTCCTTGTCAGTATAGCACTTTCTTTGGTGCTCATTAGATGCCTGTAAATGCCTGCCAGAGTTTATTTTTTCACCTCACTTACTTTCACACGTCTTGTCTATTTAACCACATAATTCAATCACTGAGCATGAAAATATTTCCCCCTTTGTTCTGATTGTTCTGTGGATGATGATGGTGAGAGGTGCCATGATGGAGTGCACTCAAGGACCTCTTAGATGAGCCTATATATTTGCATTGCTAATTTCCTGCCTTGAGAGGGAAGGCAATGGTTGACTTTTTTCCTTGTTTGATTCATAGATCTGTCTTGTTTCACTGAGGATTGATTTGTGTGTAGGCAGGGAGTGGGGGCCTGGATATATGGTTTGAGTTACTAGCACTGGTGCAGAAGTGAAGTACCGCTTGTTTGCAAGCAGATCTAGAAAAACAGGAAAACAATCGCATTACGAAAGGATTGTTAAGGTGTCAGTGAGGAAGCTCTGTGTGTAAAGGCCTGCACAAAGAGATGCTTCTGCTCCGTGTGGGCCAGAAAAGGGAGATGATCCAAGGAGAACTTAGAATGAATAGTTTGAAGCAAATGGAAATCATTGATAACACAAAAAGAGAAATGATTTGCATGGGCTTAGTGTTAGCACGGACTGTTATGATGCTGGTAGGATGCATAAAAGCCATAAATCAATGGAATGCTGAAAAGAATAATGTTTCTTTAACAAGTGGTGTAAGACTTGGAGGCTTAGCCCAGACCGAGTGTGAAGTAGAAAGCCTCACAAAAAATAATTGAGGTCCCTGCAAAATATTTCAATTTTTTATTGATTGAAGGCAATTATCCCTTAATTGCATATTTAAATGAGGTATTAGGAGGTTTAACTAAGCAATGCCTCTTAATTGCTGCTGCACACTAGGTGTCACAGATTGTGTTTATTTCATATGTTAATTAAAGAGAATGGGTATTTTATTTTATTGACTAGCGGGCTCTTCAGGCTGTACTGCTTAGGACCAAGGATGTCTCAGGTGTCCACAGGGCCCTGGGTATTAATGTAATCATTAGAAAGGTTCCAGTTTTAAATGAAGAGGTATATCTCCATTTCATGGATATTTTCAGCCACTTAGGCTAGATATAAGTAGGGGGAGAGAGAACCTGAAGTCAGGTAATGTTAAGTTGAATGACACAGAAATGCATAAGTGCAGGCATAGCTGCAGCAAAGGTATGCATGTCAAGAGTGCTGGTCTTTTCTCTCTTTGCTGAATGCACAGCTCTAAGACTGTGAAGCAAGATCTGATGAGGCTGAGGCTTGTAATGCCTGGCACTATTTCCAGACTATGATATCAATCTTTGTGATTTTGCTGCACAGTTGTGTATGGTTCTTACCTTGGAGTTAACAGCCCCACCAATGCAAGGTTGGAGGTAAGTATCTGGGTCCTACATGGAAGTTTTGATCTGTTTTTTGGGGATAGTTTTGCATGAATGACAGGGTTTTCTGAAAAAAAAATCCTTCTTGTTTGACTAACCGTGTAGCTGCTGAAAGAGTGATATATGGATAGAGCTGAACATCAAGGTGGGGTGGAGTTGTGGACTGTTTGTTGGTACATGCCTACACACCACAGGGTCATACACTTCAGGTTCTGATAGTATCCACATTTTCTGTAAGATGAAAATAATCAGCTGGAAAGTGTTGAAAAGGCAAGAGACAAGGAATCTTGTCTAGTCACAGGAGTACTATGCTGTATCTATATGGAGGGGGCAGATGGATGGATACTGCAAACTGGCCAGATACAAGCCTTCTCTGGGACAGAAACCATACAGCCGTGTTAGTGAGGTTTGTGCCTGAGCTAATAAGGCCCACTGGGAGGCAGAGCGTGTTAATTCAGGAATAATATAACACTCACGCCGTCAAACAGCTCCTGGATCACAGCAAGTGTATCTCGGAGCACGGGCAAAGGGGACAAGTCTGCCTGCACCCGATGCAGCTCACCAGCGTTGTGGGGCTGGTGAGAAACTGAAGGTGGTTTCAGGGCATATCAGGCATGTGCCTGCTAGGGGCACAGAGAAACTCTCAGAAATATGCATAAGGAGAAGAGATCTGGAGTTGGAACCAGAGGAGAGAAGATCTGCCAGAATGACCGTCGGGGCAGCCTATCCTATTATGGGAAACTCAGAAACATAGCGCATTTTGTCTGGAAAAACAGAAGCAGATGGTAGGAGCCTGAGCAATCTTCAGGCACAGGCCTAGGGCGATGGGCTGCGTCCTTGCCTGAGGAAGCAGAGACTGGCTTGTAGCAAGAGCAATGGCTCCAGCCATGAACCAGCCCTTGGGACTTCCATGAAGGCAGGGGTGCAAACATGTGGAAGAAGATGAAGAAGAAAAAATACTCGGATGGTTCTGTGGGAAAAGGTCTTGAAGGAGAGAAAAAGAAATTCACAGACCCATTCCAACTCTGGTCAAATTTTTCCTCCGCAAGGAAGGCCAAGAGACCCTTCCCAACGTCTTCCCAATTCCCACCAGGTTCTGCTTCCTCCCTAGCACCTCAAACAAAAGGTTGTTTCCATGTTACTGTGTATTCATACAGGTGGCATTCATCCATAAAGGTGATAGGGGCTCAGCACCATGACAGCAATAAGGCAAAATTCACATTAGGGTACATAGCCATAAATCGACCTTCAATCGATCCAGGCTGGAAATTAGGCACATCTTAACTAAACAACAGAGCCATGAGGTTCAGAAATGGACTTCCAGTTAGGGCAGTGGCAGAAAAAAGTATTCTGAAGATGTTGCTGAACTGGTTTGTTTACTGAATCACCAGTCAGTGTTTTGGAGCTGGTTGTTGGTGCCAGGGAATCACTCTTCCAACTCTTCGTTCAAATGTAATATTCCTCAAATTGTGTTTCTGGTGTGTTTTTCTACCTTTTGCTGAACATATATTGGATTTTCAAAGAAGCACCAAAATCCCATGGCTGTTCTTTGAGCACAGGGCATCTGGCTTTCTTTTGTGTTTTGGAAAAAACAACTGGAGCTGGTAATGATGGGATGATCATGGACATAATTTCTGCCTTCTGTCAGAATATAAAAATGCAGTGCCAGAGTAAGAACCATCAGCTTGAAGTATTGACTGGACTGTTAGACTTAACAGTGAATTTGCTCTCTTTTAAATGTGTTAAATCCGACCCTAGATTAAATTTAAACTACTTTGCTACAGCATAATCCACCAGGGACACCCTGACTTTCCGTTGACTTTAATGGAGCCTCTACTGAACAATTAGAGCAAAGCACGAAATATGCAGTGTGGCTGTAGAGACGAAGTGGTTAACATCCTTTTTTTGTGGGTAATTTCCCCTTTTAGTTTTTACTGTGTCATTATAATTAGCAAAGCCCAAGGGTTCAAATCTGAGCTAACAAAGGGCAGTGGCATGATAGTTTGTGTGTTGTTACTGCTGCTTATTACATCTATCATTATCATTTCACCATGACCTTGGGCTTCCCCTGCTGGTTTATCATCTCTTCTCTCCATCTCATATGTCTGCTGTAAGCTCTTTGGGGCAGATCTGGTGGTTTGGTGGTCCAGACCTTCAACAAAATGACTTTATTCTTCCTCAAGGCCTGTAGGAGAAGCAATACAACTTTTGGAAAGAGGGCTAACAGATACATGTTTAATGGCAGGTATTTTGGAGAGGCAAATGCTGCTGTGTTAAGCATGTCCTCCTGGGATCTGGTAGCTGTCTCTTGTAGGGTCAAGCAAGAGCTGAGCTGCACATGGCAGCATGTTATGGAACAGGGCAGGAACAGCCTTTGTTCAAAATACAGTCTACTATGCCACAGACGTAGGGATAAACTGGGTGAGTATGTGCAAGAACCCACAGGAAGAGACTTGGATGTACCTCCAGTTCAGTTTTAAGAAAGCTCAACCATGGGTTGATCAGACTCATCAGCAGGACATTTTTCTCCAGGACAGACTGGCAAGACTGCTGCAGCCTCTTTCATCCTCTACTGAAGTCCAGGCAGAACTGTCCCAGCAGTTACAAAAGCTTCATGGGCTGGTGGCATGTTGGTGTCTCCCATGCTCTGCCTGCTCTGGAAAGCTGAGGTATTTTTGTCTCTCTAACATCTTTGAGCTGATGCAGGGGTATGCAAAAGAAACACAGCACCTTCTTAACTTTTAAAGGGGAGATCAGACCGGATGATTTAAGGTTCCCTTTTGGCTGAAAATCTGTGGAACAAAATGTTGTCCCTCGCTGGGCAAAGACTTCTGAGAAACCCATAATTTAGCCCATAACATAGGAGAGGTTTAATATTACAACACCAGCACAATGGCTTGAAGAGAACCAGACGGGTCTTGACATCACCAGCCTTTTCTTCCCTTCAATTCCCCAGTGCGATCGCTATTGTTTGAGCCTCATCACTAATGGTATTGGAGAGGGATCCAGCATCGGCCAACTGCTAGGGCTCTTACCACTGTATCATTATTTCTGCTCCTAGTAGACCTAGACAGGACCATGATCAAAATACCGCGGGCTGGCATCAGACTTCTGCTGCCACAAGAGTAGCCGAACTGCTGTTTGTGAGGGGAGGAAGGAAATTTCAAAGTTAATCTGGTTCCCATCTCTGGAACTATTTAACTGTAGCACACAAAGTGTTTGCAGTACACCGGGAATTCAGTCGTTTTATGCAGGTCAGCCTTACAATGAAAAAATTTATATCAAAATGTTTAACTTCAAAAAGGGTTATATTCAATTTCCTGGTGAAGGCTCGAGTCAGTTCTCATTTTAATCTCACCTGTGTGCCTGCCCCTAGGTAAAATGTCATTGTATTGTCACATTTGATTGTAGTAATCGTAGTCATTTGGCCAGAAACAGAATCACAGGCCTGAACATTCCTGAAGATTTAATCCAAATTCAGATCCAGATATGTCACCTGTCCCACTTTTGAAATGAGTGGAGCCATTTATTTGCACCTGGATCACCAAATTAGGATGCGGCTCTGCCCTCTGAGGTCCTTGCTTCTATCTTACCTTATCTCCCGCTCCCCAGACAACATTTTTACTGCTTAGGGCAGCTGCTCAAATGACTGATTCTGCAGCTTCCAAAACAATGCCGACTCTTCCCCCGTCCAGAGAAACTGGTGGTGCCACATTGTTTGTGTCTTTCCTTTCATAAGTAGTCCATGAATATGCTTCCTTAAGTCACTGAAGGAAAATACTTCCAAGAAAAAACTCCTGCCTTGTCTTTAAGAAAAATATTTGGACTGGTAAAATGCATTGTACTATGAAGGATAGTTCCAATTTACAGACTCATGAGCTTATGAGTGGAATAAGCCTCCATCCTTATCTTTATGTTACAGCAATGGCACCCACATACGATAAGTCTTCGCTGGCAGAATTTTGAAAAAGTAATTCCAGTGCAGTGAATATAAAATAAATGCTATCAAGGAAAAATATTTTTTGCTCCCCTGGAATAGAAAACATTATTGAAACTGTTGGATGCCTCAGGAGTCTATTCATGCAAAATCTATTTCTGCAGTCAAAATATATTCTATTCTGCAGATATTTTTTCAATATGTGACTGAGACTTCAAGACAGAAAGAAATAGCCATTTTGGCCAGGAAAGAACTGGCATGCGGTCTGGTTTTAGGTGAGCGTAGATTTTTGCATGAAAATTATAGTAATTATGGGTATTTGTAAATAGCGATTTTTGCACTTTAACGGCCTAATCGCATGGTCAACAGCTGGAAGTTGCTCTATGCAGATTCTTACCTAACACATAATAAAAGTCACCCTTTGCTGCATTTCCACAAAGAAACAAATTATAGCACAAAAGAGACCTGCCAAATGCAATCTTTCATCCTCTTGTGCTTCTTAAAGAGGATGTTTGAATAGTCTGATTTTAAAAAAGGGATAAAACAAAAGGAAAAATAATTTATGTATATCTAAAGCGCGTGTCTAAAGAAGAAAGAATGGAAAATGCTGATGTATATGTACTACTTAGCCATTTATTGTAATATACGCATTTCCTTTGCATTTGAAAGTTCATATGTCTTGCATGGTACACATCTGTTCCTTTCATTTTTAATGCATTCTTAAATACATATTTTTAATTTCTCCCTATTGTTTTCTCAAATGGTTCAGTTACAGTGATTTAAAAGCACATCCAGCAAGGAAACCCACGCAACATGACTCTTGTCATATTGAAAATCTTGGCAAACTGATGAACAATGTGTTATCAAACCCACAAAACCAAAAAAAAACCCAGCCCCACCCCAGAGCAAATCTGACCAAAACTGTCTTCTCCCTAAACTGCTGGGAAACACCTGAGTTGAGCCTTCTGGTCCTCATGTGTCCCAATCCAGGCATAGCTCAACCAGTTAGAAGTTGCATGAGCTGGTGTTGGTGGTTTACATTAATATTCTTCTTTGCATTTAGAAGAATGCAAAGGGAAATAAAAAGGAAGTTACTGTAGCTCAGCTGAGAAATGGTAGCTTCAAATCCTTAATTTGCATGTGATGGACACCCTTTATCCTTAGGCTTTCTAATAAGATGCTGTCAATGTGTATCACTTCTAATCTTCTGCATCTTCGCCCCTGTTTCTTTGCTGAACATCAGCTGGCAATTGTGCTCAGGATTTTCTATAGCCATTTCTTAAAAAATGAGTACATAAAAGCCCACGATACACCCACAGCTTCACCAGGAGGTGGGCAGAAACGCACAACTCCAGCCCTCTCTTTCTTGCCTTCATAGCTACTTCCCTTCAGTCAACTCCCTAATAGTTATATAGGTTGTGTTAATAAGCATAGAGTTATATAAAGCTGCACACCTATGGGCTAATTTGTGTATGGAATCAGTGAGTTTGTATATGCAGTTTATAATGTCAACACTACCTACTGGAACTCAAGTATACAGTTAGTCTAAATCTTGCAAGGTAGGAAAAATGAGGGATAGAGAACTATGGAGGAGTGAAAACCATGAAGAACTCCTAAGCCCCTATAAGAAAACACATTTTGAAGGATGAGGAGCAGAAAGCAAAACCACTAGGCCTGTGGGGCTCCAGAGCACATGCAGTTTTCCTGGGGTTGGGGTGGGATGCCAGTCTTCTGGGGCTGCAACTTGGACCTGAGCATCCCCACCAAGGCCCTGCTGAGTGACAATTCAGAGGAATGGACTGGCTAGGGTCTGACACAGAGCAGGGCCATGTAGCTAATACTAGCCTGACATTTTGGGCTGCCTCGAAAATCTGGGGCAGCCACTGCTACTGGTAGAGGCATCTCCTGGTACAACTGGGACCAGCAGTAAAGACTACCCTTTCTTTCCCATGCTGCTACAGAGACCTCCCAGCTGCTGACCAGCCTGGGAGCCACAGCTCTCAGGATGTGCTTATAGTCTTACCCTAAAGCTCAGTCTTACCACTTAAAGACATCCTCCTTTCTGTCTGCAGGCACTTGGCCTGTATTTGGGTTCATTTTGCACTTTCTCCCTTTTTTTGCCACTGCATATGTTATTCCTTGTTAATTTATGAATTGCTGTGAGTCTTTGGCTTGACTCTTATTAAATATTGTGCATTTTAAAGGTGTTTAGTTCTTTCATTGCTAGTATTAATCGCTTCGCTATCAATTCCCTATTCCCATCTGTTGTTTTGAAATAGCATTATATATTATTATGCTTCTTCATTGCTTCGGCTCTCTGTCACAGCTGACTGCTTGTTTACCTCACCCTCTGAGGAGCCTCCAAAATCCTTTTCCTCCCTTGTTCTCATGGCAGCACTCCAGGTCCTTGAGTCCTGGTGTGTTCATCAGAGGCTCTCCTGGGTAACTTTTAGGGCACCACACTCCAGAGTTTTAATATCTCTCTCGGTTTTTCTCCCTCTTCTTCTCCAGATACCTGTCCTGACCCTCTGCCAAAGGTAACTACCCTGTAGCAGCACCAGCACAAGTGGACTCATACCCATAACTTAGCCTCAGCCTGGCTGCTCAGCCTAAATCACCAGGGAGGTGAAGAGGCACAGGTGAGTGACTGGGAAGCCTCCACTGACTATGTTCACCTCTGACAGGTCCCCCTCAGGTTCCCCAAGAGCCCCCATGGGAGTTTATTAGGTATTTCATTACAGAATTATCTTGGATGTGGCTGTAGTAGCCCATTTTCTACTTTATTTTCTGCGTATGCTTTCCTTCTCTTATAGCATTTTTGTGCCCTTTTCCTGCCTAATTGGCTTCCCAATTTTATTACCTCTTCTTTCCTCCCTGCTAATAGCAGGATTGTTTCCAAGCTGTTTTGTCAGTTCTCTACTACACCTATTTTCTCCTCAAGCCATCTAGCCAACATATTTTATGGATCTTTCCAATATTCATGACATCAAATGTCATTCCCGCCTGTGTTTCAGGCTGTTTAATTTTTAGCATCTGAAAAAACAAGGTATTTGTGCTTTAAAGGGACAATAATATCATTAATAAAGGGTTTTTTTTTTTGTTCAACCGCCTTTTGTAGGACCATCTATAACTTGCATTTTACTCCTTGCAGTGCTGAGACCTCGTGAGCAGAGAATATAATAATGGTAAATAGCACTTCAGCCAATGTCCCCCAACACTGCCATCCCTGCAATCTCTTCTCTGCCCTTCACAGTGACCTTGTCCTGCACTGCCTGGATGAATTCCTGCTGCTCATTTCTCAATCACAAGGAAATCTTTTTTGTACATTAAAGTTTATATGAATGTGTTTATGCAGAACTGCAATCCTTTTCTGGAGGAGAGGGGTATAATTCCATTTCAAAACATAGCTGGAAACAAGAATGTCAATCTGGCAGAGGTTTGGGAATCACTGTGCTATGCAGGTGCCACGTTATATAAATCCTGTCATAGGGGAACCCAGCTCCACTGTTGAAAGGAGCCATCAGTTTGATGTGTTGATCCTGTTCTTCCATTTGGAATGATGTTACTGGGTTAGTAACCTTTTTTTCTATTGTTTTTTAATTTCTAAATTTTCTAAATTTATGGGATGCCAGTTCCTATGCAGTTGTTCTTGCCCAGTGGATGACTCATGTAAACATTTTTCCTCCTACAACAGGTATTTGCATGCCATGTATCCATAGAAGGCAGTTCTGTAGACCTTCAGACTTCTTTCTGGTAGCTGACAAACTCCAACTTCTCTAGTAAGGCTAACTGCATTTCTCCAGCATTTTACTAGTCCTGTCCACATAAATTTCAGTTCTGACTTCTGGGTTTTTTAATGTGGGTAGCCAGAGGAGTACACAGTATTTCAGATCTTGTTCCAATACTGCTTCATAGAGTTATCTTGATACTTTCCTGTTCCCGTTGGGACTATCTTGCCTGTCGTGAGCTGGAATTTGCCTTTACAGGGGTGGGTCCTGTTGGCAGCTTAGAGTAATTCATGCTCTCATTAGCTGCTTTACCATCTTAACCTCATCTCTGTCCTTATCAACTGTTGAGAGCTCCTTTAACAGCAGCTATGGTATCAATTCCTCCGTGCATGAGCTATGCTCCTTGTATGACTTTTATTTTACTCTGTTACTTGAATGCATCTATTCTTCCTGTCTGCTGCTTTGATCCTCTTCTGTATTAACATTTTTGGCTATTGACAGTCCCCTTCAGGATCCCAAAAGTAAGCACTCTCCCTACTTACATCCAGGCCACTCATCCTGGAGAAACTTTGTTCATGTCTCTCGTTCAGCCCAACAGTTCTCCTTCCAGAGGTTGCCTCCTTTTCAGCAGGCTCCCACTCAACAGTTCCTCTGTGCATCCCTATTTTCTCTAGTTTAAGAAATGATTTCCCATCTGGCACCTTATTAAATGCTTTGCTGAAGCCCAGATAAATTATACCTACCGTATTTCCTTTGTCTAGAAAATCATTAATCTTTTAAAAATCCTATCAAGTTAGTTTAAAACAACCTCCCGTTAGCAAACCCAAACCCTTTGGTAATTTTTTAGCCCATTCCCAGTTTATCTCCATGACTTAAATTACTTCTTTCTTTCAAAATTTGTTCCAAAGCCTTCAGACATTTGAGGTCAGACTAACTTGTAATTGTCAGATCTTTTTTTCTTTTCCCTCTTAACTGTAGGCATTGCATTCGCGATTTTTGAATCCCACGAGTTAATAGGCTGGTCACGAATATCTGGGACTGCTCCTGTAGTTTCATGTGCCAGTTCTGTCTGAATTCTGAACGGGATTATCCAGGTCGTCCCAACCGAAGATGATAAAGCTCTTATGTTTTTTGCTGTGGTTTCCAGTGTAGTAAAACCTCGTTCCTAATATCTATCTTCCCTGTGTCCTTCTGTTCAATGTCGTTACTTTTTATTAAAGTTTGAGTTGAAGGCTCTTTAAGTAGCTCTTTATCCAACAGGTCCATAGATCTTTCTTCTTTGCCCCCCATACTAAAAATACAGGTTTGAGATCTTATTAGCACCAGTGATTCAAAGAATCCTCTGCCCTCTTCCCTATCCAAGGCCTGGAGATGTGCAGCATGTTGACTTCGGCGGCTGGGGTGCTCAGAGCACTTAGTCCACCCAAGCTTGCCCTTTCTAAATGAAGAACACTGTCCCAGCCTTACGTCTATTTGTTCTTCCATTTAGTGTAAACTGAATCAAGGCTCCATCATTTGAGCCAATGCTGATTCTCAGCTCAGGCCTACTAAAATGTCTTCATTGCTTACCCAAACTGATGGAAAATTCCAGTCATTCTTTTAGCGTCTTTCTGTAATAAACACAACTGTATGTATTATTTATATTTATCTTCACCAGCTACTTAATTTCAGCGGTACCAGAACAGCCAGCAATCCTTTTAGGACACATTTTGTCTTGACTGTGCTTAGTAGAGAGAGCTAGAGAGCCTGTCAAGCAATAGGAGCCTCAAACATAAGTGGGGATGATTGAAATTTGACTGTGACAAATTCCAGCCTTTTTAGCCCAAATTAGGATAAAGCTTAGAAGTATATATATATTAAAAGGGGAATGTTTCCAGGTCAAACGAACTGCTTGAAATGTTTCATTTTGTCTTAAATCCATTAGAACTGATTCAATAGTCTTTTCATTTGTTTTTCCCCTCTGGCATTTTGAAAAAAAAATAAAATACAATCTGACCTGCCAGAGATGAAAATTACTTTAATATTAAATTTTCATCTTTTGATTCTTCCTAGAAAGTATGTTTTTAAAATGACTTAATATGCTGTTTCATACTAGGCAATGGATTAAAAATATGCTCACCCTGTAACAGAAATTAAACAGGAATGTGCGATGCATGTGATCAATCACAGCTGAGCAAACTCTCCAAACTGCAGAAATGTTAGCTGAATTATTCTCGCTCTGACCTGGGGTTCTCCTAGGTATATTTCTACAGTCATGCTCCTGCTTTGTAATCACTGCAAGTTTGGTGGCATGTTTCCTGGGAGGGAAAAAGGTCCCTTGATGCAAACGTTACGCTGACTGTGGTAGATTTTGAGGGCTTGTTGTCTCTGCAGAGAGGACGGTCCTAATAAAGAGGCATCTGGGCCTTCTTGTCTCTTTTCTTCTATTAAGATATGTCAGGCTAGGCTCTGGACAGCTGGATTGTGATGTTTTTGCCCCCAGGGTGTTTTGGGGTAGTGCGGTAGGAGAGCGTTGCTATCTCCAGGAGCCAGTGAATCTGAGAATATGTCTCAAGGATGAAACCTGGAGAAGTGCAAAGAATGATTTCATCTTGATTAATTACACAGTATTGATCCTCTGTGGAAAGAGCAATTATCCCAGACACTCTTCTTGCTGAAGTGAAAGCCACCGGGAAAGCCACTCTGATAAAGAGGATGAACATTTTCCCTCCAAAGGGCTCAACTGGTTTTATCCTTAGGGTCTGCAGTGTTAAATTTAGACTCAGAGGGAAAAAAAAAATCAAGCCTTAGTGTAGAAGTGCCCAGCTTCTATTGAGTGCTGTAGAAGTTGCACAAAAAAAGTGTGACAGGGTTAAAACTTGACTCTAGATGGTAAAGAGTGAAATCTGACCTTGTACATCTCTTCGTGAATGGCTTTGTCCTGAGTTTTCACAATCTGTAGGTTTTCTGTTGAATGTTATCATAATGAGGATGTCATTCTTCCTCACCCGTTGCTTTGCAGAGCTGTGGATATCTCCACAGGCATTGATTTAAAGGATGCTGGATTTCACCCTATGCATCAAGGAAATAAAGGTTTTTAACCAGGAACATGAATCTGTCAGGTGAAGCCTGTCTCACAAAGATATGCTGACATTGTCTTCTCTTCTCATCTTGCAAGGAGGTGTGACTCTTGAAACGTGTTTTGGGGTTTTTTTAAGCTCAGTGGTATTAGTCTGTATTAATCTACAAGTTGTGCACATCAATAGAATTTGCAGTACTGACCTAAGCCTAAGTCTATGCTCAAATTAAAGTCTAATTCTTTCCCTGATGTTTTTTCTCAGTTTTTTTCACCAGGCTGCATTGCCTTAAAGGGAAGCATCTTCAGTCACCAGGGGGCAAAACTACCAGTTAAATCAATGAAATTCCAGTTCCAGTTAAATCTGTACTAATCTGTACTCCCTGTGCTTGGTCTCCTTGGTACACCTGGAACTTGGTCCTCCACCACCTGCTTAGTCAAAGGCTGTTGGACTTTGCAGACCTCTGTGATCTAAAGACCTGAGGATTTCTCAGCCTTTTGTCAATGCCATCATTCTCCTGCTGCCCTTCATCTGTAGCTGCCTTTCCCTTTGAAGCTTTGCTGGTCACGCTGAGTCTGTGCAGATGCCCTCAGGGATGTTGCCCTTGAGCTAGCTATCCCAGCGCTACTCTTTTCCCATTCTGGGCTCCTGTGTTAAGAATCACTTGTGCTGACCACTTGTATTGTATTATCAAATCCAGACAAACTGCTAGCTTGTGCCTGATGCTTCTATAGCATAGCTTGATCATTGGTTCTTACAATGAACATTTCTTGATCCCTTGTTTATTGAGACATAGTCCTGACCCACCACCCAGCCGTTGATCACTATGGAAAGCTTTACAGGGAGGTTTATATGCTTTGGGAAATCTTTCTAGTCAGTACCATGCCAAACACACAAAGCACTGTTTTCTCTGAGAGCTGTCCCTACTTTATAAGAAACAAAATGCTCTATTCTTCTGCTCCGATTCTGCAAACTACAATTCCCATAGTACCGCTCAGAGAACCACGCAGCTTTGGTGATGTCAGTATCTTGTACTCAGCCACAGTTGGGATTTGGAGGAAAACAATTTCCTAGGTATGCATGGTGTCTGTAGATGACTGGCTTTTGTAGCAGCAAGCTGTATATCAAAATATTTTCCACTTTGGGGAAGTGGGTGAAATGGCCGATGTGATCATAATGCAAGCTATAAAAAGATCAAAGTTGCAATGCTCTGCAACAGCATCGTCCATTGAAATGTAGCAGGAGCTTGCTAGAAAAAGTGTTCATGCAATATATAAGACATTAAAAATTCTGTTACATTACTCTTGCCGCAAAGATTGTAATGAAAATGGGAAATGGCACAAACGTAACCCATTCTCATTACAATCGCTAGATTGTAATCTTGTGCTCTCCTTCTCAAGAGAATGCTAAATGAGATTTTAAAGTATGGAAAATAAAGGAGCAAATAGAAACTGGAAAGCAAAAGAGGTGAGGCATGATAGAGTGTTCCTGCATTCTTATGTTCTCTTTTTTTTTGCAGTAAAGTAGGAGAGAACGGTATGATTTCAAAGAAAGATGTATGCACGTTTAGAAAGATTTCTTTTTTTTTTCTTTTTCTTTTGAAAATGTGTTCTTTCAATAATCTTATCTCCTTCATTCTCACCTAAAAAAAATAAAAATCCCCCGAAATTAATGAGACAAAGTAACACCTCAGATATCTACATCAACAGATTCATTTTAACAGAGTAGAATTTGCCCTTATCCATCATAGTAAAGAGCTAAAGGTAGCACCTCCCAGCGAGAGAGAAGAACTGTATGACTTATGAGACTAGCAATTAAAAATCTGTCAGTCACCAGTCTGGATCCAGCCCTGATTAGATAGTGACCGAAAGTTGTTAATATTAGGTGATTGCTACAGAAGAAAGTACCTGACCTCGTTCTAATCCCCATGCAAGTATTTAAATGACACGCTGTAGCTGTCACTCAGCAGTGCCAGTGGTGCCGCCAGCAGAAGGCTAAGCATTAAATGAGCATGAGAAGTGATCTAACCCCATCTCCCTTACTGGGATGGTAGTTCATGCACAGGGTTTGGAGTAGGTATAACAGGTACCCTCCTTCCAGAGTCTGATGGGAGAGGAAAGGGAATTGTTGCTTCTCCTTGGGGCATGCATTTGGGAGCTTGCAGGACGTCTTAAAATATTAATTAAGGGGAAAAAAAAATCTAGTGAAGATTCAGAGCCAGAGTCACAGCAAAGGCTCAAGACTCAGCAGTTAATAGCTCTGTTTTGCTTGGAGAGTCAGGGGAGGTGAGTTGATCGTGATGCAAGAGAGTCAAGAGGGCTCCATGGTCATTGAGGCTATGCTCCCACAGAGTCCCTGTGGCATCCACTCCACACAGCTCTGCAACAATACATCCTCATAAACATCACGACACCTCTATAACAAAAGAAATGCCTTTCAGACAAAAGATTAAAAGCTAAAAAAGAGCTAGCTTAACCCAGGGAGAAGGTAAGAAAGACCAAAGTGGTCAGATATAATTTAGGTCTTTGTAGTTGTTTTGGAGATATATGTTCTTATCTGGCCCTGGATTTTGTGCTCACTCACTTTGGTGTGGGTTTTGGGGTTTCAGAGGGATTTTTTTCTTCATTCCCTTTGGTTTTTGTTTACCAACTGAGTTTTATTGACTCCACTCCCTTTCCTCACTGCCCTTCCCCAAGGATGTGGCCATAGGCATCTCTAAGTGAAAGCAGAGGATGCAACCTGTCCCTAAAGATAAATCATCTGTCATAGCTCCATGTAACCTTTGTTACTCTTTTCTTAACTGATATCCCAGGTAAAACTTTTTTGTTCACTTAAAATCTGCCCAGAATTTACAAAGGAAAGAATCTGGTGTTTTCATGGCTTTATATCAGAATAAACCTTCTCTGTTTTTGTTGTTTGCAAACAGTCTCCAAAGGTCAAAGTTTTCTGTATCCATACAGATGCTGGAGGTGACATGTGAATGATTTGACCAGCTTGCCAGTTGAAACTCAAAACTGCTCTTCAATGAAAATATCTAAATACCATCCATAACTTCAGAATGATTTGTAGATTTTTCAGTAATCTTGGTTAAAAGTGTTTATGTCTGAGATGACTTCTTATTTGTGAGGTTGCATTATCATGAAAATGTTTATAGCTGAACAACTAGAGTTCCTGACAGCTCTCCTATGTTAACTGCCAAGAGATTTCAGACTATTGAGAAAAACCTGCATTATGGATGGCTGTACTGCATCTGGTCTATGATAAATAGAGGACTTTTAATTTCCCAAGTATCCAGTCCCTCCAACTCCACAACCCACAAGAATTAAAAATAAAATTTTCATTCCGAAGCTTAAAATTAATTTAGCTTCTGTTGTAGTGCTGTAATAAGTAGATCTAATTTAACCAGTCAGCAGTTCCTTCCATTGGACATTAATTTTTTAAAGTCTGCAAGTTAATCAACCTGTTTTACGGTGAAATGTGTTTTTACACCAAAACTCCTCATTATTTCTTTTTTATTTTTCTGTTAAGTGTCTGGGATAAGTGAAAATAGCTTCTGAATATAAAAGAATCAATTAATGTTTCAATATAAGGGGAAAAAAATTGTTCCCCAAATGGGTAACTTTTGTTCAGTGCTGCAGACTGTTTCTCTTGCAGCTGTCTTCGGAGCATGATCTGTCAGTGCCACCTGTTAGCTTGACTGGTCTTTACAGACATAATATATGGTCAGGAAATGAAGAAAAACCTGACTTTTCTCTCTGTCTCTCTTTTTTTAAAATATAATTTAAATAGTCCCTCTGAAACATAAAATTAGTTGCAAGAATTTGGGAAGCTGCATCCACACATCTATTAGAGAAGAAACAATCAGAGAACAGAGATTTAAGATAATGAAGTATGCTGTTTATGGGTAAAGATGAGACTATGTCAGATAGGTAATACTCAAAGCCAGGCCTTGATTCAGACTGAGCCTTTTTGATATCACCCTGTAGCTGCATTTGACCTGCTTCAGAGAGTCGAGGACATTTGGATCCTTGGCTCCTGCCTGCTGAGGAGCGGCATCTGGGAGCACCCATCCCACAGGAGCAGCAGGGACAAATTCTTCATCATTTTAATGGGAGCTTGACAAATCCACTCAAGGACTGCATGACAGCATGGCCCAGAGAGCAGGGGACCACGTATGTGTCCCTTTTCTTATGCCAAAATGCAAGCTTCTAAAGGGAATGAAAAGCACAACCACATCCTTTCGTCTCTCTCCTTTGTTTTTTTGCTTATATGTCAAAATTCAGCAAATGCCTTCTGTTTGTTCCCTGGACCTTCAACCCATCATCTCTCCTTTCTGGAAATCAGTTTGTGCCTTGGTATGTCTCAGCTGCTGCAATAACTATAATTCCAATCATAGCCAGCCACTTTAATGGGCTTCTCATGTCCATCGGGAAGAGCTATCCCATACGCAATGTCAGTTCCCGGCACCTAGAGAAAGCACGGTCTCTCTGCCATGTTTTAAGGAGAGCTGCAGTTCTGTGGTGACATTTGAGAGCTTTCATTATCTCTGTGCAAGAATCTCTGGGGCACACTCCGGTCTCTTAACATGTCCTTGTTTAATGGTACTCCTTACCTTTGGCTGCCGGTATTCAGCTAACCAAGTGGTGGCAGAGATGTGTATAGTCCCTCTTAAATCATTCTGATTTTCCCAGGTCCCTCTGCAGTTTTTTGATGGAACATATGGCAATGTTATGTCTATTTGAAAAAGCCTTTGCATCATATGTTTATACAACTGCTCACTATCCCAAGACAAAAATTCTTTCCTGTTATTGCCCATTTGCTGACTAAAGAAATTATCCTCTTTATGTATTCTGGTACTTTACCTTGATACCTTACATGTTTAATTATGTAGTCCTTGGTCCATAATCCATATGATTCACTCACCACATAATACAACTCACATCAGTTTTATTTGTTTTAACCCTTCTCGCTCTTCCCTTCTCGCTTGCTTTCCTTTGTCGACCTTTGATACTTATTTGGGTTTGGGTCTGAGCCTGGCTCCCATGAAATGATCTCTTCTTGGTGACAAAACCGTCTTTTGGGTTTGGGTCTGAGCCTGACTCCCATGAAATGATCTCTTCTTGGTGACAAAACCATCGTTGAGCCCAGTGGTACAGGCCTTGACCCAAAGGGCAAGAGCTCCCGATGGTTAAAGACATTTAAAAAATGGAAAGAACAAACAAACCCCAAAGGAAACTCCAGTTATGCACCACATAAAGGAACAGAACCATAATGGAGAGAAAAGGAATGGGTTTTGTGGCTAGAGAAACAAATGGAGAAACAGCACTGTCTGTTTGGCTCTTTTTCTTTCTTCCTCTGTGCTGCTGGCCAATGACTTCACTCATCCATGGAAATCAGGGATTTCCAGCAGTTTTAGTGGGCTGCATACAGGATCTTTCCATTCTCTCTTTCTGATTTCCCGATCAGCAGAGCAGGAATAATGATTATTCTCTGCCTTGGGTTAGAGGTGGGTGAGGCCAGAAAAACCCTGGAATCTTTTAAGGGTGAAAACAATTTTTCCTCCTGAGGTCTGATTCGAAAAAACCCAGCCCAACAACCAGAACATAAAGCTGCATGTAGATTTTTTTTTTCCTCAGAAGGAGCAATAGTTTTTAGAGTGAGGTTTAACATGGACTTTTCACAACTGAGCTTCAATCCTTTGAAATCCTTTCTATGACCACTGATTACTTCAGATGAAGTAACTTCATTTCAAAGCATGCAAGATTAGGGAATTACGCCTAATATACTGTAGATCTACAGGTAATGGGTTTGATTTCTGTTGGTTCTTTGTATCATATTGTCTCCAGTGCATCATAATGGCCACATCTAGGCATTCTGTGCTCATTTTTTCAGGCTTTCTAGAAATTTGGATTATTTTTCTGTTTCTGCAGTATTACAAAAGATATCTATTTGCCTGAAATTTCTGAGCTCTGCTGATATAGTCATCCTTTTTATTTACAACAAGGCTTTCTTTCAAACATTCTGTTCTTTGCTCTCTTTTTTTTTAAAAAAAAGGCAAAAATAAAATGCAAGTATTTTCATACTTGGTGTAGCTCATCTCTCATACTAGGTATATTTGTCACCACATTTAAACTTTTACTTGCAGTATATACCTATTTTATAAATACACCTAGCAGCAATTCCAATAGTTTTCTATTTTTTGATGGAAACAGCCTCCAGACATTTTCCTTTCTCTTGATTTTTTTTTTCCTCCAGAAAACATGTGTTTTCAAGTGGTGGGGAGAGCTGTATGGTGAATGAAACTTATTAAAATAATTCTGATACCCAGGAACAAATAACTGTGGTAGAATAGTACAGAAGGTTTATAAAATATGTTTCCTCGTCACAATCATCCTGCTTCTCTGAATCCAGGATGAGCCAGTCACAGTAGATCCACTTTTACAGAGGAGCCTGGAAGGTGGTACCAGAGCTCATAAAAGCCCCGTGTTTGTGGTGACTCAGCTGATTGTGAGAACAAGCTTTGAGGTGAGATCCAGAGTGGTTCTGCTTGGGGAAGGAGAGAGGAGGGCTTTTACATAAGGAGAACATAACCATTCAGCCTGACATCTGGAAGTGGCAGAAGAGTTAAACATCCAATACTGGGGGGAAAAGAGTGCCAAGGAATTTTAAATGAGGATTTAGGACTCAGTCCTACTCATTGTAGGTGGACTTCTGCACTTGTGCCCAGCTCAGTCACTGTTGGCTGTGTTAAGGGGGTGGTGGGAAACTGTTTGGATGCACAACATGCACGAAGATGCCAGAATGCTGATGGGAGTTACTCTTCTGACTCAACATTTTACTCTTCCTTGTTCTTGGGCTACAAGACTGTCCAGCTTCTCCTAATTGGCTTGATGGTCTTGCTGGAAAAAATGAGTTGCTATGGCTTTTTTCTTCTCCTGAATTATTTACAGGTGGAAAATATCTATCTTGCTGGATTTTACCCAAAAGGCACTAAAATGTTTTTTTTTCATCCTCGTATGATGCTTTTCCCCACTTTTCATTTGGCTAGCAAAAAAATAATGTTTCAGTCAGATCTGAATCAAAATCTTTTTTTTCCCCTTTTTTTTTTTTTTTTTTTTTTTTTTTTTAATTCTTCTGGTTTAGGGAGTGAAACAATTATTTACACCGCCCTACTCCTGATAGCAACCATATGTCTGGACTGCAAAGCAATGAGCCTTGCAGTCCTACTTCTGGCAACTTTTCCCTGGCCACAGTGGCATCCCTCAGCGCTCCTAATGGGAGTAGGTGCCATGAAGTCCTTCGCGTGCCATCAGCACTCCCCAGCTTCCAACAGGTTACCTCATTTGCCACCGCCGTCCTTCAGCAGCTGTTGCAGACAGGCATTTGGTAAGCTGTGTGGCACAGGCAATGTGTGGAAGCCCAAAGCCCTCAAAAATTGTGATGCTGAGATGGGTCAGAGATTAAAAAAACAGTCTGATTGAATTAAGATATCTGGATTCACATCAGCTTGGAGCCTCTGCAGAGATTCCTTGCATCCCCTAGAAAAAGTCACCATACAAAGACTCACCCCACAACAAAGCACTAAGAAACCTGCCTGCTGGCCTGGCTGGGACTGCCCACAGAAGACAGGTAATACCTGGGAAATTGAACTTGGGTGGGAACAGCTTTTTTGTCATACGATGCAGTGTCTCTTCCGTCTTCTCTCTTCCATCTTCACCACCAACTGACTGAAGCTTAGTGGGACAATGCTGGTGATACTATGAGAGGGTTAAAGGCTCAGTTACCTCGGAATCTGAATCCATCACCTTAAACTTCTTGCTACTGGTTGCCTCTCCTCTCTCACAGGAGGCAGGAGAGAAGGACACACAGACTCCATGACTGCAGGGAGACCCTGGAAGAGCCTTGTTAACAGCTCCAGGCCCTGCACCCTTGCCGGTGCAGAGGCCGGAAGGACTTGTCTCTTGCTGAGCAGCGTCGGTATCAGTTCTTCTAAGTGGGCAGCATAAGTGGAGCAGGACTCAGCAGGATGACTCCTGCCTTCTGCAAACATGCTGAACTCCTCCCAACGTGAGCTCTGGCTGTGGAAAATGCAGTAGAAGGCTGTGCTGTGGAGCTTTTATCAGCCGTGCAGATCAGAAGGGGAAATTTCACTCTGTTTGCTCCCATTTCTAATGCAGCAATATTTCAGCATTGTGCTTCAACCCGTGGTTCACAGCTGAGTGGTAGTTTTATGATTTTATGAGGCCTCAGACCACAGTGTCTTTAAATGTTCTATAAAATATACAGGTTAATCACCTGACCCCTGCAAACTTCTTGGAAGAACTTGTATTGCATTAGCTAATGCATTGCAACATCTTACTGGAGCTGCAGAAAAACATTTTACATGAAAAGCAAACCTGTCAAACTTGTAGCTTTGCTAACTTTGCACAACACAAGGAAAAAAAAAAGAAAAAGAAAAAAAGCAAGCCCTTTAAACAGTGAAAAACAAGATAAAACCACAAACTTGATGGCCTTTTGTGCAACCTCAATTGGACATTGCAGGTCTACGCTGTAATCTCAGAACAGAGCCTTTATCATCTTGGGTGTACTAGCATTGACCCATAACACAGAGTCTTAAATAAAAAGCAAACCATATTGTCAAAGCAAAAGTCAGTATCTCAGCAGGTCTGGCCTCAAGTGTGGGAGTGCGAAGAGAGAAAACAAAAGCTCAGAATAAGGAGAAGGTTGGATGAGTTCGAAGGAGAAAAAAACCACCCAACCCCTAGAAAAATAGCTGGGTGGAGTAGAAATAAAAATACTTTGGACAAGCAAATCCCTACAGACTCTGAAGTGTGAGGGAAAAAAGGCCTAATTCTTGCCTTACCAGTGCCTGAGCTGATGTGGGTCAGCGGTGGTGAAGGAAAGGCTCAGAGCTCAGATTTTTAAACATCTGCACAGAAGTGGTCCAGCAAGACTGTGATGACAGAGATGTCATTGTGAAAAATTTGGGTCGGTCTGTAATTTATGTGCAGGCTTCTCTGAGGCTAAATAGCCAAAGGAGACAGCACTGCACTCCCCCCGATGAGACCAACTGATGTTTCCCTCCTCTGTGTATGTGGGACATTGTTGTGTGACAGTGAGTTGCAAGGAGAATAGACCCATGGTCTGTGCTCCTTCCTGCCCCTTCAAGTAGTTTGCTTGCCTGGCTGAGCTAACGCAGGTAGTTCCTTCTCTCCCTTGAATTGTGCCTCTGCCCCTTGTATAGCAAGAAGAGATGCAGGCAGAGATGGTTGTAGAAGCATGGCTGCAGTCATAGAACATCCAGACAGAGCATGTACTTCTCTTGGTCCATAGCCCTGTTAGGTGGGTTTCCTCCTGACACATGTCCTCTCCCTCTCTGCACTGAAGCCAAGTCCTCCACAGGAAGAGATTCTCCTTTTCACTACTTTGTGCATCCCTGCAAGGGGCAGAAGGGACCCAGCCTTCATCAAATACCTTTGAGAAAATGTTTGCTCCTGAAGAGTTTCTCACACCTTCAGGAAGAACTGTTGGGTGCTGAGAAGCTGGGAAGCTGAAGGAGGCTGAAGTGCAGCCTGTGGAGAGTGAGATTTGATTCCTACTGTGGAAAGCACCTTTCCCCAGAAATGGGCAGGGACTCGTGCAACTAAAATGTGTTTTGACCTCATTCAAATTATTTCATGCCAGGGTGCCTTGTTTCCTACTTCACTTATTCATTGGCAGTTACATAAACGCCATGAAACTCACATTAGAAAGGGGTAGCATGAGTTTGCCTGCAACAAAAAAGAGGTGACTGCATCCCTGGGTCAAAACAGTGATCATTCACCTGCCTGTGTATCCACCATTACCCTGCACTGCCAGTCTCGCTGGCCAACTGGTTAATTTACTTCTACATCTTCTACTGCTCCATGGCCAACCTGGCCTGCTCTCATCTCACTGTTGAATATTGGTACACAACCAACTGCTCCCTTTATATTTCCAGCTCGCAGGATTTACTTTCTTGTAGCTTTCTAGAGTTTATGGAGTTGTCTTGCCCTCTGCTTTAGTAAGGTCCTTTGCTCAGGACTGTCGATCTCTAGGGAGAGCAATGTGTGTAGCCCCCCCGAATTCTTATCTGCAAGTGGCTTCCCATCACAGGGAGGCCAGAAAAAGGAACAGTGCAGGGACGTCAGCTCCAGGAGAAATGGCTGTGCTGTACAACCAAGGACAGTAGGATCCATGGTGAAGTTGGCAGGTTTTGTGGAGTTGTTTGTGGGGTGGGGTTTTTTGTTTGTTTGGGTTTTTTTTATAAAAAGATTCACTAGCTTTCTTTTGTGAATTCCCTGAAATACAAAATCTCCTCACCTAGATGAGCCAGGTCGAGCTGAAAGTCCTATATCAAGCCCTAGTTGGAGCCAGAGGCCACAGAGGGCCTTACACCTACTAAACAGTATATGATGCATTACAATAAAGCCATACAGGGAACTGAGCAATAGGTTGATTTGAGTTGCTCTATGAGAATGTTATATTGGTCACTCATCTTTTTACCTTTTCAGGTCCTTACTGATATTTTGGTCAAAATGGCATTAATACTAGGGAGTTTCCAAATCTCTGTGCCTTGTTTTTCTTCTCTAAAGAGCCCAGCATACCCAGTGTGCTGTATGGTTATGCATCCCACTCAGTACTCTTGTGTTGTCCCTCCTGTGCTGCTTACAGCTGCCTTTCCTGCCAGCTGGCCAAGGTCCACCTCCACCCAAGACAGAAGTGCCAAGTAGCTTAATGAGGAGATGGTTTCAAACTGGTGACACTTTTATTGGTGGGCCAGAAACAGAAAAGACCCTGGAATTGCGTATCTGGCATGTTGTACCATTAACACTCCCCACTGGGAGCCAAACACAAGGTAAATCACCTGTCTCACACTTTATAAGGACTCAGTTTAAAACCAAAAAATGTTAAAGCTTTCCCACCCTTCCCCAGGGTCCCACTGCAGAGCCCTTTACTTTGCATATCGCTGCATTGAAGAAGGGAGTTTCAAAGAAAGATGGTGCTCTACTTTGGCTCAGAGATCACCCCAAGAGCATCTGCTGGGGAACAGTTTCTACACTCCTACCAGCTCTTGGTAAGGCATGTTTTGGTGAGCAGCAGCAAAAAAGTTCAGAGGCACTTAGTCATCCTCTCACCAAACTGCCCTAGCCATCCCTAACTCCTTGGAGCTGGGGAATCCCACACAAACAGGCTGTGGAAACATCTTACCTGTTCCTCATTCCACCAGAAATCTGTGACTGGCTTTCAGCCAGGTCCACAGGCTTCCTCTGTGGATGGACCATGTGCAGTCATGAGGGCTATTGCTGGCACAGGGAAGAAAAGAGTACTGCTGGTGAGGGAAGCATCGAAGAGCCCAAAAGAATTAAATCTGCCCCAAGCTCAGAGAAGAGTGGTGGACCTGTGGGAAAGAAACTACACAAAAAGGATGAAAGCATCATTATACTGCTTGGGGAACATAATTTGGAAAAATGTATATTCTAATTTTTTCAGGATTTAAAAAAAAGATCTCTTTCCATTCTCTCCCACCCACCATAAGCTCAGCCTGATGAAAAGAGGAGACAAGCCTGAGAAACTGATCATTGCATCAAAGGTGTTGATAATGGATAGGTAAGTACCCATATTGCAGCTGCACCTAAGCCCTGGAAACAAAGCCTGCTTGCACACAAGTGTTTATCTAATGGCAGATTTTTTAATAACTATTAATTTTGCATAGTAGTATGTGCACTCAGGAACAGAAATTTATTTCCCACAATATTCAATTTAGTGTATTTATTGTTATTTATTAAAAAATCATTGAAGATGTCTTTGCATTCATGGGTCTGAGTCTTGCACAATTCATTGAAATGCTTGGCATCACTACCATAAAATACACACAGTGAAGGTAATAAAATCCAGCTACGCAGTACAGTAAAAATCCCCACAAAAAATATAATAAAATGGACATATGAATCTTGATAAAATCTGTGCACCACTATGCTGCACATTCACATGAATTAGAGATGTGTAGTTATCTGGGATGAAGCCTTATGTAAAAGCACATGCTGTCTTCAGAGGCGGTGTAGGATGCAAAGGGGGAGCACAATGCAGCCCTGTCTCTCTGGTTATGCATAACTTGTAACCCTTCATCAAGAAGTCCTCCCTAGCTGTGTAAAATGTCCTTCAGTTGGGTGAACCACTCCTAGCAGGTGTGCTCCAGGTTCCCTCCCCTGGCTTCCCAAAGGCTGTGCAAAACAGGGCTTGCAGAATTAGGAGGGTAGCATCGTTCTCCAGCCTCCAGGTGGGATGTTGCCCTCCCTTCTCTATCCATCAGTTTCCCAAATGCATGTTTCACCATCATCCTAATGTATTCTGCAGCTTCTAGGAAACATTTCTGGTCTCTGGTCCCATCTGCAGAGAGGAAAGGGGAAGAGGGTCTCCCAGAATGATTGGATTAAAGATTTCCATGGTGGTCACTGGAGTATGACAGCCCAGAGCTACCTACTACAGGTACCAGTATTACTGGCCTTCCTATACCAGTAGAAAGACGCCATGCATAACAGTGGGATCTGTGGTGATCTACTAAGCCTTTGAAGCATCGCAACAAAGTGCTCATTGCATTTCTTCATGAATCATGACACAAGAGGGCAGAGAACAGATGTGGGGGGTCCTCCATAGCTTCAGCACAGCCTAGAAGCCCCTCGTGTCTTTGTAGTGGCCAACCTTTTGATCCAGTGCAACAGCACCTTCTGGATAGCAGCATGCAACCTCCTTACAATAACTACAGCATTTCATCCCCCAGCTTGTTAGCTCAGTCAGTGCTCTTGCAGGTAAGAGCTCCCTGGGAGATTTTCTGTCACTAAGCTCTGAAGTGAGCTCTGCACAGCCTTGCAGAGAATAATTTTTAATACGCTGAAGTCTGGCTTCTGCTTTTGCTCACTTTGGATGTGCCACATCTCCTTAATCACTGCTTGATGCTGTATGGGTGAGCTGGGCTATAGCTGTCCACTGCCAGAAAAGACCTTGGAGAAGAAGAGCACCACCTGCCAGGCACTGTCTCATAACAGCGGCAGGAAAAATCCCACAAAACATACCGCAGAGTGCCACGCCAGGGTATGGGATACAGATTACTTTGAAGCCTCACCTTGGTTCTGTGGCCTCAGGAGATTTGAGCCAGGGACAAAGCACTGCAGGACAGTGGTGCATGGTTTCTTTGTTCCACCTGTGCTTGGTTGCAGTGGGTTGTTCGGTGCAGATGCATAAAACCTCTGCTAAGCGTTCAGGTACAGATAGGAGACAGGTAGATGATGAATGGGAAAGGCCACAAACCCAATTCTACAGCTTCGTTAAATAAAATGAGGAAATTACTTGTGGGTACCTATGTGCAGGGAGGAATGGGGATGAGGAGAGTTAAAATATATTGGCATAAGCAGTGGAACAAAATTCAAAGAGTGCTTCCAGAAAACTGCAAAAAGCTGGGCACAGAGTATTGCCCACCAGGAAGATCCATGAGGACTTAAGAAAACTTCCCAAGATCTAAGTAAGTGGCAAGGATGGGCCCATTTACAATTACTTGGACTGAGCCCTAGCAAAGTACAGACAACTAGATATTTTGGGATGAGTTTCTTTTTGCCAGCTGAGGGTAAGCAAGCTGAGGGGTGCGTGTCTGAGCTTCATCCCAGCTCAGCTGGGGACATGTCTGCAGGCGGCGTGGAGCTAGTGGGTGAGAAGGAACAACACCCATGGCCATTAGCCCAGGCAGCAAATCCTTTGCTTCCATTTGTGCCATTGTAACATCCCTGTTGCTGCACAAGCTGGCTCCAGGGAAGCTAAAATGCCCATGACCCCTCCCGTTGTCATCACACCTTAATTTGCCGTACTAACTTGCCCCCTCCCAGGGCCCTCATGCAGACCCTGGCCAGGCTCTGGCTGCCTCTGTGCTCATGCCATCATCTCTTTGCACTGCTCAGACATGGATGGGTAACTTCATTTCTCTGAAACCACGGTGGTAGAGTGCCTGAGGAGAGATGCAGAGAAGTGATACAGATGCACACGGGTGCTCTGCTGAATCTGCCCATGCCGGAATAATTCTCTGGGAAAGGGCAATGCAGGCCAGTGGCATGGATATCTGTCCCACTTTCTCCCCTGTAAAACAGGAATAATGATACTGACCTAGTTCACTGCGGAGGCTGGAAAGGCCGGTTAATGTTTCTAAGGCTCTTTGAAAATAAAAAGGTCTGTAACAGTGCTAAGTGTTATTATTCACGTATTGTAATTCTAACCTATAAGGGACTTCACTTCAGCAGGAGATTTTCAGTTGCTCCAGCAGCTGAAGGAGGGGTTTCCTATTTCA
Organism: Hypotaenidia okinawae; assembly: GCA_027925045.1. Classification (NCBI taxonomy): domain Eukaryota; kingdom Metazoa; phylum Chordata; class Aves; order Gruiformes; family Rallidae; genus Hypotaenidia; species Hypotaenidia okinawae. Next base: position 114,889,274 of record BSDF01000002.1, on the reverse strand, counting down.
TCTTCAGTGGTATACAGATTAACAGCACACACACGCACACGCACACACACACGATTTCATCAGAGGCGTAAAGATAAAGGTGAAATCCACACCACTGTTAAGCATTACACTGCACTGCCATGGTATGGAGAAACTGGTTCCCAACATCTGTGAAAGTTTAGCTGAAGTGATGTATAAAGACCTTGTACCAGCTGAAAAAAATCAAGTGTTTGTGAGCTTGATCCTGCAGCCTGAATTTTTCCATGGACTTCAACAGGAGCTGGAGTGGTGCCCAAATCAGAAAGGTGAAAGCTAAGTATTTTACTATGCAACAAATATTAAGCAAGGGAGTGTATAAATATGTAGAAGGTGCAGAGTGGTTTCACGGAGGTCTTTTCACTTAGAACTTATTCATCTCCCTCCAACAAGATCAGCGACACAGTGTGGCGTGTGTAATTCTAAAAGTCATAAAAATATCAAACAGGGCTTTTTATAACATATCATGCGTTCCTGACATATATTGCTGTTCTGGCAGTGACTTATATGCTACACATTTCCAAGATCACCGCTTCTCCTGCTTGGATTATGCTGACCTCCCAGAGGAGATGACTGCATATTGGAAACTTGCACCAGGTAACGGAGAAAAAAAGGATACCACCTTCCCAGCAAGAGGCAGGATTATTGCTTCATTAAATCACATGGGAGACAATGGCATAGCCACCATGAAAACAAAACAAGCACTTTCACATTATTTAGAGGTTACTTCGATGTGTTACACACAATGCCCTGGGAGATGCTGCCTATCTGCCCAAGTTTTACATCTCTGATTGCTATTAGGAACATCCTCTTTTAATTTGCGTTCTCAAAAAACAGCCAGGCTGCCTGATGCCATTGCTTGTGCATTCGAGGGAGAGGATCCACGACCAGCTGTCCAGGGCACCAGCAGAAATGTTCCCTTCCTCATGAAAGTGTCCTTCTCTCTCCCAGTGTGGGCAGACACGGACAAGCAACAGCCACTTTATGGAATACGAACAATGTAAGATGGAGCTGTGGAAGAGATTCTCCTGTTCTGCTTATGTGTTTCCATACACTACATTTAATATTGTAACAATGAGAAGACCAAAAAGAAGCGCATATGTTGACTGTGGAGGGCCATAATTTCCCTGTTCCCTCCTGTTTCTTTAGGTAAGAGAAAATCAATGGGCCTTTTATATATATAAGGCACATCTGAAGGCTGAAGCTCCCTTCCTCCCTTCATATATGAATAAATGAATTTGTTTACCGTGCTGTCTGAATAAGTGTGTTTCAAAACAATGACGGATTTCAGCGCATTAGCTCCAGCCCTCCTTTGCAGCAGAGCCTTTCCGTCTTTTCTCCACCTTTCCCAAGAGCCGCAACCCACAACGCCTCTTACACAAGCTCCTCACACACCACCTCGTGACCGAAGGGAGGACTGCAGCGTCTAGAAGAAGGTCACCCACTACCACATAATACAATCAATTTCTGGTTGGAACACTGAAATGTCTTTTGTCCCTTCTCATTTCCCAGATAAGTTTTCTTTCCCCAAAATTCGATGCTGCCCCTTACCATTGCCCAGCTATGTACGTTCGTATGGCTCTGGGCATAACCATCCATGTTTTGAGGTGACATTTCTGAGGTCCTTTCAGTTTTTTTCATGAAGAACCGTTACAAGGAATTGGTGTTTTCTATTAAGTTTGGTTGTTGAATTTCTCACTTGATGCACTATTTAAGTATTCAGTACACTATTATCAAATGCACTAACGCTCCGCTCTGAATGATTATTCTCTGTATGGGTTTTCCCTATATCCTGGAACTATTTACATTATGAGTCATTGATTATTTATGGAGATATTCATGGTGCTTTTCTTGGACGTACTACGTAAAGAAGTCAGTAGGCCGGAGGGAAAGAACAACAGGGAGCTCTTGGGAGTGGACTTTTAGGTTTGTTTTTACATTTTTTGAAGTCTTTGGTACTGTCAAAAATCACTATTAATACTTTGCTTTTTTCTAATGACCTCTGTTGAAGAATCTCAGATGGAGACGGGCTTCCAGGAAGCAAGCCTAACAATAACACCACCTATGGTGCTATGGTCTCCATTGCACAGGCGGGCTGGACAAAACCTGGAGAAATTAGAGGCTCAACCATAACGCTAGCAGGAATTTTGACCCGACTAGTGTTAGGTGTGACGTGACATTGTTGATGACTCCAAAATCATGGACGAAATGCGTTTGTGGAGCAAGTATCAGAATTCAGATTTCCTGGCTTTTTGACATCATTTGGAGCGCTGACAACACCAAAAGGACTGACAGTCCCCTCCCACACTTTGAATCTAGGGTGCATTCCATCATGCACCTGGACATAGCAGGCACCATGCATTCTGGGGTAGCTCTAAGTTTCCCCAGATGGGACCTTCAAATTACTTTTAATTTCTGGTTTGACTTCTGCTTTGTGGTTTGAGACATTGTGTGTGTGAGAGAGGGAGAGAGGGAATGTCATGCTACCTAGGGACAGAGGAGCCCAACCTGCTTAAAAGGGAAATGTTGCTGGAGAAACACAAATTGGTGCAAGTCACATCATTAGGAGAAAGTTGTCTATCATTAAGCACCACGTAGCACACCCCATGTGCCTGAAATAAGTCTCCAGGGGATACACAATCATACTTGCCACACGAGTGGAAATGCTGAGGATGAGCCACTGCACCGTCTGGGTGTCCACCTCCCACCTGTGTTAGCATCATTATATGCATGTTAGGCTGACGTAGCACGCTGAGGAGGAAGATGGTCATGCCATTCTCTTTTACCATCTGGGTAATTTACTCTGTGAGTTTCGTAGAGAGGGAATTCATTAATGCAGATATGCAGGATGTAATTATTCAGATGATGCTGTGGGAGGAAGCCGTACCGAATTTGCAGAGTGAGTTCTGCTGGTACCCTGGGCAGTGCTTTTCTGGGTGGTCCTGCCTGAGAAAAAAAATTAAAAAAAAAATAAAAATCACCCCTTGGAATGCCTTCATGACTCCTCAAATGGCAGCTCCTCCTGACTGACATCAGTAGGAGCCGTTCTCACTAGGCACAGGCAATATTAGAAGACTCCCAGTTAGCATCCGTCACAACAGAAAGGAAATATGTGGGAACTGCTGATCATTTATATCAAAATTAATGAGGTTTTCCCTCTCTGAACACAAGGGCTGAGTTGTATGCTGACTACAGGAAAAAAAAAATCCATCCATGGATATCTAGTTTGTTTTTTTTTTTTTAGGGGTCTTGGATAATTGATGATGCTGCTTGTTTGGCAAAGGAATTTTCTGAGCAGAAAATTCATTTTAATAGTAATTTTTGTCCATTAAACAAACTGTTGGTTTTTTCCCTCCTACATCTGAGCCGAAATCACAGGACCGCAAAACAAATCAGCCTAATTTCACTGTGAACTTTTCTTTTGACATCCTTCTATTTTTCAAAGAGAATAAATGTGTTGTTATATGACTGCTCTTTTCCAGACTGAAGAGGCAGAGAGCTATTTTTGAAGCTCCTTAAATCAGAAGCTCTGGCTCTTTACAAAAGCATCCCCACAGGATATCAGGACTGTGTTTGGAAACATATGTGATAAAAAAAATCAAACCATAAAAATGAACTGGGATCACCTTGTAATTGGGCAGAGAAGACTTCCTGCTGCCGTCTGTATTTTTGTTAAAAGCCAATGCTTCTGCATTTCTCACCTTTTACTGCAAGAGATTGTACACAAAATCTCTGATTGCCAAGCAAATCAAAGCCAAGAGGGAGACACCCTGTTTGGAGGAGACCATCCCCCTCCTATATTCTCTTTTACTGATGCTATGTGGGGAAAATTAGATGTACAGAATGAATCAAAAGTCATTGTAAAAAAAAATAAAAATAAAAACACCACCACTGGAACAGAGCTATATGGAGGACCCAGAGGAGATCTTAGACTGCATCAGCTTCCATATAGAGCAGCAAGCTAACAGGCAGTTCATTGAAGCTAAAGTATAACATAAAGCATAAAATTACAGAGAAAATGGTTGAAAATATAATAAAAAATAATTAAAAATCATGTAAGAAGGTGGCATATCAGCATCTGATGTAAATACAGACAATAGGAAGTGTAATTCATCATTTGAATGGATGATACAGTTGAAAACAGTAACAAAATCTGTAGGTCTTTAATCTTTTTTTCCAAAAATTTGAGGAAACCCCAATGGTTACAGCAACAACTTTCCATTTTCTTCTGTAAGAAGGTGATCACTCTGTTTTACTCAGCTACCAGAATTCTTAAGGAGAAAAATGTACTTGTAAAAATAAAAAAAAAAGGAAGAAAATTCACCATCATTTTCCTGGTCCCAAAATGTTAAATGTACTATAGAAAGGCACCAGTGTCTCCACCAGTCAGGCACCATATGAATGTTCTAATAGAAATTAAACTTTTCTTTTCTCTTTTCCACTGCTTTTCACTCTTCAATGAAGTGAAATTACAACATTGATGAAGTCTTAGAGCAAAATTTTTTCAGGATAATGTAAGACAAATTGGTCAAGGAATTGTGAGAATGCAGAAATAAAAAACAGGCAGCGTTCTCTCCTCCTTGGAAATATTTCCCCCAGTATCTGCAGCCAGACATATTTAGAACTCAGCATCCCCCAGCAATGTGTCCTTTACACTAACAATGTATTTTTTTCCTTTCATAGACTGGCACCTGGAATTAGCTCATTGAGAGCACAACGTTTAGGCTGCAGACTGTTCAAGGATGGAGCATCTTTCAGTTTTCCAAACCAGAACCTAATTCCTAGACAAAGTCAATACTAAAACTAGTCTTCTGCTAATGAGAGTGACCTTCATTTATGAGGGTGTATCATCTTGATCTTTGAGTTCAGACAACATAGAAGAATGTATATATGTATGTGTGTACACATAAATGTCTGTATTTTGAGGTGATATTTATGCATTTTTACCTGTGTATGTGTGTATATATATATATATATACACGTGTGTGTGTGTGTATGTTGAGAAGAATGTTCAGTTTGAGGGAACAGATGAAGTAGGGGTATGTGGGAAAGCAAAGATGATGAGGCTTTTCTAGGCTTCTGCATCCTTTTCTTTAGTACATGCAGGTAGAGTTCCTGGAACAGGAGGAAACATTCTCTGTAATTCAACTGCGTTGCTTTTCCAACACTTGGCAAGGATATTTTCCTTCTTTTTTTCTCCTCATCATCCATGTCCTGGGTTCAGGTAGGATAGATTTACTTTTCTTTCTAGCAGCTGGTGCAGTGCTGTGTTTGGGAGTCAGGATGAGAGCAACATTGATAACAAATGGGTGTTTTAGCTGTTGCCAAGCAGTCAGGGACTTTTCAGCTTCTCATGCTGCCCTGTTAAAGGAAGGCGGGGGCACCCAGAAAGCTGGGAGGGGACACAGCCAGGACAGGTGACCCAAACTGGCCAAAGGAGCTATTCCATACCAATGACATCCTGGTCAGCACAAAGGGAGGCCAGTGTGGGAGGAGCACGTGGCTCAGGGACAATCTGCCTTCTGGACGGCTCTGAGCTGTACAGCCTGAGTTGTGCTGTTCAGTGAGAAACTGCATTGTGCATCACCAGTTTTGTATATTTTGCTATAAAGTCCTGTTATTGTTATTTCTCCCTCCCTCTACTATCCTTATCCCAACTCACAAGGTTTGCCTTTGTTTCCCCCCACCCCCCAGAGAGTGGCTGCGTGGTGCTCAGCTGCCGGCTGGGGCAAAACCAGGACAGTTCAGCAGCGAGCTATATACATAGCAAGCACAACAAAGGGCACTGGCTCACTCCTTAGCATGGCCAGCGTTTTCTCCATGTATACTTAGATGTTTTTGCAACTACAGAGGATGTAGTGTAGGCAAAGCTTTGAAAACGTGGCCTTTCAAGTTTTATTTTAAAAAAAAGGCCTTCTTTTGTACACATAGATGCATAAAAACATTCATCTTGTAGCACTGTCCAGACCCACAACAGAGATAGGAATCTACAGTGGAAAAGATTATGTGGGCTTAGATAGAAGTGAGGTACAGATGAATACAGTTGATGTCTACATTACGAAGGACTTAAAATCCAGCAGAGTTACTTTATAGTGCAATCTACATATTTTAAAAATAGATTACTTAATAGCTGATAAAAGCAGGGGTCAGCTTCCTCTGAAAAGCAGGAGGTGCACAGCTCTGAATACCTGCAGTTATTTTGAGAACATGGGTGATTAAATTCTAGCAACTCTGCAATTTCAAATGCAATTGGAAGTAAAAGGCAAATAAAAAATATTATGTCACTGGCTCTGAAGTTATTTTGTGTCTTTTTCTTCTATGTTTCCTCTTATTTCTCTTCATTTTCAGTTCTTTGCACTCTTGGCTCCAAGTTTTGTTCAAGTTTCCACCATCCCAGGTAAAAGATCTCACGATCTGTCTATCTATCTATCTGGCTATCAACCTACATATGTATTGCACCTATCTGTCTGCAGATTTGCATACACCTATACGAAAATCGCTTCTTTATGCAGCATTTGAATATATATGTCCAATGTTTTAGCTCCCTCATTTTATAACAATTTTCCCAATACTATTGGGTCTCCCCCTTAGAAAAATAGAAATGAAAGTGAGATGTATCAGGAAAACTTGAAATAAATTGCCAATCTCCATTGTATTTGAGAAGTTGCGGCAGCCCCGTGAAGTTCCCATTGACTGGACAAGGGGAAACAACCCCCGTTTGAAAAAGGGAAAAATGAAGACCAGGGGAACAACAGGCTTGTCAGTCTCATCTCACCTCTGTGCTCAGCATGAACATGAAGCAGATCCTTCTGGAAACTATGTTCAGCCATAAGGCAAATAAGGAGGTGATTGGTAACAGCCAACATGGTTTCCCTAAAGGCAAATTGTGCCTGTCAAATGTGGTGGCATTCTATGATGGAGTTACAGCACTGGTGGGTAAGGGAAGAGTTACAGATATCATCTGGTTATCATCAGATATCATACAGATATCTGGACTTGTGCAAAGCATTTGAACACTGTCACCCATGACAGCCTGCAGCCCAGACAGCCAACTGCATCCCAGGCTGTATCAAAAGAAGGGTGACTAGCAGGTCGAGGGAGAGGAATCTGCCCCTTTACTCCACCCTCCTGGGACCCCACCTGGAGTGCTGCATCCAGCTCTGGGATCCCCAGTACAAGAAAGTCATGGAGCAGTTGGAGCTAGTCCAGAGGAAGGTCAGAAAGCTGACCAGAGGGCTGAAGCAGCTCTTCTGTAAAGACAGACTGAGAGAGTTGGGCTTATTCAGTTTGGAGGAGAGAAGACTCCAAGAACACCTTACAGCAGCCTTCCAGTACCTGATAGGGCCTGCAGGAAAGAAGGAGAAGGGCTGTTTATCAGGCAGGGCAGTGATAGGACAAGGGGTAATGGGTTTAAACAAAAAGAGGGTAGATTTAGAACAGATATAAGGAAGGTGGTGAGGGTGGTGAGGCCCTGGCACAGATTGCCCAGGGAAGCTGTGGCTGCCCCCTCCCTGGCAGTGTTCACAACCGGGTTGGATGGGACTTTGGGCAACCTGGGCTAGTGGAGAGTGTCCCTGCCTGTGGCAGGGGGTTGGAACTAGGTGATCTTCCTTCCAACCCTCCCTTCCAGTGCAAACCAGTCTGTGATTCCATGAATTAATTGGTCTAATTTCTCATCTTATTTAAATATTTGCAAGGTTTTGGTTTCTGTGAGTGTCTAAAAGGAAGCCAAAAGCCACCAGCCAGAAGAAAAAAGCAAAGAAACAGGAATTCGTATCATCAGAAGACATTATATCAGTGGCAAGGAAAAAAGAATCAGGCTTAATTGATAGCTATTAGAAAGTAATGACTTTTGTCTCTTCACTTAAAAAAGATTTTTAAAAATTCCATCTCACTGGATTTTTCAGTCATTAATGGAGATTTCCAAAATCTCGAGAGAGGGAAAGTGAATTGAGGTGTTAAATATAAAAGCTTATCATGGGGACCCTAATTCTGCCTCCAGCTGCTCACGTTATTTATTATCCTCACCTGTAGCCTGACCAGAGTTCTGTTCTGAGAAAGGGGCTTTGAGCAAAGTGGAAGCGTTTCTGTGCACTAGGGAAAACGAAACCCGATTGCATAAAAAACTGTGCGACTGCGGAAAACTGTACAAAAAATACAAAGCTCTGGCCCACGGTCATGGCTGCCCATAGGTTTCTTGTAAGGACACTTTTGAAGTATTCCTGAGGTTATTAATGAGTTCTAATCTTATAAATGAAGTGTGAACTGTCCTTCCCTTCCCCAGGTTTATGGCTATACTCATAGCAATGCTGTAGCGTATTTCCCACAGCAGCAGCCCAGGCGTGGCCCACAGGATGCTGCACTCCCGGGACTGGGCACTCTTGTAACAGGTCTCTCTCTTTTCATAGGACCACAAAACAGCAGCATATAATTAAGTAGAATATAAAATAAACACTTAAGGGCTCTCTGTGGCTTATATCTAAATGAGTATTCAAGATATGTTGTTTCACCTTACAGGTGGTGCATGTTCTACAGAAAAGGACAGGAGGGAAGGATGCTGGATGGGGGTCTCTTTTTCACCTCCTCCCCAAATCTGTATTCTCCAGCTTTGTGACCTGTAGTGGTCCTCAATCAGAGTGAGGGTTTGATTGGGGAAGGGAGAGATGCTGGAAATGTGTGGTATTGCACCAAGTTTTGAAAATACATATGCAGGGGTGTCCCATCCTTTTAAAAACAACCATGACTGTGCTCTCTTTTTGAGCATGAAAGTGGTTGTTCTCCCACAAAAGTACAATAACCAATACAGGGTAATTTTTTGGATGGATATATGAAAAGATAAAAGGAAATAAAGGTAAATAAAATGTACATAAGAGGTAAACTATGATTAGTTTAATAAAGGTAGTATGTCACTGGGTAGAATCCTAAGGATTTGCCACTGAGACCTTGTATGGTATCATATTCATAAAACACAGAATGGAAATGGATAAAATACCATTTACTAATGGTGCAATATTATGTTAAATAGTAAAACCCCAAACTTGACTGCAGCAGGATATGGAAGAACTTCATGACACTGAGCACAAAAGCAATGTTAATAAAATAGTAAGTACAATTCAATATTAATAAATGCAAAGTAACTTACGTAGAGGAAAAACCCAACCTGTAGTATGCAAGATGTTAGGATCAAAATTAGTTCTTGGTTCTTCAAAAATATGTCTCAGAGTCATGTGATTTGCTTTATGAAAATGTAAGCTCAGAATGTTTAGCTGTGACTAAAAGTGAAAAAAGAAATCCTGAATTTTAGGCATTACTGGGAAATGAATAGAGAACAATTGGTAAAGATCCTTATGTCAATGCATATAATTTTCTGTCCTTCTTTCTTATAAATATGTGGTCAAATCAGAAAACTTACATAAGGGGGTAAAAAGGTGATCAAAGCTGTGGAGCAGCTCCCGAATGTGAGAAGGATTAAACAGAGCTGGGCTTTGAGATGATCAAGGAGGGATAAAGCAGAGGTCTATAAAAGCACAGAAAAAGCAAATGGAGGAAAGGGAGGTTACTGTTCATTATTTCTCAAAATGAAAGAAAAAGATTTGTCAAATGAATATATGGGGCAGCAAGCATAAAATAAACAAAAGGAAGGAATGTGGAGTCACAGGATCTTGAGGCCCAAAGTATATATAAGTCCCAAACATGATAGAATAAACTCACAGTAGAAACATCTGTGAAAGGCTGTACAGCACAAAAACCACACAGGTTCCCAGCTTGGGGGCTTTCCAAACCTGAATCCCATTTTATCAGTGAAGCTAAAGACTAAGGATGCCTCAGCCTGAAGTTCTTGTGCTTCTTCTAAAAACAAGTCTTTTCACTTGTAGAGTTTTATTTGGGTGGGGATTTAGCCAAGAGACTTTGGTCAGCTTTTGGTGGTGGGGGAGATGTGGACTAGAGATGAACATTCTGTGCCATACTTCCATGTGAGAGCTAAATGACTGACATACCTAGAAGTTGTATCTAGAGGGCTACCTTTATCTATACTCACAGCGGGCAGTTTTCCATATGACTGCAAGGAGCAATGGTGTGTTCATGGACGCCTCTTTTCACAGAGGGTTTTTTTTTTGTTGTTCCCTGAACTCTGTTTTGGACAGAAATTCCTGAGCAGAGGCGAACAATGCAAGACACTCCACGTACTGGAGTGATGTGCTCTGGATGGAAGCGCTCCTTTCAGGACAAGCTGGGATGCTAAATGCTGGATCCAAATTTACAATAGAGAATGGGAACGAAGCAAATCTGAAATGTCCGTGTTGTTTACAGAGCCTTCGCTGCTGCACAGTGTCACCTACCCTGGTCACAGTTTCTCTGAGCAAGGAATGTTTTCTATGGAGAAATTGTAGAGAAGGTGAGTAAGGACACCGAGTGAGAGCAGGGAGCTGCAGCTTGTATTTTTGGTGAACTTAATGACTAGTTTTGAGGCAAAGACTTGAAGGCCAAAGTCTGACAGGCTGTCAGGCGCTGATTGCCATTTTCATAAAGGGCGCTATGCAAGTGTAAGTGATTGATAGATTGATTGATTTATTTTGCTGAGGCTCCTTTGTGGTCTCCTGGGGGGATTTCTGGCCACACCTCTCAGCCTGAAAGCACTTGCTCTGCCTGCTGTTGCTTTTTTTTTAATTTGCGGGTAATGAAAATTTGTTATAAGCCTTCCCTTTCATCTGTACATGGCAGGCTGTCACACAGAAACAAGCCATTCTGGAACCTTGCTTCCTTCCAAATTGCTAAATATTTTTCTTCAAATTGCTTCCCTAATGGGCTAGTATAATAGGAGCAGCATGCTCTCTGCCCACGCTGAAGATGCCAGAGCATTTGTCCAGTGCACATGTGTGTTGGGCACAATAAACTCATTGCCTGGCCTGGAGACAGTGTAGCACTGCTGCTGATCTAATCTGTATCGCACATTCCTTGGGTGCAATCATGCACGTGATAGTTACAGGCGTGTATGCACGCAGGTAGGTACTTCTGCCTCCCCTAGGAAAACGTCCCTCTTCGGGGAGGCAGCCAGCTACACATCCCGCTTTCCTGGGGAAGAAGGAGTGATGATTGCATTTCATCAGGTGAGACACAATGGCAGGAGGAGGAGAAGGAGGCGACACAGCCACCGAGCAATCCATGCGAGCAGTGACAGAGCTGGGCTCGCTAATGGACTGGACTGGCCAGTTTTTTATTGACTCCAGTTGCTGCTTTTTGGAGGGGCAGGCACCAGTGGTCCCCAAGGTCAGCAGTTCCATGTGCTCTATGCTAAACTGTTGCTGACCCACTGCTTTATGAGCCTAAGTGCTTATCCAGGAACAGAAGTGAATAGGTTGTGTGTGATAAGAAAATAATTTGCCAAAACTGCAACAATAAAGAAGGCCTGATGGGATCTCTTATGGTATGAATAGCCTGGAGCAGCTGCAGATTTCTCTCTGCTTTCACAATTATTTTCATTTTTATAACAACTAAAAAGGGAGCATTGTCCACAGGCTCCTGCAGCCTGTATTTTCATATCCAAATCTAATATTTCCATATACGTGTATATACATATTACACATTGTGGATCTTTGTGAATAAAAGACAGGAACACAAAAAGAAAGAAAAAGGAAAAACCTTCTCAGATAAGAAGAGTCTTGTTGGTGCACCAGCTTAACCCATTCCTCCTTTCTGTTTCTCTCACAACATCCTCGATGGATTTCTGCAAGGTCTCAGAGCAGCCAGCCCAAAATATGTCGAGCGTAGCACCATTTCCAGGGTGCGCTGTGCAGGTGCCAGATACAGCTGCACACAAGGCATCTCTCAGTGTGGTGGTGGATCTCCTTGTCTGGGGTTAGCCATCCTCCCCCACCATTCAGGGCTGGAAAGGTGACCCATATACCCCTGTTCCCCACCACATGTCAGTGTCTGTTGAGAAGGCTGAGTATATTTTTGCATGCTTTCTATCTAGGTGTTACAGAGGGGCTTCAGTCTGGCAGCTGACCCCATGGAGCCCTCCTGGGCACACCCCATTCCCCACCTCTCCATCTAATCAATGGCATTTTCGTTAGCCTGGGAGCACAACCAGGTCTGACGTTCAACCCATGCTCAGGTTCCCACCCTAAACAGCCCCGTTGGTGCAGGACCTGGTGGCATGTCCTGTGCTATGACCCTCTTCCTTGCCCACCAGGTCCCCAGGTTGAGCAGTGTTTTTCCCAGCAAGGGCTCCCTGTGACCCAAGTTGTGCCCAGGGCTTCTTCCTAAAGCTATGCCAGGGCCAAGCTCCTTGCAGAGGTACCACACACAAGGGAACCCAAGTCTCTGAAGCTCCCTGAGAACACCTAAAACTGCCAGGGAAGGAGATACTCGTAAAAATAAATTCTTCTTGCTGTTCAGTTCTGCATAAGGACAAGACCAGACTCTGGCCTTGGATGTCATGGCAGGGTCAGCTATGCAGAGTTCAGAAAACAGTTGTATAAAGAAAGACACAAAGAAGTGACTCAGATTGTAGCCGACCGCCTTTGTGATTCTCAAGAGGTCTCCAGTGAATCAGGCTGAATGAGCTTTTTGTTGCCTTTACTGTTTACAGGAGCAGCTGAAGTCGGAAAGAGTTATCCTGTCTTACTGCTGACAGCTACAGTATGGCAGGGCTGTGGTACCTTAACATATAATGATGAATCTCATTTCAGTTCATTTTGCTAGGATTTAATTTTCACAAGGCCCAGTGTGACCACATCCCACTAATTTCCCACTTGGATATTTTCTTAAAACAGAGAGACCAGTTGAAGATTCTGCAACTCCTGTTGGTGAAATAATAATAATAATAATTTACATTTATTAAGTGCTGTTCTTCCCAAAGGACTGCCCAAATGCTTTCCAAAATTTGTGTATGCAGGAATCCCTTCACCAAGGAAAAAAATGCAGCTGCTTCATTAGCACATAGCAGCCCCAGCACAACAGCTTAGGACAGGGAATGAATCAAAGCTTTAATGTTATTACATCTTTGTGGTTCTGTTACAGTAATGCCCAGAAGTCCCAAGAGGGACCAAAGTCCCTCTTTGGCTGGGTGAAGTAAGTAGTAAGGTTATTGAAAGAGAGCCAGGGAATTGAAAAGGGTAACAAACACGCTAGAAGAAGAGTAGGAGGAAAAAAGAGTGATAAAGGCATGCATGATTGCATAGATGTGAAAGACATGATAAAGTCATGAGATTGGAAGGGACCTGTGATGTTATCCAGTACACTTTTCTGTCCTAAGGCAGGTTAATTTCTAATTGTTTAATCACTAATAGACATTGCTGTAACTTGTTCCTAATGATCTCCACTGATGGAGATTTTACAGCCTTCTGAGGCAGCTTCTTCTTAGCCTGTAATCTTCCTCACCATTAACATGAACCTGAATGTTTCTTGCTATAACATAAAGCTTTTACTTCTCCTCTTCTGTGCAACAAAACCTTTGCAGGCTGTCATTTCTTCTGGAAAAATAAAAAAGATTAAAAAAAGAGAGGCACGTCAGTTAGTAGTCTTCCTACAGAGGTGTTAGGGTGAGTTTGTTTAACAGATGCGTGGAATAAGATGAGATCTAGAGGAGCACATGGCATGAGGGTATCTATCTCCACAGGGGGCTGTGTGGAAAAGCTGCCTGTGGAATGGATAGGCAGAGGAATGGAGACTGCCAGGTTGGGATTTTCAATCCTGTAGGAAAAGCGAGACACATGGAAGAGGTGATCTGTGCTGGGCCTTGGTGTTAAGACCAGAAATGTCCATATCCATGTTTGAAAACAGTTCAGGAAATGTATTTTTAAAGTTAATTGAAGAAACCAAAGTGGCAGGTAAGCCTGGAGCTGGAGCAGACAGTTGTGACAGCAGCACTGGGGAGGGCTGAGGAGAGAGTGGCTGCAGTGGTGAAGGACAGAGGGGGAGAGGTTACGATGGTCAACAGTATGGGCTTAGCTAAGCGTGGTACCTAGGAAATGCCATGTAGGCAAAGGCAACAGTTTCTGGAGGAGAAAATAAAAATAATCACTACAACATGGGTCTAACTGACTGAAAGGTTAATGACATTATCATCAGGCAGAGGAAGAAGCAGAGGGGTCTGGGAAAGGAAAATTAGTAGCTCTGTGCTAATGAGCTGGTGCCAGCAGGACCTCTATGAGGAGAGTTTGCTGATGCAGGTGGAGATACAAGGCTGGAAGGAATAAAGGTATCCTGCAGATACTAATTTGTGAGCATTCAGAAAGAATATGTGTATTGATTTGGAGCTCCAGTTCACCAATGTGAACAGATACAGAGAGCTAAAATCATTCATTCTCTCTTATTTTCTCCAGCAAGGAAAGCAGTTTTAGGTGTTAATGTCCTCTGTACCAAGTCTCCTGCACCCCTGTCTTCTTTGACCTGATTTGGAGTACTGCTTGTTTGCCCCACGGGAGGAGTCTTTCTGGTTCTTCATCCACAAAGCGCTCCTGAAAGGGTGCAACTGGTAGTGTACAACAGGATGTAATCTTTGGAGCATTCCTCCTGAAAAGAGATTTGTTAGAGTGACTGGGTAGATGCCACTGGAAAACTTCACAAGTTTTAAAATTTCCCTTCCCAGGGAATGCAGGATGTTTTGCATTTCACAGGCAGTGCTCAGGGGACTCCAGCTGAAGGGCAAAGTGCATCCCAACACCCAGACCTCCTCCTCAGAGACTACCCAGGTACACATTAAACCTGAGCTTTGAACTGACCCATGTCCCATCAATGTCTTCTGCACTTCTTTAATGACAGAACTTAGCAAGGCAGATTTGAGCTTCACCTCCACAGACCCAGATCCACTTGTTTAAGTAGAATATTTTTTTGTTTATGCTGCAGGCTAAACAACTAGGTTTACCTAGGGTCTCTTGTTAAAATGAGCCATCTGTGGCAGCTGTGGTAATTATACCCAGACTACTGTACCTTTCATGCAGAGCTCTTAGATTTGTGTTGAGACTTTGAAAACAAGAGAAACAATGGCACAAGGGGAAAGAAAATATCTCCTTAGCGTGAAAACTATCATGAGGTCCTCCCTTCCTTCATTCTCAAATCTTCCCTGGATTAACCACAATTCTCAAGTTGCTTG
This sequence comes from Hypotaenidia okinawae, assembly GCA_027925045.1. NCBI lineage: Eukaryota > Metazoa > Chordata > Aves > Gruiformes > Rallidae > Hypotaenidia > Hypotaenidia okinawae. Next base: position 114,874,162 of record BSDF01000002.1, on the reverse strand, counting down.
ATGGTTGTTCCCTGTGACAAAGGACTACAAAACTATCTCAGGGCAAAGACCAGATGCCAGTCTGAGGCAGGTTTTGTACCTCCTTCTCATCAATAACATCTTGCCCACGCTTTGCATTGGTGAGCAAAGAAAATCCAGCATTTGCTCTGCTCTGCAATCTGGGCTACACAAGTGAAGTACCACAAAGACTACCATAGGAGTTAGCTTCTTGCCCATTTTGATTCCTTTCACTCCTTCTGAACACCTCATTTCTAGCACAACTTCTGCAGTAGCTGCGGGGATATTTGCTCCCCTCTGGTCCCCAAGCCATCAGGGCTGCTGTGAATATGAAGCAGCAGGAATTACTCCAGAGCAATGTCAGGTATTTCCTCTTCTCCAGGGGGGCTGAGCGCACTGCCCTGGGGAGGGTCAGACCTTTGAAATCAGTTGACTTTCCAGGGCTGCCAGAGAGGCCGTAAGGCTTAACAGCAGACAAACTTCTGCGTGGCATATGCTAATTCTCTCTCTATTCCTCTCTTTAACAGTTACCCTATTAATCCACGCATGCGTTGTTTTCCTGCAGTAGTTACTGAATAGTGAAGTATCTGAAAACCCATGATACTGGATGGTGCTTTGAAGGAAATACGGAGACCTTTAAACTTCTGAGTTGTTGAAACTACTACCAAACATAATGATTTTTATCTCTGATCCTCTCCTTGCTAAAACATAAATTTGAACAGATGGAAATAAGGAAAGAAAGGTGGTGGAAACAAGCATTGACATTATCAGCTGGAACCGACGATAGCAGAAGCAGCCGTTGATTCCTTGAGCTCTCAGGCAGTACAGAGTATTTTCACATACTATATTTCTCATATTTTAGATTTTCCATATGCTGTAGGAACAGTTCAGTCATAAGAGTAAGTCACGTTAGCATGGCCAGGAAAGAACAAGAGGTTTGGTTCACATCTACTTTTTGTGGCAATAGCATGGCAGAAAATCTGCCTGAGCTGGGGGGGATGAGAGCAGCGCAAGGTTCACAGCCCTCACTGGCTCCCTAAATGAGCAGGACTGATCTGGAAAAACACTGTCACTGGAGCAGAGAAGGGTGCTCTCATTCTCCTTAGACCTCCATCAGTCTCTAAATCAACTAACGAGGCATTTGCAGTACCAGGACATGATTTAATGCTCCTGTTCACAGGGCCAGTCATCTAATGAGCATCTGCCCCATTTGGTTCAAGAGGGAATCAAGCCCATTGTGTCTGTTATCTAAAAAGTCATGGATAGATAGTCCAATAACAAACACTATGATGCAATTTCCTGCACAGACTTACTGTACCCTGGTCTTTACCACAAGCTGAAATTTCTCGTGTGGGCTCAGATTTTAGCAAAGAATTACGGTATATTGCTTTCCATGAGAAGAATTTCCCACTTAACAGATCTCAGGACTCTATTAGACCCTTGGCTAATGGAAAACCATAAACCATCCCAGAGCTTTCTAGAAGTCCATGGAGAGCTGAAAGTGCAGATATTTAGCCTCTTCAAGGGTCAGGGACTGACAGAGGACTCCTTAAAGGAATGCCAAGCTAAAGAAATTCCAAACAATTTTTGTTTCAAACAGTACCAAAGGAAGAGAGGACTATATTAACATGAATATGATTTAATGGCAGCATTAACTCTTCTTCAGTGGCATTCCCTTCTACTTCCCTCCCTGGTTTTATCTGCCACCAATCTCTGGGTTGTGTGCTGAGGTGTTGTGGGTTTTTTTCTCCTGGGCATGGGTTTCTTGTGCTACCTCTGTGGCCAGGCCTGTTTTGTTGCTAAGGTCAACTGGTGCGGTTACAAGGCTGTGTGCACCTCTTTGCACATAGTCCCGAAGGTGTGCAAAGAAGCTGGATTCCACAGTGGACTCTGGCCACCCCCTTTCTTGTCCTCATCTCACGCTCTATAAGCAGTCTAGAGACGGGCTTAGACGTATCAGTCTGTTTCTCTGCCACCTGAGAACTCTCCGGTTGCTGGCTCCACACACTTCGGTGCTGGCGCTGTGTCAGGGTAAACTCACATCATCTATTAACATACCTGTGCCTTGTCTGCAAGTGAAAGTATAGTAGAGAAATGAGTCCTCCTCCCACTACCACAGTGATTCACCAGGCATATCCCATGTATCTTAATTCACCGTAGGCACTGCAGACTTTTTGCATCAGTTTTCACTTTCGCATATATACGCCACTTAATGTTGGAGAGCCCCTGTCTATTGGTAACTGGTGTTTTTTTTAATGGTTGCTTGTGAGTCTTTTTTATTTTAATATTTCTTAACTCATCCCCTCCTAAAACAAACTCAGGCTCATTCATTAAAATTAAGGCACTAAGATTCCATAGAGACAAACCCCGGAGAGGGCTGATAAATTACACAAATAAGCTGTATTTATAATACCTCTGATGCCTCCAAATAGGCATTTTATAGAAGAGAAGCTCCAGCAAACTGATAAATCTATTCTTTGATACTGCAGCTAAGCTGCATTTCAATACCTGAAACCATCTGTTTGATACAAGCATACATTTAGCATAATATGAATACCTTAGCACACAGTTACCATAGCATAGTGCATCCCTTCATTTTCTCATAACCAGCGATTATAGCCCAGGCAGAGAGGAGCGTGTGGCAGACTGAGAAGGAGGGAGGAGGAGAAACGTATAAAGAAGATGGATTTATTTTTTTTCCTTAGTCTGTGTGACTCTGACAGAGCATATGAAGATCCGTAAGCCACAGAGTGCCAGTGAGACAGAGACAGACAAAATTATTTCCTTTGCTGGGTCTTGCAGTTTGGAGTAGTGGCTGCCTCATTCGTGGGACTTTTTTTTCCCCAGACACCCACCCAAGAACCATTCAGCTACATTTATTATTCTGTCAAATACAATGTGCAATAAAGAGCCAGTCTCCCCAATGATGGGTACCTGTGTTCATAGCTCCGCAGTGAAACACATAAATCACATGTGAAGGGCAATGCACATGTGCTTTTTGTTTCTTGTATCACCTTTTATTATCTTAGGACTGAAAAGTTAATAACCCAGTGGGTAATCATGCCATTATCAGTTTACATTGTAGTAAAGCCCATTCAAATGATGATTACATATGTTAATGAGTGTCGTTATAATGCACTACACAGTACATTACCTTCAATAAATATAATTGTTTATGCACTTTAATGAGGGGATATAATGCCCCCAAAACTAATGGCATGGACTGAATTGTGATTTATTGCTGGAAAACTTTGCCATTAAGAAAGGAAATCTCGCGAACCCTTTCATGTTTATCTAACTTTTTTTTCTTCTTTAAAAGCTGCCACTCACCTCTCCCTCCTTCTGCTTGCAAAGGGAAAATAGCTGTAAGACACTTCAGCAGTGTTCCTTGTCAATGCCTTCCTCCACCTGAAGAAGCAGGAGGTGGGTTCATTTAGAAGGTTTAATGAAGATCATTATGTTTACCCTTTAGTAAGGCTTAATGCGTTATCTGGCAACAAAACTGATAACACGTCAGAATTTTGGCTGCAAATCAAGCAACAGGAAGTAAAAATGTTGGTTGTTAAACTATAGACTAGGAATAGAAAATAAGGTTAAAGATGACATTTTGGCCAATGGTCCTTCATCTGGCTATAGAACAGTCAGAGAATAGTTGGCTGTGTGGAGCATTCAAAGCTCTCCAGCTGGGAATGAAGAAAACTAGAGGTGAAATGCCACCTGATCTCTTCAATCTCTGGGTACTTTCTTTTCCAGAGGAGTGAGATAAAACCTTTCTTTGTGGACTCAATAAGAAATGACAAAGAGGAAGAGAATGTTAAACCAGGCAGCACTGTGTAGCGGCTGAGGGTGCAGTAGGCTGAGCAAGATGAGCTATCAGTAGCTAAACTGCACAAGACTGGAGTTTCCTCTTTAATTTCCCTCCATTTGGTTTCCTTCCTGAATGGCACCGCTGTGACATTTCCATTACCGGTGAAAAGTAGCGTGCTTTGTACAGTAGTCTCTTCTCCTGTTGAAGTCAGTGGCAATAACTCCCGTTGATTTCAACAGCAGAAGCAGCGATCCAGCTGCTGGGCACGGTCGCTTCTGCATAGAATGTGCATGTAGTACATCCTAATTTTGCTCTCCTGTCAGTGTTGGAATTTTTTTTTTCCCTCAAGTCTTAAAAAATAAATAAAACACTGACATTTAGAACAAATAATAACAGGAATTATTCTAAATGCTATTAAAATTCAGGTGTAGAGGCGTGAACATGAGAAAGCTACATGTGAAGGACTGGTACGAAGTACAATAGTTTCTTAAGGTATGTTTCCAAATATGTGTACACACACTAATTACTTAAGAAACTTTCCAAGGATCACAGTCATGTTCCAACTAGTTTGAAAGTCAGTAGTGTAAAAAAACTTTGACATTGAGAGGCAATTTGTGGTAAGATCTAATTAATTTTTTTGCTCCTAAGAATAATTTATTATTTACACTTCTTATTATATATGTATTTTAGCTTCATTAGTCTGCAATGCTGGAAAAAATTATACCTTCAAGTCCTATTTATCAAATTAATGGTGCAATTTCATAGTGACACATTCCACATTCATTAAACCAAGTACAGTAAAAATGCATTTAAATTAGATTAGTGTGATGTAATAACGATTCCAGTGTATGGGATGATATTCTAGCAGTAAAGAAATACCCGCATTGAGTTGAAAGCAACTTTCAGTTAATTTTTCAAAATTGATTTTGGCTCTGGTTTAAGTGAAAGAATAAGGACCAAGGTCTCTTCCCTTGTAGCTCACCCTGTGTGGGAGTGCGGGGCCCTTGGTGGGATCGTGGGAAACAGTGGAAGCCACGTGTCCCTTGCAGCAGGCAGTTTTGTCAGCTCTGCAAAACTCCGGGGAGGGATGCCCGCCTGAATTTGCCTTTTACCAGAGCTGAACTCTCATGCTGCTGCCAGCCTCATGGCTATCCAGGCTGTTTTATTTCCCACGGAGGCTGACAAAGCCTCACACATCCCTGCCTGCATCCAGATGTATGTGCAGTCACAGCTGCCTGGATGCTGGAGTTCTCAGAAGTACCACCCGTGCCCTTTTGCCTCCCAGATCTCTGGTCTCTTAGCTGGGTGGGTGAATACAAGTCTCTTTACATCAACTTCATATGTCCCAGAGATCCTGACCACAGAGTGAAACAGAAACTCTAGGTGGGTGCCAAATTCAGTGTCCATGAGAGGCCGATAAAATCGTAAGTCCTTCTGTCTCCCCGTAACACATACACCACCTGCTTCAACAACCCTGCTGTGAAACAGCTAGAAACTCCTGCCACCTTGCCATCATGTCCTTTAACACCAAGTTTTAGTTTAGCACATTCCCTGTTTCTTAACTTTCCTGGCTCAGGCTGATGAATGGGAGTCTCCTGTAAGAGTCATATTGCTGGTCAAGGAGTAAAGCACCAGGAATCTATGTCCTGAAACTCTGATCAAGTCTGAAGACTGGGGCTGCACATCCCCTTTCTCCACATGCCAATATTCTCCTTTCAGACTTTGCAGCCCAGCAGAGGAGTGTTTTCCGCTGGCTGACACTCAACCCTGAACTGCTCCAATATCACATTAAAGAAGCAAATTAAATCAGAATAGCTCCTTAATAAAAAAAAATCTTTCTTCTGAGTATCCATAGGGAGTTGTGTATTGTGTGTATCTGTCTTTCAGATTGTAAGCCTTCAGGGCAGTGACTATCTTTATTTCTGAAACACAAACAGTATTAAAACACCATTGGCACTTAATAAATCAGCAAAAGTACAATAGTTACCCAGGCCTCTCTGTGAGCCATCAGGTACCTTCACACATTAACAGAAGCATGTCTTTTGCATTTTGGAGCATGGCTTGTGCGGGGTGTGTGGTGTGATGGCAGACTGAGTGCCCCAGATTTTGGAGGATGCTATTTGCTCCCCAAGGAAGCCCTCAAATGTTACTGTCCTGACCCAGAGGTATGGTCCCACCAAGGGATATAAGTATATTGTCTACCTGATATCTCTTGAACTGAGGTGCAAATAAGGGTGAGGAAGGTTGATGTAAGACTACTAAGTCGGCTAGTTTAGAGGATTTCGTGTTAGCAGGAGTTATTGAATACTTGCACTGTGGTGGCACAGGGTTGTGCAGGCTGGTACAATGTTGACATAAAAGGCAGTGCCCCATGGCACGACTACGCTGCAGTTGCTATAGAAAAGAGCTGGAGCTGAGCTATGTTGGTTTTATTGATGAACAGGGGAATGGTGACAGGGTGGGAAAATAAGACTCTCCTGAGCTGAGCTGGATGTGCATTAATAGCAAAGTAACTGCTGCATTTTTGAAGGACTACATCAGTCCTTTATAAACCCAAATGTCATTTACAGACATAGGCCTAGGCTTAAAAAAATTTCCTTTAAAGATCTGCTAAAAAGGTGAGTTGAATCACTGTGCACAAATTCATGTATTAATATAAACAGTTAAGCTTGATTAAAAAGAAATCAGTTTTGCCTCTGGCCTGGCTGACCTCAGGTTTCTCAGGGCTCCTTTTCCAGTCCTGAGGGCCTGAGCTATGTGTCCTTTTGACTTCAGCTTCTCAGCCTGTTATCCCCAGGCATATCTTTTCTTCCACGCTTCCCCATCCCCTCCTTCAAGTGGATATAGGCTTATTTAAACAATTAAAGCTGTATGCCCCTACAGCCTTTTCCAGAAAACAAGGGGCAAGATACAACCAAGTCAGCCTGAGCACTCAAAGACAAGGAAAGCAAACAAAAAAAAATGCTTAATTAAAAAAACCCAAACCCCTCAAACCTAAGATGAAATTTGCATTTGCACGTTTATCTCAGTTGAAGAATTCTGCTACCATGTACCGTATGGTGCTCTGTGAGGCTATAAATATATTGCTTCTCCAGACCCATTTCTAATGGAATTTCCCATCAATAAGCAAGTGCTCTTGGCTTCTCCTGTGCCTCTAAGCTAAGAGAGCTTGAGCAGGTACCTTTGTGCACCTACAGGAGCAAATGCAACTTGTTAGCAGGCATATTTCCTTTGCAATGGAGAAAGGCACACAATGTGTGCAGGACAGTGGAGCACACCCATGTTACCACAAGTATCTGTGGCAGATTTCCTCATACTGTTGTAGTTTGTGTGGCTGGGTTCTGGTGGAGGAGGGGGCTGCAGGGGTGGCTTCTGCAAGAAGCAGCCAGAAGCTCTCTGCAGGCCCAGCAGAGCAAACACCAGCTGGCTCAAGGCCGCAGTTGTTGCTGACCAAGGCCGAAACCATCAGTGATGGTCACAGCGCCTCTGGGAGTCACATTCAGGTGAAAAAAAACCACAAGCAGCTGCTTTTTTGCCACCAGAGAAGGGAGTGAGAAGATGTAAGAAGCTGTGCAGACACCAAGGCCAGTGAAGGGGGGAGGAGGCTCCCCAGGTGCTGGAGAGAAAGATGCCCCTGCAGCCCATGGAGAAAGCCATGGTGGAGCAGATGTCCTCCAACAGCCCATGGAAAAGGCCAAGACCTCACCTGCAGCCCGTGGAGAGGCCCCATGGTGGAGCAGGTGGAGACATATAGGAGATGCTGTGACCCGCGTTGAAACAAGCCTCTGCCAGCACTTGCAGCCCAGGGAGAGAGACAGAGTAACAGATGAGTGAGAGAGAGAGAGAGAGATCCATGCCAGAGTAGGTTTGCTGGGGGCGGGGGAATTGTGACCCTGTGTAGGACCAGGCTGGAGGAGTCTGGACTTGAGACACTGAAAGACATACTATGATTTATGACTGCACCCCATAGAACTGACCCATGCTGGGGCAGCTGGTGAAGAGCTAAAACCCCGCGGGAAAGGACTTGCATTGTAGATGTTTGTGGAGGACTGTCTGCTGTGGGTGGGACCTCATGGTGCAGCAGGGGAAGGGTGTGAGGAATGCACCCCCCAGCTAAGAAGGAAAACAGCTCTTGAGGAACTGACTGAAATCCCCATTCCCCCATTCCCTGCCCCTCTCTGTGCTACAATTTTGGGGGGAAGAAGGGAGCAAAATCCTGACTAAAGTGAAGTCTGCTAAGAAGAGAGGGGTAGGGGGAGGACTTTTAAGATCTGGTCGCACTTCTCATTATCAGATTCTGGTGTCACTCTGTGTGTGTGTGTGTAGTGTAACAAATTAGGAAGTTTTTTTTTCTTTATTCTGTGCTGAGTCTGATTTGCCCATGACACTGATTGCTGAATGATCTCTCCCTGTCCTTATATTGACTCCTAAGCCTCTCAATATGTATTTTCTTCCCTGCCCAGCTGAAAAGGGGAGCGATAAAGTGACTTGTGTGGGTGTCTGGCCTCCAGCCAGGGCCAAACCACCACACTTACCTTTACCTAACTAACATCTTTGTGCCCACCAGCAGGGTAGTACCCAGAGACAACTCCTGTGTGGATCCTTTGCTGTGGCTTTGCAGTGTCAAGTACCACAGGACCTCCCTGGCAGGACTGAGCAGGTGTTTACTTCTCTGTAGGGCTAAGGAAAAGGGAGCAGCAATGAATCCCCATGGAGCAAGAGTTTTGCCTCGGCGAGAGGCTGAGAAATCAGTCAAGAAGCATGAATGGAACCCTAAAAGCCTCAAAAGGTTTTGAAAAGATCTTGCTTAACAAGGTCTCTGTGCTTTACCTATTTCAGTGGCAAATATCTGTGCCACTCTCGTGTAGGAACCTAACCAATGTGATGGAGCACTCTGCCAGACTGCAGTCTGCTGCAGCCAGGGGCCTTCACGCCCTCTCTGCATTTATTTAATGGGCTGGAGTTTGGTTAGTGCTCCCCACACACTGAGAAGGAGAAAAGGGAAGTGCTGTCAGTAGTACCAGCATGTATGTTATGAGGCTAATCTGAATATTGCCTTACAAAGATACTGGCAGCCCATTGCTTTAGACTGGGGACAAGAGCTCAGGATACTCACATCAGGTGACCACATTTTCAAATCCATTGCAATGGTACAAAAATATCCAAAAGGTCAATATATTGTTTATACCACATCAGTGATGCTAGGGGGAATAACAACCTTCAGTAAATCCTATTATTTTCACAACTATACTAATAACATGAGAAACTATAGATATAATAAAAGTTTATATCTATAGTTGCTCTGCAGACACCTCCTCTGGTATGATATAAATATAATATATGAGACTTGGCGGTGTAATACAGTTTTTATTTCAATTTTTTAGGGATGGCCATGCACATCCATAACTCATGAAAATAAAAAGTGTATTACACTGCCAACTGTTACATATTCCCTAGTAAAGCAAAAATGGCAAGATAAATTTTATTTTTCTCTTCTCCCCACCAACAAAGTGTCTAGCCGATATGGTGATGATGAAGTGTTAGAATAAATATTATTTATCTGAACACTTTCTATGCCATAACCATGTCTGTCCTGTCTATTTGTCTGTCCTGTCTATTTGTCAGTCCTGTCTGTCAAATGCTTGATACTTTCTTTTTTTTCCTGCGTGTTGGCTTCATTTTTAATTTTATGTTGCTATACTTGCTGCTGTTCTCCTTAGGAGTGAAGGGAAGAGAGATTGCATCTTCCCATGTCCTGCTCTTGAATTTTCTCAGACACATTCTCTTTCAGTCTTAAGAGCTCTAACATCTGTGTGGGACATGTGTGTTGGCTTGGTAGCAAGTAACTTGTTAAAGATGTGCAAAATAGTGTAAATGAAGAAGTATCCCAGCTGTGTGTTGTGCATACGTGGAACAAGAGTTGAAGAACCCTATGAATCATAGGTAGGGATGCAGAAAGAATTAGCAACTCAAGTGCAGCAGGCTAAGATTCCTATATCTAAGAGAAATGGAACAAATATGTCATTTTCATACTACAAAAAGGGAAAAAGTGATAAAATCCTGTTTATAAAGATGGTATTATTATTGCAGTCAGCTCTTGAGTATTCACATACCAATGAATCAGGTGGCAGATTAACTGTGCTGCACTTGTGGAGGGACACCCAGGGTGGTGCTGTGTGGAAAAAGAGCAGACCCAGGACCACTGGGGACTGGGTTTTGGAGATCTCTGCACACAGCAGAGTGGACAAGCAGCATCTGGCCAAGTCAAGAGCTGTCTGCATGCTGCACTGCTTCCATCAGAGCCAAATGGCCTCCCACAAATCTTGGTCAGGTGGCTTTGCCCTCTCTGCTCCAGGAACTTTGGTTTGGGGAGAAGAAAGCTTATTCAGATTTTGACAAACCAGCCTTGCATTAGAGGGCATGCTACATCTGACTGGCTGCTTCTCCACCCATGGGGCAGTCACTAGCATCCTCAAGTCTGGAATAGGAGGAAGAAACCTTAATCCCTGGGAAAGTCCCCTCGCCGACACTAGTGCCAACCACCATTTTCTCTCAGCATGCCTAATTGATTACTGTAATTAAATTAAACACAGACAAATGATCCCAATTGATTTAGTTTGAAGTTTGCTGCTTCAGTGTTGGATGTGAAGTCACCTGTCACTTGTAGGCTTTTCCTAAGGGTGTCTGTTGGTATCCTAAAATTACTACTTCCTCTTAAAAATCTCACATATTTGATTCCCTTTTCTTCCATTTTCCTTTCCTCTTCCCCTCTCTGCCCCTCCCTCCCTCCTGTCTTTCCCTCCCTTCTTTTATCTCTCTTCCTCTCTTCCCTCCTTTACCTCTCTATCCCCCTGGCCCCATCCCATGTCTGCATAAAGGGATATCAGGAAACCATGGGTCAAAGACCAAGGGACATTGTGTCAACTACTGCATGAAAGAAACAGAAATTTGAGCTTCCCTTCTCAGCAAACAGCTGGAGTTCTTAGCCTGTATAGAAATCTGCACGGAGCAGAGGAGCCTTGTGTCTCACTCCTACACAGCACTCCTACACTGCTTCCCAACCTCAAACCCTATCCAGGAGTCGGGATGGGATAAAAAGAGTTCACACTGTATTACTGCAGGAAAAGAGAACTTCCCTAGCTCTGTAGAGATACTGCACACAGACAATGACCAACAGCAACCATCTGATCCACTTCAAAGCACACGTATAAGCTACAAAGGCGCAGACCAATGCCCAGGCAAGGAGAGATGTATGCACAAGGTGAGGAAAACTCCAGGTTTGACACAGCCCAGGTGATGATACGGTTTTCATTGCAGCCCCAGCATACCAATACCAGACCACTGCAGAGGTGGGAGGGAGGTGCTTGAGGGCCAGTGAACACTGAATTTTATCAATGTGTCACAATTACAGAAACACCTGTGCTAAATAACTTTGAGCGCTGATCCACTGTGAGGAGTCAGTGCTCAGTAGCCCTCAAAATTTCTCATTTCTTACCTACAGTGGGGTGGTCTTGTAGTTGAGCAGCGGTTGTACAGAACTTCCTAAATGTTTTGCTTTCTTCTCCCTTAGGATGCCTGTCAGACAGATGCACAGGCCCTAAATTGCCACCTTCCTGTCTCTGCATTTTTCTCTTCATTTCTCTTCTTGTGAAGTGAAAGACATTAGGGATGGAGTGATAAAAACACATGATAAAACAGCGTCACTGGGGAGACCTGCGCCTTCAAAATACAGGGATGAAGCCTGCACTCCAGCAAACTTTCTGTTGATGACAGTGGGTTATGCTTCATGACAAAAGCAAAGGACTCCTTAAAGCTGCACTTGCCTAATTAAGATGCTCATTCAGCTAGAGTGCCTAATTTAAAACAGATGACTCAGTGTTGATGCTGTTGCACTTTAAGTTGGGTACCTGCCTAAGTACTTGGCTGAAAGGAGGCCCAAGCAATGTATCTTTAAATGAAATAGCAGTGGAGAACAACGGCCATTCTAACCACTATATATAATTGACCAAAGAATCAAATCACTGAAAAAGGTGCTGCACTTACAGTGAAAAATAATAAATAAATGACTTACAGATTGCCAACGTGACAGTCTGCAGCAGAGCAGAACTCAGAGAATTCAGCTCCCATTTGAATTCATGGGAAAGCAGGGACTTTTGAAACTGCTAAGTTAACCAAAAATATATATTGTTAAAGCCAACAAATTTATTTTTCTGTTTGAAAGTCCCTGTTTTGCTATACAGGGGAATAGGACCTGAATTCTCTGACTCTTCAGCATCATAAAATCTGGAGTGCCTGCTTGGGGAGGTGTCAGGAAAATATTGGTTCCCATTCTAGGCTTGCGTTATATTTACACTGTGGCTCACTGAAATAGTAAAGCAGTAAGAGATATTATAATTAACCTCTTCAATTTTTCCCTTAAGAAGTATCTGGTTCAATGAACTGTCAATCAGCTCTACCACTTCCTATCAGAGCCAGGGCTAATATGCAGGGCTGATAAATGAGTTCAGTGGGGAAGGCAATACAGGGCTATGAATAGTATAGGATGGCAAATATTAAGTAAGAATACTTTACACACATTACATATATTGTGTGATGGCAAATTTTCAAAGGCTCTGTGCCTGCATTTCAGCTGCATCAGCCCTCCCTTTCTGTGCCCCTAATTCTAAGGGCACACACAATTGTGGCTGCAATTGTATGCCCACTCCTGCTCTGTAAGAGTGGTTTAAGTCATGTGAATTGTTTTACAGACCTGTAAACCTGACACTCAAAGGTACACAGGCATGTAACTGTCATTGATGTCATTCTGTGTTAGGCACTCAAAAAAACCAGATGGGTGACTACATATCCTAACTAAATGCTAAAATTATTTGAATTATGGAACAATACAAAGCATCGTATCTTAGTGGTTGAACCATTGTCCTTTAATCTTAGAATTTCAACTTCCATAAATGTAGGTCTATTCACAGTCCCCAGTGCTACAACTGACTGCATTATTTATTATTTATCATTATTAATTATCACAATGTATTATTTATGCTGTGCAATAGGTATGCACAGTATTTTGCCAAGAAACATCCCTCACTCTTGCATTTATTAATTTCTAGAATATTGCTGCGCTGTTTGATTTGGAAGTAAATCAAAGCATACCTAGATATTAAAATGAGTGACAGTGAAAAGCTTTAAAAGTTCTCCTGTTTTCAGTTGTGAGATTCAGGCATCAGTCTAGGGTCTGCTTCGAGGTCACTGCTTTCCTTTCCAAACCTTGACACTCATCCACCAGAAAAAAATGTCTGGCCTTTGGGCTACATCTCCTGCCCTAAGAGGACTTCCCTGATCCTTCTGAAGCTACAGCATAGAAAAACAGCATCTGAGCTGTAGCTAAAGGTCACAAGTGGAACTGAATTATCTGATTTTGGGCATCTACTTATTGGTATTACAATTTCCCTTAGGCTTATTGTTTGCTAAGTTGTGCCTGATATTTCTCAACAAGAAGAGGGCTCACTAATATGTTGGTATCTGTACACACATAGTAAGAATAAAGCACCTAGAAGGGTACGTAATATTTGTAAAGATTAGTTTTGAAAGAACTATCAGCAAGCAGACCAAACAAAAGCCTCCAATATGGCAGGATTTTCAAAACTGCCCTGGTTCTGCCATATACTTACATTTCTGAAGTGGTTTTTGATAGTCTCATAATAAATAGCTGTTAAATATTAATTAATTTACAAGTAACAAGTCTTTGTCTTAGTGTTACGACAGTGGGTGAGGTCTCAAACACTTTAACATCATGAGCTGAGCACAGGTTTAGAGCAAAGCTCAGGAAGCCCAAGGCCTCTGAAGTCTGCCTTTACTCTTTGTTACTATATCACAACTGTGCCACCGAATGACTCCTTTTTTAAGTAAGTGAAGCACAGTTGTAAATACAGAGAGGGTTCCTGTTGCAGAGCTCACCATCCACAAAGATGCAGCAGGTTGGTTAAAGAAGTGAGAGTAGATTAAACACATCTATGAAGCTGCACCACACTTCTTACAGATGCAAAGAAGCTACAATCAACTATATTTTTGTCTCCATCAGAAATCAACTTCCCTAGCAGAAATAAATATTGACCAAGGGAGAAGGGTTTTTAAAATTTGCCTGTATGTATATTCAATAAAGAGAATCCAAATAGACAGAATGTTTTCTCCTGTTAATGCTTAATAAAGGTTTATTGGAATAAGCTTCCAGCTAAAGCACCTTTTAATTATAATAATAGTCATTTATGAGCCAATGGAAGAGCCTCCAGACATTTGGGAACTGGTTCCTCTAAGCTCTACTCTAAAACACAAAACTAAGGATGAATTTTCCAATGACACACTTCAGGACTGCAGCTTCTGTGTGCCACCAGCATCTCTGCACACCAAGTGAGAAGGTTGCACCACTGATTAGGGCTGTGAAAGTCAGGAGACGGCAGTGTGTGCTGCTGCCTGCCTAGCTGAGCAGCACACACTGAGCTCTTTGCCAGGTGGCTGTATGGTCCAGCCCTGCACCTAGTCAGGAGCAATGCAATTCCTCCTCCGGGAGAGAGTGGAGAGGTACAAACTAGTGAGGACAGACAGAAGCGTTTTATGTTGTAGGTTGATGGCATAGGAAGGTTGTTATCACCTGTGTTACGACAGCTTTGTGTAACTGCCTTCTGAAAAAAAATAAAATCAGCACTGAAAGGTATTACAGGGCTTCAATGTCCATAAAAGCAGAGCAACATAGTCCCCCTTCATTTATCCTGGTGGAAATCCTGGGGGGATTCTGCTGAAATTGTCAATGTTACAAAGATGTAAAACTGGCCAAAGTAAGGGACTAGTTCAGCAGTAACACAGTATCTCTGTGAGTTTGGCAATTCTTTCTCTAGCTCAAATAATGAAAACATGGAGAAGTGCTAAAGCAGCAGGGGCCCTTAAACTTCTTTTATCATCTGGGATTGCATCTTAATGGAAGGACTGACTGATGAACACCTCTCTTCCCATTCTCCCGCCTAAAAAGAACACCTCCTCTTCCACTTCCTATCATATATCCTCCCTGTGGCAAAGCAATAGCAATTACAGGAATATTAGGGAAGTAATTAATGTCTTTTACCCATCTTTTAATGAAATTCAGCAGCTGAAAAAAAGGCAGAAGAGCCAATAAAGTGTAACCTATTATCTCTACTGCATGCCACAGTTTGGGAAACTTGTGTGTTGGAAGTCAGAAATGTGTTTGCAACATTTAACACTATTGGGTTAGCATGTCCCATGCATTACCAGCTGGGTAATGCCACACTAAAGGTTCACACTTGCAAAATTAAGCTGATTTTTGATTGAGAGATCTAATAAGAGAGATGGAGCAATTTCTGTTAACATTACAGCCACATGAACAGATATTTATTTCCTGGAGCCTCCTTCACGCTCTCATCTCTTGCAACATCCTCTGTGCAGGTCCTATTAGATGTGCTCTAGGCCCATTTACCTCTCTGCAGAGGTCTTGCCTTATAACACCCTGCCAAAAGGTGAATAAAAGATGGTCTGGTAGCTGAATGGCTAACCTCACTCTCCTTCCCTCGGGAGCATGGCAAAGCAGGCTTCTGATTGCACCAGCGGTAGCACTTTCGCCTTTGACAACACAGACATTATTCTCAGCATATGGTAATGGAGAGTGATTTCTTTCCAATGATCTCTTTCAGTTTTTCTCTAGGTGTCTGCATCATCCCAGGGATGCTGATCCGGGCTACACTAATCTTAGTGGCTGTACAGAAGCATGGTTGTGGTGTTGATGCTTCCTTCTGCAGAAGCTTGACAAGAGTCAATAGGATCCTGTGTTTTCACATTTTCCAAGGGCTTCACTTGGTGATCTAACTTCATGTTTCCCTGAAGCTGCTGATGTCTAAGAAGTATGTCCTTATCAGCTGCTAGAATGCTGGCTTGGGCCATGACTCTGTGTTTTGGTGTGCTATGCACTGCTCTACCAGTGGCCCAGCAGTAGGTGACCTCCTTCCCCTTTCCCCCAGCAAATTGTCTAAAAAAGGCAAGTCATAATGGCTCATGTTTATTGGTTTCCCCTCAGCAATGTGCATTTCCCACTGGTGTCAAAATGGTTTAGACTCTGTGTTGCCAGCACTTGGTCACACTTCTGCCTAATATCATGACTTATCAGTGTTGGAAATATCTTGCAGCTGTTATACAATCCAGCTGGGATCTAATTGGTCATCAGTTTAATAACATTGCCGCAAATGGCTAGTTTCTTTTTCCATGGGTGGTAATCGAGTTTCCAAATCTGTCAACAGCCTGTTGGTTAGACAGCCTTCTCTCCATTGGGCAGCTCCACGGCCTTAGACTGCAAGCATTGCTATCTTCTTCCCTTTCTGAGAGTTGACACTTTCAGACATTACATGGTTATTTATCCTTTTCCTGCAACTGGAATGTATTGAGCTCTGCTTAGGGGTGGGTGGAAAACAAGTCAAGTGTTTATGGGTGAGAATTAAGGGGCAGGCTAATATGGGTGACAACGGGAAATAGCCTCACGATCACAGGCCCTGCTTCTCATGGGGGTCTTCAACCCCCCCAATATTTGCTTGAAAGACAATTCAGCCAGGCATGCACAGTCCAGAAGGTTTCTGCAGAGCATGGATAGAGAACTTTTTGACACAGGTGGTGGAGAAGACAAGGAGAGGGGTGCTGCTGGACCTTGTACTAAAAGAGAAGGTCTGGTTTGCAGATGTGAAATTTGAGTGCAGCCTTGTGACAATTACATGGTGGATTTCAGGATTCTGTGTGAAAGGAGCAGGGGAGTAAGTAGGATTACAATCCTGGAGTTTAGGAGAACTATTTTTGGTATTTTCAAAGACCTGCTTGGGAGAATCCCATGGGTTAGGCCCCTAGAAAGTACCTTGGTGATGAAGAATACAGAGAAGGCAGTGTTACAGAATGCCTGCTTTGCCTTGGTGTTTACTGTTAATTCCAGCCATCAGGAATCCCAGACCTTGAAGGTAAGAGAGAAAGTTTGGAGAAAGGAAGCCTTTCCCATAGTAGAGGAGAATCAGGTTAAAGATCATTTAGGCAAACCTGACACTCACAAATCCATGCTCCCTGATGGGATGTGCCCATGAATGCTGAGGGAGCTGACAGATGTTATTGTTAAACCACTCTCCATCATCTTTGAAAGGTCATGGAGAACAGAAGAGGTGCCTGAGGACTGGAGGAAAGCCAATGTCAATGTTGTGATAAGTAGTGTAGACTCTAGTTGAAGGCCTGTAGCCAGTGGTGTGCCTCAGTACTGATTCCATTCCTATTCAATACTCATCAATGACCTGGATAAAGTGACAGTGTACCCTCCACAAATCTGTTGATGATACAAAACTAGGAGGGGTGGCTGACACACCAGAAGGCTGCACTGCCATTCAGCAAGACCTAGAAGGGCTAGCAAGTTGGACAGAGAGGAACTAAATTAAATTAATAAAAGGCAAATGTAGGGTCCAGCACATAGGGAGGAAAGACTTCGAGCACCAGTGTTGGTTAGGGGGTTGACCTGCTGGGAAGCAGCACTGCAGAGAAGGACCTGGGAGTCCTGGTGGACAGGCTGAGTATGAGCCAGCAGTGTGTCCTCATGTGGTGAAGAAAGCCAATGGTATCCTGGGGTGCATTAAGGAGAGTGCAGCCAGCAGGTCAAGGGAGGTGATCCTTCCCCTCTGCTCTGCCCTGGTGAGGCCATATCTGGAGTACTGTGTCCAGGTCTGGGCTCCCCAGTTCAAGAAAGACAGGGAACTCCTGGAGAGACTCCAGCAGAGGGCGATGAGTATGATGAGGGGACTGGAGCATCTCTCATATGAGGAAAGGCTGGGTCTGTTTAGTCTGGAGAAGAGCAGACTGGAGAAGAGCAGACTGAGAAGGGGTTTCATCAACGTTTATAAATACTTAAAGGGCAGGTGTCAAGAGGATGGGGCCAGACTCTTTTCAGTGGTGCCCAGCAATGGGAAAAGGAGCAACAGGCACAAACTGTAATATAAAAAGTTCCATCTGAACATGAGGAAAAGCATCATCACTCCGAGGGTGACAGAGCACTGGGACAGGCTGCCCAGAGAGGCTGTGAAGTCTCCTTCTCTGGAGAGATTCAAAACCTGCCTGGATGCTGTCCTGTGCAACTTGCTGTAGGTGATCCTGTTTTAGCAGTGGTGTTGGATTAGATGATCTCCAGAGGTCCCTTCCAACCCCTACAAGTCTGTGATTCTGCGATAGAAGGGTTTCTTTTCCAAAGTGTTCCCTCACGCAATCCACGTTTTTTCAAATTAAACAGGGGCTGGAGTGAGACTTCTCTGTTTAGCTTTAGATATTCCCAGTCTCAACATCTAGATCTGAACTAGATGTCTAGACCCAGTTGTAAGAAGAAAAAAAAAAAACCAAATTGCATTTCCTAAGGTAGATGTCAAAAACAGGGGCAATGAGCTGTAGTGTTGAAATGCCTATTTCCTTCCTTTAACTCCAGAGGCTGCCTACATAGCCAGAGGTCCGTGTCTACAACATAAGTGCTGAGAGTCAGGTGGGATGAATCCCACTTTTCCTGGAGTATCTGGGGGAATAAAATCTCCCTCAGACCCTCTCTGCCAAGATAGAGTTTATCTTTACAGCCTCTCATCTTTAGGTTTCCACTGTGTCTCACTGATGGCTGCTCACATTACAGCATCTGTACTGAAACAGACTGAAAAAAAGAAGGAAGAATATTGAATTTGCTTTGATCTGCCAAATTCCTGTGTGATGCTAACTAGACCAAAAATTGTGTGAACATGGCTTTCTCTTTTTCATTTCTAGCTGTGTAGAGTGAAGAAGGTGTCTAAGATCCAGTGGAAAAAAAGGGATCTTTTTTACAAGGAAATGTCAACACAGATTAGCAGATGGGACTTGCTCAAAGATACCTACAGTCAAAATAGACAAGACAAACACAGGTAGGAAGAAAAAAAAAGGAAAATGTGGTTTAGTAATGGTATTTTCCTCCACAACACAGTAAGCCTGAAGTATCTAATGCATTTTCTTCCTTTCTCCATATCCCTAAATAAAAACAATCCAGAGCACAAGCTAAGAGATGGGAGTGTTTGAACAGATGATATTTGAAGTGCCACTGTTGGCATTAGTCCATCAGACTGTTGCTAGATAAGAGTGATGGAGCTGTAGTGTGCACCAGTATCCTTGCTGGGGAGGACACAGATTTCCTTTGTCTGGCTATCCTGCATCAAGCTCCCTCCAGACGTGTTGCTGTGCAGCTCTCAGTGTCTTTGCCTCAACGGATCAGGTCTTCTTTCCAAAGGAAAGGTTCTTCCTTCAGACTCTGACCTTTACAGCTGCCCAGCCCTCAGGAAGTGCTTAACCGACATTTCTAGGTGTGTGTTGTGCTCTTTGTATTAGTTTTCTGCAGTTTGCCTGCCCAGCCCTCTCTGAAACCTCCATCCAAGACTAGCACTGCAGTGTGAGCCCTTTTAACACAGGCCTGGTACCACAGAGCTCATATCCAGCTGCTACAGGCAAAAACAAATTTTCACCTGTGCTCCAGTGTGAGAGCAAATTGCCTTATCTGCATGGGAGCTCAGAAAGGAACTCCAGAAAGAATACATCCAGTTCTTCTGCTCATGGAGTTGAATTAAGCTTTTTAATGAGTGAGTGATTATTTTTTCCAGCCTTACATCTCCACATAGTTGCAATCCGGGCACAGACTGTGCACAGTTTAACCTTCTTAGCTTGATGTCCAAATACAAACTAAGGCAACAGAGAAGTTTCAAGGTTTCTCCTAAAGGTCTCCATGATGACAGACATTTTCAGTGAGGAGCTCCCAAAAAGCAGAACGGATATTTTTAAGCAGTTGAAAGGCTGTTATCAGACTCCCACTGCATTGTAGACAATTAGCATAGAACTGAAACAGGAATGGAAGAGTTATAATTTGTAGTTATTCAAAGTTTTCCTCTATATCTTTAACATGAAAGACCACCAATGGCCTAAAATTCTGTATGCAAGGCCACGCCTGTGATCAATAACTCTTCTTGAAAGAGCACTTAACGGTAGCAAGAAAACCTGAGGTATCTATGATAACAAATGCATTAATACCCAGCACACACAGCTGTCATTGCAGCCCCATCAATCCCAACATCTCCCTCCTAAAACTTCAAGCAATTCTCAGGGACGAGGGGAGAGAAGACAAAAAAGCGTTGTTAACTCTGGTCTAGTCCAAAAGTGAAGAGGGCAACCCTGAGCTGCTTCTCTTCTGCCCCTTGTGCTCGCTGTCCCTGCTGCACAGGCTGGGGCTAGAACACACACACTGGTACCAGAGAGAATTGGGAGGCAGCACTTGTATTTTACCATCACAAGTTGCTGACTACGAGGGCTGCCTGCTTTAAATGTATAACAATGCTGCTCTCATTGTAAATCATACTTTCTTGGTGAGCTACAGGGAAGACAAAATCCTTATGTCTCTGATGTATGCTTTTTTCATACTTGATCATCGAGATATTTATAGGGACAATCTGTGTACTGGGTTATAAAACACAGAGACCCAGTTCATGAAAGGGACACTGAATGTGAAGTCAATATCATTTCCCTATTTCTTATTTATTTTGCAGTTTCAAAGAGCAGCCATAACGCTTCCTCACCACGCTCGGGATGCAGTCAGACTGACTGGGGCTGCTGTTCTCATCCCACTCTACCTGAAGAACCACATGTCCTCTGAGGATCTCATCAGTGATTCAGAATGTAGTAGGTTGGCATAAAAACTGGTAATTCTTTAGAAAAAGATCCCAAAGAAGCACTGTATTCTTGGGATCAAAGCCAAATATCTGGCAGGATGAACTCTTCTGCCCCAAAAAACCCACTTTAGGTCAGAGATGTGCCCTAGAAAAATCCATCTCCAGGGGAGGAAAGAGCAGCAGGGACTCTTCATAAGCAGCCACCACCTACAGAAAGGGATAAGTACTGAGATGACAGAAGCAGAGCACAGAGGTAAGAGCTGCTTGAGAGACAGCTGTGAAGCTAGGCAGAGGGGTGAGAAGGAGAGGCTGATGGATTGGGGTGACTGATCACCTCTGAGGAAGCAGCCAGCGTGTCCTGGCCATGAAAGCTCTAGGGCTCCAGCAAAGGTGTGAAGAAGCCACCAGGATGCCACAGACGAAAGAGAAAGAACTAAAAGCAGAGAGACCCATCTTCTTTGCCAGGCATAGATAAATATCAGGTTGAGGCTGAGCAAGAAGCATTATAAGAAGTTTGTGGGCAGAGGTAGTTGTAAATCCCTTTCCATTTGACACCCACAGGAGAAGGAGCAGTAGCATAACCTGCCCCTTCAATTCAGCTCTTCATGCCATACCCAAAAAACAACCTGGCAGACCATCCATTGTCCCATCCTCTCAGGAACCCAGCTTTTCCATTCAGGGGAACAATGAGGTCTAGAGCATAGTCCCATCTTGAGTCATCACTGAAAGGCTGCTATGCCATGCAAGTACTTTGCAACACAGTCCTCACATCCAGCTGTTACAAAACAGCAGAAAACCCTTAGTCACTGAGCAGGATGCTGACTCAGAGAAGGAAGACTATTTGGGCAGATGAGTAATGCATGAAAGTCTGGAAGACAAGTGTATAGCATATTATTTCTCAGGAGTACATGCAAGTTTTCTAATAGGCCTTTTCCTACCTATTTCCTTGAATTGCTATCGCTTCATTTTTGTAAAAGCAAAGGGGAGATTTTTCTTAAAGAATGGTTTGAAGGAGCTTGGAGAAGCTTTGTCAATCAATCAGAAAGATGCCCCAAGTTTAAGAGATGATATGGAAGAGAAGTGAGTAAATGCTCACGCCATGCAGCACTGCAGATTCAACATGAAACTCAGCAGTGTCTGTTTGTGTAAAAGTCGTTAGTGTCTATCAGTTCAGACCTGGAAGAGATTTGAATCAAAAGTTAAAAGTGCAATTCCAAACTTTTTCAAACATCAGCCCTGAAGTCTGATTCTGATAGGATTCTGATTAAAACCTCTCTTAAATAGGAAACTGCCATGTCACTCTAGCTCCAAAATGCCTCTTCAAATTCCTTTGGACCGTTTCCCATTACTTTATCTCATGTTCATCCCTTTGTCAAAGCAAACTTTGCTATGCATCTGCTAGCAATAAGATAGAAATGTCAACGACTGGCTCCCAACATCTTGACTTCCAAGTAGTTTCAGAAAGGATCCTCCATGTCCCGTGATTCTCTTTCTGAAGTTTCATCTGCTCTGCTTATCGTTTTCCCAAGAAACAGCCTCACATAAGAACAGTAAACTCTTTTTCTTTAGAGATCTAGCAGCTTTCCTAGATACGCTCATTTCCTCTGCAAATACCACTATAGTGCTACTATGGAGTTGGCCAAAAAGATAAGCAGATGCCTGTCAGCCCTGGCATCTGGCTCTGCGCCACTCTCCTGACTCTCACAGGGGTGGAGGAGAAAAAGAATTCCTTTCTTATCTGATGGCCCCTGCTTTCTCCAGGCAGCCTAAGCATAAAGCAGTGGCATCATTTGCTTCCTGTGTGGAAGTGCGCTCATCCTCCAAAGAGCTTTTGCTCCCTTCATGGACAATGTTACGTAGTAACCCAAGAATCGAAGGACCAGGTCTGTAAGTCTTTCCCTTTTGCATTTTTTCTGGTGAACAGATAAAAAGAGCCTGTAGTAGAAAGGATGCCAGATATAGATTGAAAATTTTGTTTCAGTCTACATAAACATCTCTCATTGTCTGTGGTAAAGCTTGTGTCTAGTATTTCTCAGGTTCAATGGGCAATTTTCTTCTTCCCTGTAGTACTGCAGTGGCGAGAGCCCTGGTTCCTCTGTATAGTGTACAGACACTATAAAGGGTGTTTGGGCTTTTCTGGGTAATACAGAAGGCATACTTACTATTGCCAGTCAGGGCTAGACTTTGATCTGCTGGTTATAACACTTACCCTGGGAGTAACTTTCATGTGTGGGGTGGCTTTCAGGAGCATGTGTTCATCGCTGGAAGCACAGTCTCTCTGTGCTAGCCTGGGCATCCCCCTTTTTGGTCAGGCTCTTGCAAAACCAGCTTTCTCCTAAAAGACTTGACACTGAGAGTTTTTCATCGCCAACATTTAACCTCCGGTTTCCTTTGCCGAAGGGTCAGTCTGGGTCTCTGCAATGCAGCATGGCAGTCGGGCAGGAGATGGGCCCCTCTCACGCTGGTCCCTCCTGGGCACAGCTATTCTCCTGAAGTGACACCACTTCAGAGTCTGAGGGAAAAAAAGACAGCACAGCACTTTTAAGCTGTCATGAGGGAAGAAAGCCTCCTTTCATTTTATGTTTTGTTATATAGCAGAAAAAATCTGTCACTTCGCAGGATGCTTGCAACAAACAGCTTTAAAAACTGATTAAGTGGTTCAGCTTTACTTAGCTTTTAATCACTCAGCAGCTGTTTACTCCACAATTCACAGGTATATTTACGTTCCTCTTTAGCTGGGATATTCAGCTATCTTCCTTTTGAGCCCCTAACCATCATCTGAGTGGAAGGGTATGTGTCTTTGTGGATCAGACCCTGGCATGGAAATTGGATCAGTTACAAATGCAGCAATCACACCTACTTCCAGCCCAGCAATGAGGGTAAGTACCCCAGAACTAGCAACAAGTTACTGGGTCATTGGTTCAACGGCTAAACCCTTCCAAAGTGAAAAATAGGCATGGTCAAGTAGGAACGTAGAGATACATGACAGCAATGGTCATATTGTAGTGCCTCAGTTTAGCTCAAGAGGATGTTGTTATTTCACTATCAGGCAAAAATACAGGGCTTGTAAGGGTTCGGGGTTCACAGGAACTGCAAGGTGCAACAAATCCCTGCAGCACAAGAAAGACATCTCTTCTTGTACCAGTTGGCTTTCCTGCAGAAGCCTGAGGCTCCAAAGGGTGTACACTTTCATCTCTAAATGGGTCTCTTAAAACAGGATTCACAAACGTGTTCCAATAATCAGTAATGTGACTTTATTGATGGGCTGTGTCTTATTTTGTCATGTGGGAAAACAACCCAATGAGCCCCTATAGCTAATGGTGTTTCTACCTCTCTATCATATTCCGAGTAATGGCTCGGCCTTAAAAATACACCAGAACCCCCAAAGGGAAGGAAATCCCAAGAGCTGATCATTTTGGTGAATGAAAAGAATCCAAATGGGTGCTGATATTTCACAAGGGAAGCTTTCAAGTGAATGAAATACATCTAGGATATTAATAGTGAAGACTATGATTATTACTGTGAAGATCTGCTTTGCCAATATTTTAAATGGAGAATGAAAGCATGTGCAGATTTTAGGGAATTTTTTCCCTTTTTATTGAAAAAACACACTGCACATGCATATTAAAACTGCCTTCACCATACAAGACTGTAACATTTTTGGCACATGTACTCAGCATGCATAAGTGTTGGCTGTATTTAAGTTCTCCTAGACATATATAATTAATGAAATACGTTTGTGTATAGCCTCATTTTGTGAGCAGCCTAAATTTAGACTGCCTATCCGTTTGCAATGTAAATCTTCATTTTGGTTGGTATATTAAATGTTAATGCATGTGCTAATTTTTAGTCTCTAACCTTAAGGCAGGTCACACATTGCTTTATTAAAATAAAAGAAAGAAAGAAGATTAATTTAGTCACCGGAGTCAACAATTAAAAGTACATGGGAGTTTGGACAAAATAGTGAGGAAATGATAACTTAATGGCAAAAGGCATGTCCTCCAACAGCTAGGCACCATGGTGTGATCCTTATTTACTTTTATAGCGCACCCCATTGTGCCTATGTGTTGGAAGACATATGTCATGTTTCATCCTCAAGGGCCTAAGTGTGAATTTCCTGTTATTTTTTTCACAACTTTAAAAGTTGTTTCAATGAAGTTTTTGTTGGAAGAACTTTAGTAAAATGTGTTTTATGTACTGTCTGTGGCTAACCAGGAAAAATTGCAGCCCCAGAGGAAAATAATGAAGAAAGGCTACAGCCTGGAGGAAAGGAAGGAGAGGGCTGGGAGTGGAATGGAGCTAACTGTTAGCTGGGCTGAGAGTGGGGATGGTGGTCCTCACCCCCTCGACAGCTACAAATGTGTGCTCAGCGGCTGTTAGGGATCTGCATCCCCCACCAGTCCCACAGAGCTGAGTATCCTTTTTGACTATCCCAAATGGAGGGATGCTTTGAATATCCATGGTCCAGACTCACACATGGCTGCTTTTGTTGCCCTTTTTTCTCACGAGTGCTCCAGAGGCACAAGGGCTTCCCTGGAGAAGGCTGCAGGAAGCCCCTCACAGGCCAGCTCCTCTGATCCCTGTGGGGCAGCAGCCCACCTGGAAACACCTAGGTCTATTTCAAGTAAGAAATGGGAAGATACCTTTTTTTTTTTTTTTTCTCCTCACTGAGAGCTAATTAATGCCCCAATTTCATGTAAAAGCAAATGTGAATAACCATTTTAAGCAACTAGATACTTTTTTTCCCTAAAAAGGGTTTTCACTGGAAATTTCTTAATTTTCAGCAAATACTTTCCATGCTGTTTCTAAAGTCTTTGAAATCCCTGTCTTGTGCCTTAAAACAGAATCTCTGATATACAATTTTTCCTCCAGTTATTCCAAATATAGCAAGGAAATGCATGGAGGCAGAGTGTACTCAAATTTAAGGCCTCAGCTATGTAGAAATTACCTAGCTAACTTCAGCGAACAAAACTTCACCAACAAAGCTTTTCAGCACCGAAATTCAGTACAAATGCCTTTTAAATGTTTCAAATTTTCTAGAATTAGGCTGTCACTTTTGCAAATGTTCTGTGAAATTTTAGCAGCAATTACTACTAAGCAAAACGTTTCAAAGAAAGGAATTCTAAAAAAAGGAACAAAGATAAAAAGAAATCATCTTGCAACACTAGCTTGGGAGTCAAAACTCTCTTGAAGTGGAAATTAGGCCCGATCCTGTGCATGAGAAGCCGTGCGGTACAGCGAAGCGGATGCAGGAGCCCTGGGTCTCTCCGTGGGGTCTGACCTGTATGACCCTGCAAAGCCCATTGATTTCACTGCTTCCTTTTTGCCCCTTCCCATCCGTTACGCAGGGACCAGCCACGTGTGGATGGGCTGCTTGCTGAGTCAAAACCCTCTCTGTCCACACTTTTACCGGTTTTATTTTCATGGTGTGGTAGCTCTCATTTGGGTTTCTGGGCGTTACTGTAGTTATAGAAGTGAGTGAATGAATGAATAAGAACATACTCTGTGACTAAAGTAAAAACGGGATACCCAGTAAATTTGATGTGAAACCCTCACATCCTCCACCTTACAATAGAGAAACCACTGGTTAGCACTGATTTTCTCTCCTCTATATTAGGATTTATTCTTCCAAGAGAGATTATACCCCAGGAGGACACATTAGATCCTAACAACTTACACAAGCAAAACATTTAAACTAGGAAAGGGTAGGTTTAGGTTGGATATTAGTAAAAAATTCTTCAATACAAGGGTGGCAGACCACTGGAACAGGCTGCCCAGAGAGGTAGTGGAGGCCCCATCCCTGGAGACATTCAAGGTCAGGCTTGATGGGCTCTGAGCAACCTGATCTAGTGAAGATGTCCCTGCTTACTGCAGGGGGGTTGGGCTAAATGACCTTTAAAGGTCCCTTCCAATCCAATACATTCTATGATTCTATAATTCAGTCTTAACAGCACAAATATGAATAAAGAATGCCTGCCTCTGCATCAAACCCACTCATCCTGTGGCTAACTGAAAGCTTTCTAAACAAATGTGTCATTCTGCTGGCTTCCAAAATAATGGTGGCACTTATGGCTTTGACTTAGTGGCATAAACTATAAACAGTAGCAGCAGACACTGGGAAAATAAAAAGAATTATATATGAAAAGCACAGAAGAAAGAGTCCAGCATCTTCCTTGTGAAATGCCAGCTCCAATCTGTATAGAGTCAGTGGTAAATTACCCACCTGTTTTCACTTACTTAACATTAAAAAACACTTATACATCATTACACTTTTGTATCATATTAGTGAAAATGAATGCTAGAGCAATATGAGGTAAACATTGCTAATGTGGGAGAAGGTTGTTTATACCTTCTAATGATAGGATTAACTATGGCAGTGATAGATACACCATGCTCCTTTGAACCCCAGCTCACCACCCAAACAGCCATGTGACAGTACAGAGAAACCTGCTAGGCCAAAGAGCGTTTTCCTCCAGCTTTTTGAGACTATTGCAGTAAAGCAGGTTTGCTGACTTAAAATGGCCTGTCACTGCCCCGAACGGCGTCCTGGGGATCCAGGGGGTTGTGTGTGTTTGATTGACTTTAATATTGCTTTCTGTCACCGATCAATCTTTTTCTCTTTATCGCAGTTTGAAAGCAAGATAAGGAAGTGGCTCATTTAATAAATGTTTTGTTAGTGCGTTTCTTACTGCAGTTCATAGGCACTTGGTTAAGTTTTCAGCACTTCCAACTCTGAAGTTCAAAAAAGCCTGTGTCTGACTTATGGCAGACCATAGGGTGCCTGATCCAAAGCCCACCAGTAACAACAGAAAGGAGGTGTTTTACTGGCCCCACCTGCCCATAAAACACAGAGCAACAGAGAGCAGTCACAAAACAGACGGCATCTGGGACATGGCACCTCTGGGAATTGCTGCGCTGAACCCCGAAACTTCAGGATAACATTGCACAACCCTTTCTGACGGTGCAACTCACACTGTGCTCAGCAGCCATGTATGCTTGCTCTCCACCCCTCCTGCTTTTTTGGAGGGGATGCTTTAGCACGCTGTGTGGTGCTTGAAAGGGCTGTTGTTCCCATCCTACAGGCAGGATTGCTTTCGATTTATTCGTACCCAAGGTATGTAGATAAAATGGCACCAGGACCATGCATTTAATATTCTACAAAACCACATGTGCTCAGCACAGGCTTTCCATGGGTGAGCATTGCAGAGAGGTTCTTCTCAGACGCCTGCCTCCTCATCCTGTAAGAAAGGGCCAGGATGGCAGCAGAGCCTGAACAGAATTAAGTCACGCCACTCACTTCTTCCTATTAAATCTAACCAAATTTTCCTCCT
The DNA here is from genome assembly GCA_027925045.1 of Hypotaenidia okinawae. Taxonomy (NCBI): domain Eukaryota; kingdom Metazoa; phylum Chordata; class Aves; order Gruiformes; family Rallidae; genus Hypotaenidia; species Hypotaenidia okinawae. The sequence continues at coordinate 114,846,296 of BSDF01000002.1, read as the reverse complement.
GCATCCCACTCACAAAGCTCCTTCACTTCCATGGGCCTGTAGGGATCCCCTCGCCTGCCCAGAAAGCCTCTGGAGAGGTCTGGGGGGGATATAAGTGATGTCAAAGCTGACCGCAGCTGATGTTGCTCCCCCTACAAGAGGCAGCACACCTCTGCAGGGCACCACAGGGCACCTCGCAGCAAGAGCTCTGGCAGGTTCAGGCTAATCTTCAAGGGAAAAAAAGCCTATCTGAAAAATGGAGAAGAGATAATAACACTTGTGGCTGTACAAGCGAAGATAACGGCAAAAATAATCAAATCTCATGCTCCTGGGAGGAAACTAATTGCACACAGGGGTCAGGAAGACATTTTCATCCACTGTAGAGCATTGCACAGTTGGCTGCTGCGTTGTTATTATGAAAGAGGGAAGTGGAAGGATGAAGGGAGAGTTTGCTTGGGTTTTTATTTTTCCTGAAGAGATGGAGGGGAAGGCAAGAGTGGCTCTTCTTTGCCCTTAAGCATTAAGAGCTGGCTGGCATCAGAGGCATAATACCGGGCTGGGTGGATACAGTATGGTAACACTGATGTGTCCAATGGATTGGGAAAGTGGGATGCATCTCTCCATGCGCACACATCTGCTATCCCTCACTTGTGAATGTTACTCCAGATGGTAATCAAGAAGGTGGTTTTATAACCCACATTAAGAGGACTGTCTGCTGACAAGTTATGTGTTTTCTTCCCTTGAGTACATGCTGTTAAGATGGATAAGTGCAAATGGTTGAAATTTGGTTGTTAACTCTGAATAATAATAATACTTTGCATTTCTATTACATCTTCCATCCTAGGATCTCAAAGCACTTTGAAAACACTAATTAACTGAATCTTACCACACTGCTGTGAAGCAGGTAATTATTATTACAATTTTTTACAGAAAAAGAAGCTTTGTCATAGTGAAAGAGTTTCCCTGGGTCACCAAAGAACCAAAAATAGCCAAGAAATTATGATGACTTCTCAAAGTAAATTAGAAACATTGCATTAATTTCCTGAAATTTATTATTATTATTATTATTTTCCCTATGAATAAATTAAGCCAAGCTTCACACATTTTCAACTTTTGAAAACCTCTTTTTTGGGAACTAGAGCACCACAAACCTTTCACTTTTTGTTCTTGATGAACAACAAGAAAAATATTAATCAAAAATGAAATTGGGCTATGGAAAACTGAGTTAGTTGAAGAAATAGTTTGATGATTGCAATTAATTAATAAGAAGAATATGGTGCAAAGACATGTCAGCTCCAGTATCAATTTGCATCCTTTTTGGCTTTGTCAGATAGTTCATTACTCTCTTTCCTCTTGACCTGGAACAAAAGGTAAATTGTTTGTGAGGACTACAAGGCTTGTTTTTTATCCTGCTTTTCTCTCTCTTTTTCCCTCCTTCCTGTCATCTTGTTTAAAAACACCCTCTAAATGTGCTGCTGAAGGCTGAGACTTTGTAGACAATGGGCTCATAAGCTTGTGTAAATGAGAAAAAGAGAGTAAGACCAAGTTTCAGTGTTGATTTTTGCCTGTTGAATAATATTAGTTATTTGATTTTTCAGACCCAGGATCCATCCTTAAATTAGAGGAAGATGTTGTGGTCCCATCAAAGAATCGAAGACAAATTCTGCTAATCCTTCTGAGAGGTGAGACAATGGTAATGGGGGGTAAAGAATGACGTCTGGGTGGGCAATATTGCCTGTTCATTTCCTCGGCTTAGCTGCTGATTGTCACTCTTGTGCCTTTGAGATGCCCATAAGCTTCCAGGGAGACTACATGAAGGTAGAGCAGCTTAATTATGTAGGCTGCTATTTACTAGGTTTCAGCTGAATCCATCAAACTAACTTTGCTTTAACCTGAGCCAGATTTGATTATGAAGCCAATTTATTGACTGGCTTCTCCTTTGGCAGTACATCCTTTGATTTAGATACAGATACTTACCTGCTTGAAAAGTAGCAGTGTTATGACACAATTTATATTTTAAAAAGCAATATTACATGGAACATAATTTAAAAACAAACAAACAAACAAACAAACAACAACAAAAAGTCCTTTGAATCTAGAATAATGGCTACCTGTAAGGCAGTAGCTCACTTGAGAGATTTTGCTCAAGTAACTTATAACTATCAGCAGAACCCCCTAGGGAATTACCGCTGTTTTTGCAGAAGCTGTTTGCAGTGGAATAAACAGACAAGTGCTCTATATATCATTTTAAGTAAGACAAATAAAGTTCTGCTTCCTCCTTACAACGATGTCATTGTCACTTATATAAGAATAATTCTGTGTGACTTTTTATGAATCTTTCCCCTGTGCAGAAGTACAATGGCCTAATTTCCTACACTGCGTATTATAAATAAATGTCCTTCTTCAGCAATCTATAGCCAAGCTGCAATGATCTCACCACAAACAGAGCTATCTAGAAATGCTAAAGTGCATTCGAGCAGTGGTGGGTGGAGGGAAACCCCACCACCCCAGAAGAGGATATGTCCACACCTGCTCCTTCCCTGGGAGGACTTCTTATAGCCCTCTCACTGCACTCTCACCCTGGGGTCATCTGGTGGGAAGGCCTGGGAAAGCCACTCCTTTTGTCATAGATTCCTCTGACAACCCATGGCATAGCTGGGAGACGGTTTAATATATTTTGGATTCTCAAAGAGGCAACATCAAATGCGTGGCACTTGAGAGCATGGAAGAGAAAAGAGCACAGCCCCTTGTTTCTCATTTGACCGCCCACTACTATTACTATGAAGAAACTCTCAGATGGTAAAAAACATGTTAAAAAATTAATTAAAAAGGCTAGAAAGTGTTATTCAAAGTGTAATTTTAACACATTGTGAAGGGCTTTTAAGGGGAAATCTGTGTGGGGAGGGCTCTTATCTCTCTAAGGCTCCAGCTAATGTAGCTGGCTGCCCAGGGGAATGCCAGAGGGAGAGAAAATGGGAGAAATGATATTAAAATGGTGGGAAGGTTATTTTATAACTTCAAAAAATATATTTGTTTTCCCCAGAGTCTTTCAGGTTGGTTTGCTCTTCTGGCTGTGTTTGATCTGCCAATAGCAAAGCCCATCTCTGCAGTGATTGTGGAGTTCTGTCTGATATTCCCCACGTGCCGTGAGCATGGGGATTTCATTTCATACATCATTTCCAGTGAATACCCTCAGTACAAAGCACAGAAGAAATTTCTCTCATACACACATGCACAAACTCACATCTGTGTGTGCACGCATACATGTGTTCATGTCCACATGAATCAAATCACACTTGGCAGAGAGATACCATCTAGCTCTGGTTAAATTTACGTGATAAGCTGTATTTATCCTGCGTGTTTCCATGCTTCACCTGCACTATCGTGCCTGCTAATCTCTCCGCCTGAATTTCTTCTAATGTTCTGAACCTCTGAGAGTAGCTTCAAAAAGGTTGCCATTAAAACAAGGAGGGGAGGGGGAGGAAAAAAGCAACCAGCAGAGTAACATTTCTTTTTCTCCTTCTTAGACAGCAGATTTCTTGTTTCTTGTCATCTCCTCCAAAAAAACAGAAACCCATTTTAGGTCCAGTCCAACCCAGCAGGGTTAGAAAGGATGTCTGAAAGGTGCACTGGAAATGGGATGATTCTAACGGAGCACAGTAGAGCATTTAGTTCTGAGGTATCAGATCTTAACGTGGTACTGTTTTGAACTTTCTAGAAGTTTCTACAATGGCAGAAGTTTTGTTTCTGCAGCCTTTTGAGTTCTGCATAACTAGAGTTGGGAAAACTAAAGGCAGGCTCTCTCAGTAAGTGAATAGATGTTAATATAAGGACACAAAAACATCTACAGAAGCTCTTCAGTCTTTGTGCGTAGGGAACTGAAAATGGTGCACAGGAGCAGCATGAAAAATCCGCGGCTCCTCTTGAGACTATTTACATGTTCTTTCACTACTTGGAACTCACTTGGAAGATGCCATCAAACCATCAAGACTTTCCTATACTATTTTAAGGTACTTTGGAATCCATGCATCAGAAATTACAGTGTAAGTGCCATATGCAAGTCTTCATTTTGCTGGATTCTTTATCCGTATTTCCTAGTCTTGCATGGCTTAATTTCATCACAGAGTGAATTGATTGTAAAATAATCTTAGCCTTTATATATTAAGATAAAGACCACTGGGAAAGGACAAAGGACTGGAAGAAAACTCCCGAGTCACCTAAATCATCAGAAATGTGTGGCTCTGCTTCTCCTGACCCAGTATGGGGCCAGTGTCCCCCCTCTCCTGTAAGCAGCTTCCAGAGTGTCCTCATGCTATTGGTGGCCAAGGGCATGGCATGTGTGCCACCACTCCCTACTGCTTTCAGAGGTGGCTTATCGGTTTAGGATACTCAGCAGGGCTCAAACTGATGCCTTCAATTTGTGTGGCTGTGCCATCCCCTCCCATGTGAAGTTTTATCTACTCTCGTTCATATGCTAAGAAGATAACCTGTCTCTGGGCAGCCTACTTTAATACCCAGCTTGTCTCTTTTAAGAAAAAAAATCATGGTATCTAACCTAAACTTTTTCTTCCTTTGTTTGAGGCTGCTGCTTCTTGTTCTACCTCCTTGTACTAATGTGAAGAATTCCCTTACTTCATTAAACGCACTTCTACATCATGGTAATGTCCCCAGTGAGTGATCTCTGTATAAATTCAGTTCCTCTGATATTTTCCCATATGTTTTATACTCTGATCTCTGTATCACTTTGGTGGTTAATCTCTGTATGTTCTCCAGCACGGTATCTACATGCTTAGGAGAACCATAAAGTGTTTTGAGTGGTATCATCCTAGATTTACACAGTTGTCATATCACTCTTCTACTTTTATATGAGACTTTTTTTTTAATTACATTCAAGAATAAAGCTGCTGTAATTTACTGTGGAAGTTTCACAGAGTAGCTGGAATAAGAGTCTCACACTCTGTCATTTACTGGTTTCTAGATAGCTCCTCTTCATCTATATCTCTATCTTTTATTGACACTCACAGAGTATTATATTTGTTGAAATCCCCTTTCAAAGTGCCTATGGACATAATCTTTCTGTATTTTCTGAGTTATCTCTTTTTTGGTCACTGGACTTGTACGTGCAGCATGTTGTGAAATATAAACCTGGAAGACAAGAGCACGGTTATAAGACAAGTGACCCTGATTGAAAGGGTGGCTGTGAAAACTGATTGCACAGCAAATTGTCCATCTGCACAGGCTTGGAATAAGAACATTTCAAAGCTCATTTGTGGGCTGATGTTGCCGTTTAATGTAGTTTCCAACAAATCATTCATAAAATTAATGGCCACAACTGATGCTTGTTTTTCACAAGCTCTTCTGTGAAAAATAGTTCTTCCATCGATTCAGGAAGATATGTAAAGGAATGAAATTTGAATGAAGTAATCTTCACACAACTGCAGATACTTGGGCAACTGGTAACATACCAAGGTAGAGTATAATTTTGCTCTTCATAATCCACCCATTAGTTTTTCTGTTATTACTGCAGCTTTGTTCTGTAGCTTTCAAAAATGTTCCTAAAGGAGCCTGTTACTTGTCTCACTGTTAAATGTCCCTGACACTGACTAGTCGGCCCCATGGAGGGTGGTTTGAGGAGGAAGAGCCTTCGTTCTTTCTTCAGCTTCTCTGCTGCCCATTGTGGGCCCAGAATGCCTTTTTATATCCTCTCAAAAATAGGAGGTAGCAGTTCATGAAGCCTATGTCCCAGGAGTAGAAGTGCCACTTCTAATTTCCCATACCCCAGATACTTCCTTTTCCAGAACTCTGCTTTTGTGGGGGATCTGGATTTTAAATTAACCTCTTGTTTATCATAAAATTTCACAGAGACTTTGTAAGAGGTTTCACAAACCAATTACTCTGGTTAATATGAGAAGTGTTCAATTCTAATGAAACAAATAATGTCTGCTGTTTGTTTTCTGTTCTTTCAGGTATCTTTCCAGCTTAGGTTAGATGCCATTTAAGACCAGTTCACAGAATCACAGAAGCACAAAATTGGAAAAGACCTTTGAGATCACTGGGTCCAACTATATCTGTCCTCTACTAAACCAGTTCCTTCCCTTTTGTCTTGCATTGGTACCCTTCTAAGTCATAGAAGTGTGTCTCCCTCCTTAGCAGATAGTTTACTTCTTCCTGAAATGGATGGATAGATAGATAGATAGATAGATAGATAGATAGATAGATAGATACATACATACATACATACATACATACATACATAGTTTTGGAGATAAAACCTTCTTTCCTCTGAAAGCATGTTGCTCTGGCACTTCTTCTGCACAAAGGTCCTGTGTCTCTGCAACCTCTCCCTGAGACTCCCAGGCTGCGGTTTTACAGTGTAAAATGTTAGTTACTGATATTAAGCTTAACCCAAACCTTTACCTCTATCAACTTTCTCACTTTCCCTGCAAATAGTGCTGCTTTGCAGATGTCCTGGCACAAATGCTTGTGGGATGGAGCTGTGAGCTGTGCCAGGAAACTCACACACCCTTTAAATCCTGCATCTGCATCCCACTACCCCTCATAAATAGTAGTACTAAAACATACTCCTAGTTCCATGCCTTTTAAAATCAAATGCTAACAATTAATCAGTCTTTGTCATGGGAAGATTTCCCAGTCAAAACACAGATTTTCAGCAGGAAGATTCAAGAAAATTGATGTTTGTGAAGGATTGGAGGAAACATTCTTCTTGTGTCAATAGCTTGTAAGTCACAACCTGCCCAGAGACAAGCAAGCAGGCCTAACCCTATAATCTTAGCATGAGAAGGTGAGATTATATACTGTGTAGGAGAGCTGCAGTACACGAGGATTCATGTAGTATATAAACCAAAGTGAATCTCAGAAAAAAGTTACAGAAAGGGAGATAGCTGCTAAGATGAAGAAATGGTTTTGCAGAAAATCACTTTCTTGTTATGGATATTTCAGTACTGATTAGAAATTAAGTTAATTAAAGTCTCCCTGCCTGATTATGATCCCAGACTAATTTTACACTGGTGCAATTTCATAAAGTTCCATGCAATAGAGGTGAGTGTAACTCAAAGAAGATTCAGATCCTGAGTACTCTGGATCATTGGATCATTGCAGAGCTAAAGCCATTGTGTTGTATGCTACCCATCAGCGATTTCCAGTAGAGACTGGGTTACAGAGGTATCCTTGTTCTGGACTAATACGTTTACCTGTATAATAAACTCCCAAGAGTCGTGTGTGCTGAATCTATTTCTCTCTATTTTCTTACCTTTTTCATGATGTAGTTGTTGACTCCAAAATCACTTCCCTAGGTAAAAAGGAAAAATGTCTTTTGGGACTCTAGGTAACCCTGAAACATGACTTGTCTTCCTGAATGCTCAGAAAGCCTGACTCCCTCAGACTTTCTTAAGTCCATCATTCAAGCCTCATAGTTTCTTGTTAGCCTCATGATCTGTTGCACTAGTGTCCCCATGGAAAGGAAGAGCACAGACAAAGGCTGGGGAACCTGCACATGCAGTCACAGCTGGGAACCCTTTGGTTACATGAGTGGATGCCCTTTGCACACCAGCAGATCTGATGGGAGTATCTTGGTTTGCTTTTGCTGTGGTTTTATCTATGACATGAGAGAGGAAAGGGACAGCACTGAGTCTAGTTCAGCACAAAACAAAAAGAGCCAAAATCTCAGAGGTACATGTAACAGTAACCCCAAAAATCAAGCCCAGTTGGCACACACATTTTGGCAAAGCCCGGAGATGTCCGGTTAGCACAGCAAAACACTGAAATTATTCTGCATCTTCTCAAGGAAAATCCCAGCAGAAGTCAGTGACTGCTGGGGAACAACTCTGAGCAGCTTGGGAGAGTTTCTAAACCCCACGCTCAAGGAGAGAAGAAAACCAGATCTGATCATTTTTAGGAACCTGTGTATGCAAAATACACATGTTTGCTACCAGAAGGCTGTTGCCATGACATTATGTGCTGGTGTCTCAGAGTGACTTGCAGACACCCTGGTTTTCCTCAGTTCTCCCCTTACTACTTCAGTTTCTCCCCAGCCAAGGCTGAGTTCAAAGATCACCCAATAGAACACAACTATTTCCATCCTATTTCCCTACCTGATCAAGACAGTTTAATACAAGCCAAACTTCAAAAGGCTTTACTGCATGAGGGAAGTCTTTCCTGCTCACTACCAGGACAGAACCACTCAAGGTGAATGCAAGTAGATAGTTTCAAGCATAAACATGCGGACAACGATTTAAAGCTGGGCCAAGCTGCCTGTGAAAAGACAAGGCTCCCCAAGCAACAATATCTTTGTTCTTTCCCAGCATACTGCCTCGGTGACTGCAAAAAGCACGATTCTGGTTTTCTTTATGGTGAATATTCTACTAAGATGCTTCCCCCTTCTTACTGTCTCCCCCAGCGCTTTTCTGCCAGCTCCGATAAATTAACATCCAGCTGGTCAGGTTGCTACTTTTGGGGTGGGAAGGCCAATATTACCTTGTCAGTGCTGCTCCCTAAGTGTCAGCAAATCTGTGGTTTATCGCACCGCTGTTCAAACAGTGAGACTCTGTAACAACGCACAGCACATATTTTGCAATTTACTTCCCCGCTAGTTCAATTTATTTCCTTTTCTTTTGTGTTTGGAAAAGCCACTCTTCACATAATCTCCACCCTGACCTAACTGGGAGCTGTAACTGTCTTTGAAGTCCTCTGCAGTTTTCTTTCGATGAAGCGAACAGGAGGTCACAGAATTATCATTGCGTGTCATTAGTATGTTTTATACTTACATATTTATGTTGCCTGATAGTGCCATCCCTTATACCATGAAAAATTCTCTTTTAATCCCAGGAGGCCAACATCTTCCTGTAATGTCAGTTCACACTGTGATTTCTTCATCAGTGCAAAATCGTGGTTTTATACAGAGGCTTCTCAGTTCAGGAAAAAAACAGCTCTGGGTAACAGGAGGGCCAAGCTTCCTGATTATCCATACACTTATTGACCATACAGCGTGAAACAACATACCCTGAGCAGAAGCACTGGTTGGATATTTTTCAGCACAGTGCAGCAGTTATTTTGTGCACACACAGCAAGCTCCTGGTTTACCATCCTCTGACAGAAGTATTCAGAGTGGTGGTACACTAGAGAGAGAGAAGAAATTAATTTAGATCTTTGAATAGGAGTAGGTATCAATTATATGTGCTTTTAAAAAAACTTGTTCATACCTCTTGGTTGGAAACTATAACAAGTCCTGGTCATGAGTTTTTTTCCACTTTTTCTTTTTTTTTTGCAAGCTAGCATCATACATGACACCTGAGGGTTTAAAGATTTAAATTCAGCTGACCTATCTTGTATAAACAAAGGGGCTATAAACATGGCTATAAAAATAACTTCTTAGATTTAGTTTTGTCAGATTTTCTTAGGCATATTGGGGATGTTTGACTATATTGAATGAGCTTCAGTTTTAAAGGGAGGCTGGCTGCAATCATGCATTCACTGAGAATGCATGGGTACTATTGCCAACACAACTTAATTCCCGGGGCAAATTCCTCCTTTGAGTTCACATAGGATCAAATATTGCTCACAGTGTATATGTACTATGTCCCTGTTGTTAGTGTATACATGAGAGCCCTCTAAATTGGTACTGTATGGTGGGAAGAGAAATGGGCCAATTACACAATCTCACCAGCTCACAGTGATATTCGCTGTGGGTAGGTAATCACTTTTACATCTGGCATTGTAAATATAGACACAGCACAAGATTTAGGTATGTTTTTAAGAACCACGTGCAGCACAATGATATTAGAAACTACAAGAGAGGAAAGAAAGATTTCTGGACAAAGAGTTTTATCTGCCCCCCTGCCCTCACAAGTGCTTGCATTGTCATCAGGTCCAACACTGAGCTGCACATGCTGTGGTGGTTTTTAGCTATGAGTACAGTAAGATTTACTGTATTATATAAAAACGCCAATTTTTGCCATCATTTATTAATTGCACAATGACTAACTTGTCTTGTGATAGACCTTAGCAGAGTGAAATTACAGAAAAAAATATAAAACATCAAAGGGAGACATATTCAAAAGTCAAATCATGAAGTCTGGGACAGTCTTAGGTATATACAACATTGCTTAAGTTCAAAGGAGATTCGGAGAGTTGACCATTTCAGGCCAACCAAACGTTGTGTAGTTCTCTCTAGGGAGAGTAAAAAAGATGATCCTGGTTAATTTTTTCTTTATTAAATTTAGGGACCAAGTTAAAGAGCCTGACTATGATCCAAAGCCTCTTTTCTAAGAAATGTGCAAACTAACTTACGATGACATGTAATGATACAGTAGCAAACCGCAGTAAGGAGTAGATGGGTGACAAAAGGGATCTAACCTTTTTGCTTCCAGAAGAATAAGGATTACTTGTGCAGGATCCAAGGAGGCAGAGTTCAGTCAGGGTTATGAGCTAGAAAACATCTCCATTTTCAGAGATCGTAGAGTCCATGAGAAAAGCTACCCTGTAATGATGCCTGACAAACCTGTTTCAATCAAAACACAACTTGAGGCGATTAAAATTTCACCAGCATTTGAATTTATATCGGGGCAGGAAAGACATGTTAGTTCTAGCATCAAAAATGAATGTTTGGTTCAAACTTTCTCAAAGAGACAGTTTTCACAAAAACATGTGTTGTTATCCACCTGCAATTATTATTACAAAACTTTTGTTTTGATTTGCCTTTTTGAAAGCTAAACATCTTCCTTTTAAAACAATTTTGAAACTGGAAGACTGTTCTGAGCTGTAGCCAAATCAAGTATCAACAATTTACAATCTTCAAGAAAAAGAAATTTCTACTATTTTCAGAGTCTTTTTTTCTTCCAATATAACACATATATTTGCCCTTAATAATATAAAAGCATTAAACAGCATCTATCTTTATTAAAAAAAAATAAAGAAGGCAAAAACCCAAAGTAACAGTCTCTGTTAAAACAAAATTCCTCATTTACGGTTCTGTTCTTTGGGAGGAGTGGAGAGAGACTGAATCATGTTTGACAGATATTGCTTACTTCATTTACTGCACTGCTGGGAGGTGCTATATTGACATACTCAGGTGATGAGGGCAGAACAAGAAAGTTAGTAAAGAAAGTAGCAGGGAAAGGAGGATAACATAAGAACTAGCTTTGAGACCAAAGGGATGCTAATAGAAGGACAACATACCTTGAATTACGGCCAAAGAGATTTTAGAAGTAGTACCAGGGAAATACTAGACAAAAACTTTGTGGATATCCAGATGACCTGACCTGAGGAGGTGTGAATAGTTATAGTATGAGATGCTTAAACCATGTGCAAGCAATAGAGCTTCCCTGTGATGGTGTTGAGAACAGGCTTTGGCAGAATTTTTGTGCCTAGGAATGAGAGCTCTGCAAACCACTTTGCTCTCTGGCTGCCAGTACCAAGGTGGCAACAGAGGCTGTCTGGGGTCTTACAGCTACTCTGCCAGTAAAGGATGAGTCCTTGCCCCTGACCCACAGCAGTTCTGAAATGGGACAAGACAACCTACACAAAGCTTCAAGCCCTGCACTTCGTCAGGTTAGAGGCCATTTGTTGCACAGCAAATGCATCGATGTTTTGCTGGCAGTGTAAGTGCAGCGTAGTTGTACCTGTGGTATATTTGGGCGAGCTTCAGAGGGCAATTCTTTTGATGTGTGCAGAGAAATATCCAGGTATAGGGCGCTGTCCCTTCATCTTGTTTTCATTTTCGCAGCCATCTAAAGAGTCAGCCCCGTCTGCACAGCAACTTTCTTGAAATTACCAGGGCAAAGACCTTCCCAGATAAAATAAGTCCCCTGTCAGCTGTTCTGCTTCAGTACAGAAAACCAAAAATACTCATACTCACAGTCCTAAATGGTCAGAATCTGAGGAATATTGGAATGAAGGTATTCAATGTAGACCATGCACACATTTTTCTCATGCCTGCTTTATGTTGTCCACAGGGCAAGGCCATTTGTCCCACATTATTGAGGCAGTAACTGTGCTTTTGAAAAACCAGATCATCCCGTATCCCATATCCAATTAAAAATATGTGCTATATATGCCTATTCACCATTGACAACATCTTCTAACAGCTGGCTGAGATAGGGTTAGTATCTTGATTATGAAGAGCTCAAGAGAAGGGTAGAAGCTTCCATCTGATATGGGAACATCTGAAAATGAAAAGATATAAACCCTTAACAGGCTCGCTGGCCAGAATTTGTGATCAGCGTCTGACCACTGCAATGCTGTTCAGTCATTTTGTACTCAGACTTGTTAGAAAGCTAGCTGCAGTTTGCAAGACAGAGTAAAAGAAATAGTGGTGGGGAGGAAAGGTTGAAGCTGGGAAGAGAAAGGGAAGCAAAAAGATAAGGATTTTCTTCCTAACACACTGGAAAGCTACAAGGATGAAGGACTGACTTGGCAACGGCTGTAAAGTTGAGGAGATCCCATTTCAGGGACATGATGTTGTTGTGCCCAGCCTTTACTCAACATGTTTGCTATAGCTTAGGGGCATGTCACACACTTGTGAGAACTTTACCAGAGTGTTGATGCAATATTGTGTCAGTAACCAAGTGATTTGTTTTTCCTCTGGACATTGATTGAAGAAATTCTTATTACATTTTATAGCTTGCTTGGCCTTGGTATGAGAATCAAGACATAAATTGGACCATAAATTGGCCTATGTCAGAATCTACATTGAAATGACATCAAATACGTGTCATCATGCTGGTGTTTCAGCTAACAGCAGGAACCTGACACTCTCTGTCAACTTGATCAAATGCTAGACCCCCTCACATCTTTGCCATGTGGCACACTTTAACAGTTACAGTGAAGGCTGTGGAGGTATCTCCTGTGATGATACTGGAGAATGCTGCAGTAGGAAAATAAATTGTGTTTGTAGACCAAATTGATTTGCTTCGACTTATTGCAAAGTAACAATCTCCACTGTGAGCATTGCAGGTATATGCATATAAATAAAAATTGACATGGAAAAATATATAGATACACTGAGAGGAAAAGAGAGCATACATAACTGAGATATATTTATCCCACAAGCAAAGCGAGACTTGATAATTCATGAGTGGCAAAGATGCAGTTGAGTTATGAAGATCTTTCCTCTGGAGTGAAATAAATATAGCGTCTCGATTCAGCCCATTATATAGCATGATTAATAGAAGTGCATGCTTTCAATAGGTTGGTTTTATTTTGAAACATTTAGAGGCTATATTCTGTTCTTAATTTGCAAACTATCAAAAATCATCATGCTGATTTGGATTTAAAAAGCTACTTTTTCTAATGGGGGGGGGAGGAGGGGGAATTTCTGTTTATGAAATGCATTTTTGTTAGAAACTGGAGTTTACCTACTTGTGAGTTAGTGGCTCAATCTTTGTCAGAAAGCTATAGCATAGTTTAGTGTAAGACAAAATCTGCAGTACGGTGAGAGATGCCTTTTTGGCTGTTTAATTTTTAGATGAGCAGTTACATCACCTTTGCATTAAGTCAACATTTGCCCATCACCTCCACCACTGTTGTGAAGACTGGCCAATTCCCACCCATTTCACTCTGCATCTAGATAGTACCTTGACACCTAAACAAATCATCCCTCCATTCCAAAATGCTACAAACACTGCAGACATTGCCATAGCTGGAGCATTTTGCAGCTTGGTGTTAACACCACAGGCTTCTCACCGATGGTTTACACAGACTTTGTGTACTGTAGTCTGTTGAGACAGTGGCAGTATCAGGCCATGGAAGGTGTCTTGGTGTTATTTTATGACTCTAAGTCAGTGTCTCTTTCTAGATAGATTTCAGCTACCACATACCATGTAAATGTCATCACTGTTAGCTATTTGCCTGTAACTGTAATAGAAAACTCAATAACATGCCTGTTCAACAACCCTAAATCATGAGACCTTTCTGTGGGCCAAAACACCGCTACCTCACAAAACTGCCAAAACCTTATTTTTTTCATTGCCAACACCAACAATGCCCTGAGGTTCTTTTAGTATAAAATTGGTAACATACAGAAAACTGAAAATGTTGAGGCAGCATTGAGGAGTAACTCTATTAACTCAAGAGAGTTATATGACTGTCAAAAAGAGAAAAGAGCCAGACCTACAGAAATCCATATGGAAATAAAAACCAGGGGGATAATGTCATGTACTGCAGAACTAGTTTATATTCACTTACTTCATTAGGAAAGCTCGTTTTTTGTTGAAGTCTGTCAGAACATGGAAGAACATCCCAGAACTTTCCTCGCTGAAAAACTGGACCTTATCTATAGGTCTGGGAAAGGTGCAGTGAATGATATGCCACATGCGTGGCTGAAATATGCCACACAGTAAACTGCTGAAAGGGGAAATGCGACTGGATATTTATGCTCCTTGAAGTTGTGCATGACACCTCTGGAGTGAGGGACTTGTTTGTCATCTCTTTGACGAGTCAGAAGAAATTCCAGAGCAGAGAGCACCTTGAATCCACTGTAAATCCTCTGCCTTGTTATCATTCAGCGATCTGCAGGGTTGCAGCAGAAGAGATGCTATCTTTGTTTTACTGTTTGCACAGCTGTAGGAATTATGCCCATGCCCACAAACCTAGCTCTATTTAAGGGTCTTCAGGGCTACTCTTCTGAAGCTGAGCTCAGGACAGGCCGAAACAAGATGCTTCCAGGAAAAAGGCTGAAGTGACTCCTGCAAATTGTTAACAAGAGCTTCTTGCAGAAATTTCTTCCTTGTGCCTCAGTGATAACAGATCTAAAATCTTTGCTCTAAGATTTTGAAAAACAACCCCAGATTTTTGTGCCTGGCTTCCCTGGTGTGTTCCCCTCTTCTCCCTTCCCAAGCCTATTTTAAATTATTTTTTATTTGCATGTTGCTCTACAGGACTGATGTTTTGCTGTTTGAACAGAAATTGGATCATGTAGAAAGAACTATCCAGCTGTTCCACACCATCTCCTGTTATTCTTCTGTGTCTGTGACACAGAAATGTGTTGAAAACCCATAATACTAACAAATTTTTTACTGAAAAATGGAAAAAGAGACAGACAAAATTTTGGCAGCACTTTTTTCAAACTTATAAAGGCCAATGTCCAAACCACCAAACAAAATATTGTCTTGACCTAATGTTTCCTTAAATTACCTGTGGCTTAAAAATTAGTAACCCTGGACAGCGTTTCATCACAAGATTCACTGAAAGAATGCCTCTGATTTCTATTCAAGGCACTGGGACTTAAGCACTTGCAGTAAACTGAGTCAAGGCCTGAATACGTTCCTTTATTAAGGTTTTGAAACTTGCTCTGTGCCCTTTCCTCTAATGAAGGTTTGTCCTAAGCCAGGAAGTCCAGACAAACAGACAGGTGAGCTTATTTTCTAGATCCGTGGTGTCCACAGCAAAGAGAAGAGTTGTCACCAAGCTGGCTCTGGATCTCTGGTTCTGATCCACTCTGACCCAACCCACCTTAGAGCTGTCAGGAACCTTATGCTGAACATACATCAATCACCATCTACCCAAGTTATTTTGTCATACCTCGTGCCTCCCAATGCACAGGCTGATAGGTGGTGTTACAAGCAGAAAGTTTGACTGACCTGTAGCAATTCTTCAATGAGCTACATTCTCTTATCTAGGTGATATCACTCGATTAAAATCTGATTAAATAGGCTTTGCAGTATGATCTGACTTTCACCATCACAGCAAGATGCTTTTGTATCAAAAGTTTGGCATGAAGACCTGTAAGGCGTTGCAATGGTTCTGATGATTTCTCTGCAGGAAACAAATTTCTATTAAGAAGTATTAAAATTATAAGGCTGGTAAATGGCCAGCGCTTCACTTTGTAAAATTCCATGTTGAGTTCTTTGTAAATCTGTCAAGCTCTAGTGTTGTAGATGAAAATTTTCCATGGTAGCTGCCTGCTTCACACGATCTATTAGGAGCAACTTTTCTAGAAGAAAGTAGCCATTTTCTGAACTTTGCCTGAGCAAAATATTCATTTCAGTTGACAGGAATTTCATTTAGGTTGAATATAGCGTTCCCATTTGCTGGGAGGGTTAAGGGAAGTAGAAAGTTAATGGGAAAAAATTTTGCCTTGCCAGGTAATTGAAAACTGTGTCATGGTCAAGCACCCACCTTGTCCTGGTTGGACAGGGTTCTGTATCCTAATCCGTACTGCATAGTTTTACAAGTTTAATAACATACTTTAAGTACAATTATTGACATAACATATATATTTTCACTGATCTTGGTGGCTGCTCAAAGAGAGAGCCAGAGCTCAGAGAACTTTACCAAAACCCCACTGCATGTGTGTAACCTTATTGCGGAGTAGAGGTCGTGCTGGGGGCATCTGTGTGCTTGAAGCCTGGATTAATGTGACATCGTGGTGATGACATCAGTAAGCAAGCTCAGTGATGGCTTCCATTTGAGAACAGCTTTACCCAGCCAAGGCAGAGTGGGATTGTTCAGAAACTGGAATGTACAGAAGATTATTTCCAAATACTCTAAGCTCTGTAGGGTGTGAGCTCTGGTAAATGTTATGATCATCCCAGGGAATACAGGGAAGGATTCTACTGGTTGAGATTAAAATGCAGCGATGAGCTTAGCATTCGCTGTTAAATCCCACCTGGCTTTTTCAAGGACTTCTCCACCAGAACAGCAGTTCTGGTGGAGCAGGGCCAGTGTCACAGCTGCTCCTTCTCCATGTGTGCTCCCAGTGGTATGCTGCTACCTTAGCCCTTTGCAGGGAGGAGACCTCAGGCAAAAGGCATTGGGCATTGATTTCCACGGCTCCTTTTCCAGAGCATTTGCTAATGTGACCGTAATATTGCCTTCAGAGACTCAGGTGCGTGGTTCTTAAGGTTCATCACAATTCCATTCATTCAGTACAAAACAAAATAAGATAATGGTTCATGTGATCACTTATGTCCAAACAAGACACATTAACCTTTTCTGTTTTCTTTAATCTGCCTATTAAAACCCCTCACACACATACACACAGCACTTGGGTCTTTACAAATTCAATATTCTTGATGATCCATATTGGACGAACAGAAGAAGAGTTTTGAGTGAAGCTCACAGAACTAAAGACATTTGAACCAAAGGATGAAGTTAAATTCAAAACACCTAGTTTTGCCCACTGGGACCTCAGACCAGCAGTCAGTCTTATTTACTATATACTCTTATTTTGGGACATGAAACAGGGACTTAAGGATGGTATTTGGGTATATACCACGAGCATTCTCACTTTTGTCAGTTTAAAGCTGGAATCAGTGCATTAGCTGAAGGGATTGTGTGTATGTGTGTGTGTGTGTGGTTTAATACACATTTAATATAGCTCTTGGGAAAGCTAATGGAGTTGCCTTGGGGAGTTGAGCAACCTCCCAGTGCGCTCTGCATAAATCTTCTTTAGCTGCAGGTGAACAAAAAGTTATGTTAAGTGCAAAAGTGAAGGTAACAGCTGCTGAATCCCTTTTGCTGGCCTACAGAGAATTGGTACTGCATGTTACCAGCTGATTGGTGATTTCTTAACCTCTTCTAACCTGTAAAAATAAGAGGAAAAATTGAAGCTTTGGGGGAAGAATTTATCTTCTAGTAGAATTTTCTCTTATTCACCAAGGACAGTAGGTTTAAAAAATAATTTTGAAAGAAAATCAGCAAGAAAATGTCCAGGACACCACAAATGCAGTTTTGTAAGACTCTTTCTTCTTACTTTACTTTTTTTTTTTCCCCTTGAAGAAGATAACTTGGTTTTATACTTTACTGTCTTATTAACAGAATGCATTTTGGAAGTCTGCCACTGTTAACAGTATCAGAAGGATTTAGGGCTGCTGAAATACACTTGAAGATTTAATTCTGCTGACTTCAGCTCTGATCCGAAGTAAAAACTGTAACCATAGATTAAATGTTTAGCGCCAGATATTGCAATTGCTGCTTCTTGTCGTAAATCCTTGTGTCTATTGCTGTTTCAGACAGCTCTCTGCGGGCCCTTGGCAGTGCATGCAGCACAATGCTCGCGTTGTATAAGGTTCTTCACCAGGGGCCAATTCTTGAAGTCCTCTCTCCATCCTTCCTCATAAAACTCCCAGTTGCCGGAGTGAGAACTTCGAGACACAGCAGTGCAAGACTGTCCTACGGACATAATTCCCACACAACGCTCTGAAAGCCAGGATGACCACCTGCTTTTCCCAATTCCTGATCTCTGGTTTTCAGAAAGAGTATTCCAAGGGCGGTGCGGGGGAAAGGGCCTTTTCAGACTTTATTAATCTCTTAGGAGACCCAACTAATAAAAGCAAATAATCAATGCAAAATTAGATTGTCATGATGAAAATTAACTAATGTGGTCATTCATACACTAGAATATCTGGTTAAAAGTTTAAGGACTACCTCCCTCTCTTAGTTCTAATTTTATTGGTCTCTGTAGACTCCTTTTTCGGACTTCAGCAGCCATTGACATTTTAATCTTTTTAATGCGGTCATCTGATTTACACATGGGGTTCAGTTTTTCATAGTGAGTAGTTCTCCACTCATTGCTTATTGCACTCAAATAAAGTTATAAGAAGAATGCATTTTAACAGTCCCTGGTCCAAAACTGGTGCCTGTCTCCCCTGACCTTGGGTAGATTTATTGCATTGTAAATCTCAGCACACAAGCTTTCAATTTTTTCTACTAAAATTTTAATGTCAAGGGTATAATCCAAAATATTTCCAAGGCATCTCATAGTACTAATTGTACCAACATGTGAGAAGATGCTGGCACCCTTGTTCTCCTAATTAAAAAAAAATTCAAACAAAACCAAAATCAACTAAAAATAAAACCAAGGCTAAGAAGATGACACACACTGGAAGAAAATAAACCAAAAAACCCCTCTGATGTTCCCACACCAGACTTGTGGCCACATGTGGTGACTGGGATTAAAGGAATTGAGGTATAACCTTTTGTCTGCACTCCTAGGTGGGGGCTATCATTGAAATTTTTATGCTTTCAGGAAGAGAAAAATACAAAAATAGGGGGGAAATGCAGGTCAGAGTGTTGAGTGTAAGGATAGTACCAGGTAACCCGTAAATTAAGTAAAAATTATTCACTCAACTAGATAGATATCTACATTTCACTTACAATCTCTGGAACTCGAAAATCTGGCTCTATTCTGCTAGTTGGGAAGGAGCAACTCAGATTCTGACAAATCTAGTTTAAAAAAAATAACTTAAGTTGAGCTCTTGGAGATTTGGTATGATGGTGTAGTGACAGCCTGCTGCCGGATTGCCCATCCTTGCACACACTCACGTTGAGTTAGGTGTTTCAAGACGTTGCTTGTAGCTTTCTCATTCTTCATCTTCTGGGTTGGGGTTTTTTTAGCATTATATAAGACCTGTACAGAATAAGAGCATCAGGCTTGTTTCGTACGGCCATGCTAGTCCCAAAGCATGCAGATAAAAGAAACTGCGCAGTGATGCACTCAGCACAACTCTAGTGCAGGAGGCAATTGTTTCCTTTGTTCCTTTCCCATGTGAACAAACTAGCCTTTTATTAATTCTCTACCCTATCCCCATTTAGTCTTACAGAGAGTGCAGGGAGAAGCTGGGAATGTAATGCGTTCCTCCCTTTTTGCTACAGGTCATATAAAATGGATATTGCATTCAGTGCAGATGGGGCGACATTGTCATTCATCAGTTCCCCAAATTGGCTGCTTGGCAGACAGAATTATTTAAGTAAAACTGAAGTAATTTTCAAAATTGAAACTTAAGCTGTTTAGTGACATAAGCCAAGAGCAGTTTTTCTTGGACCCCCAACACTTCCTTGGCTCACATCCGCAGTTCAGCTATTTTCATTCCCGTCAATTAGTTCAATCTCCATGGATGTGAGGAAGGGCTAAAGCAGAGCGGTTTCTTTGATGCAATTTCATGTATACATATGGAGCATCTGTTACTCCAGGAGTCTTGCCGTCACTTCCATTATATGGAGAGTATTGATAGTGATAGGAACTCAGGACCTGATGGGCTATTTTCTTCTGAGCCTCGCACAGAAGTGCCTTGGCAGAAAGCCGTGTGCAAGGGAATACCCCCTCCAAGCACAGGAAACATGCCGTGGCAAAGCCCTGCAAAGGGGCCCAGGGAAAATAGAGTGTGTAGGAGCGTGCTCCCTTCCTCCCCTGCTCCACTCCTCCCAAGCATTTGGGTGTTTGACACCTTCAGATGCAGATAAAGCTGAGACAGGGTTTCTTAACACTAAGCTTGGGTTACTCCAGCTGGTCCCCTGAAAAATAAAAGGCTCAAGGAAGGCACTTCACCTTTAACAGCCTCTTGCTACCAGACCACTCTTTTTTTGCGTGTTAGGGGGAGCTATAAAAGGTTTTTCTTCAGTTCTTCTTTCAAGACAGAGTGTATTCAACTTGTATTGATGCGCCAGAGGCTATCATTACCCACAACTCAGGTAAATATCTTCAGCCAATTATTAACCTCTGATAGAAAGATAACATTTTCTCCCCTTCCCAGTACCTTTTATTTATCCTTAATACTTTCCAGGGAAATATCTGAGAGCTCTTGTTTTTCATCTTATAATTTGGTCAGGAGGATAGGTTAAGAGTCTAAGATTGCTGCCCCAAATCCCAGCACTTGGTTAAGTGTGATTTAAGTGGCAATTAAAATGTTATGCTGGGCTTCAGTATACGATGAGCTTCTCTCTCTCATTTAGCACACCCACCCATTGCCTAATTTCAGAAAGGGCCTGATGGATGGTTTCAAGGACCATTCAAGAAATATTTGACAGGTACCTGCTCTCTATCGTTAGATTGCTGCTGGTTTAATAACCTCTACATTTCCAGTTTGTTTGGGTACTTTAGTCTCTAAGCAACCTCCTTTGCAGAGAAATGCAGGCTGTACTCACATGTGGACAAGCTACCTGCCGTCTTCAGGATCTCTTGGGTGGTCTGCTGGTGCAAGCAGAAACCCCCTGGGTCTCAGCTAGGGCACCTGGGGAACCCAGGGTTTGTCATCCTCAGGAAGAAATTGGCAACTTCTGCTCTGGTGCACAGTTAAAACAAAAAGATCTATAGTTTCTTATAAAACTATATTTAACAAATGGATTTAACTGAGACACACATTCTGGGTGGAGCTATTTTGTTAGAGAAAAATTTTTAAAGGAGGAAAAAGTGCCTTGACAAAAAAAAATTTAAAAAAAAAAAAAAAAGAAAAAAAAGAGGAAAAATGACATACCATTCCAAAAAGGTTTAATGGAATATTTCAGTTATTCTTTCCAAACACTTCACTGAAATCAACACACCACTGCAAAAGTGTTTGCTTTTTATCAACTGACATTTTTCCTTCTAAAATTTCCATCCAGAAGTTTGCTACTCATGCATCAGTATTGCAGCAGGAATATTTCTAACTGTGGTTTGAATTTATGTGAGATGCTTTTAGTCTGACTCTTCAACCCACTTAGATCAAGGCAGACTCTTGTATAATTCGAAACATTCTGCAGTGTTTATCTCTGGGTTGGTGAAATGCATTAGAAGGACAGTTTTAAATTATTGCTTCATGAGTTACACTGCTCCTATAAATTCCTGTGTTTTCTCAAAATAGGTTAATTGTCTCTTATCACTTCCCATGGAATATTAAATTGTGTGAAGCTAGTTATGTGTAAAAAATTTGGTGCTTGCTTTTTCCTTGGGGTTTTAGAGAAGTTCACATAGTCAAGTGCAGAAAATACACTAGAGACGTAGCCTTTACCAGTATTGGTTTTCTCAGCAGACTCCCTAACCTCGGAGTCTGCATATGCTAGCTTTGCTGTACCGACTGTATATATATGAATATACACTGAATACTAAGTGAATATGGAGAGAGAATCTATAAGGCAAACAGTGCTGGGCATCGATGGTACACTACTATAATTAACATATGAGACATGCTTTTCATAAAATGAGTATGGTTTTTTTATCCTGTATGCCACTTATAATTTAGTGAGTTAAGAGACTTGGAACCTGCTGTGTTCTTTGGAGTCTGTGTGTCCAAAGACATGTCTAGCTCATCACTGCATTACCTTTGAACCACTGGAGTAGCGCTTGTATCTGCCCCAGTATGTTTAGGCATGAGTTTTATGGAAAGCTGCCAGATCAAAGCATTCATCCAGCATCTTCTTTCAGTGGACTAACACATGGAAACAGTCTTGCACGGGCCTTTGCTTCTCTTAAATTGTGAGCGTCTGTTCCTGTTCAGTTTTGAGAAGTACTTAACATTTTTAACCATTACCTGAGACTGACAATAACAGAAGTTTTGTTGGTAATTGCATTCTGTCCTTTGGTTTTATTGTTATTTTTCACTGCTGGGTTTTTTTTTTTCTGTTTGTGTCTCTCTGGGATTGTCCATGAGCAAAATTATCTGGGAAACAACCTCGTCACTTAGTTATGAAGCACCAATAAACCTGAACAGCATTTTTTTTTGTCTGCAGTGAATAGCTTTTAGCCGGGTGCCATTACAAATTCAAACCCTATATATATATTGTTCATGGCCCTTTGTGTCATCAGGAAATTAAAGTTTGCAGCTGGCCTCTTCATCTTAGTTAATCATGCGAACATGAAATCTTTAAAGGTCCACGCAATGGTCCCGGCGGGGGCCCCACTCAACACGTCTCTGCAGCGTGACATTGTTTTTCAGCTGTGTTTTTATCTTCTCCCCTCTTCTGTTCTGAGCTCCTGCTGCTTTTAGCTTCAGTAGCAGACTGTCATGTGGCACTTTATCATGGGCTGTCCAGGGCGCCGCAGTAGCCGTGCCCCTTCTGCATGCACCGCAAACCTGTTCGAAAGTTTAGAAGGTTGGAGATGAAGCCTTCCCTTCTCTCACTACCCTCTTTTCCTGCCTTCAGCCCTGCCTTGATGGTGAATGGAAGAAACCTCCGAGTACATCTTGTGTCGTGTCTTACACGAGGTTGCAGGGTGATGGTTTAAGGGCATAGTTTCTCCCTCCTGTATTTTTATGCTGTGGTTGCTTGTTTTCTAAGAACTCGCTTAAATTATGACAATAAATCAAAGATTTCCTTCCAGATGTCTCTTAACATCTAGCATCATTTCCTCCAGGTCCTGGATATGTCCTAGATTTCAGTTTCCTTAGGTAATTTCCTCCACTGGCCTTTGTGACCCTGACACAGGCTGACCTGTAGTTAACTTTGTCTCTCTTTTTAAGATTTGGTTTGAAGAAGTCAGTCAATACCTCATTTAAAGAGGGTGGGGGGAGGTGGGAGCGAAGGAAAGCCTTTGCTAGCTTCTTCGTTTTCATTTCCTGTGCCATTGTGTTCTAACTTTCTCCCTGACTGACTTCCACTCTCTTGCAGGTGATGAGAAAAATCTCCTTGTATTTGTTTTCTTTCTTTTTTTCCCCTTTTGCTGTAGCCCCTTTACATTTTTTATTAGTTTTTCTTTACCACCTGATACATAACATACAAGTGAAAGACTTAAAGGACTTTTTGTTCTTTCTCTCTTTCTTTTACCATCAGATTTCTCCATTGTTAAAATTTTTCTCTTCACCATCTAGAAAGCCATTTTGTCATTTTAAAGATCACAGCTACTTTCGTAGAGCTCTAATCTTTTGGGCCCTAATCCAACAAATCTCTTAAGCATGTGCTTAACTTCAGACACGTGAGCTGTGGTATTGAACTCAATGGAGCTAGTCAGGTGCTTAAAGTTAAGCAGATGATTAAGTGCTTTGTTTGGCTGGCCTTGCAGAGCACCGTCCCCCAGGACCTCCTTCGCCAACAGCCTGCACAGAGCTACCGGCAGGCGGGTCTTCTCACTGCGCTCAGGAGACAGGCAGAGAGGGGAGGATGCTGCAGCACGTGATCCTCAAAGAAAGTTTAGGAGGACATCTTTACTTTCAATTACTGACTTTAATATAACGCATGCCTTTGTGCATGGTACCTTCTGACCTCGAGGCGTTTGTGATTTAAGTGATACAGGCACGGGCCAAGGAGAAAAGGAACCAAAACAGATTAATAAGACAATACAAAGACAGCCATATGGGTCTGGTTTCACAAGAACATGCAGCTTCTTGCACTGTCCTCCCCCACTGATTTTGGAGACCCTTGTGTGCTCAGCCCTTTCCTGGAAGTATTCAGCATCCTGCAGGATCAGAACCTGGTCTTATTTGTGCACTTATTTATTTATTAACCTATGTCTTTCAGCCGCTTATACTCTTTTCATCGCTGCTCAGAAGCTGGAAGATGATCCACCCTCACCAGGCACTCGGCACATCTTTGCTTGCCCCAGTTTCTACCCACTACATCCAGAGTAAAAAGGAGTTTTTCCAACGGCTTGAGAGCAAGGGGGCACAACAGGAGCCCCAAGGTAGAGGGAGGGCACTGGTATGGCAGCACTGCCCTGTCACTGGTTTCTTCTTGTTGCTTCTACCTGCCTGAGAACGGAAGTTGCAGCTGCTTTGTGGCACCAAAGGACATGCACTTACCGTGGAAGTTAGGTTGTCAGTAACAGTTTGGGTGCTCAGAAGTTAACCCAAACAAGGGACTGCATTCATGTACCTGCAAAAGGCTTCTCTGGGTAGATATAAACCTCTCAAAATTATGCTTTTAATATTGCACGTGGTAGACTCTCGTATCAGCTGAACCATCTGGTTCTAGTCATGCTGGTCTGGAGGTTGCGAACAAGCTGGCTGGTAGTTCTGCATGCTCTGTCAAACCAGTTAATCCTTAGGACACTGCTTTATCCAAGGTCTGACCAGATGAATAAACCACCATCATTAAATAAATGGAATAGATCTGAAATAACCTATCAGATTTTGTCGTGGACAGACCACTTTGGTGTTCTTCACAGAGATGGGCTTGAACCTTCTTTACATAAAAGCTGTTTCACAATAGTCTTGTCCCTACCTCTCTAGAAACTTCTCTGTTTGTTAGAGATGGTACAATGTGTCCTTTTAAGCTAAGGAAGGAATTCCTTTGGCTGGCAGCAGTGACAAGATTCTTTATTTGTACTGGGGTAGCAGCCAGGAGGCTCCATCCAAGACCAAGACCCATTTGTACTGGTGCTGTACCAACATTGCCTTCAACCATTGAAGGAAAAGCTGTTAACAGTTTCTGTGCTCTTCTGGAGGTTGGCTGCTGGAAGTGAGGAAAGGCTTGGGTAATAACCCTTTAAAATAATTGCTACTGTCCTTGGACTTGAGAAGCCACTAAAACAGGAATGGGAACAGGGTGGGGCCAGTGGTGACAACAGCAATTTCAGCAATATTTTGGGAAAGATAGTGTGCTGCTCTTCTGCATTGGTAGGCTGGCACCTCTTCTTGTCGAATGACCCTAATTAATTTATATAGTATGCGTCACGGGGGAAGACAAGATCCAGATTGAAGCCTTTGTAATGGGATTTTACCCTGTGCCAGACAGAAGCAATTAACTATATCTATCTTTTTCAGTTTCAGTTGCTCTTCCCTAAAAGATTTATATTAGGAAGGTGAAATCATACACAGTCACACCTTGTCCGTACAAGCTTTTCTTATCTCCGGTGACAGAATTAAATGTTATACTTTGTCTCTAGCAAATGGTGATATGCCTATGACTAGCATCAAACTAAAAGTGATTCTGAGCAAACTTGTTCTTTATGACACGTATCATTGCTCTGATTGCTGGATAGCCTCTGTCATCCCGTGCTCACTTGCATTTCCTCTTTCCACATTAACTTTGATTTTTAACAGGTATTTCCTATTGAGTGTATGATGGGCAGGGAGGATATTTATGCATAGGATATATGTACAGACAGTGCCAATCTCATCAGAAAAGAGCAGGGAAGGAGAGGGGGAACCCAGGTGTTTTTCTAAACTAATGAAAGGAGAATACATCTTCACACAAACCATAGCAGAGCTGTGAAAATCCTTGTTGTTAAAGGTCTACAAGGATTAAAAGCAAAATAAATAAAAAGGAACGGATTTTTAGCTGCTGAGTCTGTCCTTTGAGAGTTAGGAAATAGAGAGGCTTCCTCTGCCTGTGGAAGACTCTGAGCTCTGGCTGGTGTCAGGTGAGCGTTCAAGGATGGTGTCTTTCCTCTGTCCTGGTCTCAGCTGTGCTGGCCAAAAAGGTTATCACCATCTCTCTGGGGATGGCTTTTGCTGCCCTCCCCTCCAGACCCTCCAGCTCAATGTGATCCTTCCCTAGCTCATCTTCATATAGCTGTTGAGACGAGTAACAAGTCACTATTGAAGCTTGTGTGCTTCAAGATCAGTTGCACTGATGGAGAGCAGTTGCACGAGTTTAGCAGCCTGGGCTGGGACAGGAGTCAGCAGACAGCTGGGGATGGGCTGGGGGAAGCAAACGCTGCAGTAAGCACTGCTTTTTGCAAGGAGAGGAGGCTGGGTATGCTCTTGGTACAGCAGCAGCAGCAGCAGCGCCTGGAATAATGGGTCCTGCAGGGGACGTGGCAGGGCAGAGCTTCATCACAGGGCAGCCTCCCCATCCCCAGGGGCTGCATCCAGCCCAGCTGCAAGCTCTGGTCCTGTTATCGACGCTGAGAGCTGTGCCTGCCATTCCCTAAGTGCAAAATGTGCAGGAAATGTATCCTATTATACCAAAATTGTGGTCATTCTCCACACCCCTGGCACCTATATTTTGTTTCTAATGACTAGTTTGTCCTCTCTCTAGCTGGGATAAACTACACAAAAACTCTCTCACAGGCACCACTTCTCTCTATTCTGCCTGACTTCTGGCTGTCTCAAGTGGTCCTGCATCAGAAATAAAGCCTACGCTACTAATTTTAGACCAGCCCTCAATCCTTAATATATTGTACCTCTTTAAAACCTGTCGCCGTTCATTTCTCTTGCACATCCATGATAGGATCTTACTGTCGCATTCTAGGCTACTTCTATCTCACTTAAGCCTTATATGTCTTAACTTTTGTCCTTGGCATCCAGACAATTCTTCTATTCTCAGGATGCTTTCTGCTGAACTTCCTGTCTATAAAAATGCGCTCAGGGAGTCTATCACTCTTCCAGCCTATTCCTTCCCCTTCCCAGAGCTTCCCCTTCTCTTACCATACCAAGCAATTATTCTTATTAATTATTCCAGCTAACAGTAATTATCAGCAGCATGCACCCCCAGCCACATTAATAACAGCGATCTCTAGGACACTGAGGAATTGGCTGAAAAGATTCACTTTGCTACTTGGATTGCATTGGAAGACAAGTTCCTGTTCTTCCCCGTGTGTCTATTTTGGGGGGTGGTGGTTTCTTACCGCTTTCCTGATTTAAGATGGGCAGAAAGAGGGCAGACAAAGAAGCAAGGGTTTACTGTCTAAGAAGAGTCAAAGAACAGAGATTCAAGGTTTAGTCTGTGGGGTTTGTACACGGTTTCTGAGCAGTGGCATTAATTGATTTTTTTTTTTTTTTAGCTTCTGATATTTATGGGCCAAATACTGAAAATTCTGCTTGGGCTTCAATAATCTGGGATCTGCCTCAGGGTTAGAACTTTGAATTGTTTTCATCCATTCCACAGGCACAACTACCATTCAGCAGCAAATGGAATAAAATTTGGCCATGTTTCATCATCTATAATTTGTCAATATTTTTCATCTCACTGACGAAAAAACACTGAAGTTTTTAAAAGTGATATTTCTTTAGTGCAAAAGAAGAGAAAAAAAAAGGCAAAACTATTTTAGAAAAAAAGAAATGAAAAAAAATAAAACCCTTCTGCAAAATGAGAGAGTTAAAAAAATATTTTCCCTCAAAATTGTGTACCATTTGCCTAAGCTGCAAAGTTTTTAATGACATTCTAGTGAAAAGAGAGAGCTCTGGCTAAATTCCTTCAAACCCAATAAAGCAGATGACTGGGAACCATAATGGAATTGATGCTGTCAAGTACATTTGCTTTTTTAATGCTAACATGTTTTTGGTTATTAAGAAACAAAAAACCTAAGTGGTACATGATCAACATAGCTTCTGACAGGGGCATTGGAACCCATCTGGCTTATGGATCCCCCACTTTTTTTATTAGCCTGAGATTATAAAGTTGTACGCTGTAGTTTAGCTTCTGGCTTCTACAATTTTGAACTGGCAAAGCGCTAGCTATAAGGTGTGAGTTTCTGAAAGCTAAAACATGAGACTGACCCAGTGCATACCACGCAGGCCCGCAGCAGATGTACTGGGTGACGGAAATAGAGTAGCGCTGTTGAAATGCTACTGATGGGTTCCAACCGGGTAGCTCTAGATACCAACCAGCTTGCAACAGCAACAGATGAGATAAAAATGCCAGAAAAGATCATTAAAAGCTGATGCCGTATATCACTTAATGAAGTTATACAAGGCAAAAATACTACCGAGCACCCTCTGGTAGTAACGGGAGTGCTCTGTGAATGTTAGCTCCACAGTTGTCAATAACTGCGATGAAAAAAAGCCTCTCAATCTTTACAGATTTCTTTAATTTAAATAAGCCTTTTAACATAGAGAGGATTTGTTCTCTCAGTGTGCTTCATTAGTGTAGCTTACCACCACAAAACCTGGTTGTATTGAGAAAGATTGCCCCATTATCAAATAATTAGGACTGCCTTAGCAGGTGCATACACTTACCTTTGTAATTAAATCCTTGTTAAAACACCAAAATCCAGAGAATTTAAATGGTTACCTGATCCCTGAGGAGGTAGCCCAGAAAGTTATTCTGTAAGGTAGACGTCATCTGGGAGAAGCGATACTGAGCAGCAGATCTTTTCCTCATGGGATGTTGATGAAGCACATCTGCACACATCATGCAGTGCAATAAAAATTGCAATGACAATACTAGACAAACACCTACTGCACCAGAAGCCAGAGAAACCAAGCATAAGCCTGCACAGAATCATATGCTATGTAATGGGGCTTTCAAAGCTTCACCAGTTTTAGAGTTACAAGAAAATTGCAGATGATGATCCTTATTTTTAATAATTATTTGAAATATTTGCCTGATTTACTGTTTTCTACAATGTGTCCTGGAGACTTGTTCCTGAACTTAGATCCTGAAAATTGTACAACAGTAGACCAGTTAGTCACAGGGCTACATGCACAGCTGTTTTAGAAGAGCTCAGAATTGTAACAAAATCTGAAAGAAAATAAAGTTTCAGTAATCTTACAGTCTTAAATAACATTTCTAGTCTGTTATAGACACATTTGTAAATTCCTGTGTTGTATGTCCTACACATTCACAGATCTTTGAATGTCTATATTAATAAAAGATGCCAGCAAGTGGATTAGACAGTCTATTACAACAAATTATCTCTGTTCTGTTGGCACTCTCATTGTCCTCACCAGAACTGATCAACCAGATGTGACATAATTAGCTACTTGCCTAGAGCTGTAGAAGTGCTTACCAATACCATAAAGGATACTGAGCGAGCTCTCATTCTGCTGGCTACTTGCATGCGACCTCCAAGTTTTGATCAGAAAACTGAACTAATTTACATTTCCAAAAGCCAAAGAGAAAACAAGATTGGAAAATATTTTATTTCCACCTCTAAGAAGAACTCTGTTGACCAAAACAGTAAGGCCCAACATGAAAAATAATTTACAAGACCTGCACATACTCATCGACTTCAATCTGTGTTCAAAGTTGTAGGTTCAGCTCTGACAAAAGTTCCCTCATATTTTAGATGTGAAACATCTATAGAACAGCCAGTTTCTGGAACAATGTTCTTAGATAAATGGAGTTAGTCCTGGAAATCAATTTAGACAAAGCTGCAGCAGTGCTGGTATTGGAATTCACCAACTTGCTACATAATTTGAATAAATGGGAAAAGAGATGACTCCTGAGAGTAGCACTGGCAGCCAAAAGAATTATACTGATGGACTGGAAAAGCAAAGCCATGCCATGTATTGATTTATGGACTATTGCCCTTCTGGATATAGCTAAATGTGAAAGAACTCCCTTTATTCATGCTAATAAAATGGACATCAATGCTCTCAGACAAAAACTGCTATTGCAGTTGTATTGTGAATAGCTGGCATGTAGAATGTTCTTCCGCTTACCCATCACACATGCTTCATGGGCAAGATTAGGGACCTTTTCTAGAGTTGCTTGATTTGTTTATTTGTGGGAATTTTTTTCCTACTCAATATGATTTCCTTTCTCTTTTGGTGTTTTTTGGTTGGTTCATTGGTTGATTGGTTTGTTGGTTTTTTTCTTTCTTCTAGAATCCCTTGGAGTAAATCAGAACGTGAGATACTACTCACTTAATAGATGTTGTCCTATGATAGTCAATATTCAGCATTTTGGAACTAAGTGCCTTTTCTTCTCACTAGAAAACTTATAGGCAATGCTAAAAGAGCATGAGCACAGCACAACACTAGTTCCACAACCTCTGTGACACAATTATGACTGTGATCTCGCTGTCCTATCTATGAAAGTTATGTTAATGCATGCCATGCTCAATACAAGACCCCTACAAACCAGATCTTGTTCCTTCAGCCAAAACAGTGATGTCCCTTAGGCCTTGTTTATCTTCAGAGGACCCTCTGAAGATTTCCTGCTCTCCTCAAGCTCATCTCTGTCAATACAGAAGTAATATGGGGAGCCCTACTGTAGCCTGGCTGCTGCCAGAATTTTTAATGCTATATTGATTAAACTGCTATGAGTAGGATGAAATTATGTGGCATTAGTTGTGTTGGCAACTGGTTTACCTCCGGGATCTTCATGTTGCTAACACTGGTGGAATTAAGCCAGCATTAGGAACACTGGGAAATTAAAAAAAAAATAAAATTAAGCCCTTATGTAGACATGACCTTGGTTGTTGAAACTTAATGTCACAAAATGAATAGACCTTTTGGAGTCTGGGATGCTGTTGCGTTCAGTGACAGACCCTGTCTATCTTCCCAGCAGAAAGCTGGGAGCCCTACCTAGGAAGCCCTGAGTCAGAGCTGGCACAGAACACAGCTGTGAGTCAAAGAGAAAACTGAGCTGTTTGCTTCAGTTTTTGAGGAGCTAATGAGAGATAATAAGATAATGAGGTCAGTTCTGGGATATGCCTGGTGTGGCCTTGTCCCATTGTTATGTCCTTTCCTAAAACATTGCCGGCTGCTGTCAGAGACAATGGCCTTCTGCCCACTGATCCCTCCTGTGCAGCAGTTCTCCTCTGGCACCCAGGGACTGCTGGGGAAGTGAGTCAACCCACTCCTGCAGGCTGCTTCTGGACATGGCTAAAGTACCACAGGGCAGTCCTGTGCCGAGAAAGAAAACTCAGTCCTTGCAACAAGAGAGATGAATCATAGAATCACAGAATTGCAGGGGTTGGGAGGGACCTCCAGAGATCATCGGGTCCAACCCCCCTGCCAAAGCAGCTCCCTAGGACATGTCACTCAGATAGGCGTCCAGACGGGTCTTGAATATCTCCAGAGAAGGAGACTCCACCACACCCCTGGGCAGCCTGTCCCATGGCTCTGTCACCCTCACTGTGAAAAAGTTTCTCCGCATGTTGGTGCGGAACTTCCTGTGCTCCAACTTGCAGCCATTGCCCCTTGTCCTGTCTCCACAGACCACTGAAAAGGGGCTGGCTGATTCCCCCTGCATCCCCTGCTTAAGATAATTATAAACATTAATTAGGTCCCCCCTTAGTCTTCTCTTCTCAAGGCTGAACAGTCCCAGCTCACTCAGCTTTTCCTCACAGGGGAGATGTTCCAGGCCCTTAATCATCTCTGTACCCCTTCTTTGGACTCTCTCCAGGAGATCCCTGTCCTTTTTATATCAAGGCGCCCAGAACTGGACACAATACTCCAGGTGGGGCCTGACCAGGGCAGAGTAGAGGGGGAGGATCACCTCCTTTGACCTGCTGGCCACACTCCTCCGGATGCACCCCAGGATCCCAACACTGGTCTTGCTGTGACTGTGGTGACTTGACTGCCTGTGAAGTGTTTAAACATTACCGAGGTGCTTGTATAGCTCTGTGTAAAGCCCACAAATGATCGCCAGTTCACTTACTCCTGAAATGTCTTTGTGTTCACCTTACATAGAGAAGTCACTTGAGTCCATCACTGCTATCCAAAAGAACTTGAAAAAGAATTGGCACTGCTGTGGTGAACTTGGTAGTGACAAAAAACCACATGACTGTCAAAGATTGTTGGACAAGACAGCCTTCCACCCTCCTTGAGTTATAATAGGTACAGTCTGAGCCCAGTGCATACAAGGGAAGAAAGGTTTCCTGAGGACTCTGTGCGGAATGAAGGTGACAGTTACCATTGTATTGCAGACTAACTAAGGTCACTAATGATATCACTTTCAACGTGACTACTTCTCAGGCTGAAGAACTCACACTATTTAACCTGTGTGAAGGTAGAAAAGTAAAGGACCTAGGTTTGCTAAAAATAAACTGAGCACAGATTAGAAGACAATTTGTAAATATTAAACAAAGTTTAAGATTCAGTCAAGCTGAAGAGAGAAAGGCTTTGCACTAAGGCTTTCATAAGTGGAAAATAAAATGGAGAGAATCAGATGATACTAACTACTTCCTACATTATTGCTTGTTCTATTGCAATGCAATTTCAAAATATCAAGAAAAATGCACCAACTGTGCCTTACAGATCAAAGAGAGACAAAAAGTCCAACATTCTTGACTTCTTTGATGACAAAACATACCTCCAAAATATCTGGGGCTAGATGGTTTCAGAGTTTAGAGTGATATTATAAAACCTGTCACGTCCAAGTCATTGGCTGAAGTTGAGCCTGAATGGCTAATGAAATGACTGAAAATTATTGTCAGCTGAGAGGTCTTCAGTGGCCTGTGACAATTGCAGTCTGTAATGTAGAACGGTGGCTGCCGTTTTAAGTATACAGACACACTGCATTCAGGGTAAAAAGGAAAAAAAAAAAAAAAAAAAGCATTAAAAATTCATTCATGCTGTAGGAGGGATGGATTGGAGCAGATGAAAGATGGAGATGGGGTCAGGGCACTGGAGTTAACATGCCACAGCACTGTAGCAAACACCTCAAGAAATCAGAAGAAAAATATGCTTTTGCAGAAGAACAGTTACCCTAGTTGTGGCAAGGAGTGTTTATCTTCCCAAACTTGTAGTGGTTTAGGGCTTTCTTAGTTGATTCCCGGGTAATGGCTGGCCCAGCCCAGTCCTAGTAGTTTGCTTATAATCTCAACTGATGACACTGTGGCTTCAGGGTGACTAGTTTCAGTGAAGGTGATTGCAGAGTATTTCCATCTATCAGTCCTGAAGCTCAAGTAGGCGAAGGGTATACTGTTGTTTCGCTTCCCATTCACATATTGGAGGTAAATACAGGAACTTCTCCTCAATATGTGTGAATATGTCTTATTTTCATGACACTGTGCCTATGCAGGACTTAACTACGATGGAGCAGAGTCATTATGGTGTCATTGATTCCTTACAGCGTAAGAGCTTTTGGAAGTCAGCTTTTGGAAGTCTTCAGAGCTATAAACTCAGGGTAATCATCTCTGCCACTTCCTGCATCAGAGCAGTGTTGTGGGATGTTGTTTTAAAAATCTCCTCGCCTTCAAGCCTTGTGCAAACAAAACTGTATCTTCCCCTCCTGTTTGGGAGTGGTGGACAGGCTGACCCCACTACTGCCTTGTGCCGGTCACACAGAGAAAATACCACTCAAGTGTGAAGCTGCAAACCAAGAGGGAATACTCTTCCCTGAACTACTCATCTCCTTCAGCACAGGCTTTGCCGAGCTCTTACTCGGCAGATGGTGTAGGAGAGATAGTCTCCAAAACCACAGAGACAAATATTTGATTTGGATGAGTACATTAAAGATTACTCACTTCTCCCCTCAAATTATCTGTGTTTTGCAGAGAGTACAAAGGGCATGGTTTGGATCATCCCCTTTCTAATAAAAGTGGTTTCCAGCCCTTGGCGCCAAGTACCTTCTACAGGCCAAGCTCTCTGGTATCTGATACTCCACGGTTATGTGAGGAAAGGACTTTGGCCTTGCCACTTTCTTGGGTAGTGTCTGAAAAAGAATGAACTTTCATGAAAATTGTCCACCTCCACCAGCCATCCCAAAGACAGGACCACCACTTTGGCACACACTGAAACAGTAAGTTGCATCCTGCTTTGCATATTTCTGATTCAAGCAAAGGAGAAAACCTATTCTTCCATCCTTAAAACACTGGTAAAGGTCATGAAAGCAGAAAAGAAATATGAGAAGTAGTCTGGCTGAAAAGACACCGATCTACATTTGCCTGTTCTCCTCTCTTCTTCTATCTTGACTGAAATCTTTTACAACTGTTTGATTTCCTTTTCATCTGTACCTGCAGTAATTACTCAGGTTTGAGGGTATCTTTTCAAGTTGGTAGAGCCAAGACTCAGTCAGTGCCTCACAGAAAGGCAAGATGTTACAGGTCAGTCAAAGTGGCGTTTTCCAGGACAGAGCGGAAATGGGATTGGGTGCTCTGAGTGGAGCAGTTCATCAGCAATACCTATGCCCTCTGGGTAGCACCAGCTCTTGCTCAGTTCCTTTGAGTAGTCACAGTCACCACTCAAAGGAGATGTGGGGATTCAGGACCAATCATTTTGGGGAAATGCACCAGGGATGCCTATTACCTACTCTGGGCACTCTAGTGCACATGCACACACATCCGTGTGGCTTCAGACTGGCCTGTTTTTAAGATTTATCTCAGTGTTGACAGCTTACAAGTTAACTTCTCCTCTTTTCCCATGGGTTTCTGTACATGTCTTTCTGGTAGATTATTGTCATTACATTAAGCACATTGCTTAAATCAAGTGTTTCCAAGGTGGTTTTTTTGCCGCTTCTACTTTCTTTCTGTTGACCCCTACCACTGCTCATGCCATAGCAAGACCATTCCCAAAACTTCTCTTTCATTTCTCCCATACTTCCATCTTCTCAAAACCACATTCTGCCACCATCTCCAGAAATTACAGGACTTTCTTTTCGTTTCCAAATCCCTGCTATCTGCAGCCTCTTGCCTTTTGCCCCCTTTGCAGCCTGTATCCTGTTCACCCCATTCCAAACCTAGTTGCCAATATTATCTTGCTAAGCTCTCTTTTATACCGCCCTCCATAGTATCTCTGAGCACAGCAAATTCCCGTTTCTCATGCCTGCCTTCATGATCTCTCACAGCTCTGTGCAGATCTACCCTCATATTTCCGTTCTTACGGCTTCCCTCAGTGTAGTCTGTAACCTTGCAACATCTTTTCCACATTGATATGCATCTTCTCATGCTCCAGCCTATGTAGAGGATGTATGCTCCACGTGCAAACTATGAACTGGTCACCTTGTGTCAGCTCCTTTTTTTTAAGGTGCACAAAAGCTAACTCACAATAATCCACACTCTATTTCAACATCATAAAGAATGAAATAAAAAGTTGTAATAATTTTTCCTGTGCTTGTTCCAAAACTCATGCGTTATTACTGGTTTTTCAAATTTCCTTGAGATACCAACTACCTTTATTTTTGCCATCTAGTGTTCCAAGAAAGCTGCTAGCACTTAAGCTAGGAGGATAAGTAATAGATGGAAAAAGGCATCATATTTATCTTTCCATTTTACTAATGATGTTCACACCATTTCTACATGCAGCGCTGAATGTAACAGGCAAGTGCTGATACTCTCCATTTAGCGTAAAGGAATGGTCTGCTCTCAAATAAAGGACCCATGGACATTAAGTTGCAACTTCTAGTAAATTGACTGTGAATATTAATCCAGAATTCCCTCTGTAATCAGGTTTCATCACTGCCCCGTTTGCTTTACAATCATGACAAATAGTGAATGTATTTGAGGCAACAAACACTGAAACAGCTTTTTTTTTTTTGCTTTTTTTTTTTTTACAGTCTATGCTTTATCACTACTTCATTGATTTTTCAGTATTTTGGCCAATATAGCACAACTGGATTAACTAGATAAGGAACCTTTCACTCTTAGGTCATCAGTTCATGTCTGAGACTGGTTGGTACTGAGCAAAGGTCACTTTAGCATTATAATTTTAGTAAAGACCAGGACAGAGTTGGGCCTCCAACAGGCATAAAACACCACTTTAACTTTCTTAAGCTGCCTGCAGCATACACAACCAGCCCAACTTTTTTGCCTGCCAAAGTCAAACTGATAGAGAGTTAGATGGTCATCTAGTTGCCAGATGTCTGGCTGTGTAACTTTCTGGCACTAAGCATTATATAGAGACAGATCTATGGATTGGATCAATTAGCATTACACTTACCATCTGACAACTGTTTGGTCGCCTTCGCCCAGTTCCTAGAGGACAGGTGTTCACATCACAGAAATCACCATCACAATTGGTACGACTAATTGATACGGTTGTTGGCAGTCACAGCAGAGAGGACAAGGACTGAATTAGCACCGAGACCAAAGCACTGTTTCACCCCTAGAGATGGTCTCTTCGGTTTAGGATGTCCAGGACGTTTGGAGGATGCCTTTCTGCCATTGCATGTGTTGTGCTGAGCAGAATCTGCTCTGGCTTTGGATGCAGACTAAATTTATCTGGCACTAAATTCAACGAGATTTCCCAGGGGAAAAGGGAAAGAAGGGGGTGGTAAGTATCTTTAAATTTTGGTTAAATGCATTATGAAAGACCTTCCCTATGTTTTTTTGTCATTTCCCCAGTATCTCCTGAGGTTTATTTCAAAGGGGTGTGTGTGTGTGTGTGTGTGTGTGTGTAAATGACAATGTGAGTGCAGAGATCTTTACAGTATGAGTGTGTCACGCACCATTTTGAGGGAAAAAAGGAGTAGACTTGCAGAAATACTCAAGCATTTACAGTAACTCCAGCGCTCCCTCATTTCTTCTGTTTTACACTCCAGACAGTCATGTAGAGAGCTTCACGGGTATATTCTCTTGTGGAGCTTGTGGGTATACTTGGTGATTAGACAAATGGGGTTCTGCTTTGGCAAATGTCCATTGCTTTCCCCAGCTGACTTACAGAATATGCTATAAAATGCAAAGGAAGGCAATAAACCTCCCATCTGCAGCTGAGATTTCCACTTTGCCAAAGACCCTTTTGCTATCAGCACCTTTAACTATGACTTTCAAAGAAGAGAGAGGTGTAATTTTTTCTGCGGCAGATATTTTACTACATTCACTAGCAATATCATCCCAGCCTCATGTGAATTGATTTTGAATATTAATCTAAGAATGGAAAAGCCAATAATCATGTAAAATATAAATAGATCTTCAGGCCATTATTCTATCTGGAAGAGAAGGCAAGAATTTCAACTGCCTTCCTATTCTCTTTGCAGACCAGAAAACCAGTACTTTTTTAATGGTCTATACGTCAACTGCACATTATTGATTTTTAATACTTTCAGCAGATACAGCATAATTACAGCCAATAATGCAAATAGTGCAAGTGAGAAATGCAATTAGAAGACACCAAACACTGTGGAAGCTGGGTCAGGAAAAAATAAAAGATGAAATATTTTGTTTCAGCATCGGGATTTCCTGCCCTTGGCTTTGTATTCTTCAGAGGTTAGCAAAAGCAAGAGGAATACTGCCCTCTACTAAATTCCCATTTCCAATAGTAAAGGATTAACGAGGAGCAGGTATGAGTCAAAGGCATATGCCTGAAAAAGCTCTTACATAGCAAACAGTTTCTACAACAGAGGATGTTCATTGACTCCCTCCTTAATTTGAAAGGTATTATTATCATTAATTTTGACAAGTAGCCTCTCCTCGGGGAATCCAAGCCTGAGCCAGTCAGGCTTTTCCTTCAGCTCAGGTAAGTAATCCCTACCTGTGTGAAGAGCCCAAATGCATTTCCTTTCACCTGACAAGATCAAACCAGCTGTTTTCAGGCTGATCACTGACTACAGAAAACTACCAGGAAAGAACAAATAAAACATAAACCTTTGCAAAAACAAAGGGAGACAAAGCTCCCCGGGGTGTCGCTGGTGAAATGACTCACCCCTGTGCTTCCCATGAGGTGTGCCAGGGCACTTCCACCTCCCACCATGCAGCACCTACAGATCTGAACAGAGGCATTTCCTCCCCTTCTCTGTGGCTACACACGTGTTGCTCATAGGAAGGGTCCCTGGAGGCTTACTTGGGTACAAAAGCCAGACTCTGATCTTTCCTTTTCCCCGACTGTCAGGGGATCCTACCTTCTCACGTCAAGGGACAAGTTAATTCCAACTCAACAGTGCAAATGTCTGTCCTCGAATTGCAGACGTTTTCAGTTCTGGCAGCAGTGTCCTCTGCACCTTTCAAGTTTAATACACTGGACTGATTGTTCCAAGAAAGAGATCTCCATATTCCAGTTTATTTTAATCCAGTGGGCAAAACTAAACAAGAAGCTCTCATTCTGTAGTAGTGAGGTAAACATTAAGTTGCTCTGGAAAATGCTCAGAAAGTTTATTTCTGGTCATTTATTTTTTCCTGGGGAAAAAAAAATCCAGATAAACTGTAAGTTGTGAATCTACCAAATACAGTACTGGTACTATAATGCCCACTATAGTTTACATCTATTTTTTTTCCTCAGATAAATTATTCAGATTAGGAGAGAGGAATTGTAACAACCTGTGACTGCCATGTCCCCACAGCTAAGCAAGTTTGCCCCCAAGGCTTTCCTTTCTATAAATTCAATACTAAGAATCTGTCCCAACTGCCAGGTACTGCTCAGCTGTGGATGCAAGATAAAAAGGAATAGTTTTCTTTCTGACTGCTGGTACTGGACCAGACCCAGCAAAAGCTTGTCCCCAGGTCCCACTTTGAAATCTGCACTATAAAATGCTGATGGCCAAACACGTCCCAGGCACCTGGTTCTGCCCCCAGAGCGCTCCCTGTGAGGGCTGTGCTGCTGCATGGGCTCTGTCCTTCCCTTGACTGATTTCCATCCCTCAGCCCACAGGCAGTGAGGTGCAGGGGAAGCATCCAGCTACGCATCTGTCTTCCAAACTGCAAGGGAGTGGGTGGTGAGAGGGTTTTCTCCAACTCCTCCTTGCTCTGGAAGACTGAATACTGCCCCCATGGTGATTTCCTGGCTGATAATCCCAGAACTGCTAGAGAAGAATATAATGAGGGATCACAGAGGAAACAAAAATACCTTTTTTTCCCTATAGGCACCTGTGGGGAGAAATTTCTTACCTCTCAGGCAAAATACTGGTAAGTGCTCTCCCCCATCCTCTGACAGGACCTCTCTCTTGCCCTTGTCTTTCCAGAGCAGTACCTTCTTCCTTTCTAACGTGTAATATCTTCACAGAAGAAATACTTGTTCCTTGTCAGTATCTCCTCAAGCAATCAATAATTTATCCCCAAACTTTTTTTTTTCCTATTTGCTGTTGCATTTCATATGATGATAAGATACCTACTGTCTGTGACAGCTTTTTACTGTGAGAAAAGAAAATGAAGA
Organism: Hypotaenidia okinawae; assembly: GCA_027925045.1. NCBI lineage: Eukaryota > Metazoa > Chordata > Aves > Gruiformes > Rallidae > Hypotaenidia > Hypotaenidia okinawae. The sequence continues at coordinate 114,807,036 of BSDF01000002.1, read as the reverse complement.
TGAACGAGGGACAGACTGTCCTCAAGAAAACAGAACTCTGCCTTTGGAAAGGAGGAAAACACCTCAACTGTTTGCCATAACCCTTTTCCTCCAGTGATAGAACTTTTTATCCACAATCATGGTGGACCAGGGGACGAATCTTACACTCAGGTGACCGCTTTCAGTTACCATAAAAGAGGTCTATTCTCTATTTCCCTTGGCATTTTAAGCCACTCTGCTACCTTACTGTCATGCTATTTTGTTTTGACTGACTTCTCCATGTGCCTCAGGTTTATGAAACTCTATGGAGCATTTGTTCCTCTCCTTTTTTAAAGCCTCCTTCCCAGTGATGTGAGGCATAGAAAAACCAAAGTTTAACTGGGTCAACAACTTGCAAATGTATTCAGTGATGCTAACAAAGAGACAATGACAAATGACATGAGTAAGTTCTGACATTTCCAATCAAATCAGTGTTGTTGCATGTATCAGAAGAATACAGTCTCATTTACATCACTTTTTCTTCTTTAAAATTTTGGAGAGCTGGTAAAAGTGTCATGCCTTTAGGTCATGAACCCCTTACAAACTGTGAGTGATTTTCTGTGTGAATCAACCTGTGACAGGAGCTGCAGGGTCCCCTCTCCCCAGCCTGGTTCTGAGTCTGAAGGTGTCCGCTTCGTGAAAGGGTGGAATGCATTCTCCAGCCAGAAGGTTTGGTATATATCTTGTGATCCTCATCCAGAAATAATCAGGAATCTACCCAAAAATAAATATCCATTGTGTGAAGTCCTCTCCATGCCTTGGCTGTATTCTGGAGCTGCACTGCCAGGATTAAGAAAGAACTGCAGGGAGTATGGGTAGCACGGAGGCTCTAGGCAGAAATGCCTGACCTCTGGCAGATCCCTTGAGATAGCCTGGTTCCCAGATCCGAACCGCTTTGCCTGTTCCAAGAGGAATTGGGGGAGGCAAGAGATAAATATACACTTAATGCCTTCCTGATGGAAACGTCTGTAGAAAATTCCTCAAGGGGGTTTCCTGTCCTTTCTTGCTAGCTGTTGTGAAAAGGGAATGAACTGACCCATTGGTAGAATTATTACAAACTTTCTGCATCCAGAAAGCTTAAATGAATACTGTCAAGTTATTTACTGTCTGTCTTGCTGTCTTAAAATAATATTGCAAATAAAAGAGTTATTAAAATAACAATGAACCAGAAGGAGAATGAAATTGAACTAACAGCATTGTTTATGAACAGCAGGGTGTCTCAGACAAAGCTGAAACTTGCCTCTCAAGGTGCTGCAGATCCAGAGTATTAGTCTGACTCCATTTACTGCTTTTTCCAATACCAAGGGAAAAAAATCCCAAGCCTTCTCCTGACACATCTGAGTCCAGCATATGCCCCAATATAACTATTGACCTGCGCAGTGTTGGTCTGTAGGAGAGATGTAACTATTGTGTTCTTGTAACAGGAATTCTGCCTTGCTCCCCCATTGCAGATGCAAACACATCAGATATTAAACCTGAGAGGATAACGCTGATGCCCTGCATTGCAGGCTTCCTTTGATGGCTCCAGGGGATATAAAGGTATTTTACCGTTTCCTCTCCCGAGGCATCTGGTTTAGTCAGGTGGTTCACAGTGCACATGGTCACATTTTTGTTTGGCTCATTCTCCATTGTGCTTCTTCCCCCTTCCCAGAATTTTATCTATCCTGGCCTTTCCCAAGGACTTTTATGCAGAACTGAAATATTTGTTTATTTATGGCATTTCCATCTGGTGTTAAAAGGATGAGAAACAGGCTCATGTCACTGACACTCCTCAACCGTCAGAAAGACCGTTACAACATCCCACAGATCTGGGGTTTTATGTGTCTCCCCACCTCTAGTGCCTTATCAAGCATAAGTGCTACAGGACCCTGTTCATGTCATGGTAAATATTCTTTTGCAAAGGCATCACTTGTTTTATGAAGGCCCACCATTTTAGAAATACATACATCCATTGTATGTGATTTCTAAAAATCAATAAAACAGCCAGGTTCTGCAGACCCAAGAATGTTATAAATATACATATTAAAACAAAAAAAAACAAAACAGGGCTAAAACCTAAAAGATGCCTAATGTCCTCAGTAAAACCCTACTTCTATTTCTACCATGTGTTTTTCGCTTTCAGTAGTGCCAGGTAATGGCTAAAAGATCTTCATTGTCCCCAGTTTTAGATTACACTCTTCACTCAACCCTGTGATTCCAATTAGTTGCCATTTGTGCTGGCTCCTGGAAACTACATTCCCCTGTGACTGTGTTTTCAGGAGTCTCTAGCAGAGGTAGCAGTGGCAGAGGTATTGGCCAACTGTTGTAATTCCAACGCAAATTCTTTCTTGCCCTACTTAAGTCCACCATTTTTTGGATGGATAATTTGGAGATATGCTGGAGATGACTACTGTACCACAGACAAGAGCACTTCCCACCCATACAGAGCTTCATCTTGCAAAACTTTGGGGTTTGTCTCAAGCTATCTTTGGCAGTTGTTCAGAATTTACTAGAAGATCTCTGAAAGGCCTCTGAAAAGACAAGTAAGACACCTTCCTAATTCTAGCTGACATACAGCAAACAGAACTTTCTTTCTTGAAAGATTGAATAGATTAGGATATCTTAGAATTTTCTGTTGCCATCTCAACATAAATAATAGGTTCTTGTATGAAACAAATTAAATGCATTGCCTATCATTTTCTATAATCCAATAGCTGCAGTCCAGGGAGAAAGCAAACACATAGTAAAACTAAGCACGGTTGAGAGAATCAGGGACACGCAGAGTGCCTTTGCTGCAGTATTTAAGAGTATTTTGTTAAATGCATAGTGCCCAGGAAGATTATGTCTAGATTAATAGTCTCTGAGTAGGTCTATGTACTCTCTGTGTTTCAACAGACACCCTCAGATCCTACAGAAGATGGCCTAGAAGGTCCAGCACACCCAGGTATGCCAAGATTGTTTAGAGTTAATACAGAAATGTTAAATGATCCTTTGTTTGAAGCCAGGCTGAGGAAGAGAATGTTGGCTGTTGATAAGTATATAAGAATATTGGTCCTTGTGGCAAATCACTTCTACTGGTGAGTCACCAAGGTTGGGGCTCGTTCCTTCCTGGGGGCACATCCTTTCTACCCTTCCTCAGCCAAATCTGAAGCGGGCTTAAGCTTCAATGCTTACAGTATTTTCTTCCATTTGCTCTAAAGGTATTTTTTCCACAAACTTTCCTGGCAACAAAAGAATTCCTTAGAATAGCAGAGGGAAATATAACAGAAAAATGGGCAGGCATACAGGCAAAGTTACATCAGCTCTTAAATTCTTCTAAAATTGAATTCACACAAACAATAGTGAGTTGGTTGCCAAGTCCAGGTTCAGAAGGACTGTAAATAAAAAGGATTTTTTTGATGGAAAGAGATATGTTGGGGATAAGTGGTATTTTTTTTTTTGTTGAAATAGAGGACTACTGCACAGTAGTACGGTACAGTAATTAGATTTACCCTTTACCTTTACATTTCCTTCTAGTAACCGAATACAGCATATACAAATTTTTGTCAGAGGAAGTGTAAAGTGACATCTCCCTTTTGTTGAGAAAAGTCTTGGTTAAGCTAAACAGATCACAGTTTGATCACTGATTTAATCGTTTAAGAGAAGACCTTTGTATGTGATGATGATTGTATAGAAAGTAAAGGAAGGTGCCATTGGCTTGAGGCTACTGAATAAGTAGAGCCACTAGTTGCATTATTAAAAGAAGTTGTGTCTCTAATTTTTTCCCGCGGCAGGTAAAACCGAAAGATAACTCTCAAATGTCAAAACGCCAAGTGTTAGTGAATGTAGTGCAGGAGACAAAATTCCCAGTGCTGCTACAGGTAAAACAAATTTTAAGGAGGATTCTAGCACTTTTGTAATGATGGAATACAACCTTAGGCAATATAAATTCATAATCTCTCAGGACGAATGGCCTTTAAAAATGCAACAGATTACCCAATTCACCACTGAAACGGGATTTGCTCTGGCAGCCTGACGATGCTGATAATACATACTACAGAACTTCCCATCTACGTGATGCTTGCATTATCTTTGAATTCTTCATCCAAACCTGATAGACTGTCAATAAAATCATGATAATAATAACACCTGCATTTGTCTGGGCGTCTGAGCTGCTGTCATTCCTTCTGCCTCCTCTTTCCCTCATCGCCTCTCCGTGCAGCGGGTTTGCATGAGCCAGGCAGAGCTGAGCAGCTGGGAAGATGCCTTGCTCAGGTGCACAGGAATTTCTCTGCTGTTACTCAATGGCTAACAAAGCAACGTTGCTGGCTCTGCACCCTCAGCCCTCCTGTGACTGCCCTCCCCTTGCTGAGGGGTCAGTGATGACAATATGGAAGTGGGGAGGAGGATATAGCTGATGTGCAGGTCAGACATCCCAGAAACTGGCATAGCAGCGGTGGGACGATGCTCTGGAGATGCAGCTGTGGGACAAGGAGGGTGTGGAGGAGGGGAAGATGTTGGTACAGGGAGTGCTTCTGCAATGGGTTTTCATGTTACTCCCCAACTAAATCTGTCTTACCTCTCCACATTTCTTCATTCTGTTTTCAGCTGTAACAGGCTAACGCATTGCCCAAAAATGAAATATTTCTCCCACTTAAATGCATTTTAGCAAAGAAAGTTTGGGGTTTATTTATTTATTTATTTTTAATTTAAGTAAAACAAATGACAAAGCTTAAAGTAGCCTGCTTAATTGTGACTAAAAGGCATTGCCACTGGATGGATGGCTAACAGCCTGTGTGAAATAGGTTTAATGGTTCTGCTTCGGTTATAAAAGACAAATGTTCACCTCATACCACCACTCAAGCGCACAGCACAATTAGCATTATCTTTGTAAATATCACCATTACTTTTCATTATTAAATTTACATTTTTTCCGTCTCTTGTAAAATGAGAAAGATGGGATGAAACCCAACTTTTCTTTTTTTTTTTTTTTTTCTCTTTTGAACTGTGCCTTTTACTAAAAGCACAATTTGCCCAAATGAAACCTTATTGCATCTGGTCTAAGAATGCTTATGCCAAAAAGCTGATGAGACTTATGTAACAGCCATGATGTTAAGTCTTCAAAAAACAGTCATAAAGGAACAGATTCTTAATTGAAAGCAGGCTGCTAATAACAGTGCTCTTTCAAATAAATGCTTGCTGCCGAAATAAGTGGCAAAATAATGATTTTTCTATGTGTATAGATTATAAATTTGATAGGTTTCCTCATTTAATGGTGATTCTGTAGATGCAGTAGTGGTGAATTCTGGTGTCTGCACACTGGTTTATAAAAGTCAACTTTAAAACATGCAGAAGATAAAGCAGTTTAGGTTGTGTTCAGCCTATGCAGAACAATATGAAATAAAACCGTAATATGGTCCTCTATATTTTACCTTCACTGTTCTGCCCGTAACAATTTAACCAGATGCTCCACTGATTACCTTTACCACCGTATAATGAATTTTACTCTGTACATAGTGGACTTTCAAGACTTACTAAATCTTCAGAGAAAAATCCGCGTCAAAGTCTGTGCAGTGCAGATTTAAGGTCCTTTACCTGGCGTTCTGATTAGCTTTCCTCAGATGCTCATTCACTTCTGTGAGGTTTGGACTTTAATGCCATAACTGTAAAGCACAGCTTAGCTTGCTTGTGCAGAGCCAGCCATCTCCTGAGGGTTTCTCTTGCAACCGCTGGAAACCAATTTGCCTCAGTCACTCCAACTCCTTTCCTCAAACTGGCAAACTGAGTGGTTCACATCACAGGATGGCTTTGTTTTTATTTTTTATTTTTAAATTATTTTTTATGTAGCTTGTTGATGAGAATCAAATATTAAGTGCCCTAGGCCCGCTTTGTGCGTGTGTGAGTGGGCAGGGGCTTGGTTTTTGAGGAGTTTGTTTGCTTGCTTGTTTTTTTTAATGTGCACCCCTCATGTACAGGAAACAAAGAATTCTGACTTTGACAAGCAAAGACCTGCAAATTCAGAGAACTTCAAACTCTTCCCCTACAAGGCACCTCAGGAAGAAGCAAAGCCATTTAGGAAAAATCACATGTGGGAAGGAGCCTTGAATTTTTTTAAGAGCTTTCTCCAGATATCTTTTACCAGTCATGCTTGCCTTGCTCTCTAATCACTGATTAGCATGCACCATTTTGTAAAAGCTGGCTGTGGTGACAGCGTACACAGCAAAACCTTTAGACTAGACTTACCACCCTTGTATCAAAATGTCAACCTGTGCTAAACCCACGTATCTGAACATTTTTTCCCACTTATTTTGGACTAGAGGTAGTACCAGTACAGAAATGTTAAACTTTCAGCATGTCTCTACCCACCTTGTTTCTTTGTGCGAGTTCTGGCTTGATGTTGGCTCATTTCAGCAATGTGTGGGGACAGAACCTGGATCAGCCTGAACTGAGGCAGATAATCTGGGGAGGAAAAGATTAGTACAGATATAGCAAAAGAACGAATATGATAATTCAAAATGACAAAAATGGGCATGAAGTTGCACTGCTCCAACTTTGAAACATTTGACACAAATGTTAAAAGGAGATATTTCCATGGCATCTGCATTTAGGAGAGTTATCTCCATGAATATTTCCACCCTTATTCAGTATATTTTTCATAGTAGAATGACATTATTCCCCTTGGGCCCTCAGTTTTTAACGCTGCATTGAAGGTAGAAGTAAAAGACTAAGAATCCCCTTAACACAAGTAACTTTGCATAGAGATGGCAAGGAACAAATCATCACCAAACAAGCAAGTAGGTAAAGCAGGATACATTTTTAATAAGGGTTTTTTTGGGGAGGTTTTTTGTTGTTGTTGTTTTTTACTATAAGCAATGTATTTTAAAAATAATTTTTGGACTGAGTCTGTCAAACAGTCCCACCTAGCAAAATAAAATCTGAATCCTAGGAAAATCTAAATAAAATCTAAAATAAAATCTTAAATAAATCTAAAATAAAATCTTAAATAAATCTAAAATAAAATCTTAATCCTAGGAAAATACAACAGTTCATAGGAGCAGGAAACTAGAAAAGACATCTTTTCTTGTCTCTTGTTATAGCATAGATCATTATTGCCATGTAGCCCTGCTTCGTAAACTGATCAGGTTCCCAATTCAAAGAATCTAGACAATAGTTTACAACTTCAGGTGAAATGTTGTTTTAGAAAGTCAAGTCTTCAATGGTTTGAATCTGCTCTAGCGATCAGCCTAAATTTATTCAGTTTTAACATAAATATGTACACACACACACACACACACACACACACACACACACACACACACTCATGCTTGTGACAACATTGCCCTTTTGGTGGAGTAGCTGTTTCTCTTGCCTGGAGTTTACCCCCTTGATGTTTTTACAGGGAACAATTAGCTTTCCTTTTGGCCTGTGTTCTACTAGACTGCACAGGTGCTGTTTTCATGGGGCCCCTCTTACCCAGCTGGGTTCTTATTTCCCTTCTAACCCCACAGTCTTTCCGTGCCACTCTCCCGAGTGGCAGGTCCTGCACACAGGAAGACCCAGAGCTGCTAGCTGAACTTTGTAGTGCTGCTGACACTGTGGTACCTCCATGGGAAATAACATCCATTTCCATCAGTATGGCAACTTCAAATCAGTGGGTGACCAACAAGAACTTCTCCGTCTTCCTTCTTCCCAACTCCATTTCTATCCGAAGAGCAAAAGTTTGAGTAATGACGACCTCCATCTTGCGTGTAGTGCTGTTCTTCCAGCTCTTTCTGCATTTATGATGTCTCCCAGATTTTTATGACCAGTATTTTTATAATTTTTTTTTAGCACAGTCCTACTTTTTGCACTACAGTTTCAAAATGAAGAGCACAGATAAAGGCTAGGTCCTAGTAACCTTGTAAGCCCACATCCTTGCAACAGGTAACCTCATTCCAGGACTGACTCTCCCTCTTCAACACAAGCAGTTGGCATCTCCCTTTAGTCAGTTTCTTATCCACGTTATACTTTTTGAACTAATTCCCATCTCCTTCAGCTTAACTAATAATTTCCCATGTGGCACCTTATTACCTACTTTTCAGAAATCCATAGAGATGAGACCTACTGCATTTCTATAGTCAAGAAAATCTGTTATCTCAGGGAAGAAAGCTATCCAGTTACTCCACCACAATCAGCCTTTGGCAAGCGTACGCTGCAGTCTGTCCCGTCTTTCATTTACCTCGGTGCCTTTGTCCTAGAGCATTGCACACTGTTGAGATTATACTAAAATAGGGCACACAGTTGCCGCAAGCACATTCTCCCCTTTTTAAGGTGGGTGTTATGGGTACTGTATTTGCTTTTCTTCCATTATAAGGCATATGAGGATGTAAGTTAATACGTTATTTGACAGATGGTGCGGGCAAGGATCACACCAGCAGCTACCCCCTCACAGTCGATGGACAGTACGTTCTTAGCGGGAACTGGTTTACCTATTGCAATTTTCTTAAAGTAGTCCTGGGAAGTCCTTTAAAACTAAGACCTGGGTAAATACCCACCAGTGGATGGACAAGCTGAGAGCAAATCCAGGGAATTCCTTCTGGAAACTGTAGAAAGAGAGCTTTGGCTGAAGTCTGTGTTTTTCTATTTATTATTTGGGTTACTAATAAAGGCAAGCCCTCAGAAGGGCTAAATTTGACCTTATAGTGTCACGTTGAATATATTTGAGGCAGTGTAGAAACACCACCTGCTCACACAAAGAAATTCAAAGCCAGTCTGTCCTAAATCATGCCACTGTGTTCAGTTATTGCATATATATCCCCCAGCACAGCATGATCTTATGTATTATATATATTGCAATTAGACAAAATGGTGTGACTTAGGAATGAAGTGGCAGCCTTAATTGCTGTTTTCATTTGTTACAAAGTTGTAACTTCAACACTGAGGGCAACTTTAACTCTGGCAAGCCAGTTCAGGCAGAAAGGAGAGAAAGTAAAGGGGAAGAAGGTGCCTCCCTACTCAAGCACATAGGTGGCTTTCAGTACTGTCTGTGGAAGGGGCACTGGTGGGAAGCTCCCACTTTCCATCAGAAGCACCTGCATCCCCATGTCTACCAGCTAGATGGAGAGCTTACTGCAGCAAAACCAAAGCAAATACGGAGCTTGAAAGACACCCATCCCAGATCCATGCCTGTGGAAGGCACCAAATGGTAGTGAACATACTTGAAAACCAAAGTCTTTTGCAGAAGTTGCTTCCATGGAGGGGATTAAAAAAAGGAAAAAAGAAAAAAAGGTGCAAATTTTTGGCAATGTCGGGAAGGAGCCCAAGAAAAGGGATGTGCCTGGAGGCGAAGGGAAGGTTTTTTAGGTGTAGGGAAGGCATAGAACATCTTCCCTGCAGATCAGGTATGGGCTTATAGCAGGTTTGTGGCTGCTGTGTTTGGCTTCTGGCCTCAGCTCTTGAGCAACACAGCTATGCAGTGTTTTCTTTCTTAAGGGTCCGTGGCTAAGTCACCGCTGAAGCCTTTGGGCTTCTCTCAGCCCTTATCCTGACTGAAGTTTGCTTGTCTAAAGACAGGGTTGAGGCCCCAGGATATGGCCCCTGTTAATATGGTGACTGATACTGAAACTATGTTTTCCCAGAGTGCCTCACAGTGAGCATGTTTCTGAAAGCTCTGCATAAAATGTAAACAAGGTAGAAAAGTCAAGTCTATAATGAGCATTCTCTCTGCAGAAATGATGCTCACGCAGTGATGAAACTCTTCATTCATTTGAGCTCATCTCACTTCGTGACATGTACTTCTTCTTATGGTGCAGCTTCTATAAATCCATAGCAGTGTCACAGCACATGCACATTAGACATTAGCCGCAATTGAATCTGAATGTTGTCGTTTAACAAAGAGGAGAATAAGCTTCAGATGAAAAAAAAAATGATTTAATGGGATTAGAAAGAACTACAGATACTCTTTGTGATTTTTATGGTTGCACACTGTGTCAAGAGTTTGGTAATTTATAAAACTTCTTGATAGAAATATATGAATATACCAGTCAAAGTAATAATTAATTCCCTCGAGAAAATGCTCATTAAAAAAAATCTGTTACAAAAAAGAAAATTCTAAGAAGCTAGGAGATCACAATGTAAGCTAGCTGCCAATTAAGCCTTCATGGGGCTGAGAAAGGAAAATGAAGGCAACAATATAGCTTTCTGACTGGGGATTTGATCTTCAAGATAACCTCCGAATTGCAATGTTTCAGTTACTCAAAGCTCTGCTGAAATACATCCTAGCTGATTATGCCATAATACTGTGCATTTATCCTCACATGTAAGGAATTATTCTATTACTTGTAAATGCAGTTAGTTATGAATGGTAGACAATAGGACCCTTTTCAGAAGCAAGTCTGTAAGGAAATACAGAATTTTTTTTCCTTTTTTTCTTCCCCCCCCACCTCTTCCTATCATATATCCCCCAAGTGTCATTTTGTTGCAAATATAAGTCTCCCTTTTCTGCAATGGGACATCGTCTATGATATTTTGACTATGTATCATCATCTATTTGTAGGGTACGTGAGGAAGGCATAATAATTGCATGCACTGCAGAACCTGTGCTGGGCAAAGCAGCACTACAAAGACTAAACCGGCTCATAAATACACTTAGTTCTATGAGCTATTTAAAAATATTCACTAATAGTCACTGCATGTGGCCAAACAACAGCCACCTTGCCTGTAGAGAGCAGAGGTCTCCATGATGCAGCCCAGAAGATGCCTGTGTCCCTTACAGTATGTAGGTCACCTCCAGAACCCACGTCTGTCACTGCAGTATGTGCTGCTGTGAAGTACAGGGAAACTTCCATGAAATGAGGGAACTTGTGCTAGAAAAAGAATTTCTGTTTATTTGTAAAAAATTAAATCAAATAAACTTGGTCTGTAGGGTTATTTTTAAAGAAAGTGAAATTTTTCACAAATTCTTCACAGACATAGGATAATATAACTTAAAAGCCTTCCTACAATAGAATCCAATTTTGCAACCTTCGCTCAGGTTGAATAATGCTTCTTCACAGAAGAAGTTCCCCTAAAGTCTAATGGCTGTGACTCACTAGTGCTGGTGAATCACATTGGTGTGAAGTGGGAGGTTACCCCCCAAATCCCCTGCCCCTCTCCCTGCCTGGAGGGTACCCTTCCTCAGCTGTTGTGCTCCATCACCCAGTTCATTCCTTTAAACTGCTGTTGGTTGAAATTTACCTTAATCTGCTGGGATGCGACTTCGGATTTAGCAGTCGGGTGAGGGGCTGACTAGGCGGCAGAGCCGTGCTGCTGCTCTCACTTACCCCAGTACAAATAGAAGTCAGGAGAGCCAGGGTAATGTGGAAGTGGCCTGGGTGCTGCAAAAACGCGTGGCCCTTAGCTATTAAATACGTGTGTATAAAAATGAATGAAACCAAACACTGCAAATATCCTGCCAGCGGCTCACACACTTCCATATCACAGGGGCAGAAACCCACAGGTTAGACCGGCCAAGGGCAGCTTTTTTCCATCAGTTTGCTTTTAACTTTGCTATGCATCTTTGGAAAGGAAATGCCTGTCATCAATGGAATCATCTGGATACTGCCATAGATAAAACTTAGCTTGCACAGATCGCTTGAAGGCCACCACACCACCTTCCCCAGGGGCTCCTAAGCCTGCAGAAGCCCCTAAGCTGCAGTGGAGCGTGCCCTGTCCTACTACCTCGTACGCACGCGAGACACAGGGATGCTCCCAGGTGTGCTGACTTTGGGCACATGGAAGTCGTTCAAAAGATTCTAATTACTAAATGTCATAGAATTGTAGGGGTTGGAAGGGACCTCGAGAGATCATCGGGTCCAACCCCCAGGATGTCAGGATGTGATGTTTTACTTATGTATGGGATGACTTTGCCATTTTTTGGTAGCCACATAGGAATTGGCAACATTTTGTTCTTCATATTTATTTATCTTTTATATGGAATTATTTTCCCCCTTCAAAAGTAGAGCACAATTTATGACAATGAGAGCTGAGTATGTTACACAGTAATAAAGGTAAGCACTAACAGAATAAAGCTGTCTAAGGGGTGCTATAAATGTATCTCATTAATTTGTATGCAAAATATATTTTGGACTCCGCTCAGTGCATTGCAGGTGAAGGCTGTGTGGGAGCCAGAAAGGATGCTGTGCTTCCTGGGTCCCTGAAGCAGCCTTGGCCTGATCCTGGACTCAGTCTGAGTCTAACCATCATCATAACCATCCGAGAGCCCAGTGGCTCCACTTTATACTACAGGTGGCAGCTGGTGCAGGAGACACAAGCCTGGCTTGAAGGAAAAAGGGAGAGAACTACGGGTTCCAGCCACTTTGCCACATCTTAGCTGCATAAATAATCTGCCTTTTAGTAGATTATCAAGCCCTTGATTTCTTGGTAGCTTGCTTTTTGCTGTCCCAGGCACCCCTGCAAGGCACAGCACACCTGCATATTGAGGGGAAACACCATCAAGGGGAAGCAGACATTTTGTTAGGTAGTAGGATTAAGGTCACTGATGCACTACCACAATTAATATCCGACACTACACAGATGTATAGCAGTGTTAAAAATATCACATTCTGTTAAAAAACCCTGAGATGACCAAAATATTCAGGAGTCCCATTTCTCCTCTGTGAACTTTTGAGGCTGACTCAGAGCCCAAAACATTAATGAATACTTTGAAATACCTCAGTCACATCACTTATGGGTACAGTCACAACAGCAATGCTTATATGGTGCTTGAGATCTCATGTGGGACCCCTGGGCAGAGGCGAAAATGACAGAGATAGGATCCTTCTGCTACTGTTCTCTCTAATCAAAACTAAAAAATTTGGTGGCTTTTTCCCAAGGAAAAAACAAAAAAGAGTGAAATGCTAATCCCTGTTTATGTTATGGAACTGCTAATTTTGCTTTGAATATAAACTGCACACACACACACAAGCACGCACACACATGCATGTTTTAGTCGTAGTCCCACAGAGGAGCTATGGCTAAGCAGTTACACAGAGTCACTTGAAAGCCAGCTGAAAGTACCCATTGAGTTTGCTGAGGATTCCCCAGAGGACACCTTAGCAGTTCTGCTCTTACAGCTCAAGGAGAATTGGTCATTCCACAGCTACGGTGTCGTTCTCCCTTCTCCCCAGACGAAGATGCCTAAGGGTGACTTATGGTAGCTGCTTCCTAACTGGAGCAATGGCATTTTTTTTCACCTTTAGCTCATGCATCAACTGATTCTCAAACCCAGGTGTGATATTCTTGCCCAGGTTTTCTGACACACACACACACACACACACACATGTACACACCTAAGGACTGGCACGTAGGAACTTCTGTATTCACACCGAGGGGAGAGGTCACCGTGCCTGTGTATGTGAACAGCATACAGAAATACAGTGCTTGCCACACTAAAGGAAGCCAGGTCACTGCCTTCTTGAAGTCTCTACGTCAAATTTGCTAACACTAAAATTTTAGCTTAAAAGCAAGAGCAGTACAGGTTGCACTGTTCAATGCTCTACAGCATACTGAGGGATGCAAACATGTCCCTAACCTGGAAATGATAAGTCACAGCCAAACACGTGTCTTGTAGGAAGCCCTTTCACCCTATGGAGAGGTATGACACGTGCCAGAAAGTGCCTTAGCTTGGTTCTTACTGTACATAACTGAGTTTCATTTGTTTCTTTCCTCCTGCAACATGGACATACGAAAACAAAAAGAATCCTAGCAATGCATTCAAATGCATGTTGGGGCTGTTTTGAAAATGTGTCAGTGTCTTATTCTAATTATACACAGATAATTTCACAAATATTTGAGAATTAAATCCCCAGATCCAAAATACTGAAATACTGACCATAAAAAAACCCAACCAAACAAAAAAACCAACCAAAAACCCCAGCATCCAGATCTGCCATCATGGGCACTAGGCTACAGAGCAAACTTCCCCAAAAGAAAAGACACAGCTCCAACAATTTTTCCTGCTGAGCGCAGGACTTTGCATTTCCTCTCCGCTGGAGGTGCAACCTAATGTAAAGTAACACAGAGGCGTAAAACCTTTTGCATTCTGCTGGAAGAGGTTCACGTGTTTTCATGATTCATACAGAATAAGTCAGATCCAAATACTACTGTTTCTAACAAACCTGGGGACAGGCAAGTAGGTTGATTTAAATTTGTGAATTTTAGTCATATTAGGACTAAAGGGAGTATTACAGCAAATGTGGCGGCCTTTCCATAATGTGAATGCCCTCTAATATTTGGAATTACCTCAGTTCAAAAGAAAATATATAGCTGAAGGGTTAAAAATAATAAGCAATGGATAAGCAGCAGCCTGACAAATCCAAGCAAAAGGAAAGGAAAAGAGCAGAAATGGCATTCATCTGTAGGTGTTTCTTCTGGGGAATTATCTCTAGTCATCGCCTAGTCATGAGACAAGTTTTTGCCATAATTACAAACCCAGGTCACTGTGACTGGGCACAGTCCAGGGAGAAGGGCATTGGAAACAGTTGTTAAAAATGATCGGGGGAAAAAAATGTGCTGAAAAACAAAAAGAAGGAGATTTGTTCATGAAAAATGTTAGGGAAGCAGCTCCTTCAGGATCAGGAAAAACAGCTCTGGAAACATAAATTATGTGTCGGTTCCCATGTTATCAGAATCAGAGTGCCTAAAATGTAGTTTTATTACAGGAAAATCTGACTAAATACACAGACACTGACAAAATTCCCCAGTGTAAAATCCCTAATGCCTGGTTTCTGGCAGGGAACCTGCTTGGAGCCCTGGCTGGGAGCTCAGCCGGTTCTGTGCTGAGGGTTTTCCTCTTTGCCAGCTGGGGAGAAAGCTCCCTCTTTCACAGCCCCTACTCTCTCCCACAAAGAGAAAGTACAGGTCATCCAGGCGTCTCTCTTGTGTGCTTGTGGAAGAGAAGTGTCAAAGTCCCTGGATGCCAGTACTCAGGTGTACCAAACATTGCTCATCTCACATGGTACTCAGACCATAGCCCAGCCTCTGCCTATGGCCTCCACCCACAGCTCAAAGGGACCTCAGCACCCTTGGTGCAGCAAGGAGGCCATAAGGCATTGCTCCTGGTGACCTCTCCAGTTGCTGAGGGAAGGTGCGGCGCTGCTTTACTGCCCACCTCTGGCTTACAGGCACCACGGAGCTGCAGTAAAGCTCACCTGCAGTCAGCCCTTGCCTATTAACTCCACTGTTGCTCTCTATCTCCATCATCAATTTCAACCAATCAACCCTGCACCTCTTACTCTGGTGTTACATCCCACCTCCCAGGCTCCCATTTCCATACTGTATACCCTTGCACGTACTGCCTTCACCTTGTCCCACCTCCCCCCACAACTCACTGAGGACCTAGAGCCCCACTCAGTAAAGATCCCAGTGAATCTGCTGCTCTCTTGCCCTGGTGCTGACTGTTGGTAGCTTGGAGTCCTACTTGCTGCTCCAGACCTGACTTTAGCCACCCATTCACCCAGATAGCTTACATCCCTTGTCCCCCATCTGCCCTCATCACCCATCTTGGCTCTCACCATGTTTCCTGCCAGTTTTCCTGCCAATGTATCACTCACCCTTCGTGTCTGCCTGCCAAGCTTGTTTTCTTTCTACAGACTTCTGGGGGATGTAGGGAACCATCCATGGAAACACTAGAAACCTGTCTGCTTAGGGTAAAATGAGCAATGATCCCAACCCCTGAAATCTTTGACCAGTGAAGGAGAGAGAGAAGAAAAACAACCAAATCCAAATCCAAGTGACACAGTTGTGCCACATTCCTCTAACAGTAATGGCTAACAGACAATTTTTACTAGCCGTCAGGGTACATTTTCTGGCTGGTTTAGGAAGTTTTCCATTTCCAAGAAGCCTAACCTGCTGCCCCAGCCATCAGTGCAGCAGAATGGAAGTTTAGCTGGGATGAAATAGGGACTGGCAGCAGCTGCATCAAATAACACTCTGCTGCACTAGAATGAGTAAATAATATGTGTAGATTGATAGACTGGTGAATTCGCTGGGTTAGACGATACCAAGGTCATACACCCTGAATGCAAAGGAGTCCTGGGCTTTCACCCTGTCAGGATTCCCTGGTGATGGACTATCTTCCTTGCCATTGTCCGCACATTTCAGGTGCTGAGTCAGTTCGTCATGAAGTGGTCTTCGTTCCGTACTGGATTATGACAGCATACGTCCCAGCAAAGGTGAGCCAGTATGGAGAACATCCACCAGCACTGTGTGTAGAATCTCTCCCAGTAATAACGGTTCCTGGGCAGATCAGCCCACGAGATGCTACAACAATACATGAGATTGATTTCTAAGAACAGACTTGCCCCACCACTAGCAGAAAGTCCCCTAACCTTCCAATATGTTATCTGCCCCTCTGCCCACTGTGTTTGGGATACATGGGCCTTCATGACAATAACGAACCACTGACCAGCAGGGCAGCAAGCATCACAGATTCAAAGACAAATGTGAGGCACATACAGCCCAAATGCCACAAGACACAGTGACCAGCTGGGACAGCCGTACAGGACTGAAAGGTGTGAAGTGGAGATGGGTCTGGCAGATCATTGGAGTCATTTATTCACAAAGGTAGGGGATCCAACATGCTTCTTGGGGCAGACCATGCTACCTCACTTGTACCAGGTACTGGCTAACATGTGAAAGTGGGTGATGATACATGATACCTGTCTGGGTTATCTTCAGAATAAGCAATCATGGGTTTCCACAACACTCAATAATACTAACATCCCACTTACATGCTGAAAGTGTGAATGATTTTGTGACACTGGTTACTTGAAGCTCCATGTGTAGCACGTAACACTATTGGTTTTGCAGTGCACAACCAGAAACCAGAATGTCAGAACATGAAAGAGCCTCTGATCTTTGCTTCTGACGGTATAGCTTCTCTATTGGTATAGCTGTTCTGTTGCTCTGTGTGAGTTGCAACAGTTGCTGCTAGTTGGTATTTACTCCTCCTGTCTCCAGCCTTGTCTAGGTGGAAGAACAAAAGAGCTTCAGCTTTGTTTGCTCTTTTCCTTCCTTCTGTTTACTTCTTTTTCAAGCAGGAATAATTATTTGGAGAGAGGAAGCCAGGTCTCTCTCTCCCCTTTCTTTTTCTGCTCCTCTGCTCACATCTTACCCCTTGAATGTCTTGCATGAAGGGTCCTCTTGGCATCAACTGCACAGATTCCTCTGAACAGCCAGGAGGAAGCACAGCTACTAGCCTTGGGGCTTTCCTACCCTGCCAGCTCTTACCAAAAGTATGGGGTTGTGCCTTCCCTTTCACCCAAAGTGTTGTGGAGCGTGAAGAGACATTGCTTCCTAAATGTTTCTCTTTTCCCTCAGGTTTCTCTCTCTCTCACTGAGCACAATAGCCACTAATGTCAATAGTACAAAATAGTCACTAATCCTTTGCAGCCAATTCCAAAGTTGACAAACTTATCCTTTACAGAATCTCAAATTTGAGAGAGAATCTCAGTCAGATGTGAGCTAAAAACTCAGCACATAAAATGTGTAATCTTGGTTTATCCCTTGGCATAAGTTTTTTGAGAGACATATGGCTTAAAAGATAATGAAACAAATGGGGACCTGACCTGAAAACATGCTTTTTCACACCTGAGCTTCCTACCTAAAAGGTATTAATTTTTGGCACACCTGGAATTAGGACGAGCTACATTCAGATTTGGTTTTGACTGCTTCTTCTGAGGTCATATGATGAGAAAAAATAGTGTACCATGTGGATATACCTGTCCTTCAGCTGTAGAGCTCAGGAAACTAGTATTTGAGTTCTCTTTCCAATACACCTCAGTATTATGCAAGAAGGATAGGGAATTCCAGCTATTGTGATTATGGCTGATGCCATATTTTAGGGGAAAATCCTAATTTTGGTTGTAATTTCCAACCCGTATCACTCCAGATGAATGCTGGGCTCAAATCACATCAAATTAAGTTTGAAAAATTTCTGATGATATTGTAAAGCTATGCCTGCTGCTGAGGCTAGAAAATTTATGCATATTTGCAAATATTTGTGCATATTTTCTAGTTATCCCTTGTCTTTTTTTTAACTCTGCTATCCCTCTGCTTTTGAGCTGCGCTAGAATTTTGGTAGAGGAAGGTGTTGGTGTTAGGAATGTGTTTTTTCCTGTTTTTGTAGGAACTGGGGTTAATGGCTGTGGATGAAGGGAGGGAAGCTGAATGGTTTTTGACTCAGGGCCTGACCAAGCAAGGAAACTAAGAGCTATGAGTCAGATGGGAGGAGACTGGGGCTGGCTGGACTCAGAAACTGGGTTAGGAACCATAGGAGAGAGAGAAGGAGAGATCACAAGGGATGTGGGATTGTATGACACACTTGCACCGTCAGAGCTGGGAAGGGTTTGGGGTGTCCGTGGCATGGACCCAAGCACTCCAAAGCTAGTACATGATGGCTACCTTCTCCTACCGTACACCTCGATATGGTCTTTAGCCACATGCTTTCCTACTGTTTTCTTCATCAAGACACTGCCTCATTCGCTGCACAGAGTGGATGTTATTCATCTGCTTCATTCTCATTATTCAGTGTAATGGCCCTACATCCTATTTACTGCTCACTATTCAAACCCTGTTCCAAAGATAGAATAATTAATTTCCTCATGGGCTGTTCCTCATGGGCACTCATCATTACAGTACTTCATAAATAGTAATTCATTCATTTTCACAACACTCATGTGAGAGGTAGGTCGCTGTTATTCCCATTTTTCAAATGGGGAACTGAGGCAACCAGACTTTAACTAAGGCCAGCATTCACACTAATTATAGTCACTACACCGTGGTTTGTCAGAGCACTCAGCGTTGCACAGCCATGTGCATCGTCAGTGCACAGCTTGAACGTAGTCATCAGTGGCACTTGGGAAAGCAGACTGCTGAAGTGTCAAGTCAAATGCTCTCAAAGCATAGTAAGTGACCATAAATGAACAGTCTGGTCTTGGTGTTCCCACAGCATTGAAGATGAGGAAAAGGCAATGACAGACCCCTCTGTGTAGGACAACATTCAAATAGATCAACTAGGAAGCCCACCTTTCTCTTCCTGAATACTTCTTCCTAATCCTCCAGCCTTGTAACATATCATGCACTGGTCTTTCTCTGCTAACTGAAGACAATCAAGAGGAAGGTAAATCAGGAATGCATAAGTAATTTTAATTGTTCCTACACTTTGAAAGTCTAATCATGGGATATCAGCCTTTAAAAAGCTTTCTATGTGTGTACTAACCCATACCTTTCTCTAAAAAACCCTGTAGAAGTCCTATCATGGTGGCTCAGCAGCAGGACTGACATCTTTAGGCTCACAGTCTCAGCCACTCAAGCTGGGAGTAGAAGACCAATGGCTTTTCTTTAGCTTAAGGGGCATAAGACTCACTTTGTGGGAGGTTTCATAAGTGCACAAGGGATGACCCCAGATGCCTGGGGTTCATTCAGATCCTAGACACAAGCAGCCAGTGGCTCCTTCTCTCACCTTCCAACTCTTCAACCTTCTCCTCAGTCCTGTGACTGGGAATCCCAGTGCCCCTTCCCTCTACCACTAGTCTGTTTAAATTTTTCTTACTGTATTTCTCACCTGCAGCCTGCTTTTTTTCCCACCTCAGTTCCAGTCCCAGTTTCTCATCCCTTTGCTCCTCATCCTGGATTCAGTCCTTTTCCCATCCAACGAAGCAGCAAGTCACAAAGCCAACTCCCCTGTACCCCCTTTCTGAGCTCCTTGCCTTTCCTCACATGTGTTTCTCACCAAACCAGGATGACAGCCTTTCTTCCACTCTGTCAAATCATTGACATCTCATCTCAGGTTTCTGCCTTCACTTTCCTGCAGTCCTGCATCCCATGCCTAAACATGTTCAATCACAGCATTTGGGAGTGGCGGTAGTGGGGCAAGTTTTGCCCAGAGCCTGCAACCTGAGGACCATTGGGTAATTGGTTAAGACAGAGTCTTTGGAGGACACTGCTGCCTAATTCCTGAGAGATATCTACTGAACTTGAGCAAAGGCAAAGGATTTGGCCAAAGTTGGTCTATTTTCACATGCTGGACATCCAGGTAAGTCTTTTTATATGCCAAATGTAATGTCCATGCTCTGTGGGATGGATATATTAGAGTTAATTGATTAAATGGTTGCAAAGATGATTTTTTGATGTGGGCAAAAGAATATATTTTCTATAATCTTGTTCTTGGAAATTGCTGAAGTATTTTCACTAAAATTTTAGAAAAACAAATAAATCAAAGTGAGGCAGACATCCAGCATGGGGAATTTTAGTTGAACACTTAAAGTCTGGCACGGTTATATACAACTGAAAAAAGGGTTTTATAATGGGAAGTGTCAAGCATTAAGTATAGGTGGCACTTCCAACTCCGCCTATAATATAGATTGGATTAGATGCCTGGTTCTGTTCCCAGGGCATTCTGGATTAAACTGACTGACTCAGAGTGGACTGGAAAGAAGTTCTTATTTTTTCCAGGTTAATACATTTGTATGGCATTCTTGTCCTTAAAGAAAGGGGGTGGAAAAAAAAACCCATGTCATTTATCTCAAAGATTTATTTATTTATTGGTATTGGCAAGAAATGCATAATTTCCTGACAATATGGAATAGATGATTATGGCAAGCAATTTTATGAGAGTCTTATAAAAAGAGAGGCTTAATAATAAAATGTTAACAATTATAATTTAAAAATGACTCAGCTACAGAGAAAATAAGACAAAGGCAAAAAGAAAAAAGAAAAACCTTTCAGAGCAAAATGTTTTATTTCCATTTATTTCCAATGCTTTGCAGATGTATGTGGGGCAAGTAGGAGGCTAATATATCTCACTTTAGCAGTACTAATTGTTTGCATTATCACAATAATCAAATGCAACCATATTAATCTCTGTGGTTATTAACTTGATTTTTACACATTAAGATTTAGATTTAATCCCCTGGGACCATCTATTAATGCTTTTAAAGTTGAAGGGTTTCAACAGTTTTAAGGGTTTTTTTTCCCCTCTTTTAGCTGCAGGCAGTAAAATTTGAACGTGTGTGGAGTTTTGTATTTTGCATTCCTGTGGGATTTTCAGAGACACTGCTGTCAAGGACCATGAATCATGTTAATACATAGCAACCTCTACAGCTATTAAAATGTCTGCAATAATGTGATTATTTAAAAACGGAAAAACTAATATCATATGTATTACTTAAAGATCAACCTTTTTTTAAAAGTCATTGGGAAGGGCTGCTTTTGGGGGGAAGGGGGAGGAATGGAAATGTTAGTGGGAGTCACTAAAACGGGAAATGTCTAATCCACTAAGAGAAACTTTGGATCCTTTTACACTGAGCTTATGGTCAATGAAGCATAGAAATGGCCCCAAAAAATCAAGATCAATAAGCCTGAAAAGCTATTTTATTTTTGTTTAGCTAAATCATAGTTACACCGACCTCCTGGAACAGTATCTGGTTTCATGGTTTCATGGTCACTGAGTGATGACACACAAGCAGAAAACTGGGCATGGAGGTGTTTTTATGACATGTCAATGTGGAATGTAGAGCTGGGTTTGAATAATGACATGAACTGGTTAAAAATTCAGTCTTCAAGGTAGATGCAGCAGATACATCATTTACAACTTATATAAACAAGAAAATATATTAAAGTGACCACATGAAAGGAAATAGGAAAGTGTCGTGGGGTGTATTACAGCTTTAATCTTTAAATATTAACTCCAAAGACAGAAACAGTAAGGTGCTGGTTTTGACGAGGAAGAATATAGTTCCTCAGATCATGTATTTTGATTGCAGTTGATCGTGCATGTCCATGTTGCCTTTCCCCAGTAAATCCTGGATATCTGTTTTCTTGGGCAGCCTTCAAGTTATGCCCCCCTTGATTTCGCATTCCCAAGAGGCCGAAAAGTATGGAAACTTCTCCAGCTACTCTGCCTTTTTCTGTGTCTGCATTCCCAAACGTACCATGGCCTTCTCCTCCCTCAAATGCTCTAGCGCCTCAGGTTGTTCAAGAGTTGAGAGATTTGTACTTGAATGATGCACCGCAGAAGCCAAAAGGTCTCTGTCCCAAACAGCAGCTGAAAGGCACCACGGGTCAGGATGTAATCATTTTAATAAGTAGGAATTTAGCCAAGTGCTTGAGTGGTATTTTATAAGGTGTTAAATGGGTCTGAAATGAAGCTCTGGTCTTTCAGTATGCAAGTGGCCAGATTTGATGTGAGAGATTTTATTGGGCACTTGGAAGGACACTGTCACAAAACGAAGGGCTCAAGCGCCCTTGTTCAAGGTCAGGTGGGTTCCTCAGACAAGCATTTTAGCAAGCTGGTTATTGGCACCACACCAAATAATTTTAGATTATGGAATATAGGCGCTCCATTAGCATTGTTTTAAATTGCACTTTCTGTTTTGTAAAATCAAAAAGGAAATTTCATGGGGAAAAGAAGTCTCGCATTCATGCAACATTAATGTTTAGGGAATAATGTGGTGTTTTGCCATGTTAAAAGAATTATTACAAACCCTTCATTGAGAAGCTCTAGAGATCTCATGCTTCGAAAAAGAGACTTGATAATTGGATGTGCAGGAGGGGGAGGGAGATATATGGGAAGGGTGTCACTTTTGGTGACAGCAATGAGCCTTGTTTTGTTCGTGTGAAAAAAAGATCCAAATCTGGCCAAAGTAGAAGCCTTTGAGAAATCTGAGAAGCGGGTAGCTGCAGGTTGGCATGGGGCAAGTAACTGGAAGTCAAAGTGGAGCGACTCAGTCCTGGGGTCTCTGCTTCCCTGAGCTGAATTGGAGAATGCCATCAACTCATGTGCATACACACAAGGGTGCTTGGAGGAGGCAAATGAAATCCGCACGTGCCACTTTCAATGAGCGCACCTTTTTATTCGCTCTTTTTTATACTACCTGAGCACCCCAGAAATCTTAAACAATATCTTGAATAACAGTGTCTTACAATTCTCCACATAGAGGTGATCTCTTTTCCCATCACCACATGAGTTGGGCGATGCTCCCCCTCTCCCAGCTTCACCAGCCTGCCTGCCCCCAGGAACAATGGGGCCGAGCTGCCTAGGCGCCAGAGTGAGAGGTCATGGCATCCCACCGAGCTGCCAGATTTGGGGGCAGATCCCACGGCCTCTACCACACTGAGCCAAAAACAGGTCTTCTCTTGCCCCTTGCAATCCTGGCAGGGAATCTCGGCTAGAGGAGCCTCAGAAGGATTTCATCTGCAAAACTCACCTTTCACAGGTTTCCTTTTTTTTTTCTTCTTTTTTTTTTCTTTCTTCTTTTCCACATAGAAAGGGACAAGACCGTATGGAAAATTAACTGCACTGGTTTACAGGTCACGTGTGTGAGAGGCTGTGAGCATTTGTGCATGGGGTCATTGTTGGATTTTAAAGCGGTTGCTTTTATCCTTGGAACTGAAGCTGCCATGTATTCTGAGATACCTGCTTATTTGGTAAAGCTAGAGTCCTGGGCAGAGGAACTGAGGGAGTCTCTCAGCTCCACTGAAATACCGTGGACTTGGAGAGCTGAACTGAGCAACAGACTGGGGGAAAAAAAAAAACCAAAACCCAAAAAACCAGAAACAGAAAACATAAACATGTAAATGTAAATGTGACATCTGCAATTCCACTTTACCGAGCATTTTACATGTGTGAAAATAGCTCATTGTCTTGCGAAAGTGAGAACTTTGGGGTTGAAAGCGATGACAGAAATTAAGGGGAGTTAAAAGGAGAAGCCCAGCTATAGAAATGAATTTAAAAGAAGAAAAAAAGAAAAAAAAGGCTATGCCAACATTTTCCTGAATGATAGCAGAGATGTGTGCTAAAGAATAGGTGTTGACAGAAAAGAAACACAACCCTTTCATAAAAGAGGTGGGCAGGCGGACATATGAACTGCTGAAATTTCAGCATTTGAGAGTCCTGTGTGTAGCGAACACAGGAAAAACAAGTAGAAAAGATCTTAGGAAACACTCGCCTCCTAAAATTTTTGATCATTTTAGATGCCATTTCACTTGAGAAAAAAACCCACAATTTTTTATACATACACACACACACACGCACACACACACACACACACACACACATATATATATATATATATATATGAACTACAACGGGAAATGAAGATGGGGGGTGGGTGGGGAAGAAGGAGGAAAAGACACATTAATGCTTTGACTTCCCTTTCAGATATCCCCTGCACTGTGTCGTAATAAATCTTGCATTTTGCTGCTCAGCTGAGGGCTCTGCTGCAACAGTCCTTGGTCGCTTTGCTTCGGAGCAACGTTTGCCTTGGATTTGCAGAGTTCTCTAAGCAGCTGCAACAGCGCCGTAACATTCCCTCACTCTTTCCTAGCAAAGTATTAACCAAAACCCACACTTTTGGGGAGGAGGTATTCGGGAAGCGCTGCTTTGGGTAGCTGTGACTCCCTGAGCCTGACAGCCTCTTGACAGTTACTAATACTGGCAGAGTGAATGTGTGTACCCTACTCATGAGGTTTGTGATGTGTTTTTGATTTCCTGCCTCAGAAATGCATTTTGGCTAGAAAACAAGCAAGGCATATGATTTGCTTTCTTGCCATACACATATCAGGAAATTGTTACCCATGTATCCCGCTCACATTGGGTAATTGGAAGGGATTCTCACTTATTGGCTATTCAGTCATCATGCAAACATGAGCAAAAATTATGATTTCTTGAAGAATGTGAGCTCCGTGCTATTCTGTCCTCATGCAGGCTTTCTAAAGGGTGCTAATTTTCACAAACTAGGCTTTATTTGTCTTTCTCCTAGCTACTTCTTTCAATGCCTTTATTCTCCAGGGGTCATGTCATTGTCTTCTGAAATCTTGAAAGATCTTGCTTACATGTGAAAAGCAGCTTCCAATGAAATGCACAATTTCAGAAATTAAAGCTAATCAAGGCACCTTCTCCTTCCAGGGCAGAAAATTGGTTGTGATGTTTTCTGTGGATTTTTCTTTTTCCAGTTTTATATACATAAAAGTAATGCAAAAAGACAGCATCAAATTAAGTATTGCCCAATGTTCATTCACAGGGCCTGAGATTTAAGATATCTTAATAGATGACCTGAGATTCTCATGTTTCTGTTGAAGTCTTATTTCCATGTTCAAACTCTTTTCTGAATAGGTCTCTTTTTTGAAATCTCTCTGACCAGAGACAAATGAT
This sequence comes from Hypotaenidia okinawae, assembly GCA_027925045.1. NCBI lineage: Eukaryota > Metazoa > Chordata > Aves > Gruiformes > Rallidae > Hypotaenidia > Hypotaenidia okinawae. The sequence goes on along the minus strand of BSDF01000002.1, from coordinate 114,781,889 downwards.
TTAAAGACAGTTGCCAGAATATTTTCTGGTAATTCAAATACTTAATCTTAAGTCCTTGATTTTGCAGCAGGATACAGGCTTTGCCTGAAGTCTCCAAGTATACAAGGTTCTTTGCAGAGCAATGGGACAGGCTGCCCAGAGAGGCTGTAGAGTCTCCTTCTCTGGAGACATTCAAAACCTGCTTGCACATGTTCCTGTTTGACCTACTCTAGGTGATCCTGCTCTGGCAGAGGGGTTGGACTAGATGATCCCCAGAAGTCCCTTTCAACCCTTATCATTCTGTGTTCCTGTGATCCAACTGCCTTGCCAACCCTTGCTGGATTGGGGCCTTTATCCAAAGCAAACACAAGTTTGCTTTTATGTTGATCAGGAGTTTTATTTCTGTTGCTCAAGTGGGGTAAAAAGATGCCACATTTCAATGATACCATGCTTTGCATGGTATCACATAGTACAAATTGAGCAGAGTTTTTTTCCTTTACTTATTTCAGGTCTTGACCACAACAAAATACTTGTTTCCATCAATGCTGGTGAGACTGTTCATCTGAATATGGTCTGATAAATGCTACAGAATGTCCTCCAAAGGCTTTATGGGAAATTGGATTTCTTATATGAGGGCCCAGTCCTTCTTTCTGGTGTAATGCTTACTCTTTGCCTTCTCTAGGAGAGAGCAGAATTAGCTTACAACAAAACCTGGAAAACACACTCTGATGTGGGTTCTTGGAGACAAAAAGATATTTTGAAACGTACAGCTGATCCTGGCATCTTGACAATGTGTTTCAAGTTGTAAAAAGCCTCTAAAATGCATTGAAACAATGGTGATGATGATGATGATGATGATTAATTTCAGTCCTAAAGAGAAATAGCTAATGGATAATACTTATCAGTGACCAACTTTTAAATTCACAAACTCTGCTTCTAGATTTCTCTCTGTTAAAGACATGACATTTAAGCAAGTGATTTTTCTTTTTAGCATCCCAAGCCCCTAGAATATAGTCCTTATGGATACACTTCAGAGTTCAGCTAAAAGATCATATTGCTTTAAAATGGGCATAGTAAAACCAAGCACGCCTGGAGGAGAATTTGTAAGCACAATTATGTTTGCCATAGAGCTGCTAGGTCAGTGGGCGGTATACGATGCACCCATCTTTCTAGGAGCAGTAGGATTTCCTGCTGTTTTTTTCAGTAGTGACCTAGAAGGAGGTTAATGATTCCAAAGAATGACTTTTCCCTTAGGGAAAATTTAATCTTCTGACCTTTTTCTCTATCTGTCCATTCCTTTTAAGTCACAGACCCCCTTCATTTAGCTTACATCAAGCTGTTTTATTTTCTTCAAAAACATGGTTGAAGTGATTGCTTTTGCTTTCATTTAACCCTTGAACTGGATGCATTTCCAAACTAAATCATTGCCTAGAATACGGACTTGCTTGTAAGCATTTCTTTCAGATTTCTATATTTGTCTTAAATGTGATTGTCAACCCTCAGAATCACTTTGACAACTGACTAACTTCAAAAATGCATGCCTTTAATGTACTCTCGCAATCATCTCCGAGAGTTGCTTAAGAAAAAGAACATGACAGGAATAAAGCAGCTATTGGATTTTTTTTTTTTCTCTTTTTTTTTTTTTTCCCCTATCAAAATGCTGATGGAACCAGAGAGTACTACGGAAGGAAATTTTATTTAAAATACATTCACCAAGACCATCATGCCATTTTGGGGATTAAATCTGAGCTCATAAAAAAATATCAGCACTGCACAGTCAAACTGTTAGAATGTTTTTGCTTTGTCTGAACTGTGCAGACACTACTGAGTGAAATTTGTTGTCAGAATACTATAAAATAAAATTGTAATTACTTTATTATTCTCAAAGGTGTTGACTCTCGGGTGCAAGGAGTTCTGGAGGGTAACTGGAAACAGAAACTGCCTTGTGCTCGAAGCTGTCAACTTCCTTTTACTCTGCAGCAGACACCGTTTTTGTCTGTATTGTATTACACGCGGTTATTGCCAACATAATAATTCATGAATATTCCTTCATTTTCAGAATTATAATTAATGCTGGATTTTGACATTATGACAAAGTAGGGCGGCTCGGCAGCAGAAACATTCAGCCCGAAGAACAAAGGAATTGCCATATTGGAGCAGACCAGTGGTCCATCTAGTCTGGTATCTCTCTGCCTCTCATACTGGCCAATGCCTGAGGCTGCCGAGGAAGGCATAACCCCCCCAATGCACCTAATTGCAATACTATACCACAGAGGGAAATTTCTTTTCGACCCCAGCTGGTGATCAGCTTATGCCCTGAAGTATGAGGATTGATAGCCCTTATAATTTTTATTCTTGCTAGTGTGGCTGCAGATGCTATACTTAATCAAATAAATGTCTAATACTTGGGTAAAGCTAAGTAAGGGCTAAATACTCCCATCTCTCGGGAAAAATCCTGAGAAAGGAAAAAGTGCTGAGAAATTCCACAAGGAGAATCACATCGAGTTCCCACTGCTTTCTCCCCTCTCAGGGGAGTACAGTTTGCATGCTTGTGGAGAGGCTGGCAGGGCTGGAAAGGATGTCAAGCAGCACAGTCCTAGGCTTCGCGGGGAAGCATACTCCAAGTTTGATCACTCTTCCCTTTTTCTGTCCTTTAGCCCCGACCAAGAGGGCTGCTTATATTGAGGGCTGGGAGCTAGGGATCCCTTTAGCAGCAGCTATTTGGATTTCTGTCTGAAAAAGCAGTGTTTTTAGAGGGAAAATGTGGTGTATAGGATGTCTGTTTCTCAGGTCTTCCTTTGCAACTTGAGATGCCCTTTCACCAAGCCTGAATATCACTGGCCATGCATCCTATGTGTGGAGGAGCAGCTGAAGAGTCCCAGGGAAATGGAGGACATGACAATTAGTTAGTCCTCCTCCTTTCACTTTATTTTGGTTTTGTTTTCTGATCTTGTGTTCCCTCTTTTATTTTTCTTTTTTTTTTCTTTTTTTCTGAGCAATTGCCCCAAACTTGTTTTGCTCACTCCTATGCAGCAGCAATAAATCCCATAATTTAACTACAACTTACGATGAAAGAAGCATCTCCATATATTCATTTAAATGTGTTTCCCACTCAATTTTTGTGAAATGAAAGAGAACATGAAGGAACACCTGAGCTCTTTTGTATCAACCAAAATTTCATGTGATCCTAAAACTCCTTGCCCTCTTCATGTTTCTAAATTAAATTATCTCTTCTTGTAAATCTGCCTTCTAACCTGGTCCTGGCCCCCATTTCATTAATCATGTTTACTGCAGATCTCTATGTATTTCCTTGGTTTGCTCTGTCTTGCCTATAACCCACAGGCTAAAATACAACAGAATGTCCAGAAATACAGCTTTTACTCCAGGAATTGCATAGTAATATTTTATCCTTGAACATCTTTTTTTTGTTCTCAGCGTGTCTCCTCTGCTTTTGTGTATTTTCTAAGCTCCTGCGATAAGCTGGACAGCATTTTCCAGTGAATGATGCCTAGATTTTCCCATGCTAATTAATAGCCATCAGTTCTTGAAAAACACTGTCCAACATGTGCTCCTTGTCATTAGTCTCTTTAATTTTACATGCCATCATGTCACCAGTTTATCTTAGTTCACTGGCTTGCTCTGGAATTCCTTCAAGTTTTGCCTAAAATTCAGTTAACTTAACAAACAGCCAAAAACACTCTGATGAATTTTCCTGTTTCAAGCAATGGGCATTGGTTCTAAATACCAGAGAGCAGGCTGTGATTGTTTCCCATCGTTATTTCAGAAGCCTTTTTCCCCCCAAGATTGCTAATGAATAAGTTGAACGAACCAAACCCATCTTTATTGCTGCTATTGATCCCGGGGGCGATTCAGAGTTAACCTCTTTCTCTGCTTCAACTGACCACCGATTCTTCTGCAGTACCTAGAGAAAGGGATGCTGTCTAGTTATCTAAATGCAGCTCTGGAACCTGGGTGCTCACAAACTGAAGTCCTGGTAAGTTACTACTTCTCTGGTATAACAAGCTCATCGGGGAGTTGTAGTAATCTGCCAGTGTTTATAAAATGGTTTCGGGGGCAACGTTCTAATTGCTCTGATGTTTTGGGTTTTGTTTTTCATCTTTTATCAGTTTTTACACCATAGCTGGACTTTAATTCTGGAGCTGCTCTGTTTTTCTTGCAAGAGACCTTACCATAAGCTTTTGGAAACACTAAAATTGTTTCTTCTGGTTCTACTTTATTGACTACTTAATTAACTCTTTCCTGTAGCTCTAGGAGGGTTGAGAGAATGTAGGTAGAAGCATTGCAGCTTTTCCTTGCTATCTCTGTGCCTAGGCATATTATTTTTACCGATTCTCCAAATAGTTTCCTAGTACTGAAGTAAGACTTACTGGTTTATAATTCCCAGGATCATCATTAGCACCTTTTTAAGAGATGGGTACAACCTTGGCCACTCTCCAGTCCTCCTGTACGGTAGCTGTTTTTAATGATAAATTACATATTTTTGTTAGCAGCTCACTTGCACTGGTCTTCGGTTCCTTCAGAGCTCTCGGATGAATACCATCTGGTCCTACTGATTGATTGCAGTTTAATTTCTCAGGTTGATCCATCACCTCTTCTGATATTCCTATTTCTGATAGCGTCTCACATTCAACACCTAAAAAGAATATATCCTGTGTAGCATTATGTCCTCTTTGTTAAAGAACTGTGGGAAGATGCTGTTTGGCTCTTTTTTTTTTCTTTTTGTATTTTTGATTGTCTAATGCAGCTAAGCATAGGGAAAAAGAAATTGACATAAAATATCTTCTGTTTGTTTGTTTATAAACATTTTCCTAAAAACCCGACAACAAAAACAATAATAATGATTTAAAAAAACATACACTAAAAAGTGTCAGAAATTTGTTAGGGGATAATAATGTCAGAAGCCCAGAATTCCAAATTCATTTGTATTTTCTGTTACTACAGAATTGTACTTTTTAGTGGACTGTTGTGGAAAAACAGTCAAAGGAAGTATATGTAACATTTTGAGGGATTTCTGTGTAATTTGTTATGGCTGAGCAGAAGAATAAAGATGTACTTATACTACCTATAGTACTAGAATCTAGAACAGGAAAAGAAATCAGAAGGCAAGCTATGGCAATGTAATAGCTCACTGAGAAGCAAGCAAACAGAGAAAAACAATACTCTTACCATACTTAGATAAAAATAGAGTAAGAAAGGAAAGTATCATAATTAGTGTCATTTGGTAGAATATTTCTCAACTCTGCATATTTCTCTATGCGCCTCCCCACTCTTCCCACATATTTATCCCAACCTCTCCTCTGCCTGCTTTTATTATTCACAGGCTCTCCATCTAATTTACACTGTAAGCTCCTCAGGTAGGGACCTTGTCTTTTCATATGTCCATAATGTTAAATACATGCCAGTCAAACTGTTAAAATTACAGTAACTGAGGACTTTTCCCCCTTTTCATTCTTTTTTTTTTTTAACAAATGATAAGTTAAAATCAAAGGTAGTAATTAGTTTAAAACAGCCCTCAGAGGCAGACCCAGAAAAAGTGACCTTTTGAGCTACAACTGAACTAGTCAACTTTATTGTGTCTTGAGGTCAAGGTTCCTGTTTCACATGACTTGAGGGTCTCTACATGCATACTACCCTGCAGTAAACCACACAGAAAGTTATGATCAAGTAGATGTTGTGCTTCAGACATCCATTGAGTAATAGCAACAAGATTCAATTCAATCCAGCCAAAAGTAATCCAGAACCAGGCCCAGGAATGCAATGGAAACTTCCTAAAATACTGGAGATGAGATTAAAATCTAAAAAAATAAAAAATAAAGAAATTACCAGAAGACTGGCTAATGCAAAGCGAGAGCACTGGGCTGATTTTGAGTGGGCTGGACCCTACAGTTACAACTTTGTCAC